>CM034534.1:34447066-34752038 GCA_020002185.1 Paraescarpia echinospica | reverse complement strand
CAGCACGAAGGGACTCAGCAAGCGACAGAACGCCGACATCGACGAGCACACCTTCCTCGCCGTACTGCGCGACCGTCGCAACGGCGTCGGCTGGAACCGCGGTTTCCAAGTGAAAGACTCGTCCGTGTTGACGTACGTTCAAGAGCGCGCGGCGTTGAGCTACTTCTACGCTAAACGCCGCGTGCTCGACGACGGCGTCACTACGGCGCCGATACTCGTCTAACTCGTAAACAACACTCGTCTAACTCGTCTACTACTAACCTAACCCCCACCACCCCCCTAGGGGTAGTTTCTGTATGTATGTATGTATGTGTGGGTAATAATAAACACCAACAATTGTATACATCATTTGTTCGTTTTTATTTCTACTACAAGCGGTGGTTAATGAGGTTTTAATAAATCGTGTACGAGACAGTCATTGTTCACCCTATCGGTGCCGAATAGGCTCTGGAACGTCGTCAACGGCATCCCGCGACATCGGAGGAGAAGGTAGGCGACGCAATATTGTCCGCACACGTTAGAGATGACGCTCTGCAGGCGCTTGTCGTTGTACGTCCACGCGTCGCCGCAGTGGCGGCGCAGGAAGGCGCGGAAGTCGGCGTGCAGCGGCGGCAGACCGTACGAATCGAAGTACTCGCCTCGTCGGTCGGCGCCGACGTAGACGGCCACCCAGTGCTGTCCCGGTTCGCCGCCGTCGTCGGTGTTGCACACGAAGGCCGTCGGGTAGGTGGTGCCGGCGGCGGCGGTAAGTAGCGCGTCTTTAGGCACGACGCCGACGACGATACGTCTAGCGTACGTATCGAGTTCCAGACGACGCATCAGTTGAAACGTATCCATAGTTACTACCAGTCGTAAATGACGTTCCGGTTCCGGTCGATTTCCATCACCGTCTCGAATTCCGCGTACACGACGACGTTCACCGGACGCGCTAGCGGCGTCTCGAAATGCATATCGACGCCCACGCACCCCTGACGCACGACGTTGAAATGGTCGCCGTCGCAACAGTCGGGGGTCAGGTCGAAACCGAAGATGCTGTAGCCGGCGCCGAAGTCCGTGCGCGATACGTCGTTCCCCTCGTCCTCGAACGCCTTTCCGGTCGCCTCGAAGAGATTCATGTAGCTGCGCACGTACCGGTTGTGCGGGAAGTCCGGCTGCAGCGGCTTGCTCGGCACCTGACGTCCGTCGACGACGAGCGACAGGAAGTTTATGTCGTTGTGACGCGCGTCGAACGGATTTCTAGTGTAGTCGCCGTTGTAGGCGACGTTGTCGATCATCATCAGGAAGAGGCGTTTCGGAATCGCGCCCATGTACAGGTTCTCGTGCGTGTGCGATAGCGCGCCCGCCGTTATCGAGAACGATTTGCAGTCGACGCGACGCATCGGAAACTTGGCCGTTCCCAACG
Organism: Paraescarpia echinospica; assembly: GCA_020002185.1. Classification (NCBI taxonomy): domain Eukaryota; kingdom Metazoa; phylum Annelida; class Polychaeta; order Sabellida; family Siboglinidae; genus Paraescarpia; species Paraescarpia echinospica. The sequence goes on along the minus strand of CM034534.1, from coordinate 34,750,636 downwards.
CCCACGCTTTGATATGTCCCATCTGGACGGCCGGGTTCAACTTCACTTTTCGCACGTGCAGTCGAATCGCCTGCAGCACGATGCGCCACCCCGGTACGACTTGCGCGCCCATCAGCGAGAAGGCGTCCTTCGCGCGCACTATGCGCACTTTCGTGTCGACGCCGTTCGGTAGGTGTTTGTTTAGCATAAACGCGTCGACGTGCAGGCGTCCCATCATCTCCACCTCGTGGCTATCGGCCGTCGCGACGCGTCGCGACTCGAAACCGACGTTGGCGTTGCCGAGCGTGTCCATCCGTCCGGCGGTGTCTTTGTACCACAACGACGCCGTGAGATGCGAACGTTTCGCGTCGCTACCGTAACTTAGCAACGTCTCGAGGTAGGCCCGGTACGCGTACGTATTGGTCGACGGCGTCACGAGGGTGTTGTTCAGCGACACGTCGATTTGACTGATCATCGAATGCAGGAAATTGTTGACCGGCGCCACCGCGGCCGCGGCCGCCAGATCGGTACCGTCCCCCCGCGTCACTTTGAAGCGCACGTACAGTTGAATGCTCGCCAGGTCCGTATAGTCTTCGCCCGAACCCGGCACGAGGAACTCGATAGGGCCGCCGGCGTCGAGAGTCGTCAGCGGCTGGTAGACGGTCCAATGACTACTCTCGATGCTCGTCTGCGTCACCGGTCCGCTGAACAGCTCCAGTTCGGCCTTCACGCCCTCGCACGTCGAGCCGTTCACGAACGCCATCGTTGTCGTCCGTTCGACGTCTTCCGCCTACTGACGACCGTCGCCGCTAGCCGCGCTCTCTTTATGCCGCCGCCGCCGCCGCGGCGGTTTTTCTTACGTCGAGTTGACTTAATAGCGTATGCAGGATCGAATCTCCTCCGCGCGGCGGCGGCGCCATCACCACCACTACGACGCGCACTCGAAAGTACGGCGACTGGTAGACGGTCCACTGACCGCCGTTCTCGAGTGCGCGCTCCATCGTCGTCGTTACTCGTCGAATATGTCCGTTCGACGCGCTCTTTTCCGCCTACTGACGGTCGTCGCCGCTAAGCGCGCTCTCTTTACGCCGACGCGGGGACGGCGCTGCTGCTGCGTTTTTTTTTGCTTATTCTTCTTCTTCTTTGGCGCCGCCGCCTGCGGATTCAATTGGCCGTCGAGAAGATCGGCGCCGGCCTCCTTCGCGCGCCTTTTTAGCAACTGTTTCAGATTGCCGCCGGCGACGACGTCGCGCGCCACGTGCATGCCGGTGTTGAGCGCCCGTTTTCCCAACGCCATCGCGCCCCTCTTGATAAGCGGCATGGCGCTTCGAAACAGACTCCCGATGAGATTACCCAGACCGTGACCTCGTTGACCCCGAGCGCCGACGAAGACCGGCAGCTGTCCGCCGACCTGACGAACGTAGTAGTCCAAGTACGGGTTCTTCGACGACATGTTAAAACAATTTCGATTTACAACGTCTGAAGTGAAGCGTCGTCACCACCTTCCCCTGCTCGAATGGTATCGGTTGGCCGTGATCGTCTCTTATATCGACTTCGACCTCGTCGAATTGATTCCGCATCAGCTTAACGTATTGCACGCGAACGAACGATTCCGAAACGACGTCACCGTTCTCACCGCGGACGGCGATGTTTCGAAGCAGCGGCGCGAACACGTCACCGACGACGCGCGGTTCCACGAGATCCGTGTACACGTACAGACTCTCGATGCCCGCCGACATGGTCACCGTATCGCGACCTTCGTACTCGAACGTGTACGCGGCGGGCGACGTGCTGATGACGGGCCTCGTCGCCGGCGCGGGATCGTACGCGGACGAACTCATGATCGTGTTGCTATGGAAACCTAGCACGTGTCTCAGACGGCTCGTATGAGGTATGATAAATTCGACACCCGCCGACAAACGTAGCGTAAAGCGGTTAGAGACGGCGCAGTATTCTAGCACGGCCTTGACCTTGCTGGTGTGTAATTTCTCTAGCGCCTCGTTGATCCTGTTGCACAACGTATAAACGTTGTTGTAGAAACCGTGAGGAATCGTCGTCTGACGATATATCAGCACGGTCGTGCCGTCTTCGTCTATCTGCGTGTAAACGCCCCGTTCGCCCGCCGCGCAAGTCAGATAGAAGTAGGCGTCCTTCTTTCTCACGTTGTACCACGTGTGCGGATACTGTACCGACACGGCGCCGCATTCCCACTCCCCCGACAGGTCGAAACGTCGCGGCAACGTCGTGACGTAGTGCGTCAACGTATTTTCGGGGTGACGTTTCATAGACGCGTTGCTCGGCAGCGTCAGGTAAAAATCAGACGAGACCGCCATCGCGTTGTCGTCGACCGACACTCATAGACGGACTCGGGAGCAGGTAACCGAGACAGCTGCTCAACAGCGCCGTCCACAGGTTGGAGTCACCTTGACCTTTCGTCAGATTGTATATACTAACGGCGATGACGAAGTACAGGACGACGACCTGACAGAGGAACACGATTTCGGCCTTAGGGCATTCGTTGCCGCAGATTCGCCATGGAACGGGTTCGGCGGCGGTTGCTGTTGTAGCGTCGATGGAGTCCGCGTTGCGCTCGTCGTCGACGACGGACGATTCGTCGGCGTTCGTTCGACGCTCGCCACTCGAGGTAGTTTCGTCGTCGTCGCACATCGTCGCGCCACTGCGCCCTGTCGATGCAACAGGGACCTTTATACGGTAAGAACGAAGAGCCGTTGCATAGTCCCGCCTCGTGCAGTCGCCAGCAGCCGGTATGACGCGTCCAACGATTCATAGGTCCACGAGCGACTCGGCGTCGATCCAGCTGTTGAATGAGGCCGGATATCCGCTCCATTTTACGAGCGCCTCCGAACCGCCGCCACGACGTCGACGACGCCGAAGTACCGCCTCCACGCGATATAGTTTGTCTTTCTGAACGACTACGCGTTGTAGTTCCTGTTCGTAGAAGGCGCCCTCTATCGGCGTCTCGGCGTCGTCCTTGAGGCGATAAACGGGCGGTTCGGACGGGTGCACCTCTACGACGGTGAACAGCTCCTCGCTCCAGTTAGCCATGTATCCTTTTTTGAAATGACCCCTCGTCTTGCTGGTACGTACGCGATCTCCCACGCGTAGTTTCGGTTTTCGTCGTCGTTCGACGCCATCCCCACCGTACAGTCGTTGCCATACGGCCTCCTGATTCGTCGCGTCGACACTCGCTGGCGTCCTACCGATGCTTCGGTGGTAGGCGTTGTTGTACGATCGCACGAAATCCGGTAACGCCTCTACGTAGCGCAGCGTTTCGTGTTTCGTAAAATAGCGCCACATACGCGTCTTCAAAGTTCGATTAAACCGTTCCACGACGCTCGCTTTGGTCTCCTCGTTATGCGTCACGAAATGATGAACGCCGCGACTCTTTAGCAACGTTTGCAGGGGTCGGTTCAAAAACTCGCTCCCCTTATCGGTCTGCAGCGTGTGCGGCGTCTCGTCGTCGTCGTCGTTCAGCAGGCGCTCGAAGGCCGCGACGAGCGACGCTCCGGACTTATTCTTCAACGGAACGCACCACGCCCGCTTCGAAAACACATCGATCACCGTCAATAGGAATGTTATACCGTCGTTGTGCGTTTTCAGTCTAGTCAAGTCGACCAGATCGGCTTGCCACTGCTGGTTTCGACCGCCCACGATGACGCGACGTCGTTTGAAATGACGTCTAACCGGTTTGTGTAGGGTATAGGCGTCCTGCGACGCTAGCCACCTCTCGACGGCCGGACGTCGGAGCTTCGACGCACGGTGCAACGCGTCGACACCTCCGTAACTCCCCACCCGTTTCGGATCGAAGTACGCGTTATTCAGCTCCTCGTCGTCCTCGTCGACGTTTCGTTGCTGTCGAGGCTTTCGTTTTGGACGACGACTCCACCCGGACACCATGACGACGACGACGACGACGACGATGATGCTACGATGATACAGAACGCGATAAGCGCGATGATGAAACCGACGACGACGACGATGATGATCGCGCGTCGTGACGTCATCACGACAACGTATCCCACTCCGTGACGCCCAACGAAACGGATCTGCGTTTAGGTTCGCCTCGCATCCGAGTACGACGTCTCCGCTCAGTCGGCGCTGCTGATGAACTAGACGTCGACGGTCTCGTCATCCTCTCTTCTAGTAGCTGCTTCCGTCGTCGCTCCACGTACGAACGATAGCGCGGATTGCCTACGAATTCCATAGGGATATTCATATCCTTCATGTGCAATCCGAACTCCCGCCATCCTACGGGCGCCGTCGTCTTCGATCTCGTTCGCATGAGATCGTTTACTAGATCGACCATATTACTCCCCGCGATCGCTTTACCGTCGTACACGAATTCACCGCGATCGTTCCATCGAGACAACGGATCGGCTTTCATTTTCTCGATCAGCAGTCTCGTCTTCTCTTTCAACGTTTTCGGCATACTGGCTACGATTTCGCGCTCTATCGTCTCCGACGATGGTGGCGCCGCCGCCGCCGCCGCCGCTGCTGGCGCCACCGGTACCGCGGGTGTCTCGCCGCTGTTCACCACCGACACGCGTACCGGTTGCGCCGCTCGAGCCGCCTCTATCGTATTGTACCGACTCAGCAGTTGATTGTACGACGCTACCTTTTCTCGTTCCGATAAATCCGAACGTTCTAGAATGTCCTTCATGTCGCTGTCAAGACTACTCAGCACACGTGATCGAGGCGTGCTCGACGACTGATCGACGCGTGGCAGGAGGCTTTCCACCAATCGTGGATCGACCAACGCCATCTTCTTCGCGTACTGCATCAATTACCGCCGGCGCCACCGCCGAACACCTGTCTGAGCAGCGGCAAGATAACGGTACTCGCTAACGGCGCTAGCAGGGCCGTCAAAAAACCACCCGCACCCTTTTGCAAGATGACACGCTTCTGCTTACGCGTCACGTGTTTGTCGACGAGTTTACGCAGGTGATCCCGGTATTTCGACAATACGCGTTTCTGTTTCGGCGACAACTTCACGTTCCCTTTCAGAATGTTGTACGCGCAATCGCACAGACTACAAATGAGACCGGTGTCCGCGTGGGCGAGTAGCGCTTTTCGCAGAGCGATGTTCCGCCTATGTCTCTCCAACAGCTGCAGGGCGACGATGTGTCTCTTTATTTGATTCGTCGGTCCCGCCACCTTCGGTCGTCTCTTCGCTCCCGTCACGCGCCCCGTCATAGCGACTAATAAACGTACGCCCCGTCGTCCCTCTCTTCTTATAGTCCGCCGACGCCGCCACCACCACCACCGCCGCCACCCTTCCGTACGTACACGTACTGAAGGCCATCGTCCGGAAATATGCACGTACGCAAACGCATGTCCTCTTCCGTTTCCTGTTTCAGATCCACGAATAGATACCCGTACGCCGACGACGTCGCGTCTTTGAAAGCCTCTATCATGTAGTTGACCTTTCCCGGGTACATCTGTTTCGCTAGGTGACCTACTTGACCCGCGTCTCGAGGACTCTTGAATAGCACTATGTATTGAGCGTTCAGGCTGATTGTACGGTTTTCTTTCCCTTTCGGAAACATGTTCTGACGTAATTGTACGACCGACGTATTACAATGATGACTTTTTTTAGTAAATAGTACCGTCACCCGGCTATCGGTCTCCTCCATGAGGTCGTCGAGTACTAGAAGCGTTCTCGCTTTACCGTCTAAACGTTTCGGATCCGGCAGGCCGTCTACGAACTCTATTTTCGAAGACATAGACGCGTAGCCGCTCTGCCACTGTCCGTAACACCACAGGATTTTCTCCGGCGGCGGATCGATCATAGTGTCGTAACGTATCAAACGCTCGACGAACGTCGTCTTACCGCATCCCGTAGGACCGGCTACTATACACGTAAAAGGATGCTTCAACGACGGTCCGTTCATTTTTCACGACTGAACGACGAATACTTTTTTACGCCTTTTTATACTCATCGCGCAACTCCATCAACAGTTTACCGAGCGTGTTCTTCCCCGGATCGCCCGCGATTCCGCTACCCCAAAAACCCTCCTTACTCGCTACCCATTCCACCAATTCGACGTCCCCGGTCGCCAACAGTGCAGCCTTCAAATTGCTCGATCCGTCAAACTTCCTCTTCAACAACATCTTCATACATTCCACCCTAATGTCGGTCTATTTGTTTCTCATTCTCTTTAGTCGAATGTCGTAACTGCGTCGTTTCGCTGCGTAAGAGCTTCGCGAACTTTTGATTATTTCGGCGCATTCCGCGTCCTCGTAGAATATCGCTTTCCTATACTGATAGGCGTGCTCGACGGATCGAAAGCCTCGACCGAACGCCGACAGTCGACGCATATACATATTCGACAAGAACGACCGCGATCCACCAAACCTTATAGGCGACGACATCGTACCGACTACCGATCACCCGCTACCGCCACCGCTTATATACCACTAATAAAAAGTTGCGACTAACCTTTCGATCCCTAAGATTTTGCCCCGGTTATATCTCACCGCTAGGTGGCCTCTCGAATCTACAAACGCATTACGTCAGCGTTGAGGACTACGTTAAAAGTACGAATGTTCCATGGTTTTAGCGTGGTTAGCGCGATAAACGCATTATTGCTTACGTCAGCGCGCTCTAGGTACGGCGTTGATCGCTAGGACTAAAATACTCTCTGCACTCACCGCTAGGTGGCATCTCTCTAGTGTACTGTCAATCATCCAATTAGTATCAAATTACATCGCTCATCAATCACGTTTTTTATAAGTAGGTTTCCCAAACTCATTAGTGTCAACCACAAAGCCTTTGATCTTTTTTTATGCATAGGATTAGTCTCGCATTTTTGCTGACTCAGCGGTGTGCCCGAAAACGATTAGGGGTCATTAAATTCTTTTTTATAAGTAGGCTTTTGAGATCGTACAGCTCTTTCTATCTACTTGCCTTATCCCATGTAATTACGTTGGGAGACGGTCCATCCTGTACAGGAATGTTTCTACAGCCTGATGCATTGCATCTGGTCAAAATGGGCAGCTAGAAGAGCAAGAATATCATTGTCCGGAACTGCGACCACCACCGAATCTGCAGTTGTATGGATACAGTGCAACAGAACACGTGCGTCTGCCTCCTCGTGAATGGCTTACAAAATAGTGTTGCCTCTCTCTCTCTCTCTCTCTCTCTCTCTCTCTCTCTCTCTGTGTCTAATGCCTTGTCGTGTCGTTTCCCTAAAACCTTCACACACAACCAATGTTTGTTGGAAAACCCAGTAAGTTCCTCCAACAGAAATTCGACCAAGTATGCCTTGCTGTCCACGAGAGAGAGTGAACATTCCCCCATTTACATTTAGGGGTACACAGCGGTTTTTAATAACCCTACATATTGGTCTAGGTCCCTTCGTGCAGTTCAGTCTGGTGCCAGCTTTGATAGATAACGCTCGGCACATGTCAAATGTAACATGGATCCTGTCGGGTGTTGCTCCCATTTGATGAACTGCACCAACAAAGGTGTATGCAAATCCACCAAATGTTCCTTTCTCGTAATCATTCTGTATAACTACTTTCAAATGTGATCAGTGATTACTGTTGTATATAACTGCAGTGGTGGCCTTTATGCCAGCAATCTTTCAGTTTTAGTGCTGGCCTCCGCATGACATTTTACATTTATTCACACTTATGAAGTGTTAATTATAACTGTACTCTTATTTTCATGGTTGATCATAATAAATATATATAATGTTATTGATATATTTAGTTGTCTCTCTCTTAAGGGAAGTTTTATTACTGTTACATTATGTTGTAATATTGTCAATATTACGTCAGTTAAAAGGGTGTTTATATATATTTTTGTTTTCGGGTGTAAAACTGACGTAGTTTTGTTTTTCCCTAATTTAGGGGGTCATGGACCCTCCCACATATTGTCAAAATGGGTTAGTTTTATTACGTGATCAATATTATACTAATTAGAAGGGTGTTGTTTTACGTTCGGATGTTAATCGGACGTCATTTCGTATTTTTCTGCATTGGTAACGTTTGTGTTGTTTCGCAAAAATGTAGGTCCTACAAAATTGTATTGTATGATTGCTTAAGTACAACATTTGATATAGAATGGTTTCAATTGGTCAGGCATATTAGCAACTTTAGTAGCAGAGCGAATGAACAGTTAATAAATAAATGATACCTTTTATGAAGTTTGATTGGCGGAGAAACCTTCTATCCATAATACGCGTGAGCACACTTTTACATTGCTATTTTGTATGTTTTAATGTACATTGTACCGGCGTGCGTCTTACAAGAGCTACAGGTGTGTGAAACTCAGCTGTGCTCTGTGCCATACAACTGACCGGCGTCTCAGCATATTAGCAAGTTTAGTAGTAGAGCGAATGGGCAATTAATAAATAAATTATGCCTTTTTAAAAGTTTAATTGCCGTGGAAACCTTCTATTCACAATACACGAGTCTCAGCCGAAGAAAGTCGCGGCAAGGTTAAAGGGAATAAAAACATCTATTGCTTGAATTCATGTTACATTACATCCTGCTATCTATTTCCACGTCCACCAAGCCAAAAAAATCAAAAAAATTCAGTGAATTAGAAATTCCACATTTTATGCTGTACATCCGGACATTTTCGAATATGCATATTTTTGGCGCGCTTTTCGAGATGCCGAGATGTGACGTCACTTATGACTCAAACTCGCATCAGGCCGACCCTTTCCATGCATTCAGAGCATGTTTACAAGTATAGTTTTTGGGTCGAAACGAGCGTCAGAATGAGTTATTGTGCAATTTTCCGACCTAATACTAACACTAGTCATCATAGAGGAACAAGCAGTTATCTTACGGTTCCACATGAATCCAATTTTATTCAAAACAACGTATGCGAATGGGCTTACAAGTCGACTAGGTTTCGCCGAGCTTGGGCACGTTTTCCGAATAATTATATCGAATGCAACCAACGGGAGATAATCTACACCAATAAACATACATAGCAAACATATGGTGTATCCAGCTACATAAAGTAACGTGTATAATCTCATAATATCACTGGAATATCGATATATGAAGGAGTTGTACAATTTACCATAACAACTTAAATCAGTTAGACAGTTTCCGCTGGTCCCGATAGCTCAGTGGGTAGGCGCGTTGGTTATTTGTCGTTTATTTTATAATCGGGCGACGCCGGTTCAATCCTGACAGCATGCAACCTATTGATTTTCTTTACACTTTTTTTGTTTATGTTTTCACCAAGTAATATAAACCAAATCATTTAGTATACTATGATGCACTGTTTGTAAATATTTTTTTAATTTTTGTAGTAATTATTTATTCGCCACAAATGAAAATATGGTCATTATATATAACGGTGTTTCTAAATTGTATTTATCCAGACAGATCACAATCTTTTTCACATATATAATTATAATATATTACTGTACAATATATTTACAATTAATAAATTATATATCCATTACATTATATTTGTTTGGATAAATAAAATTTAGAAACACCATTATATAATGACCATATTTTCATTTTTGTGGCGAATAAATAATTACTACAAAAATAACATTATTTACAAACAGTGCATCATAGTATACTAAATGATTTGGTTTATATTACTTGGTGAAAACATAAACAAAAAAAGTGTAAAGAAAATCAATAGTTTGCATGATGTCAGGATTGAACCGGCGTCGCCCGATTGTAAAACAAACGCCAATGAACCAACGCATTTACCAAGTGAGCCATCGGGGCCGGCAGAAATTCGCTGACTGATTTCAGTTGTTATGATAAATTGTACAACTCCTCCTTCATACATCGATATTCTAGTGATATTATGAGATTTTACGTTACTTTCTGTAGCTGGATACGATATATGTTTGCTATGTATGTATATTGGTGTACATTATCTCCCGTTGGTTGCATTCGATATAATTATTCTGAAAACGAGCCCAAGCTCGACGAAACCTAGTCGACTTGTACTACAAGTTGTAGGCTCATTCGCATTCATTGTTTTGAATAAAATTGAATTCATGTGGAACCGTAAGATAACTGCTTGTTCCTCTATGATGACTAGTGTTTGTATTACATCGGATTATTGCATAACAACTCATTCTGACGCTTGTTTCGACCCCAACATTATCCATGTAAACATGCTCTGAATGCATAGAAAGGGTCGGCCTGCTGCGAGTGTGAGTCATGTGTGACGTTAAGATACCACGTGATCGCCTAGCTCATTAAAATTTTCTTTTCCGCGGGAATCGCTACACAGACGGGTTTAAAATCGAATTTATGCTACAAATGTATTTTTCTGTATTTTTTTAATGTTCTCGAATGTTACATGCAATATTAAACTTTCCGTACACATGGAAAACGGATTTTAGCTAATGCCTTGTTTTTATTTCCTTTAAATGTTCGCTCTGCTACTGTAACGTCGCCGCTACGGCTAATTTCAGTCTGCGCTTTGTTGTATATCATAATGTGGATTTGATTTCATAGGTTGATAATGTACATGAAACAGCAATTTTGACATCATAAGTATATATATATATATATATATATATTATACGTATGTATATATATTATTATGTATATATATTTGTCCGGTGAAATGGAACTATAGAACTTACGGGAGCATTTATATGCAGGTGTGATCGGACAAACAATAGGCCTAATGGGGGTTTCGCATATTATTATTACTGGGTAAAAGAAAACGAGTAAGCTATTCTTCAAAACAAAAAATCGCATGCACGTGTATTTGTGTACGTGCACATAGTGTGGTAATATGTGTACGAATTGGCAGTCTTCCATGTGTCTTCAAAATACACGGAACACCTTCCCAAACACATATAATCAATAGCACAATGTCATCGTTATTGCAATCATAATCGCGTTGTTGTCACAAATACCCAGAAATAAATAGAAAACTTTTGTCTGTGACAAGATTATGTTTGTCGGCTCTTAATGTTAGCCCGCAGACTCTTGTTTTCTGGCGCGGACGCAAATGTGTCTCTAACAAATTTAATGTATTCATGTTTTATTGTGATATATTTTATTCCAATATTTATCTTAACTGTTTTAACAGTTTTTAATATACATTTTGCGTGTATTTGTATCGTGGCCTCCTCCACAACTTATGTTACTATTCTTGGCTGATTTTATATCATTTTCTTTGAACAGCTCATCGACCCACCAAGTGGGCGCTTTTAAATACGTTATTGTTATTATTATTTAAATTACTACTAAAACATTCACGTACATAAATGTTTTGGACATTTGTGTGGCTGAATGCTTTTCAGAGAAGTCCAGATGGTGTTCGATTGAACAGGTTTTTCAGGGAGTAAGTGTAAAGCGCTTTGAGCAGTCCTGAGGACTGGACAATGCGCTATGTAAAAACTTATCTATATTGTTTTGCCATCCACGGCTTGCGATGATCTTTTGACCCTCTCATTAAAATCCATGCAGTATAACTGATCACACTTCTTCTTCCTTGATCCTTGTTGTACACGAGTCAGTGTCATGCACAATCTTGTCGAACCGCACATTGGTTTCTTTCTCTCATTGCTTTCTATCAGCTCAGCTCTGTTCCAAAAAGTCCATACTGTAGCATATGTTGAAACAAAGAGCACTAAAACGAATATACTGGTCGATCAATCACCCAAGCAATTATTTCATATCCAACAAAACACACGTTTTTCAACAAACACGCGTATTTCGCAATGTAACTGAGCAGAAAATGTTTTACACATGCACACTTGTACAACATTTTTGTAGATAACTGTGTTGAAAATTATGTTGGAATTGAGGCAAACTGAAGCATAACGTTGGTTTCCGTTTACCTTAGCATGACATTATACTTGCGAACATAAAAATACTAGAGCATATGAATAAATTCAAATACATCAGTCATGATCATAATTTTTTTGTAATACAATGTCAAAGAAATAGCCTATGTAGTGTATCCTCAAATCACGATTTATAAAATATTATTAAACCACCAGTTTTGCGAACCGAGTGATTTCGTAACAGCGCATCTGATGGTTTGATGCAACAAAACAAATTTACGTATGTAACGCTTCGCCGAGAATGTTCGGCATTGCTGTCTGTTACCAAGGGTGAAAGCGGCTGGAGTAACGTTGCTCCTGATGCACAAATCCGCTACCCCGTATCATAAGTAGGAGCACCGATTTCACTAGCATAACGTCATCATCTTCACCATTATCGGCAGGTTCATCGTCCCGTTTTTGTGTATTTTCTTACTGTCTGTGTCCACTAGTCCAACACGGGCAGCAATAATTTGACCACAGCATCGTCAGTAGTAGAGAGGGGCTCGACAACACCGTCCAGGAATAAAAGACCACAGGACATCAAAAGGTTTTGGATCAGTCATTCCAAACGGATTCCTACTTATAAAAAAGAAATGATGAATGACCTGTCATAAAAATCTACTTATAAAAAATCTCTTATCTTAATTGCTTGCTGACATCCTACTTATGAAAAAAGTATAAAAACATGTTGATTAGTAGCCAGTTGACCCCTTTTGTATAGTCGCCACGGGTTAATGTAATTGTACAGTTGTATAGTGCTGACCTCTATTGACGTAAATGTGTATAGTGGTGTATAGTGCTGGCTTCTTGTGGTTATGCCTAATGCTATAATAAAGTAGACAGTAGCGCCTCTAGAGCAAAAATGAGTAGACACTTATGTGTAAGGTTATAAAAATCGTGGTTATGTGTGAGGTTATGAAAACTCGTGGTTATATAGACGTAAACAAATAGTGTAGTGCCGCCTATAGGGAAAAAAAGAATATTTGAATCCATCGTGTTTGTGTACTAGCCAGGGAAAACTGGAAGGCTTATTATTATTCGGTCAATAACCTAGGTCGGTGTATTATTTGCGTGTGTTGTGGGCTAGTTATTTTATTCTGTCGCGTTCCTGTACAAATCCGTAGTCGGTGACGTAATACAACGGCTGCTGGTGTCGATGAATGATGACGGCATCGGTGACCTATGACTTCGACGGCGTCGGTGACCTAGTTAAGGCTAGCTGTAGGCGGACGTACAAAGTTCGGTCGTACGGCCGAGAGCTGGAACGCTAGGGGCTAAAAATAATATAGACCGACGCTAACCGGAGAACGCGTTTTATTATTCATACAGTAACCTAGCTAGGCGTAAGACTGTTTTCTAATAAGTGCGCTGCATTATTAAGCTGAAGTTGGCATTATAGTGGATTATTATTGTTCGTGCACAAGTAGTTGGAATATAGAGGCCTATAGTAAATCGGATATTACGACGAGGACTGTATTGTGAACAAATGAAAGGAGACGGTAAGATATATTTCATTAGTCAGTCGTTTAGCGTACCGCACGAGTTGCTCAGTAGACCCTGTAAGAAATCACGGGACCTGGGTTAATACTATGTCTTTTAGCGTAGAAGATAAGGTATCACAACGGTAGTTCAAAAACCTACGCGTGAGGCGCTGTAGCTGCGACGTCAGTAGTTTCGGGCTCTGTATCCCCTAGGAGGACCACCAAAACCGCAGCCCGGGTACGGTGAACGAGCGGGCCCGGGATAAGGCCCGAAGCCATCCCCCAGCTGGGCACGAGGCGATCGCGGTGACGGCGTGGGCGGCGGTAGCGCTCGGCGATCAGCCGTTAGCGGTGGCGGGAGTAGTAGGAGGGCGCTACGGCCCCGGCCAACAGCGGGTGGTGACGGTAGCGAAATAATTCCGCTGTTCCAATCAAGTACGCGCGGCGGTGTGGGCGACGGTAGCGCTCGGCGAGCAGTAGTTAGCAGCGGTGGTGGCGACGGTAGCGCGCCACGGCCAACAGCGGGTGGTGGAGGTGGTGGCGGTAGCGAAAGAATGCCACGGCCCCGGCCAAGCGGCTGCGGCTGCGGCTGCGGCGGTGGCGGCGGCGAATCGAGAATACTCCAGTCCGTTGGCACCATAGTAGCCGGGGTGGTATACCAAATCCATTCCAATTGAGGGGCAGGTTTTTCGTTTTTACTCTGTAAACATAGACAACATCCTAGTTAGTAATATATATTGAAGGAAAATTATTTGAGGGGTAAATTTTATCTTAAATAGTAGAATCTGTGAACATAGACAATGAGCATCCTAGTTAGTATCGAGTGAATGTTAAAAGGAAAGGTAGGTGACATAACGTACCCATCGAGTTCTTTGCGCGCTCTCGCTAAATGCAACTGTAGCTCTTCGTAAGTCGCGTGCGCTTCCATCGTTGCCGTTTAACGGAATGCCGGTTGTTGTTTACGACGCTCGCTGTAGGCCTATGGACGCCTGCCGTTCGACACGCAGTTGCCGTCACGTAGGCCTTTACCGACTCGGGTTACGTAATTTCCTAAATCCTTAATAAAAGCTTAAATGTATAAAATAAACGGTCTATAATACGAAGCAAGGAATAGAGAATCTTATGGTAAACTTATATTTGAAAATAATGCTCTATAAAAGCGACGCAAAGTTCGTGCACTAACATGACCGAACGCTTTTTGTATTTTCAATAAACTTGCCAGACTCGGCTGTTTTGTGGTATCCACGGAGTCCATTCACTATGCTAGTATAAATAGAGCGGCCAAGAACGCCTCTGTATTCACTTGTTCTCGGTGTGTTAACGTCGTTTACTCTTCTTCGCCTTTACAGACCACTGCTGCCATCACCACTGTCATGCCGGCCCAAGGGGAACAAGGCCTATTCGCTGCCTTGACGAAGAAGAAGATGGTTAAGACGGTTAGAGAACCGAAGGCCTCTACGTCAGGCATCCCCGCTGCAGCACGGTCTACGACGACGACACCCGCTGCCGTTCCCGCTGCCGCAGCGCCGCCGCCTAATACGGTACCCACTGTTGCTGCCACCGTTGTCGTCGCCGCCGCCGCAACGCCGCCTGATACGGTACCCGCTGTTGCCGATGCCGCTCCCGCGGCCGATGTAGCACTGCCGGTCACCATCGATGCCGAACAGGAGGTCCCTGTCGTGGCGGCCGACACCGCGTCGCTCTACGACAAGATATCGGTGAGTTTGAAAGAACTCATAGAAGCGGACGACGGGTTGTATAAGGTATCTACGCCTGTCAGGATCGAAACAATTGCGTGGCGTTCGAAATGTACGTACGCAGTGTCGGCGTAAAGTTCAGCGATCCAGGGCCGGCAATATGATGTGTTTATCCCACGGCGTACAAGCTAAACCGAAAAATAATTTTTCGGTTCGCGCGATGGTAAAGGAAGTCGGCCCGAAGACCGATCACGAAATTTGGCTCACTCTATTCGAGAACGCCATGTCGGAACTAGTCTCCTACGACGCCGCTTATCTCGCCCCTATGACGCCGGAAAAATTGCGCGACACTATAATGGCGCTCGTCAGTACGGTCCTGGAAGTATCCCTGCGAAAGACCATATGGGGTGATATGGTGACATACGTCGTCCGGAGTCTGAGTATTATCCCGAAGCCGGAGTAAAGCGATCACCTTTGAATGACTAACGCTTCGCTTGTTGTGCTGTAGGACGTTGACAGCCGGGATCGTGTACTCGACGGTATAATCGCCGACACTTTGAGGGCAGCGAACGAGGAGGAGGAGGGACCGGCTGTTGAGAAGCGCCACGTGAAAGTAAAGTACAACGCCGCTGCCGTCGCCATCGCCGACGCCTTGAGAACAGTGAACAACCACGACGAAGAAGCCCCGGCCAAGAAGCGCGTGAAAGTAGAGTATAACGCCGACACTCCATGGCCGTTATTGGAGGTCGACTATAAACCGCCGAGGCACGCGAACGTACATCGCCTCCCTTCGTACAACGATTCGGCTTCGGCTTCGACGTCGTCGCCGCCGGCAACGCCAACGTACGCGACCCTATACCCCGTGCCTGCGTACGGCGAGTCGGCGCCGATGGAGATCGTCTCTATATTGTCGGACGAGCTACCGTCGCTGATCGCGAGCACCCAACCACCGCAACGAGCCGCGGTCGAAGCACCGCCGCCGTCGCCGCAGACTTATGACCCCGATATGCGGGTGTCCCTCATAACGACATGCGTGGGGCGGGAAAGGTGCCTGCTGAACGCCTTCGCCGAAGTGGTCGGGGAAACGGTATTGGATCGCGCGCGGCACTTCTGCGGTGAGTGCCCACCCGAGGAAGGGTATCCCTTCGAACATATATACGGGTATTGTGGCGGAAAACCAAACCGACGCTATCGCCGGATGTACGAGGACGTGGGTGGAATATGCAATCAGTTTTTCCACTCCGTGCTCGATTCGTATCTACATCGTTCGCTCGTGCCGTGCGCAGCGAGACTAATACTCCTGCTACACGACCGATGCGCGCCCTGTCCGGAACGACCCTCCGAAAAGGCCCTCGTGAAACAGGTGGCTGACTGGTTGCTAGGCACCGACTGGACTTCCTGCTTCGACAATACGATGCTGGAGTCCGCGGTGGTGGACTACCTGCTGAGAAGAGCCTGCCTCGGTGATTGACGTTAATAGTTTAAGCTTTGTTGTATGAGGTTCTCTCGGACCTGCCTTGTTTATGAACATTAGTCGCAGCCAACACGCAGGTGAATACCGCTATAACGAACTTTAATTTAGCCCTTATATTCTCTGAAGGTGGTGGTGGTGGTGGTATAAAGCCTTACGAATCATGTAGCATTGTTGTAGCATTGTTATAGTCGTTGGTGTATCACGCATTCTACGATGCTTAATAAAATGTTGAAAATGTATGAACAATCTTGTCTACTATTATGAAAACAAACAAACAAACAAACAAACAAACAAACACCCCTTCCCCTGTCCCAGTGAAACAAACACGTATTTTACAATCCAAGTCTAGCGCACGAATCGTTTAGTAGCTATCAAAAATAAAACGCTTGTTTTCCCCGGTTAGCCGGTTAGCAACGTTCCGCCTCACGGCCATAAGGCCGGACTTCGTACCCGACGGCGCTCTGCCTACAGCGAGCCGTGTAACTAGGTCACATCCTGTCATTAATAAGACACCCCTCCTAGCGGAAACAAATCCTCTACGTTGTTTAATAATAATAATAACTTCGAAATCGTTGGCTAGCGTCCGTTTAATAAATTTCCGAATCGTAGTCGGTATTTATTCGCCGCTACCTAACGGTTGTGGTCCCTACCATCCGTTTATAGGCGGTGTCGGGGCTCCGCCGTAGTTAATATCGTTTCGGCGTTGACTAGGACGGACGCGCATACACTCCACAGAGAGTCAGTGCTACCACCTACCTACCAACGATGCCTGTCTGCCCCGTATGCGGTCGCGCCGTCGATCGTCTAGTGGGATACTCGTGCAAAAATAAGCCGCAGCACCAATGCCCAAATTGCAATCGGACTTACGCTTTTCGTAGCGGCGTAACCAAACATTTAAAGAACTGCTATACCGAAACTCGGGATGGCTGCAAATGCCCGAAATGTGGTAAATATTTCGCTTCTCGTTATAATATGTTGAAACATTTGAGAAGCTCGAAGAACTGCGGTAAAAAAAGAAAGGACACCATCCCCCCGTCGTCGTCGATGATGACGAGGAGGATTCGATAGACACGGTTGCCGCCAATAATGCGGTGTCGGAAGGTCTACAGCATATTGTTCACAAGCACTGGTCGAGTATACGCATGTCTACATCACGCGGTCCTATCCAGTCGAGATATAATTATCAACTGACCGGTTGTTTGGACACGGGCGCGTTCGACCCCCGACTACGACTAATGTTCGAGGAGCAGACTCGAGCGTTTAAAATCAACCTAAGTTTTGGGATTATTCTCAGACACAAGGAGACTGCTCGTTACAGGTACTTTCATTTGTCGTGTAACTGCTGCGGTCGCTACCTCGAATCGCCCACTCTCATTACAGACGGCCCGTCGTTCGAACGCTTCCTCGAAGGCGTCCGACAATCCGACGTCCTTCAGTACGTTATAGCGCAGAGACCCGACTAGGGGTGGACTACTGAATTGGTGTCTAACGTTACCTACTTCCTCAACGCCATCATCCACCATCCTATCGGTTGTCTCGACGTGCAACTTCCCCCCGCCTACCTGCACACCAACAAGGCGGTCGTCGCTCTAGTGAAAGATTGACACAGTAGGCCCTACGCCGACTACAGCAGGAGCACCAGCACCGGGGTGAGTCCCTAGGCGTTCGCCGGAGTTCCTCTGATCGAACTCGACCGGGTGGAAACGGTCTTTAAAACCAACGTAGTCGTGTATCGACTGACGGAGGAGGAGCCCGGGAAAACGTCCGCCGAATTGATCCGCCGTTCCCTCTACCGGTACCCCACTACCATAAACGGGAACTTGTACGACACACACTATTCGTATGTACGCGACGTCTCGATGTTCTGTCACACGTACCTATGCAGTAATTGCGGTGAAACGCTGTGGCGAAGTGCCTATCACTTACGGCGTCACGAAACGACGTGCGAGGGTGTCGTTCGCCACGTCTTCCCCGGCGGTGTCTACCACCCGTCGCCGTCCGTGTTTCAACAGTTGGAGGATGAGTGGACGAACCCCTGCGCTACTACCTGTACAGGGCGACTTTCGACTTCGAGTGCTACTTCGACAATCATGACCTACCGGCGGACAGCGCCAAATGCCGGTGGATAGCCCGACACGAGCTACTCAGTGCGAGTATCGCCTCGAACGTCCCCGGCCACGAGACGGCGCAATGCTTCGTCACGACCGGGGATTCGAACGAGCTCACGAAGCGCCTGATCGTCGCCCTGGAGGCCGTGAGCGAAGCAGCATGCGCGGCTCTGCGACCGTCGTAAGACTCGACCTTCGAAGCGATCGACGCGCTCGAAGACGAATGGCGAGCCAAGTGTCAAGAGACGGAGGCGGCGACGGGGGAAAAGAACCCGTACACCGTACTCGCCGACCGCCTGTGGGCTCACCTACGCCAGCTCCCCGTCCTCGGCTTCAACTCGGGTAAGTACAACCTGAACGTCGTCAAAAAGTATCTCACTCCCCTGTTCATGACCGAAGGACAGAACACATCGTAGGCCTTTACGATCAAACATCAGAACAACTTCATGTGTCTAGTGACGGCGACGCTCAAGTTCCTCGACATCATCAACTACCTAGCCCCCGGTTTCAGCTACGATAAGTTTCTGAAGGCCTACCGTTGCGAAGTGACGAAGGGACACTTTCCCTACGAGTACCTCGACGAGCTACGGAAACTAGACGACACAGAACTGCCGCAACGGGAGGCTTTCTACAGCCACCTAAAACGCGAAGGGATCTCAGCCGCGGCGTACGAGGGTTACGTGAAGGTGTGGCGCGATAAAGGAATGACGACGCTGCGGGACTTCCTCGTCTGGTACAACAACAGGGACGTGGCACCGTTCTTGGAGGCCGTCGACAAACAGTTCGCCTTCTAACAGCAGCGCTGCATCGATATGTTCAAAGATGCCATCAGCGTACCGGGTCTAACGCTTCTCTACCTGTTCAAAGATCTCCCGCCGACGCTTCACTTCACTCTCTTCAACGAACCTAACAAGGACCTGCACCAGCTCATGCAATCGCAGATCGTCGGCGGTCCCTCGATCATTTTCGCGCGTCATCACGAGGCCGACGTAACCCTTCTACGCCAAAACGAGTATGGCGAGTCGGCGCAGAGTTGTCGCTCGATCGAGGGGTTTGATGCGAACGGGCTCTACCTCTGGGGTATCACACGAGACAAGCCGACGGGGTGGTACACGCGCCGCCGCGAGGAGAACGCCTTTCGGCCGGAACTCATGCACCGCTACTGCCGTATGGCCGTACAGAGGCTGACGTGGGAGGCCGAGCGGACGGGGGTGCGCATACGACACCAGCTCAACGGGCGCGTTAAACGCGTCGGTAAGTACCGGGTCGACGGCTTGTGTCGTGAGAGGAAGACTACGTACCAGTTCCAAGGGTGCTTCTTTCACGGCTGTCCGTGTACGGGGAAGGAAACGAACGAGGTTAACGGAATGCCGATGACTCAACTGTACGCCGAGACGAATGCCACCACAGCCTACCTTCGCCACTTCGTCACCGTCGTCGAGATGTGGGAGTGCCAGTGGCGCGAGGTGAGACCGCCGCCGCCGAAGACCCGCTCCTGGAGCGGCAGCGGCGGGACCATTACAAGGTCGACGATCTTGAAGACCGTACTCGACGGCACTCTCTTCGGTCTGATAGATTGCGACATCGCAGTCCCGGACGCGCTGCGCAACATCTTCGCCGAGATGCAGCACGTCTTCAAGAATACCTACATTACGCTCGACGATCTCAACCCGTTCATGCATCGCTACGCCAAAACGCACGAGCTCCTGGCCCTGCCTCAGCGGACGCTCGTGGAGAGCTTTTTTGGCAACAAGATTCTACTCGCGACTCCCCTACTACGGTGGTATCTGGAACACGGACTCATCGCCGACCGCGTGTACCAGATCGTAGAGTACGTCCCGATCGCGTGCTTTCGTCGCTTCGGCGACACGGTCTCCGCCACGCGACGCGAGGGCGACACCGACCCCGACCAAGCCATCCTCGCCGACAAGTTTAAACTTCTTGGGAACAGTTCCTATGGGAAAACTATCACGCGGGTCGATCTCCACAGGGAAATCAAATACTGCACGGCTACCGATGCCACGATGCTGGTCAACGATCGACGCTTTCGTCAGCTCGACGCCGTTGTACCCGACAGTCTCTACGAGGTGGCGCTGAACAAGCTAACCGTCCGGTACAACCTCCCCATTCAGATCGCCTACTTCGTGTACCAGTATGCCAAACTACGTATGCTGGTGTTTTATTACGACTTCATCCCTACCTACGTGCCGCGTCCGCTGTTCCAGTACTGTGCAATGGACACCGACTCAACGTATTTGGCCCTCGCGGGTCGAGACTTCGACGAGCTCGTGGAGGAGGCCAAGCGCGAGCACTACTTTCGCCACCGAGGGGACTGGTTCCCGTCGGTGTGCTGCAACGATCACGCGGAGGCGTACATACAGTGCCGACTCGCCGGCCGATCATTGGAAGCGCCCGCCGAATGTTGCGCGAAGCGTCGGACGAACGATAAGAGAAAAAGAAGATACCGCGGCCGAACCATTCCTCTTCTTCAAAGAGGAATGGTCCGGCCGCGGTATCGTCACGCTCTGCAGCAAGACCTACTACTGTTTCCGTGCCGCCGGCGGGGATAAGTACAGCACGAAGGGATTGAGCAAGCGTCAGAACGATTTCGACAAAGACGTCTTCCTCGCCGTGCTGCGCGGACAATGGAGCGGTAGCGGATGGAACCGCGGCATATAAGTGAAGTAATCGTCCGTGCTGACGTACATTCAGGAGCGCGCGTCGTTGAGCTACTTCTATGCCAAACGTCGCCTGCTCGACGACGGAGTCACCACGGCACCTATTCTCATATAAACAACACTACCTTACCTAAGAGGGCCCGTCCTCCCTAAGATTAGGGATATGTATGTATGTATGTATGTATGTATGTATGTATGTATGTATGTATGTATGTATGTATGTAGGTAGGTAGGTAGGTAAGTAGGAAATAATAATAAAGAGTGAACAACAACAACAACGCAGGTAGGCGAAGCAATATTGTCCGCATATGTTAGGTACCCCGCTCTGCAGTCTCTTGTCGTTGTACGTCCAATAGTCGCAGTTTCGGCGAAGGAAGGCGAGGAAGTCGGCGTGTAGCGGTGGCAGTCCGTACGAGTCGAAGCAGTAGCCTCGTCGGTCGGCGTCCACGTAGACGGCCACCCATTGTTCCCCTGGTTCGTCACCGTCGTCGGTGTTGCACACGAAGGACGTCGGGTAAGCGGTGAGCCGTCTTTTTGGTAGCTCGTCTTTAGGCAGGACACCGATGACGACGTTTTTAGTGAACGCGTCGAGCTCCAGGCGGCGCATTAGCTGAAACGTGTCCATGCTCAGTAGTTGTACACGACGTTCCTGTTCCTGTCGATCTCGAGCACCGTCTCGAACTCCCCGTACACGACGACGTTCACCGTCCGGTCCAGCGCCGCTGCGAAGTGTATCTCCACGCGCAGGTTCCCCTTACGCACGACGTTGAAATGATTCCCGTCGCAACAGTCGGGCGACAGATCGAAGACGAAGTCCTTGCGCGACAAGTCGTTACCGTCGTCTTCGTACGCCTTCCCCGTCGCCCCGAAGAATTTCATATAGCTTCGGACGTAACGTAGACCCGCGAAGTTCGGCTGCAGCGGCTTGCTCGGCACCTGGCGTCCGTCGACGTAGAGGGCGAGGAAGTTTATGTCGTGGTGCTTCGCGTTAAATGGGTTTTTATCGTAGGCACCGTTATAGGCGTCGTTGTCGAACAGGCATATGAACACGCGTTTCGGGAGGACGCCCAGGTAGACGTTCTCGTGAGTATGAGATATCGTGCCCTGCGGTATCGAGAACACCTTGCAGTCGACTCGACGTAGCGGGTACATGGCCGTCCCCTTCGTCAACGCTTTAATGTGACCGAGCTGGACGGCCGGATTCACCTTAGCTTTTCGCACTTGCAGGATGGTCTCCAGCAACACGATTTTGAACCCCGGATCGACGACCACTCCAAGGAGCGCAAAGGCGTCCTTGCTTCGCACCAGACGGATCTTTACGTCGACGCCGTTCAGTAGGTACCGGTCTTGCATGAACACGTCGGCGTGCAGGCGTCCCAACAGGTCCACCTCGCGACTGGTCCGTTTGAAGAGGCGCCGCTGCGCTTACCCGTTGTTAGCATTCGCGGTCGCTTCCACGTACCCTGGGGTATCCTTGTACCAGAGACTGCCCCCGAGCTGCGTCTTTTTGGAGTCGGCACCGTAACTCAGCAAGGTTTCGATATAGGCCCGGTACGGATACGTATTGGTCGACGGCGTCACGAGCGTGCCGTTTAACGACACGTCGACTTGACTGAACAGTGAATGTAGAAAACTGTTTACCGGGGCCACGACGCTGCCGTCTACGTGATCGGTACCGTCCCCCTCACCACTTTGACTCGCGCGTACAGTCTAACGCTCGCCAGGTCCATATAGTGGTCTCCCGATCCCGGGACGAGGAAATCGATAGGGCCGCCCGCGTCGAGGGCCGTCAGCGGCTGGTGATCGATCCACTGATCTCGATGCTCGTCTGCGTCATCGGGACGCTGAACAGGTCCATTTCGCTCTTTAGGCCCTCGCACGACTGTCGATGCACGAACGCCATTCTAGTTGGTGAATATGTCACTCGACGTCTGTTCCTTTCGACGACGTTTCTTCTTACTGGGCGTTGACGGTTTACCCGGCGGTTTTATATCGATCGCTTTTCGTTGTCGTCGTCGCTTTTTTGGCGGCGGCAGTGCCTGCTGCGTTTTCAACAGTCCGTCGAGAAGGTCGGCGCCTACCTCCTTCGCGCGTCGTTTTACTGACTGTTTCAAATTTTCGCCGGCGACGACGTCCCGCGCCACACGCACGCTCTTATTGAGAGCACGTTTTCCCAGCGCCAAGGTCCCTCTCTTGATAAGAGGCATGGTGCTTCGAAACAGACTCCCGAAGAGATTGCCCAAGCCGTGACCCCGCTGTACTCTACCACAGACGAAGACCGGTAGGTTACCGCCGACCTGTTGAGTGTAGTTGTCCTCGTACACGTTGCGGCCGGCCATCGCTGCCATCAAAACAGTTTAGATTTGCAGCGTCTGATGTGAAGCGTCAACACGAGTTTCCCCTGTTCGAATGGTATCGGTTGACCGATGTCGTCTCTTATATCTATCTCGATCGATTCGAACTGTTTCCGTAGAAGGGGTACGTATTAGACGCGATATAGTTCGATATAGTGAGCCCGTTCGTACCGTAGACGGGAATGGTTCGGAGGAGCGGGGCCAAAATGTCACCGACGATGCGCGGTTCCACGATGTCCGTGTACACGTACATGGTGACGAGTCCCCGATGCATGTCCACCGTATATTTCCCCTCGTACTCGAAGGAATACGCGGCGGGCATGGTGCTGATGACGACGCCGCTGGTGACGGAGTCGCCGCCCGATGAAGAAGTCGTCGTCGTCGCCCCCGGCGCGTCGGAACTCGCGATAATGGTCGATTCGAAGCCCAGTATGCTCTTCAGGTAGCTCCGAGACGGTATGCTAAATTCGACACCCGACGATAGAGGCATTGCTCGGTAACGTCAGATAAAAGTCAGACGACGCCATTGCGTTTCATAGACGTACTCGGTAGTACGTAACCGAGACAGCTACTTAGCAGCGCCGTCCACAGGTTGGAGTCGCCGTGGCCGCACGTTAGATTGTATATACTGACCACGATAACCGTGTACAGGACGACGATCTAACACAGGAAGATGATTTCGGCTTTAGGGCATTCGTTGCCGCAGAAACGCCATAGAACGTGTTCGCGGACTTCGTGGTTGTCGTCGGTAGCATGGGTCGCATCGACAACGGTGGTGCGGCGGTATCTTCGGCGGCGGTGGCGGTCGTTGTCACCTCGTCGGTCATCGGCGACTGTCGTTGTCACCTCGTCGATCATCGTCGCACGACTGCCGACTGACGACACAACATCCTCCTTTTATTATAGGCGCGCGAGAAAGTACGACGCGTTACAGTCGCACGCACCCGTCCAACGCCGCATGACTACCGAGGCGGTGCGTCTACCCTTTATAGTACACGAGCGCCTTGGCGTCGATCCAGCTGTTGAAGGAAGCCGGATAACCGCCCCATTTCACGAGCACCTCCGCACCGCCTCCCTTACGTCACCGACGCTGTAGAACAGCCTCCACGCGATACAGTTTATCCTTCGGGACGGTTACTCATTGCAGCTCCGGTTCGTAGAAGGTGCCGTCTAGTACCGTTCCGGCGTCGTTCCTCAATCGGTAAACGGGAGGGTCGGACGGGTGCGTTTCTACGACGGTGAAGAGCTCTTCGCTCCAGTTAGCCATGTACCCTTTCTTGAACCGACCCTTAGCCTTGCTGATGCGTACGCGATCTCCCTCTCGCAGTTTCGGCTTGACTCCTCGACCCTCGCCGGCGTACAACCGCTGCCATACACTCTCCTGGTTCGCGGCGTTGACATTCGCCGGCGTCCTACCGATGCTTCGATGGTAGGTGTTGTTGTACGACCGCATGAAGTCCGGCAACGGCTCAACGTATCTCAGCGTCTGATGCTTCGTGAAGTACCTCCACATGCGGGGCTTTAGCGTCCGATTGAATCTTTCCACGACACTCGCTTTTGTCTTCTCGTTGTGCGTCACGAAATGGTGGACGCCGTGTTCCGTCAAAAGTTTCTGAAAGTGTCTGTTGAGAAACTCCGTCCCCTTGTCGGTCTGCAGTGCGTTCGGCGGTTGCTCCTGCTGCTGCAGCAGGCTCTCGAAGGCCGTAACGAGCGCCGGACCGGCTTTACTCTTCAAAGGGACGCACCACGCCCTCTTCGAAAAGACATCAATGACCGTCAATAGGAACGTTATACCGTTGTTGTACTTTTTCAGTTTAGCTACTTCGACGAGATCGGCTTGCCACTGCTGGTTTCGACCGCCTACGATAACGCAACGTCGTTTGAAACGTCGTTTGACCGGTTTGTGAAGCGTATAGGCGTCCTGTTCCGATAGCCACTGCTTGACGATCGGTTTGGGTACTACAGTCGCCCGGTGCAACGCGTCGACGCCGCCGTAGCTGCCCGCCTGTTTCGGGTCGAAGTAGGCGCGCTACAGGCGGTCCCGTTGAGGGCGGCGGTGCTTTCGTTGCGTACCACGAGTCCGCCGGGACACCATGACGATGGCGGCGGCGAGTCCGATCGATTTACGAAAAATAATATACAGATATATAAAGCGAAAGCCGCTGCGACTACGGCGAGGCCGACGACGACTACCGACCTTCGAGGGAACATACTAGCTTGTGAGCGGCTCGGGCGTTTCAACCTCTACTATCCTCCCACTCGCGCTGTAGAGACTTAGCGCGACGACATTTACCCGACCATTTCGACGCCTGCTGCTGCTGCTGTATGTACGCTTGATGCCGGAGGTTACCGTGGAGCTCCATAGGGACGTTCAGTCGCCTCATCCGGTCCCCGAACGCTTCCCATCCAACCGGCGGTAGCGCCTTCTTCTTTTTTCGCATAAGGTCGTTCACGAGATCGACCATGTTACTTCCCGCGATCGGTTTACCGTCGTACACGAACTCGCCGCTGTCGTTCCATCGACACAACGGGTCGGTTTTCACTTTCTCGATCAGGAGGTGGGCTTTCCCTTTCAGAGTTTTCGGCATGCTTTCCACGATCTCGCGCTCTATACCGCTCAGTGCCGTCTACGGCGGCATTGGCGCCGGCGGCGGCTGGCCCTCCTCGGTCACCCCTTTCACCACGGACATGCGTACCGGATGCTCCGCCCGAGACGCCTCCATCCTATTGTAGCGACTCAGCAGTTGATTGTATGACGCCACCTTCTCTCGCTCGGATAAATCCGCGCGGTCTAGAACGTTCTTCATGTCGCTGTCCAGGCTATTCATCACACGCGACGTGGTCGTGGAACCGAGCATATTTTGACCCTCTTTATTCCCGTGGGCGCCACTCCAAAATTATTCTTTTGACAGTACCCACTCCACCAATTCGGCGTCCCCGGTAGCCAATAGGGCGTCTTTCAACTTTTTCGACGCTCCGAACTTACTTATCAACAGCGCCTTCATACACTCGACCCTAACGGCATCCCATTCGGCTCCCGTTTTCCTGATTCCGTCGCTTCGCTATATACGCCGACCACGACTGTTTGATGTACTCCGCGTTTTCTTCGTCTTCATTAAACATTGCTTTTGTAAACTGATAAGGGTGCTCGACGGATCTGAAACCCCGACCGTACGCCGTGACTCGTCACGGATAAAAATTCGACAGGAACGACGACGAACCACCGAAACGTATAGGCTCTATTTCCGCTTAACGTTATCTATACCACTGATCTAGAGACGTTACTGTTATTATAAGACTGACTACACCTCACGCATAACCACTATTTTTATAACCTTACACATAAGTGTCATAACTACTAGAGGCCAGCACTATGTACCAATATACACATTTACGTCAATAGAGGTCAGCACTATACAACTATACACTTACATGAACCCGCGGCAACTATAAAAAAGGGGTCAACCGGCTATTAATCAACGTGTTTTTTATACTTTTTTATAAGTAGGATATCAGCAAGCAATTAAGATAAGAGATTTTATATAAGTAGATTTTTATGACAGGTCATTCATAATTTCTTTTTTATAAGTAGGAATCCGTTTGGAATGACTGATCCAAAACCCTTTGATGTCCTTTGATCTTTTATTCCTGGACGGTGTTGTCGAGCCCCTCTGTACTACTGTCGTTGCACGAATGTTGGCAGCTGTCCTGTTGGGGCAGCTAGTGTGCTCACTTGCTGGTGACGTCGCTGTCTTCTGCGTTCTGCATCGGCTGCCGTTGCTGCTTCAGCACTGACGGCTGCTTGACGGATAGCCGCACGCTGCGATCGTGAGCCGTCTCCATCCGTGTTGTTTTATTTAGGCAAGCAGCGTCAGTGTGGGTCTTGATACACTGACAGTGTCTGTCACAAAGTGGTTTGTATAGAATTTAATCAGGCTTTAGAACAGTGGTTTTGTATACAAGTATTGTTGATGGGATGGTGCTGCCATCTCTGGTATGTATTGTCGCGGAGGTATACGAGTCAGATTTAATTAATTTCATTTGTAGCATACACCACTAATTCTACGGTTAGGTATACCAAATTTGGTACTTGTAGAAATTATTTAACATGACTGGTAATATGGTGATCTGTCAAACTACTTATGTTGTGGTTATAAAAAGATTATATTATGAACTTATAAAAGTTGTTTACAGAAATGTAGGTGTGAAAAACAGTAGGGTCACACGTAGCTTATGAATAGAGTGCGTGTTTTATTAAAATTATGGATTAATTCATGAGAGTTGGAATGTACGATGAATATTGTGGTATCCGGATCGATACAGGGAATCCAGTGATATTAATTATGTAAGTAATTCACGTAAGTTAAAGATTGAATGAGCACTTATATAGCCATACGTTTAGCTCGCAAAATCTATTTTAAACTCAGCGAGTTGAATGGATTGCTTCGAAGTGTGAATGGTTTCGGGAGCCAGTTTTTGAAGCGCTTTAATTTGTATTAAGTGTTGTAATTGGTCAGATTAACTTCCGGTCGTGAAGCTATATAAGGGCCGGACGGCCATTCGTGGCCAGACGAACATTTGAGCAGAAGAAAGTGTTGCACTCTCGTCTCCAGGAATTGGGCTGAAACGTGTGTCCGCCCAACGCCTGTAGAAAATACTGATTAGTTGTGGGACGCTGCACTTCTCACGCGTTGTAGAAGACTGAGCGATAACCGACTGCAGTTCCGTTTTGATGTGATCTTCGAATGCAAGGCCACCACCGTTTCGTCTGCTAGCTGTCGTAACACAGACTCCGTGACAGACCTTCTCGACAACACCGAAGTCGTGACATCGTTTCCGTGTTGTCGCCTGGTGATTCGCTTGGGATCGACAAAGCAAATCTACCGTCTACTTGATCGCCCGAGTCGCCTGCTTTCATCTACGTGAATTCGTTCGCCGAACGCCGAGCGACTTTCGACTTCGTCCTGACATCTCGCCGAACGCGACCGATGCGAACGTTGACATTCACACATCACGAGACATTCATTGGTTACAGTTCATAGACTTTACAACGGTGTATACCCGTCTTCATGTAAGTGACCAGCTGTTTAAATTGTCTCCCATGTAATTTCGTATTTGGATGCATACTCGTCGAGTACAATGTATGGTGTTATAAATATAATGTCATAGCAGAGTAACGGTTAGCCAACTATCACTGAACCGCTTTTGTTTATTGTTGATGTATTAAATGGGAATGCCAGTTGGCTTCTCGTACATACATATCTGATGTCACGTTATGTCTCTCATTCACTCCGGTTCCTAGTGCACCTGAACCTATAACTTGCTATGTCAAATCGGGTACCGCCAATTTATTAATTTATTAATACTTACACTCGATTTTGTGACAGTGTCAAGAGACTAACATAGCACTCCAGCGTTGATTAAACGGAGAATGACGGAGATCAGACCGTGGATGAGCATACCCTTCTTAAACCTGAATGACTAAAAACAGAAATCATCATCTTCGGTTCTGCCGAAGAAAATCGAGCTACATACAATTTGCCCAAGGTTCAACATGATTCCTGCAGAACAATTCCAATGCTCCAAAATGAGAACGCAGTGCAACATAAACGAACACACCAGAAATGTTCCGGCCAAATTCCCGTTCTAAATGTGTTGCCCAGGTTGAAGGCAATCTTGATGAACTTGCTCAAACGCTTATACGCTAAGCAAATCGCAACACTTTTTTGTAAGCTTTCTTGAATTCAGCATTACGCCACGCGTATATACACGGGTTGACTCCTGAGTTGATGAGCACGAGGAGGGCTGTGGCACGTTTGAATTCTTGTAACAGCTCGGATACGTTTGGTCCTTGCGATGCCACGACGCCTGACATAGCGATGTACGGCAACCAGCAAACGTAGAACGCTCCAAGGACGATACACATGATCTTTGTCGATTTGAGATGAGCTTTCATGACGTTGTAGCTGGCTGACGGTTGTTCGGCCTACAGAAGATTAGGACAGCATTAGCCAAGTATTACAATAAAAGAAAGAAGCATGATTGGATTGCAACATTGAACGGTAATCAAATTATTGGGTTACTTAGGATAAATAACCGTATGTGGAGACCTAAGAGCAAATTATACCTGTGAATAAAGCAATAATTGGCACCATTTAGAGTATTATACACAAGCTTGGAAGCCGTGTCACAAAAAGGACAAAGATACGTTTGAAAGATTACGTCACGACGCGGTCATTGCGTTCAAAATGACGCATGTGATGACGACGAAACTATTGTTTACGTCATCCCTACACAACGGTAGACGAACGTTTCGATTGTCTCATAACTGTATAACAACCGACGGCGGCAACTCAGAACACATGCCACAAATATGAATTTGGTAAACTCATTAAGAGTGCGACATAAATATCAAAATGTCTTTTGCGATTTGCAATCCGCTGTAACCGTACTTTATGGTGGCGTAGTAACGCAAATAATCGTACGCGCCTCGCGGTTTTGCCGACTACGTGTACTACTACACCACCGTCTAGTGTGTACACTGACAGCTGTGTGTAATTCGCAAAAGTGTTATCTACTTATAATCGAGCTTGTGTATGCGGGTATGTTAGCGTTTTCCTCTTCGACATCTTGAACCTCGAACGCCAAACTTTCAGGGATTAATCTACGATCTTTACAATATACCTATATATTTTCAAAATAACCCATATATGTCAAGATTGTCACCTTTTATGGGGGTAAATCGGTTGTTCGGAACGTAAAACGTAAAGTGCACGTAATACGTAAAACGTAATATAACAATCGCAGGAACCAGCGTTGTTCACGCCGCTTTACAATGATATACAAATGTATGTTAAAAACAATGCCTTTGACTAAAAACAATAGTTGTTATATCATAGAAAAAATGAACTAATAATAATAGTAATCAAGACAATAAATATAGTAGAAGTAGAAAAGGAATGTGATATAAAATATCATAAAATTTAAATAGTTAAGATCATATTATAATTATTTTAATAAATAAACTTTAATAAAGATTAATGTAAACATAAATAAATTAGGCCCAAATGTATATGACAAATAATTAAATAAAGGATAAACATCAATCAGCTATGGTAAAACAGTGTTGGTAATCGTCCGAGTTACATATACGCTGCAGTGAACAGGTGAGTCTTCAACACAGATTTAAATGAGTCCAGTGATTCTTTGCTGATAACACTTGACGGCAGAGCGTTCCACACTGCTGCCGCTGCGTGAGCAAATGTACAGTCACCGGCTCTGCTGCGTGTTCTCGGGAAATCTAGAGCGTTGGAGTCAGCAGACCGAAGACGCCTGGCTGGTATATAGACACGCACGAGGTTTCGCATGAAGACAGGCGAGAGGTCTTCGTGCAGCGCCTTGAACAGCGATCATGAATGTAATGCTCTGTAGAATAGGTAGCCAGTGCAGATGGCGAAGAATTGGGGTCGCACTTTCACAACGAGCCTGTCGATTAATGAGGCGATTGGTGGCATTCTGGAGTCGTTGCAATCGACCGATGTTATTAATTTGCGAACAGTAGAGAGTTGCAGTAGTCCAACCGGGATGTAATCATGGCATTGACTACTCGTTCCGCTGTCGGTTCAGTGAGGTAACGGTGAATCAACCCGATGTTGCGCGAGCAAGTGCTGATAGTACGTGACACTGGCACAGTCTTGGTTGAGTACTGGCCAACACTCCCTAGGAGTCATACGGTCAGGGTTGGGTGCGCATGCTAGGTTATATTAGTCGTGTATTAAGGTTTGTCTGAATTTCTGTGGCTCTGTAATGTTGACTATTGCATCTGGTAGGGAATTCCAATATTTTATTGTCCGGGGGGAAATAGGAAAATTTATAACAGTTCTTGCTGGTGTGGATAGTGTTGAATGCTTTGCTATTTAGCTGTCGTGATAGGCATTGCACAGGCTGTTTATTTTTAAAACATTTCTGACACGCATCCCGTTTCTCTGGATGCATAGTCGTTAAGGCAAAAACGAGCTGCCCGTCTTTGGACCATTTCTATTTTGTTGATGAGGACCTGGGTGTGGGTGTTCCACACGGATGATGAATATTCTAGGACAAGGGTTGTGTAGGCAGTAGTTTTAATGTTGTGGGGGCACGAGTAGAGATTGCGTCTGATAAATGCTAGGGTACGGTTTGCTGAGGCTGTAATCTGTTGGATGTGTTTGTTCCAGGTGAGATCTTTGGTGATACATACTCCTAGATAGGGATGATCATTGTCGGTTTCCTGTAGTGTTTCCTAGAATATAATTAAAATGTTTTACGTTTCTTGCTTGGGTTAATCTCATCACAAAGCTTTTTTTTGGGAGATTAAATTGCATCTGCCAGTCGTGCTCCCATTTTGTTAACTCATTTAGGCCTTTCTGCAGTTCTTGTGAGTCAGATTGATTATTGATCTCTCTAAAGAGGACACAATCATCTGCAAACAGAAGGACTGTGGAGTGGATATTGTCTGTCTGCGATACACCTCATATAACATTTGTCCAGGTGGAATGTTCTCCACCGACCACCACTCTCTTAGAGATCCAGGCGTGTGTTTCGTTGAGGATGCCATATATCTTAATTTATTTAAGAGGTGGTTATGTGGAACGACGTTGAATGCTTTTGAGAAGTCCATTATTATCATGTCAACTTGGAATTTATTATTTAGGGAATTCGCTAGGTCGTGTATGGTGAGTATTAACTGAGTTTCTGTGGAGTGTTTATTGCGGAAGCCGTGTTGTCTGTCGGATAAGAGTAGGTAATGTGTTCGAGGAGTTTGAAACATATTGAAGTTAGGGAGATGGAAATTTGATGCAACGGTCTCCCTTCATGAAGATTGGAGTGACGTTGGCACGTAACCAAGAGAGGGAAAGTTCTCCTGTGATAATTGATTTCTGGAAGATTATTCTGAGGGCTGGAGCTAGTTCATTCGCGGCAAGTTGTAAGATTCTGGCTGCACTTCATCGTGTCCTGTTGATTTGTTTGGTTTTAAGGCATTACGTAATTTGGCGACCCTTTTTGTTGTGATGGCGATGTCAGGCATAGCTGGTATGTTTGAATATGGTTCATGTGGTAGGTTGGTGTTTTTATTTGTAAATACTGACTTAAGTTGGTTATTGAGGATTTCGGCTTTAAGTCTGTTGTCTGATTCTACCCTGTTGTCTTTCATTAAGGTTGCTCTTCCAACTACATCAACTTTAAGGCTTTTTATGCATGACCAGAATCGTTTTGGTGAGTCGGAACAAACGGATGATATATATCTTCTGTGAGCATTTCTTGTCTCTCTCTGTGTGGTTTTATATGCCTTACAAACATATTCATAGCTGGCTTGATTTCCAAGTAGAGTGACGAAAGCCCTTTGTTTACATTTGCGTAGTCGTTTGATTCGCTTATTTATCCACGGTGTGTGGTTACGCTTTGATACTATTTTTGTTGGTATGTGAGAGTTCATTATTGAGTCAAGGACAGTTTGGAATTCTGTATACATTTCATCAACTGTGTTCTTTGGGTGCATCCCTTGATACAAACTCATTGCTCCATTTTAGCAGGTTTTCTTTCAGAATCTGCGTGTTGGCTTTGTGGTACATGTATATTTTGCGTGGTTTTTGCTTGATGACCCTGGGCTTGCAGCTGTTTATGAATATTGGGATGCCGTCGTGATCGCTTATTCTTGGTACTACTGTAGATCTTTCAACAAGGATGGGGTTAGTTGCGAAGAACAAGTCCAAAGTGTTGTTTATTCTGGTGGGTTTGCGTACAACTTGTCCAAAGTCATTTGCAATTTCAAGTAGCATTTTGGATAATCCGGGAGCAGCTCCGCCTGGCTTTGTGCTGAGTAGGTCCCAGTCTATGTCGGGAAGGTTAAATCTCGGCCTAGCCATATGTGTTCTTTGTTTGAGCGTTTAATTTTGTTCATGGTTTCTCGTAGTTCATGCATGTATTCGTTTGTGTTATCAAATGGGGGTCAATTGCTATCGAGGTCTGTTCTGTGTGTTCCTATGAGGTCAGTCTTTAATGCTATTAGAACGCCTCCGTTTGAATTGTCAAAGTCTGTCTTTTCGAATGATTGAATAATTGAAGGGGAACAGCTCACTGCTGTCAACTGAGCTGTCTAGGTGTGTTTCAGTGCCTATAAATATGTCAGAGTTGTAATTTTCAATGCACACGGCAAAGTCCTAAACTTTGCTCCTGATACTACAGAAGTTTATTACCATGGTTTTCTGGGATTGTCTCTTAGTAGGCGTTTTCTGAGTGTTTTTCTTTGTTCTACTTGTTTTACATGGTCTAGTACTATTAGAGTTACTGCTTGTGTTATTATTCTTTTGTTTATATGGAGAAGAATTGGCTAGAGGTGGGCCTAGTGGTTCACGGCAATCAGATATGGACATGTCCGACAAGATAGAGATGCTGCTTGTTAGCTCTATGGTTGAGCTTGAAAAAAGTGAACTTGCGAAATTAGGAATGCCACACTGGCAGCAAATCCATGACACTTGGCTGTTTTGGAGGGCATTATATGCAAATGTCGACATTGCCATGCAATCTACATGGTACCAAGAATTGCAATGCTCACAGCATGTCACTCACTGTTCCCATCTTGCTGCTTTTTTGCAGATGGCACAAGGGAATTTGGGTTTGGGTTAAGATCACCAGCTTGCATGAGGATTACGATGGCAAAGCATGTTGGATGTTTTTGGTTTAAGGATGCTACTTTGTAAAAGTTGTTTTATTTCCATCCTGTCATGGTGTTTGTGGATGCTGGGAAGTACTTGTAATCAAAGTATGGGGACATAAAAACAATCAGAGGTGGCTGAGGATTGGCAATTCTAGTCAAGCTTTCACCATGGTTTTCCCAGTTCTTCTGTTCTATCCTACGTGTTATATACAGATGGCACAACAGTTCATCTTAGATTTGAGCGTGGTAATCACAATATGTACAAAATCTCAATATTCAAGTATAAAATCACAGTAATTATATACTCACAATCGATATAGTCACAGTAGTCGTCAATTTAGAATTGCAGTAGCTGTAAATCACAGTTCTTATAAATATAAGGCTGCTGTAAAATGTTACATAAAAATCAAGTTTGAAAAGAACATAAAAGTAATAAAACTAATAATTGCTCGTATACAAGTTGAGTATGTTTTTTATTATATAAAAGGCATGTTAGTAGAAAGTTTATTGTATAATGTGTTTACTGTTGGATTTTAATTGGTTATTGACAGCCTATGATTCGTACTTTTAGTTTGTGTAAATAAGAATGATTTATGGCAATGGGTAATGCACGTTAAGTCTAAGAGAATGTACTGTATGTTGAGTTGTGTTGGGGTGGTTTTGGTTCCGCGCGCTTTATATGTTGTTTACCAGATCGCCATCTTGTTTGAAACTTTGGGCTGGTTGTTATGCAAATTTAATTTTGAAAAATGTGACTTTGGGACGATTGATTGCAAATGATGTCTTATATATGTGTAGAGAATTTAGAACAATAACACACATAGTATAAAATATTCTTAATTACTGAATGTTGTAGTGCGCTGAAAAGCCAATTTATATGCAAATGGCTATAGCTGGGGTGGGGGATTTGTTTACATTTGAGGCTATCTGGTTTTGGGGAGGCAAGAGCCCTATACAGAGGGCCTTTGTTCAGAAGGTTACTGTAAGTTCACTGGCAACCTGCCAAGATTTCTAGAGACCCCTAGACTTTGGAAATGACATAATGAGGGGACAGCGTCTGTCCTATGGCTACATATTTAGCTGTATATTAGGAGGGCTTTAATGAGGATCAGGGCTGGCTGTCATGAGATGTAGGGGGCGTCTACTGGGGCACACTGCCGGAGGAACGTTTCTCGTGAAGCACTGTCACCGAGCAGGTGCGAGAAGTACTAAAATACTATCGCAGTACACCCGTGACAATCTGTTATTCGCAGACTCGGTGAGTAACTCGGTTGCTGTATATAAGCCGCTGCCGTCTGAGTTATCGTTCTGACACCTATAATTCGGTTGCTGTATATAAGCCGCCGCCGTCTGACTTATCGTTCTGACACCTATAATTCGGTTGCTGTATATAAGCCACCGCCATCTGAACTTATCGTTCTGACATTTTGAATATATCGGTTACAATTCGGTTGCTGTAATAGCCGCCGCCGTCTGAACCTATTGTTCTGACATTTAGAGTATATCGGTTACAATTCGGTTGCTGTAATAGCCGCCGCCGTCTGAACCTATTGTTCGGACTTTTAGGATATATCGGTTACAATTCGGTTGCTGTAATAGCCGCCGCCGTCTGAACCTATCGTTCTGACCTTTATAACTGGGTAGTATTTAGCAGACATAGCCGTATATTGTGTATTAGATATTGTATTGGTAGGGTTTTCCGCATATAATAAACTGTGAAAACGTATAACCTGACTTATCATTAGTACGACTGAGTGAGTGAACGTGTGCCCGTATGCTTCCCTGCCGACCGCTCGCCGCAAACGCTACATATGTATTGAGGTGTGATATTTTTATAGATCTGTAATTTTGTAATAGTAAGTGTTTAAAATGTGTGTTATGATCGATAAACGAAGCGGTAAGCAAAGGATACTGCGACACCTGACGCATGCGCAATCCCTAGACATATTCAGGTGTCTATCATGATGGACGCCGACATTTCTAACATCATCAGTTGCACTGATTTCATCTGTCCGGACGCGCACATGGAGCCCACTTACGATAGTTTCTGTTTTGGTGTAATTCATGAGCAGGTAATTCCAAGTCATCCGTGTTTGAATTAACGTACGCAAACCAGCAGTGTATAGCCGGAACTGGCTCACTACGCACGACATTAATTAGATTAGAGATAGTCGCGCTACTCTATTGTACAGGCTTATAACCATGTAGTCCAATATCGTAACATCTCCCTTTTTAACTAAACAATATGCAACCTAAATGATGTAACATACTCTAACTCTTGCTATAGAGTCAGAGGTTACCAGCTTGTGATCCTCTTAGGACTGCGATCTTTATCACCGAGTCCTAATTACTCTTATTGTCCATAAATGGCACAATTTGTAAAGTTAACTATTCTACTTAACACTATGACTAGTAACTATCGTAAGTCCAAACTTTCACGAGTCCTATTAGCGAAATCGCAAGGGTTTCATCACCAGTCTGCCCGAACGAGTCTTCACCGGTCTGTTTGGGCTCTTCGGCGAAGTCAGTGGCTTTGGCACCGTTGGCGGGTCACGCACGCACTTCCGCATTCCGCGATTCGATGGTATTCTCCACTATCGGCGTGTCTTCCTTCTCTGCCTCCAGTTCAATCTGCGTTTCCGGTGTATATCGTGCGGTGTGGTCTACTCGCAGTAGTCTACCTTCTATTTCAACGATGTACGAATTGTGACCATTTGATTGGATCATATTTCTTCAACGATTGCACGAATAGGCGAGCGGCAAATCCCCCAAAAGTGCTTTATTTTAGGAATTTAAATGGCCCCCCCTACATACACCGAAATGTTATATCACTGGAAAGCCCTACATCTCCCCGTCACGATTAGGCCTGTCGTAGAGTTGCCAAATGGTGCAGTAAGCGTGAATCCAATGTCAAACAAGGTCACCATCAAACGATCAATTTTATAAATTGGGCGCTTCCGAAAATTTCTTAATATTACAATGGCTATCTAGCTACTTTATTTAATTAGAAAATGACCAAGTCATACATTGTTGGAAAGCGTATTGTCGCCTCTTTAAGACAATGTACGATAAGATGCTGTATCCAGGAATGATAAGAGTGACGACAAGGTCAAACAAGGTCACCCGTCAAATGACGAATATTCGAAAGTTTATAATGCCGCGAACATCATAAAGTTACACCGACTGTGTCTCTGCTTCACGACTACGGACAAATCATATACTGTGTGAAAGGACAATTTCTCCCCGTCAAAATGCGGTTTGACATGGCGCTGTGAGGTGACGCAGTTTGTGTGGAGCGGCGTTCAAACAGGGTCACTGTCAATTGATGAATGTTAGAAATTGAGCTATTCCGCAAACTTGACACAATTTCATTGGTTGCGTATATCTACGTCACCTACATACTCATGGCCATGTCATATACCATTGGAAAGCATCATTTCCCGCCGTGAAAAGGAGGTATAAAGTCGAACCATCGAGTGACGCAGTACACGTGTAGTGAAGGTCAAACAAAGTCCCTATCAACTTCTTAATATTCAAAATTACGCCATTCCATAAACATTATACAATTATAATGTTTGTCTATTTATTTGCCAATGTGCTCAAGGCAACATCATATACCATTGGAAAACGTATTGTATCCCCGTAAAATGAGGTATTTCATGGGACTATTTAACAGAGCTACAATTATGTGAAGCGGACGTTGAACGGTCAACATCGATGTAGTTACCATTTATGTTTTACAACACCTTGAAAAAAAATTATTTTCTTTTTGTATCTGCAAAATATTCAATCATCACAAAGGATTGCACATTGGTGGGTCAATTTACTGAGGCTACTAGAAACATTCTACCCAATTTTACTTTCTATTCACTGTGATCGTCGTCATCGTCACGTAGAACGTCTTGGTCGCTAGTCGAACGTGGGTTTCACAGTTTTCATTCCCATGACATGTGCATGACTCTTTGCAACAAAAACTGTTCTGACTGCATGAACAATTGATTGTGCAGCGACGTCTACTTGAGCAGGAACATATGAGTACTTCCAGGAGCTTTGACGCCATTGGACCTTTGAAGAAGACAGGTACAAGTTTGCCATTCTTTCTGTCCCATTCATGCTGCAGTGGGGACCCAGTATTTGGCTTGACCACATGTGAAGACATCCAATTCTTCGTTTGCCACTGTACCCGTCATGCATGTTCCTCGAAACTTAATTGCTTCACATGGGGGAAGCTTCGCCAACGACCTGTCCTTCTTGTTGATAAGCAGTTGAGTTTGATGTGTGCACTCTTCTCTGTGTCCCTTAGGTTGTACAACGCTGGTGTGAATGCCCGAGCTGCTGATAGTGCAACCTCTTTATTGCTGTTTCCTACGTCGGCAAGATTTATGAAGTGGCCTGCATAACAACGTAGAAAATAGTTTTTTTCCCAATTCCAAACAGGGAGGAAACTGAGTCACACCCTGTTAGTGAATGCATGGCGGGAAGTATGTTGCAGAACTGCGGACTGAGTGCAGTACAAATCGAATGCACAGGTACAAATCAGCGCTTGTCTGTGGTGCTGGTGATTGTGCCAGTTTCAATCCACATGTTGACTATATTCGCCATTTTGGGAAAGTAGTATGCAGCAAGCTCTAAGACATCTGTGTCTGGTGACTTCATTATTATGGTTCCTAGAACACCACGTGCTCTGAAGTCTGCATCAGCAAAACCAGCAGGCAGAAGCATCCTGGTGTCAGCTTCTTCTTGTGTACTGGCAATATGTCTTCTTCTACACCTCGACTACTGATGGAT
The DNA here is from genome assembly GCA_020002185.1 of Paraescarpia echinospica. Classification (NCBI taxonomy): domain Eukaryota; kingdom Metazoa; phylum Annelida; class Polychaeta; order Sabellida; family Siboglinidae; genus Paraescarpia; species Paraescarpia echinospica. The sequence goes on along the minus strand of CM034534.1, from coordinate 34,711,580 downwards.
TTCACTACCTCACCATCTGCGAAACCTCCAACAACCACGAGTGTACACGTTGTGTGTGCTTCCAGCCGCCGAGATGCATGACTGACCACATATTCACAAAGAAAATTTACTAATGATTGCTTGTTGGGTGGGACATTGAGGAATCTTTTCCATGGAGGTACTGGGCGCCCACCAATCACCTGGTACTGCTTGCAAGCAGATGTCGATCCTGCGCGGCGGTCCTTTTCAGCAGTTTTCACAGAGTTGCCGTCACCATATCTATCAAACGCTTCCACAACTGTGTCAGCTCTCTGAAATCATGTCAGACGTTGCCTGAAGTATGCTACCGCTAATGCATCAAATGAATTGAATTGGTCCCCCGCCATCATTTGAATGACGGCCATGGCATCCCTAATATACACTGTGGTTGCAGTGGTGCTTTGTGGTAGTTCAGATACTCTCTCGCCTTGATCTTTTAGTTGATGGCCCAGTTCCGTTTCGTTAGTTTTCCGCAGTGTACCACCAGCATGAAAAATGGCCATCGGCACTGGCCCTATCGGGTGGCCGAGAACGGTGGCCATAGAAACATCATCTCTGCACCTCGCCAACGACAGGACTCTGCGGAACACTATCTGTGGACTAATAGCTGATGTTACAACGCCTCCCTTGCCACACTTCAACTTGGTCTTTTTCGCCATGTCAGCAAATGTTATCAGGCCTGACTTGCTGATGGGGCTGTAGAAGCTGCACGTTTCACCTGATTCAAGTGCACCATGCACAAATCTCTCCAGCTTCTCCTCCCCTGCACCTACGATGTTGAGGAGCGAATTTTGCACATCCAATGTTGCATGCAGCCCCGTAGATAAGTTGATGAGTGCATCTGGGTGAAATTCAGGCTCGAACGGATTGGTCATGTTGTTAACAGCACTATATCACTGCTTCCCTTTGCACCTCTGATGACTTTTTTCTCTGAGCCCATGTCGCTCCAGATCCCAATGAAACCATCTCTTGAATCAAACCGTAGAATGCAGTGTCATAAGGACAATCGACGGTGCCTTTGCTTTAAGATTTGTTTTACTCAGGTAGGATGAAAGACATGTTGAGTGGTACACGGCATCCTTCGCTATCAAGTCCTCCCACAATATTGTGTGTATCATTTCTTCGTATCCTCTTTAATATGCAGCCTTCTTCGGGTTGTTTGCCCGTTCAAATGTTTCAATTTTATGCAACTTTTTGTTTTTCGAACCAATGCTCTTTCTCGTTGCCACACTAGGTATACGTGATAGATACTGATTTTTGAGAATCAGTGTCATTTTAACGAATATACAATAAGGTTTACAATGGTACATGAAGAGACATTATGCACGTAGGCAAATAGATGCGCTACCATTATAAACCTAGGCCTACAACGATTGTGGAATGGTGCATTTTTTAACAGTCATCATTTGATAGTGACCTTGTTTGACATTCACTACACACATAATGCTCCATTTAATAGCTATGCGTTACACCTCATTGTGACGGGAAGACAGTATGCTTCCCAACGGTATATGAAATGGTCATCAGTAATTAGTTAACGTAGCTCCACAAACATTAAGATTTTATAAAGCTTGCGGGATGGCGCAATTTCTAACATTCATCAATTGACGGTGACCCTGTTTGGACGCCGCTCCACAGAAACTGCTTCATCTCACAGCGCCATATCACACAGCGTTTTGACGAGGAGAAATTGTCCTTTCATACAGTGTATGACTTGTCCGTAGTCGTGAAGTAGAAACACAGTCGGTGTAACTTTATGGTGTTCGCGGCATTGTAAATTTTCGAATATTCGTCATTTGATGGGTGAATTTGTTTGACCTTGTCGTCATTCTTATAAATCTTGGATACAGCATCATATCATACACTGTCTTGAAGATGCGGCAATACGCTTTCCAACAGTGTATGACTTGGCTATTTAAATAAAGTAGCTAGATAGCCATTGTAATATTAAGAAGTTTTCGGAAGCGCCCAATTTATAAAATTGATCGTTTGATGGTGACCTTGTTTAACCTTGGATTCACGCTTACTGCACCACTTGGCAACTATACGACAGGCCCAGTTATGACGGGGAGACGCAGGGCTTTCCACTGATATAACATTTGGGTGTGTGTAGGGGCGCCATTTAAATCGGTCTGTTAGGTGGTTCTACCGCTCGCCTAGAAGACAGGTGTTCCTTTTCTGACAGTCGCGAGCATTTCGGTTGTAGTAATGATGGCCCACTTTCTGTTTCATCATATTGCGTCTCATCATGCGAGGTACGTTCGGTACGACTGATCTCATCAGATGCTCGGCTTGTGGCACTGTCGCTCTTGTGCGTCGCTGCATAAGTCGTTGTACCGGACTCTAGATGACTGCTGATATAGGGAGTGTTACACCATTCTAGCAGTGCTCTCATCGGATCTTTCGATTTCTTCAGCAGATTTGTCGCGATCTTTACTGCTGCTTCCGCCTTCCCGTTGGATTGCGAGTGATAAGGCGATTACATGGTGTGTTTAAATTCCCACTTGTTCGCAAACACCTGAAACTCTGCACTCACGAACTGTGGTCCTCCATCTGATTGCACAATTTGTGGCACCCCATATCGTGCGAAATGCACCTTGCATGCTTGTATGGTAGATTCCGCTCTTTGATTGACAAGCCTTGTGAACTTCAGTCTTGTGAACTCCAGTACGTCCAGCACGGTTTCAGCTCATGTGGCAGCATGTGCTTGTGCTCCGGCCAGCCTGACATAACCGTCGTCAACACTCGTTGCAATGTCTCATCAGCAGCTGACGCTTGTTGAATTTGTGCGATTCTGGGTACGCTGACATTGACGTACATTTGTGGATCAACTGAATCGATCTCTTCTGCTATGTCATCTTGTATAGCACACTGGAAGATCTATTCTTTCGCCATCTCTTTGACGGGTCGACGTGACGATGTAGCTCGTGACAACATATCTGCTACTAGCTGTTCTGTGCCTGGTTTATACACCACTCTCAGGTTGTACCGTTGCAGTGTGAGCATCGTCCGTTGTAGACGCTTTGGCGCATCTAGCAGCGACTTTCGGAAGATTGCCTCTAGGGATTTATGGTCGCTGTGGATTGTGACATCTGAGTGCCCGTAGATGTATTGATCGACACGCGAAAACAATTGCTAGACACTCAAGTTCGATTGGTGCATAATTTCGCTCGCATTTCATCAATGAACGAGATATGTACGCCACAGGTTTGCCCTCTCGTATCAGAGCCGCTCCTAGCCCTTGCGTAATAGCATCACACTGCACCACCACCGGCTCTGTCACATCACAGTAGACAAGTGATTGTTCAGTGGTTGCAATGTCTTTGACCTCCTGGAAAGCATTTTCTTGTGCAGATCCCCATTCGAAGTCTTTCTGTACCAGTCGTCTCAGTGGTTCGCTGATAGCCATAAAGTGTGGCATGAACTTTGTGAGATAATTGGTGAAACCAAGGAATTTGCGCACTTGTTCAACGTCGGTTGGTGTGGGCATCTTCTTTATGTCCGCCATTTTCTCCGGATCAGCTTTCACTCCTTCTTGTGTCAACACGTGACCGATGTAGTTTATTTCTGTCATGTGCAGCCTCATCTTTGCTTTGTTTAGCTTCAGATTCTGCTCCCGTGCGCGTTGCAGCAAATTTTCCAGGTTCTTGTCATGATCTAGGCGCGCTTCTGCTTCCGTTTCGCCCCGACCGATGATCAGTATGTCGTCGGCGACATTTGAGATTCCGTCTAGCCCACCCGATGCTTGTTGCAAACGACGCTGGAATTCTTTAGGACTTGAGGTGAGGCCAAATGGCATTCGGAGCCACCTATATTTCCCAAAGAGGGTCCAAAAAATGGTCAAGTAGCTGCTCTCTTTTGACAGTTTGACTTGAAGGAAGCCGTCTTTCGCATCAACTGGCGAAAAGATCTTCGCGTTCTTTAGAGTTGGCAGTACCTCCTCAATTGTTGGAAGTGGGTAGTGGTTTCGTTGGAAAGCTTTGTTGAGATCGGTAGGATCAATGCACACCCGCACCGTGCCATTTGCTTTGCGAATGGCAAGGCAGTTGGATATCCATGGAGTTGGAACGTCCACCTTGGCAATCACTTCTTGCTCTTCGAGTGATGTGATCTTCTTCTGCAGATCGTCTTTGAGTGCGTATGCGACTCTGCGAGGTCTGTTTTGCACAGGTGGGACCATCTTGTCTATGACTATGTCGTACTCCCCCGGCAAACATCCTAATCCCGAGAATACGTCCGTTTATCCCTCCAACATGGCTTCCGCGTTTGCATGTTGTCGATCTTTCACCAAATGAACCTGCTCGTTCACGGAGAGCAATTTTAGTCGAAGGCACTTGTTTAGCGATAGTAGAGTTGCATGCTTGGTTTCCACCACCTCAAACAACAGAGGCACGGTGCGACCCTCATCACATACCAATAGGTGGCAGCGACCTTTCGATGGAACTACAGTGCCGTCATACATCGTCAGCGTGGACTTGCTTGGCCTAATGAGTGGATCACCCAGGATATGGTAGTCGTTTAGACTCGGCACATTGCATGTAGCTGCTGTGTCAAGCTGACATGTAATGGGCCTTGACATGGTCTGTCCCTCTGATTGGACGCTGATTGTCGCAAGTAACTTGCTGTCGACATTGTCTACTTGTATGTGCAGAATGTCCGAATCACTGTCCTGGTATTCCCTGATCAGATGTACTTGATTGTGGGCCTTTCTTGCTCTGCAACATTTTGAGAAATGGTTCTTCTTTTTATACTTTTAGCATTCTTTGCCAAATGCAGGGCATTGTCTCTCTGTGTGGGTGGTACCACATCTACCACACGTCTTATCGGAATTACTATCCGCCTTTCTTCGCTGGGTGCGCCCCCCTGACGTATTTACATGCGTCTTGGACTTCGGCTTGTAAACAGGACTGACCTCCTCGTTTATGTGCAATTGTCGCATTTCGGCCTCCGTATCTTCGGCCAGTCGACACATGCGTATTGCTTTCTTGAGCGTGAGACTGTCCGTTTCGAACAACTGTGCTGTCGGGAAGATAAAATTGTCAAATATATCGTTTCCCTTCTCTCCAATTGTTCGCAACAACATGGCAATCTTTAACTTGTTTGTGGACTCTGCCTTTTCACTTGCGTCCAAGAAGTACTGAAATTGCTTCTTGAATCGCCCCCATTGCACTGGCAGATCTCCCGAGGTGGGAAGTGGATCGGGTAAGATATACCGATCCATCTCGCAAACTGGCACGGTCAGCTCTTCTTACCCGTTGTTATTGTTCCACCGAGTTCCGCTAACACCCGTTCAAACAACTTTCTGATACCATGATTGAATTAGCGTACGCAAACCAGCTTTGTACGAACTCAAACAGTTTATTACAACACAGTGGCGTGGTGGTGTAGCCGGAACTGGCTTACTACGCATGACATTAATTATATTATAGATAGTCGCGCTACTCTATTGTACAGGCCTATAACCATGTAGTCCAATATCGTTACAATCCACTCCTTCAAGTCATCAATACATCGCTCGGTCCGACGCATGGAGTTGGCAATATGATGTATACACCGACACAGTAATGCTTATGTCTAACTTCATGCCAATAACACAGCAATACGAATAGTATTTGACAAGTATACACTATCACGACTAGGGCCTATCGATGGACATGAACCTTCACAATCTTTCCGACCATCGTCAGTTTTAACAAACAGCGAGTGAGTAATATGGAATATAGTGTTCATGGCTCCACGATTAAATTTCTGAAGCAAGAATTACACTTACAATGGAGCTAAAATCTGAAACGCGTCACATGATATCAATGTGTGATCAAGGTCCGCTGTATTCAACTATAGCTCCATTGTAAGTGTAATTCTTGCTATTAAAACAAGTGGTTACCTATCTGCGAGCGCGTTATTGTGTTTAAATGTAACTATGCTGTGTGTTTTATAACATTTGGTAGATATTACTATCACGACTGTCAACTACCAAGGCATCCCGTCAGGTGTCGGGCATTTTTGCTAGTTTGCTATAACGACTTGCCTGTATTTGTCGTTGGTGCTTCACCGCAATGGCGAACACGATGCAGTATAGGACAGTCAGGATACACAGGCACACGACGATGGGGACGGCGAACAGGCTGACCGTGTACTCGACGTGTAGCACCTCGCTGAAGTCACACCGCGTGTCGCTGGACCATCGGTTCCATCCGAGGACGGGCGGTAGACTAAGACAGAGGATGACGCTCCATATGACGGCCGTCCACACGTACGCCGTGTTCATGGTGACGACGGCGCCGTATCGTAGCGGCAGTGTGATGGCGATATACCGGTCGACGGCAATGGCCAGGAGGTTGAAGACAGAGCCGAGAGTGGAGAAGAGCACGCCCCACAGCGAAAAGAGGCAGGCCGTCCGCGAAGTGTGGGACAGGTGTATCCCGGCCGGAAAGTTGACAAGGAAGGTGTAGAACGGCGTGATCAGCCCGACCGTGAAGTCGGCACCGGCGAGACTCGCCACAAACATATTGGTAGGCGTGCGCAGTTGCTCGAACCTGTTTCAACGCATTGTAACATGTAAATCCACTGACGCTGCATTCTGTATGCAATGCAAGTCGCTAATTGCAATATTTTGTATAATAAGATTAATCGACTTGTCTGATACAGGCCAATAAACTATGATGATGATGATGACAATAACAATTATTAGTATACACTATTAATGTTCGGTATCCATTTTTGATGGCTTGACGGAGCTTTTGCTAGGCAACATGTCACGAAATACATAAGTCAATTATGCTTACCTCAACACACTGCCAATTGTCATTCCGTTGCCGATCATGATGAAGACACAGTAAGTGCTGATAATGGTCGCGGTGACGAAGACTGTGGACACCGCCACGACGTTCGTCTCATTTCCGGTCGACGCGTTCATATCGATATGTTGCTAGTGTAACAATGAAGATTAGGTGTGCAGCCCGTGTCATAATTATATACGCTCACAAAACAACATTCAGTAGCTAAGTAACTTGATGGTACAAATTTCGCGAAATTCTATTGTGAAATATCGAGCACAGAGAAATTATCTATCTTTAATTATTTCAGTACAATACCATATACATATTCATTTTGACAGATAGTTATAGTAAGTGCAATTATTTCCTTTTCGGAATCTTCGAACGAAGCAGGAATGAGAAGAATCTGTTAATATGGACAACCTTGACCTAACCAACAAATATTAAAATATGTCACAACGAAGAAACAAGCTAGGTTATACACAATCCAAAGAAATCCGTCTTACACAGAAAAGTGGCATCCTCAACATAGGAACTGAATAATATTCTGAGTTACACAGTCTTAAGGCAACTGGATATTCCCCATTGAGGAATTGCTTTTAGTCAAACTGAAACGACAACTTTCAATTACTAAGGGAAGAATCACAGATGACTGTCGAATCACACACAACATCGCAATTAATCTGGTAGTGACACCTTGTCAACATAACTTATGATAGAAGGAGAAGCGATGATTGATGATGTAATCACATTCTGCAACGCGATCTGGCAGGAGGTGGGTGGTCTACCATAATTTATAATAGCTATGCAAAAGAAAGACCATATTAAAACGTGAGCACCGCTGTATAATAAATTAATATCTAAAGCAAAGCTAAGTTCAAAGTAACATGCACCCGAACAGCTTCAAGCAGAAAACTTCATCACAGCAGAACAAATGGGTTTTTGTGAAGTGAAGGAACGAGTTAATCAAATATCCAACCTGCGTGAAAAGTATTACAGATGACTGTCGAATCACACACAACATCGCAATTAATCTGGTAGTGACACCTTGTCAACATAACTTATGATAGAAGGAGAAGCGATGATTGATGATGTAATCACATTCTGCAACGCGATCTGGCAGGAGGTGGGTGGTCTACCATAATTTATAATAGCTATGCAAAAGAAAGACCATATTAAAACGTGAGCACCGCTGTATAATAAATTAATATCTAAAGCAAAGCTAAGTTCAAAGTAACATGCACCCGAACAGCTTCAAGCAGAAAACTTCATCACAGCAGAACAAATGGGTTTTTGTGAAGTGAAGGAACGAGTTAATCAAATATCCAACCTGCGTGAAAAGTATCAACAAAACTAAACATCATGTTTTTAGTGATTTTAGATTGCATATGATAGTGTGTAGCATTCTGGGTTCGGGGACACAATGAGAAATCATAATATCAGTCGCAGATTAGTTCAAGCCATCGTACAATTATATAACAAAGCCATCAATACAATTTTCATCAATGGAATAACAATGGAATGCTTTAAAAGAAGAGTCCAGCAAGGATGCACGGAAATCAGCACGGAGAAAACAAAACTGATGACAAGGCAAACGGATTAACATCGTCACATAAAATTACCAAATATTTCAGTCTGTCATCCGCTTTGTGTACGCAGGAACAATAAAATCTAAAGAAGTATCAACATCTGAACTCATTTTACGAACGGCACAAACCATCGCAACCTTAGCTAAACTAAACCTGGAAAGACAAACACGTCTTATTAACACCAATGGCGGTATTCTTTTCTGATATCAATCACATTTATTGAGTATGAAAAATGGTTCTTCATTGTCAAAATAAAACAAACTAGGCCTTTGATATGCGTTGCTATGGGTACATCTTATCATCTACAGACCCCAACAATCCATAAATGCCATTACACAGAACACAATCATCACCCAAAAATTTCCTAGCATCAACGAACAATAAACTGAAAAGCATGAAACAATCCGAATATGCTGAACTAAACCTGAAATGGTGTTGTTATGTTAACATCGGTATGCCTGTCCAAAACAACATTGCAAGATCCATTGAACGGTTGACGTAGAAGAGGAAGACAGAACAGGGGCGGATCAAGAGAGGGTAGTCTGGGGGGGGGGACAAAAACATCCATTGGTGGCCGAACCAAATGGTGTAGAAATATTTTCGCTGCTGCGTCGTAAATTCAGCTTCTTCGCTGTCTCGGCTAGACTGATAACATCGGAAGACAGGAAGGTGGGGGTGCTTCTGAAATTGTTCGCCGCCGCGTCGCCGTAACTTCAGCTTATTGTAACATGAACGCACGGGGGCACATTTCCAAGGGTCTTGGTGTGCACGGTCAGGTGGGCCTATTCAAAATGGTCTACGGGCACACCAAATTCCAATGTATGTATATGAATGTATAGACGTGTACTTCTGACGGTATTGAAAACAATAAAGATAACTAATTTGACAGATAAACGTATCTTGGTGACTGGCCCATCTGACCCCAATGTACGGGGTAAGATGGGCCCTAGGTACACACTTGCTTTTTTGGCGCTGTTCTTCATAACAATGTGTCTAAACAATAACTCCTTTTATAATATGTTGGACAAGACACATGCGCACGTACCTCATTTAAAAAGTCCGGTCCAGTTAGGTTTTCAAGGAATAAACGCCGTCTGACTTCACTCTATTCTGTGTATTACAACCTGCCCATTGCAGTACAGTACCATGCACACCCGTCATATACTCGTTTTGTCTTCAGCACGCAATGAACATCACTTACCGTGCGTTTAAAGTAGTCTTGCTTTCCTCTCTCTTCCACGCCTCAGTACGATAGACACACCGGAAATGCATCGAATGTGGCGTCACCATTAGCCCCGTCATTATTTGGTCGTATCATCCGCGCGCCAACACGACACTGTGATTATAATCTTCTCCAACAAGCCGCAGCGTAGACACTGACTGTCAACCAATAAATTACCAGATGGAATGAGCTATAGGATCATTAATTTTATCCATCCTCGCGCGCCAGGGGTCGCTGCTGCTGATTACGCCAGTGCCAGTGCAGCAGCATTATTCCTGGTGATGTTCTGGAAATTTAGGATTTCGTTGCACCCCCCCTCCCGCCAACAGAGGTTTCTTGATATTTTCTTTTTAATTGAACTATAAACTAATAATTTCCAAACATTAACCAAAAATTAAGGTGTCCGTTCTTTGAGAAAAACGACATTTATCACGAGTGGTTGGCAACAATTTTCAGAAATAGCTAAAATCACAAAATATGTCATAAATAAAATAATTTTAGTTGAATCTCGTTATAAATTCACAGGTAGATACATAAGTGAATGTATAACAGCATTGTAACACAAAATGTTTAACTTTAAATCATTAGTATGATACGTTCGATAATTTTGTGTATATATGTCTCACTTTTTTCAGTACAATCTATATGCGTAGTGCTTCCGTTTGTTCCACACTCATACCCATAGTATATTGACCCGACAATTTCATATCAGTATGTTCCAATATCCACGTACTATTACGTGGAAAAACAACTGGCGAGAACTATTCAATATTAATGAAGATATCATCATATATGTAGACCTATCGAGAAAATGGCGGGAAATGACAAAACGTCACACAATATGCTCTAAATCAACTATGTATTTGCTAATCATCTTATAGTGTCACGTAGTTGGTCATAACATAATGTAAAGCAATTTTTTACCACCAATCAGGTGTATACATTTAACTTTTCGCCAATATAAAATATGAAATACACAGTTTTTCATCGACATACTGTGAAAGGAATCACATACGTTACAACATAATGCTTGATATAAAATTACATACCAACAGACCAGGTGTCTATGTTTACTTCGACTTACTTAACGAATAATTGTTATTTGTTATGTTTGAACAATTTTATAGACATTTCAGTAACCCTACCCCCTTATCGAACAAAACCACAAAGTCCTTACAGAGTGGGCATAGCTCACGTTGTGTTCGTGTAAAAGACTTTCAATGTGATTACATTCATTTCTGGCTGACATATATTTCATAACACAACATGTTTCTCTTTTTGACATATAAATGCGTAATTATGAGATGCATGCATTGACTTCATAATTATGTTAATGTAAGTAGGCATTTTGGCACATCGCAAATAGTATGATAATAAAGTATATCATAATGTAAAGGTTCTCTATTGAAGTTCACCAACTGACAAACAGTTTCATGGACCATCATGGACCATGTCACTCCATATCGGAGTCGTCTTCTGACAGTAGTGGGTCTACTCCCATGTCTGTCGATGTGGCCGGTCTATTTTCGCAATCATCGGCGTTACAGCGGCAAACACCAGTACATGTTAACCCATTCAGCTTGCACGAGCAACGAACACCAGCACATGTCTTACATTTGCAGCTGACACATTCAAGTACTGCCCGTGGAGCTGGTGGATTGTCCGTCCAATGTACCAAAATATATCCGTCAACAGTCCACCCATTGCCATGAGGGGATGGCACTGGTGGTCGTGCCGTCAAGCAGTGTCGCCAAATGGCTGCCTGATATTTAGCACGCTTGATGTGTTGGTCGCATGCTTCCTTGCATGGTGGCAACTTTGCTGGATCGGTTGTCCTCGACCCAAACATTGTATGTCGCAATCTGTTCACATCATACTCTTGTAATTGCCCATACAGGGCGCACACTGCCGCTTCACCTTCCTGCAACAGTTCCTTATCGGCGACAAAGGATTTGCCAAGTTTGGCCATGGTACTTCTGAAGGAACGGTGCTCACGTAGCAGTTTCAGCCAGAAATGTATGTAATCACACTGAAAATCTTTTACACGAATACAACGTGAGCTATGCCCACTCTGAAAGGACTTTGAGGTTTTGTTCGATAAGGGGGTAGGGTTACTGAAATGTCTATATAATTGTTCAAGCATAACAAATAACAATTATTCGTTCAGTAAGTCGAATTTATTGACCATATAAACATAGACACCTGGTCTGTTGATATGTAATTTTATATCAAGCATTATGTTGTAACGTATGTGATTCCGTTCACCGTATGTCAATAAAAATATTGAATATTTCTCGCCAGTTGTTGTTCCAAGTAATAGTACGTGGATATTGGAACATATTGATATGAAATTATCGGGTCAGTATACTATGGGTATGAGTGTGGAACAAACGGAAGCACTACGCATATAGATTTTACTGAAAAAAGTGAGAAATTGTTACACAAAATTATTGAACGAATCATACTAATGATTGAAAGTTAAACATTTTGTGTTACAGTGCTGTTGTACATTCACTTATATATCTACCTTTATAATGAGATTTAACTAAAATTATTTTATTTAGGGGATATTTTGTGATTTTAGCTATTTCTGTGAACCGTACAACCTGTAAGAACCCTTCACCATTGATTAATTTCCAGAAAAAATAAAGCCGTTATTTTGTTCAGAGGGATCTTATGTATAAGTTTGGTGTCCGCAAACACACACACGCACGCACGCCCGCACATACACACGCATGCACACACATACACACGCACGCACGCACACACGCACGCACGCACACACACACACACACACTAGCTCGATTATAGTTAGATGCATTAGGTGGCAAACACTATCAACGACAAAGTTGGAAGACCAGCCACATCAACGTCAATGTTTTCGCAGCTCAGTTTTGTTGTATGTGCTTCCCGGTGCTTCCCACTGTTTTACTAGCAACCACGAGGATGCTAGCAACGGGTGGGTGTCCACAAGATAAACATGGACATTGGTTCTACTTTGTGACGACAACACTGACCGGCTAGATGGAAGCGTTTCATTTGAGTCTTGTTTGAAATATTCTTTTGTCCCCATAAAATCATGTCTGTGCCATCTAGTGGACATGTATGCACTCCATGTGCATTTGGTTGGTACTTCCGTCGAATTTCTTTCCAAGCTTATTGCATGGCTACAGGAATAGGGAAATGGCTGGTGGACGTTTGTGCTTGTACTTCTTACCCAGAAACCTAGATACAGGAAGTCAGTCACTTCACCACTGGCAATCTTTATAATTTTGCAGTCACCTTTTGTACTGATGGCGATGACCATGTTTTCATAGTCACTGTTCCTGCGTAGTTCTCGATATTTTCCAGTAATCTCTGCTAAATTTATGCTATGTCTAATCAAAACGATATAATCTACAAACGCAAGATCTATAGGCCAATGCAGGCCGACGATATATTAAGAGGTCTCTGGTGATTAATGCAATAATTCAAGTCAAGATTGGTGTGTTCATCCCTGTGCTAAATACCCAATAAAATAAATTGTTGGAAGCCGAAAAACACGACTGCTAAAACATATTTTCAAGATGTTTTGGCCAACACAAGATGGAATCTACATTCAGAACCGCTTTAGCGATTTATTACAAAGTAACGTCGACTATTTATATACTTAGCCAGTATCCAGGTCGTGTCTTTGAAAGTCGATGCACACATAAGTCTTAGGAGACATCGCTATTTGGCCGGTTTTATGGCAGGTATTCTGTCGAGCACGCTAGTCAATGACAATCCGCCACCAGTTACAACTGCAGGTATAATCAATCGTACAGTGGACGAAGGAACGACATCGTCAAATTTTGAACGGACGAGACATGCGATTTCCTTTGTCTGTATGCATGCGTGTGCGCACAAAAACGCAGATTTATAAATTGCTGTGCTGATGCACATATATATTATACGCTAATTTGGGGACATCGTAAATGTGTCCCCTCCCGGGCGCCGAGGTCCAGTCGCCTCTTTCAATGTTCAGTCGCTTTCTTGGACCAGTGTCCTCTCATGTACCAATCGGAGATATACTAAAAGACGTAAATGAGGTAATTTCGAGTGATTTCCTTACGAAGAACGTTATGTATATGTATATGCTTTGATTTTGAGTTAGTGGCTCGTCGAACTTTCGATAAAATACATATTATAGTATTAATTGTTCAGCCAGTTTTCTGGTAGAATTTGACAGCATTCCAAAACAAAACCAGTAATGTACTAAACATGTTTTATTAACTTTACATATATTGCATAGTGTACGTGTAAACAACTAACACGTATAGCCATGCAACGAATTTTAGTGTAAGTAATGAATCAATAAAGCCATGCATGCAACCCATTATAATTATTATAGACGTATTAATGTGGCAGATCTGTGGACTAGCGAATACCTAGGAAAAGCATTATTAAAACCTAATGTTAGGGTGGTGCCATTGTGTGCCCTTGGAGAGAGTTGATTTTCAAAATGATGGATCTATTAATGGCACAGTTGCGGTGGACGGTTGTTGGGGTTAGGTCAGCAAATAAATTAAATAACAAAATGAAATTGAAAATGGATGTTTACGGGCATATTTTTGTATAGCACAAGTAGCCATGCCGATCTTTTTGCCAACTATCGCAACTATCGATAGTTCCATGTACTATCGGCGATAACTATCGATAGCTGAATTTACTATCGTAAAATATCGATTGTTTGATGTATCGTTACGGATGAAAATCAATGCACTAGTTGAGCAGATGTGTGAAAAAGAGGGGATGGAATTCATAGATTTATGGGGACACTTTGTTGGGAGGGAAGATATGTACATGAGAGATGATCCCCATCTAAACGGAAAGGGGCAGCAGTTTTTTTCAGAGAACCTGCTGCAATCTGTTGATAGTGGGACAGGTTGCATTTATTTAAACTAGATGCGCAGGGGGATTCACAAAGAAGCCTGAAATTGGAGGCATATATACAGATAGCACAAATAAGTCTGCAAAGAACAGCCTGGAAAATGGTTCTGAAGCTGGAAATAAATGCGTTTGTTTAAATGCAAGGAGCAAAGTAAATAAATGAAGTGAACTAAACATTATGGTAGAAGATATTGACCCTCACATAATAGGTATAACCGAATCCTGGGACAACACCGACATATCAAATGCCGAATTGGGACTGCCAGGCTATGTACTTACTTACTTACTTAGTCCCTTGACCGACTTGGTCGTCGGGGGGGGGGACATAAGTGACGCTGCAGCTGTGATGTTCCGCCATTCCTGTCTGTCAGTGGTTGTGATGAGGAGATCTGGCACAGAGAAAAGGCTATACTTGGTTGTGAAGCGTATATTACTACTTCTCCAAATCCTCTCCAATCTTGCCATGGCTGCCGTTGCTGAGGTGATTCTGATACGTATTCCTGTGGTGCAGTTACCATCCTCAGACAAGGTCGCTCCTAGATATTTAAAGCTGCTGACTTCTTCCATCTTTTCACCATTCGTGATGATGTCTGCTCTGACGTTGCTTTTGCCGTTAACCATGACTTTGCTCTTCTCTGTGCTGACCTCCATGCCGTAAGCCTCTGCATTCTGGACCAATCTGTTGGTAAGGCTTTGAAGTTCGTCATAGCTGCCGGCGATGAGATCGATGCGAAGGTTAGAGACGGACCTGCCAGCGATGGAAATGGTGCAATGGTGGTTGAATAGGGTGTCCTGCATGATCTTCTCCAGGAATATGTTGAAGAGCACTGGGGAGAGCAAGCATCCTTGTCGGACGCCCAATGTTGTTCTAAAGAAATCCCCGATCTGGTTGTTCATCAGGACTGCACTGCTGGCATCTTTGTACAGTGCATCTATGACTTGTATCAGTCCTTCCTCTATGTTGTAATCTCTGAGGACCTGCCACAGTCCATCATGCCAGATTCTGTCAAATGCTTTCTTGAAGTCTATGTTGTTGTGAAAGAGATCTCGTTGGTGTTGTAGATGTTTCTCTATGATGACTCTGGTGTTAAAAAATATGCTCGACAGGGCTCCTCCCTGCTCTGAAACCTGCTTGCTCTTCAGCTAGAAGTTCTTCTGCCATGGATTTCAAACGTTGAGAATTACTCTGAGCATGATCTTGCTGGGATGGCTGATTAGGCTAATTGTGCAATAGTTCTTGCACTGTCTGAGGTTCCCGTTCTTGGACAGAAAAATGACGAGTGACTGTTTTCACTCCTGTGGCTACTAGCTCTTTGGTCTCCCAAATCTTCTGACGTAGGACTGTGAGGAATGTTGTTGTTGATTCGCCTCCCTTTTTAGCAGTTCTGCAGCCTCTTCCCTTAGGACAGGTAGGCTTGCCGGTTCTCTATTATCGGTCTGGATTGTATGGGTTATATTGATGTCTGGCTGTCCAACAGTGCTCTGGTTTCTGTCAGGAGATTTCCATTAATGTCTTCTATATGCTGTTGCCTTGTGCTGTTGGGTCTTGGTTAGAATCTTGAAAGTGTCAAAGGCCTTTTTGTTGCGTCCTGTTGTTATTCCTTGTTCAACGCCCTTGCATCTGTCCTCGATCCAAACCTCTTTCGCCTCTTTCATCTTCTTCCTTACTTCTTTGTTCACCATGCTATGTTGTGTCCATCCTTCGAGAGAAGTATGCTTCTGCTGCTTCAAGCCCCTTCTCTTGTCGCATAGGTCAAGAATCACATCTGAGACCCAAGGCTGGTTCTTCTGCCTCTGCCTCCCAAGCACCTCGTCAGCTGTTTCGAGTAACCCCTCTTCGAAATCCTTAGCGAGGGTGCTGACATCGCTGTCCAGGCAGCTGAGGACTGTAAACGACCCTCCTATCTGTGCCTGAAACTCTTCTACGATTTTCGGGTCTTTGAGTTTCTCGAAGTCAAATCGAATGCGAGGATTCCTTTAAAGGCGCTTTGTTTTCAGCCTCACTTTGATAGTTGTGGACACAAGATCATGGTCACTGCCAAAATCGGCGCCAGGGAATGTCCGTTTGTTAGCCTCATTGATGCTGGATTTGAAGCGTTGTGGGACCAGTATGTAATCAATATGATTGTGAACAAGACAGTTTGGAGCATGCCATGTTGTGGTTCTATAAAGTTTGTGGGGGTTTAACCTGTTGTCGATGGCTCTGGGCAAATTCGAGAAGCCTCAAACCTCTGTCGTTGGTTGTTCCATGTCCGAATTGTCCTACTAGTCCTGCCCAGTGTTGATATACGTCTGGGCCAACCTTGGCATTCCAGTTTCCTTGCACTATGAGGATGTCCTTACTAGGTGTTTTCGTTATTATGTTGTCTAGCTGTTCGTAAAACTGTTCGATTTCTTCAACGTCATGATCTGTGGTTGGGGCATAGACCTGAATGATGGTGACATTGTGTGGTTTTGCACAAATGCGGAGCGAGATGAGTCTACTAGAAGTTGGAGTGCAACTGATGTCGCATGCTGCTACTTCTTTTCGTATGATAAAGGCTACTCCATTTTGATGCTTTGTGTCTTCTCCATTGAACCACAATTTGTGTCCCTCCTCTTTAGATGTTTCTCCGAAGCCTGTCAATCTGACCTCGGCAACACCCATGATGTCCCATCGATAGCGCTTCAGTTCATGCGTCAGCTCTTTCATTTTTCCGCAAACATGGAGATTGGGAACGTTCCATGTTCCTATTGTGATTCCTTTTGTTGGCATCTTGATTGTAATTTGGGCTCCAGAAGCGTATTTGTCGCCTCCACCCTGAAGTCCGTCAGTGGAGTGCGCGGTCGTTGTTAATCCGGGCCTCGACCGATCTGGCTTGGTAATAGTTTGTTGTTTGTCACTCATTGGGCTTGTGAAAGCTTGGCGGTGCCCATCTCCTCTCCAAGCTTATTGTCACGCAGTACCCGAAAGTCAGCAGTGTTTGTCTATACGTCCATCATGCATCACACGAATCTGCCAGTGAAGCAGAATAGTCCGCTACAGCCTTCATAGTTATACCCACATCCTGCTGCCGATGGAAGAGGGGGCTATTTACCCATAGCTGGGACATGGGTTGGTGACTGGCAGAGCGTATTCCACACATCAGTGGGTCATGCACACGTGCACCTTTAAGGCCCCATGCCGCTCCGAGACCCCTATCATATTCGCCTGGAGCCGTAACGTGCACAGTATCTGAAGTGTACCACAAGGAGGTTGTGCTAGAATCTGATCTATGGAGAGGGTATGTACCAGCAGGGGAGACTTACGCACTCGGCTCCCTTTTCACTCCAAGGAGCTATCTGACGTCTGTAGCTGAAAGCGAGAGTATGAAGCGCAAACTACATACTACATACTACACTACAGCACTAGGCGCATCACTCAGACCTGTGTTAAACACCACACTGCATGTTTAGGAAAGATAGAACAGGAAGAAGGGGAAGTGGAGTTATTTTACGTATTACAGAATTTATCCAGGCTTATGGAATACAATTAGAAAGAGAAGCAGATTGCGAAGAAACTGTTTGGTGTAACATAGTTACAGGAAACTCGACGTTAACGGTTGGGTTAGTTTATCGAAGTCCAAACTTAAGCATAGAAGAAAATTAAAAAGTGTAAAACGTTGTAAGGGAAGTGAGCAAGCAGGATTGTTTTATTATGGGGGATTTTTAACCATGAACATATACAATGGAATTCATTACAGAGTACAGTGAGTGAGGACCACAAATTAAAAAATTTAGTACATGATAGTTGCCTTTCTCAACATGTGCTAGAATCAACCAGGGAAAAATGTATTAGACATAGTTTTGTCATCACAGAAATAATTAGTTGACAATGTCAAGATATGTGAGCCACTTGGGCGTAGTGATCACAACCAGATACATTTTACCATCAAAATAAAACCAGAAAGGAATAATAAAAAGCAGTACAGGAGAAATTTCCACAAAGGAAGATATATGGACATGAGGAAATATTTAACAAGGATAGACTGGAATAACACACTTAAGAATACGACAGCAACAGGATGCTGGAATACCTTATCGAGTGAAATTCAGTGCTTCGTTGATAAGTTTGTTCCATTAAAAAACAAGGGAAACATCCTAGAGAGAAACACTTATCTAAAGAAGCCATTACAAAAATTAAGTACAAACAAAATATGTGGAAGTCGTATAAACGCACTGGAAATGATGAAGACTACAATATTTATAAAGAAAAACTTAACCAAGCTACAACAGAAATTATAAATTCAAAGAGAAGCTGTGAACAAAAGTTAGCTTGTAATATAAAACATGACAGCAAGAGATTGCATGCATATGTTCGGAGTAAACAGAAAGTTCAGAATAAGGGCGGTCCTCTAGAAGATAGTGCTGGAAATATAATATCAGAGGGATTCTTAATGGCAGAAGACCCGAATGAGTACTTTAGTTCGATGTTTACCAGGGAAGATATTAATTCACTGTAATTACAAGAGGCTAAGTTCAAGGGGGCGGAATCAGACATTTTTTGACAGTTAATTGTAACCCCGGAAATGGTAGCTAAGCAAATAAGGGCAATGAAGGATAATAAATCACCTGGAGTGGATGGGATTCCACCCAAACTACTATTGAAAATTGTAGAACAAATAAGCTTGCAACAGTTTTCAACTTGTCATTAAAAGAGGGAATGGTTCCTTTAGAATGGAAAGAAGCAAACATACCGTTATTTAAAAGGGTCCGAGAAACATGTCAGAAAACTGAGATTAACATCGGTGATTTGCAAATTATCAGAAAGACTAATTAAAGATAACATGGTGGATTTTCTTGTTAAACATAACTTGATAAAACTCTCAACATGGGTTTCTTAAATCGGGATCATGCTTAAGAAATATGTTATGTTTTTTGGAAGATATCACTAAGTGGGGAGACGAGGGATCACCAGTACATATTATCTACTTAGATTTTCAGAAAGCTTTCGACAAAGTGCCACATCAAAGATTACTGCTTAAACTAAAGGTCCATGGCATAGTGGATGGTATAATTAACTGGATAGAAAACTGACTGATTGACGGAAGACAACGGGTAGTAATTGATGGGAGGCTTCAAATTAGAAATCGGTTTTGAGTGGGGTACTACAGGGATCAGTGCTAGGACCTATTTATTCCTAATATAGACCTATGTTATTCTTAATATATATCTACGATTTGGACGATGATATAACAAGTAAGGTGTTGAAATTTGTGAATGATACAAACGTATTTAGAAGGATTACACGTAATGGATATAAACAGCATTGACAATATGATCTTGACAGGTTGATCAAATGGTCTGAAAAATGGCAGATGTTGTTCAATTTTGGGAAATGTAAATGCCTCCACACAGGACATTGGTACGAAGATGTACAATATACAATGGGGGATGCCGTACTAAGTACTACTGTAAAAGAAAAGGACTTAGGGTTAACCATTAGTGCTGATATGAACGTTTCAGAGCAGTGCGGAATTGCAGCTTCAAATGGAAATCAAATTATTGGATTAATTAGGCGAAATATTGCATATAAGGAAAAAGAACAAATAACAACGCTGTACAAGACAATGGTGAGGCCTCATTTAGAATATTGTACACAAGTGTGGAGGCAATATAAAAACATAGATATGGTAGAAAGAGTACAAAGGAGAGCGACTAAAATGGTATCAAAACTGAGAGATCTTAGTTACGAAATATGCCTAAAAGAATGTGATTTGACAACACTAGAGACGAGGAGATTGAGAGGAGATCAGATAGATTTAAAAAAATTGAATGGTTATGAAAATATTGATAGAAATCTTTTTTCTCAGTTAAGAAAGAAGGACTAGGGGACATAACGTTACATTAGTAAAAGAACAGTGTGGCTTAGATATAAGAAAGTTCTCAGCTTCACATAGGACTGTAAATGACTGGAACAGATTATCTACTGATTGTGTGGGTTCTAGTAGCGTGAATATGCAAGATAAAAAGGGTTGGACTTTCGATAAGTACATCTGCCATCTAGAGCTAATTCTCTGGGTGGCAATCTGGTTAAATCGTGTTAAATCTTATTAAGTACACACCTAAGACCGGCCATTTATCCGACGCAAACTGCGGAAATACGCTGACTAAATTTAACTTCGCCCTAATCATTTGCACTTAAGTCTGTCATCAGACACCCGGACAGCGACAATGGCTAATCACAGGTATTAATGTGACAGCTTCGTGGACTAGCGAATACATGGGAAAAGCATTCTCAAAACGGAATGTTAGGGTGGTGCCATTGTGTGCCCTTGGAGAGAGTTGACTCTCAAACTGACGGATCTCTTAATGACACAGCTGCGGCCGACGGTTGTTGGGGCTATGTCGATAAATAAATAAACTAACAAAATGAAATTAAAAAAGTATGTTTAGGGACATTGTTTTTGTATAGCACAAGTAACCCTGTCGATCTTTTTGCCGCCTATCGTAATTATCGATAGTTCCATGTACCATCGGCTATAACTATCAATAGCTGAATTTACTATCGTGAAGAATTGATAGTTTGATGTATCGTTACGTACACACATAAGAGCGGCACTATCCGTGTCATTTATTCGAAGCAAACTACGGAAATACGCTGATTAAATTTGACTTCGCCCTAATCATTTGCACTTCGAGTCTGTCATTAGACACCTGGACACCGACAACGGCTAATCACAGGTAATTAATGCTTAGTGCCTGAGCATACACTTCAATACTATCTGAATTGGTACTTTAATTGATGGGAGAATCTCCTGAGCCCTCTTTGATGCATGTATCACAGCCACAGTGGTTGTTTTAGACACAGTTATACTAACTACCTCAGCTTTATGAACATGTTCGTCTGGACATTATCGGTTCACCCCAAGTTTGTGTAGGTAAAACACCCAAATTGTTATTGTTTACTCAACATTTCTAAAATTTATACATATTGTAAGCCACGTTATGGGTATGTAGCTGCGTCAAAACATTCTGCTCGCATTGCGATATTTCTTTAATATCTACAAGAATTCACAGCGAATTGTTGTACCATACGTGGGAGGTATAGAGCATGCACAGTAACTTCAATTTTATGTACAAACAGCCATATGACTGCTACACTATTTTATTCTCAACCAATAATCAATAATCTAACGAAAGAGATATTCTCAACCAGTAATCCATAATCTAACATAAGAGATATTCTCAACCAAATGTGTGTGTGTGTGTGTGTGTGCACGCATGCTTTATATAACATTGTTACACTTTCAGAAAAAAATTAATTAAGGCTTAATATTAAACTTTTTTATATCACAGTTGCAGTGTTATCAGAATAATTTTACATGACATGCTCTTGCCGAGTAAACGCGTTGCGGACCACAATGAATTTGTAGAATTTGTATAAAAGTTAGTTAGCCTACTTACTTATGTTACAACAACTTTTTAATTTAAAATTGACTAAAATTCATAAATTCGAAAAAATAACTGTTCGTAGAATTCCCTTCAATGTTCATTGCAGTCCATCATTTATTTTAATGCAAAACAAGATTAATTTTATTATGTACATTTTATGGCGCTTCCCCGCAGAGTGGTAGCGCAATCGTGTGCTGTGTGGCAGCTCAAACATTGTTACAGTTTCAGAAAAAAATTAATTATGGCTTAATATTAAACTTTTTTATATCACAGTTGCAGTGTTATCAGAATAATTTTACATGACATGCTCTTGCTGAGTAAACGCGTTGCGGACCACAATGAATTTGTAGAATTTGTATAAAAGTTAGTTAGCCTACTTACTTATGTTACAACTTTTTAATTTAAAATTGACTAAAATTTATAAATTCGAAAAAATAACTGTTCGTAGAATTCCCTTCAATGTTCATTGCAGTCCATCATTTATTTTAATGCAAAACAAGATTAATTTTATTATGTACATTTTATGGCGCTTCCCCGCAGAGTGGTAGCGCAATCGTGTGCTGTGTGGCAGCTCAAATAATGTTACGTAATTTACATCAAATATTAGATTGGTTACGAAAGAATAAATTCCTGTGAAGTTACCTAAGATGTATGGTAAATTTATATTGTAACACGAATCCATATAGTATATTAACATACTAAACACAAAATAAAAACATTGCGTTGCAGATAAATACATTGATGACCCTTTCAATTTTGTCACGTAATTTACAACAGAATGTCAAAATAGCCACTGTGCGAATATGCTAGCGACTAGCGACTAGCGTACATATATTGCTACCTCGTGAAAGATCTAAGGAAGTAGTACAGTCAGTATTCACGGGACCAAAATGTACTATGTCATAGTGCTCGAAAACAATTCACACATCCTAGCAAAATGGTATTTTCTAGGGCACTCTCTCAGAGAGTAATGGCGGACGCATCCAAGACACGTGATACACTTTGCTGACAATTGGGACACCCAGTACACCAATGAGTCCATTGTCCTAATCATGTTTCATTCAAACATTACATTTGGTGCAAGACGGTTGGGTCATACAAACGCACTTTTCCAACAATTACATGTTATAACATTTCCAGATATCATAGAACTGAAAACATTATTATTTATGTACATAGCTTACTATAGCGGTTTGCCATCAACTACTCAGTGTTTCTTTACTAGACGGGAAATAGCATACTCAATGCGAGCTAATCATGACTTAGAACGACAGAGAGTCTGTTCTACCATGCGATCAATGTCTCTTTGTGTAAAGGGAGTGCAATTGTGGAATTATCAATGTGATCATTTAAAAACTACTAATATTATTACTGAATTAAAGCGTAAATGCAAGAACCTTTTATTTAAAGGAAATAAAAATAAGGCATTAGCTAAAATCCTTTTTCCATGTGTACACAAAGTTTAACATTGTATGTAACATTTGACAACATTAAACAAATACAGAAAAATACATTTGTAGCATAAATTCGATTTTAAGCCCGTCTTTGAAGCGATTCCCGCGGAAAATGAAATTTTAATGAGCTAGGCGATCACGTGGTATCGTGACGTCACTTATGACACACACTCGCATCAGGCCGATCCTTTCCATGCATTCAGAGCATGTTTACAAGTATAGCTTTTGGGTCGAAACGAGCGTCAGAACGAGTTATTGTGCAATATTCCGACGTAATACAAACACTAGTCATCATAGAGGAACAAGCAGTTATCTTACGGTTCCACATGAATCGAATTTTATTCAAAACAACGAATGCGAATGGGCCTACAAGTCGACTAGGTTTCGCGGAGCCAGGGCTCGTTTTCAGAATAATTATATCGAATGCAACCAACGGGAGATAATCTACACCAATAAACATACATAGCAAACATATATTGTATCCAGCTACATAAAGTAACGTGTATAATCTCATAATAGCACTAGAATATCGATATATGAAGGAGTTGTACAATTTATCATAACAATTTAAATAAGTCTGAGAGTTTCCGTTGGTCCCGCTAGCTCAGTGGGTAGGCGCGTTGGTTAATTGTAATTTACTTTACAATCGGGCGACGCCGTTTCAATCCTGACAGCATGCAAACCTTTGATTTTCTTTACACTTTTTTGTTTGTTTTCACGAAGTAATATAAACAAAATCATGTAATACTATAATGCACTGTTTGTAAATATATTTTTTTTATAGTAATTATTTATTCGCCACAAAAATGACAATATGGTCATTTAACGATGTTTCTAAATTGTATTTATTCAGACAGATCTCAATCTGTTTTCACATATATAATTACAATATATTACCGTACAATATATTTACAATTAATAAATTATATATCCATTACATTATATTTGTTTGGATAAATAAAATTTAGAAACATCGTTATATAATGACCATATTTTCATTTTTGTGGCGAATAAATAGTTACTACAAAAATAAAAATTATTTACAAACAGTGCATTATAGTATAAAATGATTTTGTTTATATTACTTCGTGAAAACATAAACAAAAAAGTGTATAGAAAATCAAAGGTTTGCATGCTGTCAGGATTGAACCGGCGTCGCCCGATTGTAAAATAAATGACAAGTAACCAACGCGCCTACCCACTGAGCTAGCGGGACCAATGGAAACTCTCTGACTGATTTAAGTTGTTATGATAAATTGTACAACTCCTTCATATATCGATATTCTAGTGATATTATGAGATTATACACGTTACTTTATGTAGCTGGATACAATATATGTTTGCTATGTATGTTTATTGGTGTAGATTATCTCCCGTTGGTTGCATTCGATATAATTATTCTGAAAACGAGCCCAAGCTCGGCGAAACCTAGTCGACTTGTAGGCCCATTCGCATTCGTTGTTTTGAATAAAATTTGATTCATGTGGAACCGTAAGATAACTGCTTGTTCCTCTATGATGACTAGTGTTTGTATTACGTCGGAATATTGCACAATAACTCGTTCTGACGCTCGTTTCGACCCAAAAGCTATACTTGTAAACATGCTCTGAATGCATGGAGAGGGTCGGCCTGATGCGAGTTTGAGTCATAAGTGACGTCACATCTCGGCATCCCAAAAAGCGCGCCAAAAATATGCATATTCGAAAATGTCCGGATGCACACCACAAAATGTGGAATTTATAATTCATTGAATTTTTTATTATTTTTTTGGCTTGGTGGACGTGGAAATAGATAGCAGGATGTAATATAACATGAATTCGAGCAATATATGTTTTTATTCCCTTTAAGAAATATCTGGTTGTGGAAATCTAAAAAAAATCATACACAAATATAATCATGCCATTGAGGAAACTACAATATGTGTAAAGATGTGTACTTATCACATACTTAAAATTTTGAACATGCGCATATTCCATTACATGTTTTCAATTATTGTATCTAGATGGTTAGATGAATAGCAAGTTCAATTAATATAATATCGATGTCTCATTATACATGTACGTATGTATGTGTATGTGTGTATATGTATGTATATGTACGTATATATATGTGACTTCGTATTTACCCTCTTCAAACATTGTATATTCTCACTTGTATTATAGTTAAACTTGTTTGGTTGTCTTGTATATATATATATATATATATATATATATATATATAGTGTTACCAATGTTCTGAATAAACGTTCATTCATTCATTCGCATGAGCTAATTGATAGAATAGTAACACAAATGGATACAAATGACGTACCTATTAGTATATATCTCGACTTGTCTAAGACATTTTACACCATTGATCCTAATATTCTATAAAATAAATAAAAAATACTATGGCCTAAAAGGTTCAACACTACAATTATTTAAAAGTTATTTACATAATATAAAACAATATAATAATATTGAAATAGAAGATATAGTCAGACATTTTATCAGTAACCATTGGCGTTCCTCAAGGCTCAATACTCGGACCACTATTGTTTGTTATATGTATTAACGATTTCTGACAAGCCAGTCGTAAGTTCGATTTCATCATGTATGCAGATGACACAACACTGTTTAGTACTTTAAACTCTTAGTGAAAACCCCGAAAGTAAAAACACAATCCTCAATAAATGAAGAACTGTCGGTCTAAGGTTATTGAATGGCTAAGGATTAATAAATTGTCGCTTAATAAAAACAAATCAAAATATATTATTTTCCATATACCAAATAAACGCATAGCGACTGTTGCACTTAAAATAGATTATATAAAAATGGAAAAAGTAGACGAATTTAACTTTTTATGGTTGACTTTGAACTAAAACTTAAATTGGAAAAAGCACACTGAAAACGTATAAAATAAATGTTCCAAACTAATTGGCATATTGAAAATATTAAATTACGTACTACCACTCCAAATAAAACTTATGTTATATAACTCTTTACTATTATTTCACATTAATGATTGCATTATGGCATGGGGTTACACACTTAACCACTTAAAAAAAACTTAATCTGTTAAAGGTAGAAGACATCTTAAAGTTACAAGAATTCAAATTTTATTTAAGATATATTTACAAAAATCTACCGGATTATTTATTAAAATGGCAAATTGTCCCAAAAGATAACATACACAACTACAATACTCGGAAAACACAAAATATATATACTTTCAGAACTAAGCATGAGTTTGCAACGAAATGTTTGAAATCCAACTTGCCACACGCTTTTAATAACACTCCCTATTTAATTAAAGAAAATATATACACCGACAGTACGCGAGGTTTTATAATATATGTAAAACATTATTTCTTTCAAAAATACGAGTATATGTGCATACTATCAAACTGCTATACATGTCAGCAAAACATATAATAAATGAAGTAATGTGAAATCGATAACAATGACGCCAGCTTAAGAGTGTATACATGCGTACACGCACATGCTAAACAAAACAACAATACACTAGCATGCACGAACGTACACACACACACACGCACGTCTCTCTCTCTCACACACACACACACACACACACACACACACACACACACACACACACACACACACACACACACACACACACACACACACACGCGCGGCGAGGGCGGGTGGGGACGGCGACGGTGGGTGGGTGCATGCGTGCGTGCATGCGTGTAAGGCTAGGACACCACAGTAGAACTCACAAAATTTCACTCTTTTGTCAGTAGAACTCACAAAATACGTACATACACATACATACATAACTACCCACGGCGGCGAGGGCAGGTGGGTCCACTACTTACACCTCTTTCCTCCAGGGGGTAGATCACGTGGAGATGGACGCCATCTTAGAATTTCACAGATTACACTTGCCTCATCATCATCATCGTCGTCATCGGACATGGTCGTGAAGCTAAGTCGGTGGGACTGTCAGGAGCTGTGTGTGACTGTCTGGAGCTGTGTGGGACTGTCAGGGAATTGTGTAGTACTGTCGGGGAGCTGTGTGTGTGTGTGTGTGACTGTCAGGGAGCTGTGTGGGACTGTCAGGAAATTGTGTGGTACTTTCAGAGATCAGTGTGGGACTGTCACGGAGCTGTGTGGTACTGTCAGGGAGCTGTATGGGACTAACGAGGAACTGTGTGGTACTGTCAGGGAGCTATGTGGTACTGTCGGGGAGCTGTGTGGGACTGTCAGGAGTTTGTGTGACTGTCGGGTAACTGTGTGGGGCTGTCAGGGAACTGTGTATGACTGTCGGAAGCTGTGTGGGACTGTCAGGGAGCTGTGTGTGACTGTCAGGAGATGTGCCTGACTGTCATGAGCTGTATGGGAATGTCAGGGAGTTGTGTGTGACTGTCAGGGAGCTGTGTGTGTGACTGTCAGGGAGCTGTGTGGGACTGTCAGGGAGCTGTGTGGGGCTGTCAGAGATATGTGTGTGTCTGTCAAGAATTGTATGGGACAGTCAGGGAATTGTGTGGGACTGTCAGGAGCTGTGTGGGACTGCCAGGAACTGTGTGGGACTGTCAGGAAGCTGTGTAATACTGTTATGGAGCTGTGTGGAGTTTTGTGTGACTGTCGGGTAACTGTGTGGGACTGTCAGGGAACTGTGTGTGACTGTCGGAAGCTGTGTGGGACTGTCAGGGAGCTGTGTGTGACTGTCAGGAGCTGTGCCTGACTGTCATGAGCTGTATGGGAATGTCAGGGAGTTGTGTGGGACTGTCAGGGAGCTGTGTGGGACTGTCAGGGAGCTGTGTGGGACTGACAGGGAACGAACTGTGTGGTACTGTCAGGGAGCTGTGTTTGACTGTCAAGAGTTGTGTGGGACTGTAAGGGAACTGTGTGTGACTGTCAGGAGCTGTGTGTGTGACGGTCAGGAGCTGTGTGGGACTGTCAGGGAGCTGTGTGGGACTGTCAGGGAATTGTGTGGTACTGCCGGGGAGCTGTTTGTGATTGTCAGGGAGCTGTGTGGGACTGTCAGGGAATTGTGTGGTACTTTCAGGGAGCTGTGTGGGACTGTCGGGAAGCTGTGTGGGACTGCCGGGAACTGTGTGGGACTGTCATGGAGCTGTGTGGGACTGCCAGGAACTGTGTGGGACTGTCAGGAAGCTGTGTAATATTGTTATGGAGCTGTGTGGAACTGTCAGGAGTTTTGTGTGACTGTCGGGTAACTGTGTGGGACTGTCAGGGAACTGCGTGTGACTGTCGGAAGCTGTGTGGGACTGTCAGGGAGCTGTGTGTGACTGTCAGGAGCTGTGCCTGACTGTCATGAGCTGTATGGGAATGTCAGGGAGTTGTGTATGACTGTCAGGGAGCTGTGTGGGACTGTCAGGGATGGGACAGTCAGGGAACTGTGTGGGACTGTCAGGAGCTGTGTGGGACTGTCAGGGACCTGTGTGAGACTGTAAGTGAGCTGTGTGGTACTGTCAGGGAGCTGTGTGGGATTGTCAGGAACTGTGTGGGACTGTCAGGAAGCTGTGTGAGACTGTTATGCAGTTGTGTGGGACTGTCAGGGAGCTGTGTGGGACTGCCAGGAGCTGTGTGGGACTGTCAGGTAGCTGTGTGGTACTGTCAGGGAGCTGTTTTGGACTGTCAGGAGCTGTGTGTGATTGTCAGGGAGCTGTGTGTGACTGTCAGGAGCTGTATGGGACTGTCAGGGAGCTGTGTGAGACTGTCAGGGAGCTGTGTGGGACTGACAGGGAACGAACTGTGTGGTACTGTCCGGGAGCTGTGTGGGACTGTCAGGAACTATGTGGGACTGTCAGGAAGCTGTGTGAGACTGTTATGGAGCTGTGTGGGGGTCTTGTAACAAAGTGTTACATGGAATTGGGGGTCTTTGAGCAATAGTGACATAGTGGTACATGGGAGTGGGGGTCTTGTGACAAAGTGTTACATGGGAGTGGGGATCTTTGGGCAATAGTGACAAAGTGGTACATGGGAGTGGGGGTCTTTGGGCGATAGTGACAACGTGTTACATAGGAGTGGGGTATTTTGGCAATAGTGACAAGGTGTTACTTGGGAGTTGGGGTCTTTGGGTAATAGTGACATAGTGGTACATGGGAGTGGGGGTCTTGTAACAAAGTGTTATATGGGAGTGTGGGTCTTTGGGCAATAGTGACAGTGTTACATGGGAGTGGGGGTCTTTGGGCAATAGTGACAAGGGGGAGTGGGGGTCTTTGGGCAATCGTGACAAAGTGGTACATGGGAGTGGGGTCTTTGGGCAATAGTGACAACGTGTTACATGGGAGTGTGGGTCTTTGGGCAATAGTGACAGTGTTACATGGGGGTGGGGTCTTTGGGCAATAGTGACAAAGTGTTACATGGGAGTGGGGGGTTTTGGGCAATAGTGACAAAGGTTACATGGGAGTGGGGGTCTTTGGACAATAGTTACACAAAGTGTTACATTCGAGTGGGGGTCTTTGGGCAATAGTGACAACGTGTTACATGGGAGTGGGGTCTTTTGGCAATAGTGACAAGATGTTACTTGGGAGTTGGGGTCTTTGGGCAATAGTGACATAGTGGTACATGGGAGTGGGGGACTTGTAACAAAGTGTTATATGGGAGTGTGGGTCTTTGGGCAATAGTGACAGTGTTACATGGGAGTGGGGGTCTTTGGGCAATAGTGACAAGGGGGAGTGGGGGTCTTTGGGCAATCGTGACAAAGTGGTACATGGGAGTGGGGTCTTTGGGCAATAGTGACAACGTGTTACATGGGAGTGTGGGTCTTTGGGCAATAGTGACAGTGTTACATGGGGGTGGAGTCTTTGGGCAATAGTGACAAAGTGTTACACGGGAGTGGGGGTTTTGGGGCAATAGTGACAAAGGTTACATGGGAGTGGGGGTCTTTGGGCAATAGTGACACAAAGTGTTATATTGGAGTGGGGGTCTTTGGGCAATAGTGACACAAAGTGTTACATGGGAGTTGTGTGTCTTTGGGCAATCACGACAAAGTGTTACAAGGGAGACAGGACATGTCGGACAATGCATGACAGAATGAATGTGCCATCAATTTCAATTTTTAGGCATCATAATAAATAACCATTTAAACTGGCAGTCATACAAACAAAATAGCAAATAAAATATCCTTACTACTTACACTTCTTTCCTCCAGGGGGTAGGTCACGTGGAGGCGGGCACCATCTTAGAATTTCCCCATGAGTGCTCCAGCCCAGAGTGATATATATATATCAGCAGACACAGTCTACGTCAATTAGCCTTTAATATTCCCTCATTACTCCTTCATTACCCGCCAGGTGGTACTATTTCCACTAGGAGGTCGGTCCCGTGACAGGCTAATTCCCCCTCAGCAGCAGACACTAGCTCCTTCACTTTCCGCCAAGCTAGACCATGTATGGAAGGCAAACATGTAACAAGCTAGTCCATGTACGGAAGGCAAACATGTAACAAGCTAGACCATGTATGAAAGGCAGACCTGTAACAATCTAGTCCATGTATGGAAGGCAAACATGTAACAAGCTAGTCCATGTACGGAAGGCAAACATGTAACAAGCTAGACCATGTATGAAAGGCAGACCTGTAACAATCTAGTCCATGTATGGAAGGCAAACATGTAACAAGCTAGTCCATGTACGGAAGGCAAACATGTAACAAGGTAGACCATGTACGGAAGGCAAACATGTAACAAGCTAGACCATGTACGGAAGGCAAACATGTAACAAGCTAGACCATGTATGAAAGGCAGACCTGTAACAAGCTAGTCCATGTATGGAAGGCAAACATGTAACAAGCTAGTCCATGTACGGAAGGCAAACATGTAACAAGCTAATCCATGTACGGAAGGCAAACATGTAACAAGCTAGACCATGTACGGAAGGCAAACATGTAACAAGCTAGACCATGTATGACCATGTATGGGCAGACCTGTAACAAGCTAGTCCATGTATGGAAGGCAAACATGTAACAAGCTAGTCCATGTACGGAAGGCAAACATGTAACAAGCTAGACCATCTATGAAAGGCAGACCTGTAACAAGCTAGTCCATGTATGGAAGGCAAACATGTAACAAGCTAATCCATGTACGGAAGGCAAACATGTAACAAGCTAGACCATGTACGGAAGGCCAACATGTAACAAGCTAGTCCATGTACGGAAGGCAGACCTGTAACAAGCTAGACCATGTACGGAAGGCCAACATGTAACAAGCTAGTCCATGTACGGAAGGCAGACATGTAACAGGCTAGACCATGTATGAAAGGCAAACATGTAACAAGCTAGACCATATATGGAAGGCAGACATGTAACAAGCTAGACCATGTATGGAAGGCAAACATGTAACAAGCTAGTCCGTGTATGGAAGGCAAATATGTAACAAGCTAAACCATGTATGGAAGGCAAACAGGTAACAAGCTAGTCCATGTACGGAAGGCAAACATGTAACAAGCTAGACCATGTACGGAAGGCAAACATGTAACAAGCTAGACCATGTATGGAAGGCAGACATGTAACAAGCTAGTCCATGTATGGAAGGCAAACATGTAACAAGCTAGTCCATGTATGAAAGGCAAATATGTAACAAGGTAGACCGTGCATGGAAGGCAAACATATAACATGCTAGTCCATGTATGGAAGGTCAACATGTAACAAGCTAGACCATGTACGAAAGGCAAACATGTAACAAGCTAGACCATGTATGAAAGGCAAATGAAAGGCAAACATGTAACAAGCTAGACCATGTATGGAAGGCAAACATGTGACAGACTAGACCATGTACGGAATGCACCCGCTAACGAGCACCTGTGACACAAGATGTATATGACAGTTTGAAGAATGAGAATTGTGGTAAGTAAACTGTTGGAAGTTGGAACACGTGTATGGATGAACGTAGCGTAGTGGCTTCTCGTGAGTGTCGAGTCACGCGGCTTATCTCATACTGCACCCGCTAACGAGTACGGGCAGAGAGCGGAGTTCAACTCGTGACTCCATTGTTTGTACAGTCTCGTGATTGAAAAGACTTAACGCCTCTATCGGGTTTGTGTATATAAACCTAACAACACTCTAGTGGAGCATATGACTTTCTACCGACTTCGAACAACGCAACTTCACTCCGACTGCTGAAGATGGCGAGCGCTCACGACAAGGCATGTCCCGAGGACAAGATGAATATTATATGTTTCCAACAAGTAAGTGCTGCAAACTTTGTATTTTATCGCTTGATGTCTCACCTCTATTATTCCTTATGCTTACGTTCGTTATGTGTCACGGTTATCTATATTACCTTTCAGGTCTGCCGGTGCCACCGATGCTGCTACCTGGAGTCTGACAGGAAGTGTCTCCAGTGACTCCCGTATTGAGGATTGCAATGATACCTGGAGTGTCTCCAGTATTGAGGATTGCACGTGAGTGTTCAACGATTACAACAATATTTTACTACCTTATTTATGTTTTCTCTTACCCCTTTTCTCATTCTCTCCAATGTATATACACAGTCTTTCTTATCTATGTGTATGCTGATCTCACTTGATCTCTTGTCGTTTCGACTAGGTATGCGGTGTTTGGTTACCGATCACGTCAGCAGACGTCTCCATTACGTATTGTATCATAGGCCGTTGATCTAGCTTGCCCTTTTATCGTATGTCGATTCCCTACGCGGTGTCTGGTTACATCACTGGCTTATTCCACCCGGCTGTACTTTGCATAATATAATTCATATATATATACAAAGTTTTCATATATGTTTCAGAGAGGAGGAGCACCGCGACAATCATTATTACTTGTTCTGTCACGTACTACGCGAACTCCTGGCGGCACGGACTCCCTTTGATGCAGACCCTGTTCCTTCCCTGGTGGAGGATGTTGTCGAAGATTGGGATGCTGAGATCGTTGAACGCTAACAAACTATTCAACTGTGCTTTTTGAATGCTAACATGTTGTTGACGACCTCACATACACGTGCATTCATACACAACTAATACCTCTCTACACTCCTCGTTATCATTAACAACCTAATCAACTTTCAAACTGTGGTTTTTAATAGTTATTCCCTTAGTACTAATTCTTCATACATACATACATCACATGTTTTAAAGTCCGAGTCGCTAGGTGGCACTACGGGTGCTTAGGTACACTTCTTTCCGCTAGGTGGCGCAGGTCACGTGACTACTCACTTTGCTCAGGGGGGAGGCTTTCGAAACCTCCCGAATATCGCTTAAACACCGCAGAATACACATCCAAATGTGCGAGCATACTACTGTCGTCGGCATACATAATAAAGTTAAATATTTGACTAACTTTTGGGAAATCATTATATACATTATAAATAACAGGGGACCAAGAATCTAGCTTTGTGGTACACCAAATGTGATAGGTAAGGTATTGGAAGTTTCATTTTGAAATTTTGTGTATTACCTTCTGTTGCTTAAGTAACTTTTGAATAGATTCAGAGTAGAATAATCTAAACCATAATATTGTAGTTTATTTAATAGTATTGAGTGATCAATTGTATAAAAGGCCTTTGAGAGGTCAAGAAAATACTGAATGGTACATCATTTTTATCCATTTGTGTAATTATCCTATCTACTAGTTCAAGTGATGCATATTCGATGGAGTGTTTTTTTAAACACATATTGATTATCAACAAACAGTCCGGAAACATTGAAGTATTCGGATAACTGGTCATATATTATTTTCTCTAACACTTTTGAAACCGTTGGAAGGAGTGAAATGGGTCTGTAATTGCTAAAAACAGACGGATCATATTTCTTATAAATATTAATTACTTTTATCAGGGAATATGCCGGTATCTATTACCTGATTTATTAGCTGCGTTAATGACTTGATGATTGTAGGTTCAATTATTTTCAAATGTTTTGAAGAAATACCGTCACAACTACTACTGTTTTTTATTGGAAGGCTTCCAATAATTGTCTTTACTGTTTCTTCATCAACATTGTTTAGGATAAGAACGGAATGGACGTTTATCGTTTAAGAAGTAACTGTAATCCTTATTTCCATTATAGTAGATATCTTGTGCAATAGACTGACCGATACTAGTAAAATAATTATTGAATTGATTTGCAATATTCGTTTTATCTGTTATAGTTACTTTTAAAAGAAAATGTTTTATTTGCAGTATTTTTTCGAAAGAATTTCATTTATAGTTTTCAAAGTATTTTAATGTCATTTTTGTATCGGTTAAAACATATTTCGATGTACATATTTTTGGCGGCGCGAATTTTTTTCTTTAACATTTAATTATACGTTTAAGGTTGGTGTGAATAACTTCGTAATACTAATAATACGTTTATTTTCTTTTGCAGCCATAGAGGCTGAAAAATACAATAAGTACATTCAAATTGATAAAACAAGTAGATTAATAAACCACTAAATGGAATATACAACCTAAATAAGTAAAATTAAATAACTAAAATGTTTAATTTGCGCATAAATAGGTAAATAGAACAAAAAAAAAAACTAAAACAGTATTCACTGTCAATTGCGAGTAATTCGTAGGAAATGGAAAATGTCCGGTTACTGCCAATGATACAGTCCATGTTATGAGTTCTTAAAGCATTCGGTCCTACACCGAGGAGCACTGTACACACGCGCGTTTTGGATTGCGTATGGAGGTGTCCGACGGGGGGGTAGGCAGTAGATGGTGCAGATGGTGCAGGTTGTGGTTAGGTTGTTGTATGTTCGTGAATATAGTTCTGCACAACATCTCCCTCCGGTCTGCCAGCGTTGGTAACCTCGCTGTGGCGATGGCTTCGTCGTAACACACGTCTCGAACTATCCGCATAGCCCGTCTCTGGATACTTTCCAGGTGCTTGTTTTGCTTTTTCGTTAAGCTCGTATGCCACACGTGACATGCAGGCATACTCAAGGATCGATCGGATTAGTGTTGTATATATCTTGACGAGATGATGGGAGTCGACTCCTGCTCGCTTGAGCAGGATTGTGAAATATAGTCTTTGAGACGCATTAGCGGTGATTTCGTCGATGTGAAGTTGCCACGTAAGATCATGTGAAAGTGTAACAACTAGTAGGCGAGTGCAGTTTACTTGTTCTATCTGTCTGTTGATCATTATCGGCGAGATGTCTGTTGTCTTTTTCTTGAAGCATGTGCGCATTTCCTTCGTTTTGTCGTAGTTCAATGCCATTTTGTTGGTGGCAGTCCACTGTGTTACTTCGTCTGCCGCTGTATATTGTGCAGTCGTCTACGTATTTGACGTGTTCACAAGCTGTTTGTAAGTCATTCATATGATGCAGAAAACAGATCGGGCCGAAAAATTTTCCTTGTGGCTCGCCTGTGTTGACAGTAGTGTACTTCGACTTGATGCTGCCGATCTTCACTCGCCCGTTTGCGTTGCATGGCCATAGTTTGGTGATTTAGGGTTAGACATCTTCAGTCTCTTATAGAGCGAATCTCGATGTTTGATAGATTTTAGACGACATGTGTAATCCATGTTGAATGTTTATGTTATATTTCACGATTTTAATTGGCATATGCTTATTCTTAGCACGCATAATATCGTCGTGTATTATGTTGTAATTTATATTGGGGTCAGCCGTAGGATGTTTATTTAGTTTGTTAAACATTTCATCCGAATTTATTTCATGTTTAACATTATGCATTGCTATTTTATTTTGTGAATTTACTCCAACGTATTTTTGAGGAAGCTTAGTGTTTATGCTGATATTTATGCACGATTACGAAGTATGGTTGATGATCAGAAAAAGTGTTGGTAAAGATCCCTGCAGTACTTTGTAATATTTATTTATTTAATTTACAGAAAACCATTTTTATTAATGTTCCGTTAGTTCTAGTGAAGCGGGTTGGGAAGGTAATTTGAGGAGAGAGACTATATAATGTCACAGTGTCAAAAAAATCACTGTATATTCTGTCCTCGCTTATTTTTTTTGTAAACTGATATTGAAGTCCCCTGCAATAATTATTTTAAAATTACGCTATGCAAGTATGAGGTATTTTGCAAATAAGTGAACGTGTGTGCATTTATATTATGTGCATATGTCAATGTTATGGAATGCTTTGTGAAAGTCAGTGTATAGCCATGACAAGATTTAGAATAAATAAACACAAAGTGAGATACGAGAGAACATGACAGGTTGGGTATTGGATCATCAACATAAGGCATACACCAGGGAAAGGGGTGAACAATGTTGTCAACAATGAAAAACACATTAACTGTTGCCTATATACAAATAGTAATAATAATAATGTAAACAAATTCATGAGTAGCCCTGTGTCAAAATATCAGCAGGAATAGACACTAATAAATTTAGTCAAACAACAATAATGAGAAGAAAATGTCCGACAGCATATGAGTTTTTTTTATTATATTAGTTATTCAAACAATATTATTATTATTATTAAAAAACATGATTAACTGCAGTCAGTCAAGTTGCTTAGCAATACTGCAAGTTATTTTAGTAATTATTTAAGAGACGTTTTGTTTAGAAAAACGCATAGTAAGTCTAAAAGAGGAACATTAAACCGTAGTGTGACCTACATCATCTACATATCAGCAGTACAACAAAACCATAATTAAATTCAGCACAGACAATAAAACACATAAATTGTCAACTCGTCTCAGTATGCGTGTGAAGTCTCTGGAATCTATCCATTCAACCATAGTGTCTTTAGCGACGAAGATTTCCTTTGCTGTTACCTAACAGATCGACAATGTCATTAAACTCAGCAGTGTTTCAGGAATTTCCACAGGAGTTACGCACGGCGACAAACACGGCGCACCTTCAATCATGCATCCTGTTTGCTTCGGTACAGTACACATAAATTGTCAAGTCGTCTGACAATGCGTAAATAGACTCGGGCATATATCCATTAATTCAACCATAGTGTCTTCGGCGACGGCGATTTCCTCTGCTCTTGCGTAACAGATCGACAACGCCATTGATTCAGCAATGTTTCAGGAATGTATATAGCATATAGCAAACCAATTGTGCGTTTTGGGATAAAAGCACCAAACTAGGCCAATATATAGACTACTATATCACGGTCATTTTTAGATATTGGGCCACTCAAAATTATACGCCTGTGCGCATGCGCGTTCATTTGAATTACAGCGCCCATTTTTGCTTGAAATTGCATGTAGAGCTTATCTACGAGATCATGACATATAGACAGGGTTCGTAAATTGCTATGAATTATTAACTTATTTACACTTTTTTATGAATTAAAATATGTAGTGCCATTAAATCAAGTTTTAGAACATAACAAACTCAATTGTTATTAACGTTTTCTGTTTTATTTTACTTTCACTTTTATATGATCCACTGTGATCAACTATGCTGGAAGTGTTCTACTCTGAATACCAAACAAGTATTGTCTTAGTGTCTGTTAATGGCCACGACATTCAAAGACATATAAAAGAAAACGTGTGTTATTTTGTTCCTATGTCATTATTAATTATATTTAATACTGAATAACAGCTTAAACAGTTAGGTCGTACTATACGTTTTAGTTGTTGAATGTATGAACACCAATACTCTTACCTTGTTACTGGCTGGAACATTCTCCTTCGCAAACGCACAGAGCTGTGCATCGAAGATTAGCTTTGTGACACTTGCAGCGCTTATGACATCCTTTCTTGCAGCCGCACGAAACCAGTTCATAGCAGAATTGTGACGCTTCGGGCAGGTTTGTCCAGTACGGCTCATATAGACCACTGTCCGTCTTGATCCAGCCCCAACTAGTGGGGGAGGAGAGCACAGGAGTTGGTAGCTTTGCCTGTCCCCATATATGACCACCTTGACAGACAGCCTTCTTCACATGTTGCTCCAGTGCAGCTTGCGTTGGTGGAATTCTTTGCACCGAATTGGTTTTCGCGAACAACTTCTTTCTGGCTTTGTTCACATCAGTGCAAGAGCTTGTTCGGTCATAGAGCAGTATCAGTAGTAGGTGTGCACATATACTACAAGTATCACAAACCTCTCGATGACACGCATACTTTCCACTGGGTTGTCACTTGGTGCACAGGCTAAACTAAGCAGTGCATCGGTAAGTTCTTGTAGCGAGTTCCAGGTTGCCCATGCTGTAATCTTTCAATGTCCAGCAAAGGATGATATAGTGGCACATCCTGTTAGTGCGTGGAACATTGGAAGAGCGTGCGATTTATCTGGTTCGAGGATATCAGATAACTGATGGGCCGGTAAATAACGGAAATTTCTCCCTGTTCCAAATGCAAGCCATAATTCGTCATTAGCTGCTAGAGTCTGCGCAATAATTACGGACAATACCACAATATTAGTGTCGACTGTGCGTATGTTATGTTTTGGCTGTGCCTTTCTTCAACATCTGGACGAGAACAACAGCGGTAGCAGCATGTGGCTCAGACTGTGGCGCAGACAGTTCTTCCGGGCATGTCAGAAAGTCACTCTTGGTGCCGAGGCGTAGTCGTCCCGCATCAGACAGAGCAGGAGGACATGCTTGATTCTCGTGCTGAAAGAATTCATCTATTTTGCCATCTCTCGTATGACAACCCATGTACAACCTTGAGAACAGTTCTACATCTCTCTTCATCGAGGTGAGCTGCTGTGTGCCTTTGTTCGCGACATAGGTTATGGAGGTGCTGAACAACGGTAGCCTGTTGCGACGCTTAGCATCATATAGTGACTTGGTTCTGTCGATGAGGCATCCTTTCGTGAAAACATCGAATTGATCTTTGCCGCCGTTTTATATTCTCCGGCCACATATGTTCTTCTTGCCTGTGTTGTTCGAAATTGTTCCTGCTCAAGGATATCACATTTGAAGCAGAAACAGGTGATTCTTTGATGCTGGACGTAACTGGAGGCACGTCGGTGTAGTAGTGAGGTAGATGCCCAACTGTCTTCAAGTCGGTGTAGTAGTGAGGTAGATGGCCAACTGTCTTCAAGTCGGTGTAGTAGTGAGGTAGATGACCAACTGTCTTCAAGTCGGTGTAGTAGTGAGGTAGATGGCCAACTGTCTTCAAGTCGGTGTAGTAGTGAGGTAGATGGCCAACTGTCTTCGAGCCAGCGTCGTCTCCGAGAACAGCAATGCTACGATCAATGCCTTCGTCTGCGGTGGTGGGATGTTGAAACAAACTGATGCCAGTTCCGTGGAAAGAATCTTTTGCTATGGTAGCGTTGGGATAGTGATCAATGTTATCAACAGCCGCTGTGTGAACACATTGCCTCGCATAAATGGTGGACAAACAACCTTTTCCAGATGGTACTGCTGGCACACAAGGTCTCCTATCTGCGCCGAGATACGGAACACAAGGTCATAGCCACATAGGAAATGCTGAGCCTGAGACCAAGTCCAAGATGCGACAGCCTGTCGACCAGTTCCCGCTTGCGCGTTTGTGCATGCAACATTAGCACAGAGGACATTGGCAATGAGAAATGACACACAGTTTCCAGTTTGTTACAGC
Source organism: Paraescarpia echinospica (assembly GCA_020002185.1). NCBI lineage: Eukaryota > Metazoa > Annelida > Polychaeta > Sabellida > Siboglinidae > Paraescarpia > Paraescarpia echinospica. The sequence goes on along the minus strand of CM034534.1, from coordinate 34,671,798 downwards.
GTGTTGTTGAGATATTGACGGTGCTGATGTGTCGACGATCCGGAACGTATTGGACATAGCTAACACATTTTGTCGCTACCAACAATTAAAATGGCGTGCTGTTCCAAATCATAACAGTTTGTCACACTGTTTGTTTACTCTTTATGTAATATACATTACATAACTAATAGCAGTAATTTATTTACGAAAATAAAATGTCATTATGTCAGCCATTTTGAATTTCAAAATGGCGGCCTACAGGAGTATATTTTTCAAATGGCCAAATGTCTGAAAATGACCCGTGCGTATTAGTCTACATATTCACCAAGTTTCATGTTGTTATCACCTATTACACAATCGTTATGGTCTTTAAACTGCATTATATGTCAGCCATTTTGAATTTCAAAATGGCGGCCTATACGGGTATAATTTCAGATGGCCCAATATCTAAAAATGTTCCACACATATTAGTCTACATATTCACCAAGTTTCATGCTTTTGTCACATATTGCACAATCGTTATGGTATTCTAAACTATGCCGCCCCCTAACAGGCATTACGTTAACGTAACGCAGGCATCAAACACGGCGACCATCAAACACGGCGCACCTTGAAACATGCATCCTGTTTAATTCATATTTGATAGACAACACCCCGAGTGTCTTGGTACAGGATATTCCCATTAAAAGACCAACAGTCTGTAATCAATCCATCCTTCTTACTTTTTCGAAGTTCATACAGAAGTTCAGAACGAGTCGTCGGAGTTCTTCGTTCACAAATATACGAAGGTTTCGATCCGAGGTAGAATTGTGCTCTTTATGACTTTAAGAGTTTGATCGTCTAGAGTATTGTTCAATGCCGTCGTTAGCCGATTCCAACAGGACAACTCTGGTTTCCAGTTCTTTAATATTGTTATATTTTTCTTTCGCCGTTTGTTTTAGTTGTTCAATCTTGAAATAGTATGTCACCACTGGATACTATATGCATACATCAACGGAATACAAACAACTTTAGAGGTCAATACAGAGTTGGTTTTCCCATAGGCGACCATGTTAACGTTTTGTCTGATTATAAGAAAACGTGACCTAAAAATGTCTTAAAGTTCTCACCTGCTGTTATTATCATTTCATTGATATGCTGATAGATTTTAACAAAAATTGCATACTTCTAGCTCTCGTAAAATGCCTGTATGTGTGACACCCGTCAATATTTACAAATGCCGGCAAGCATTACTTCGCAAACAGGTCAATGTAACCAAGCAGGAAGTCTAATTAAAACATGACCCCTTTATTAATCAATATACATCGGCAGGCCTCACTCCAAGGGTGTCGCACATGAAATAATAAGCTCGCTTAAAGACTGCACAGTTCCAGCAGGCTTCCAACGTAATGTTACTTGAAATACTAATGTCACATCCCTCTTTTCTCGAATGAATGCAAATTATGAATCGTTCGCAATTACAAAGTCTATCAAAGATAATTGCTATTAAAGTCATCAGAGTCTTTCAAGTCCAGGCGTTGGGTCGGTTTGACACGTCTCCCCGAACTAGTGAACTGGGCGGAGCCCTGGAACCTGACCGTCTGACATTTATGTGCGGGCGCCTCGGTTGTCTACTATACGTTTGTCGTCTGTCTGCGCTCTCGGGGCTCGTCGTGGTCTCTCACCAGGTCGTCATCTGGCTGACACCAGGCTGCGCATGTCGTTCCGTCGTCTCACGGATATGGTGACGGTTTCGCCTGAGGGTGTTACCGCTTGGAGACAACACGTTGTACGACCGAGGCTCAGAGCATGTCGTCATTACCCTCGCTAGCTGCCAAGCTCCAGTTGTTATGTATCTCACACGAACATCTTGTCCTGGGATGAGTGGTGCTAGGCTCGAGTTAGCACGTCGGTCGTGGTTCACACGTTGTGTCTCCTGTCTTTCGGCTAGACGGTGACCAATTTTTCTCCTTCCACCATTGTCACTCACAACTCGTTCTGGTAACCTTGTTCTACGAACACACCTTTCATCTTCTGTATCACAGCATCACTCGTCACTTGTCGCTCCATTCTGTACACAAATGGGAACTTAGAGTAATAGTCACTCATGATCAGGTAACTGTCACAGCCTATAGCGAACAAGTCTGTCGCCACGATCTGCCATGGACGATTCGGTATCTCGTGCTGCATGAGTGGTTCATGCGACTGTGCTCTGTGCAATTCTTGGCAAATGTCGCGCTTTCTTACGATGTTGTCGATGTCTCTGTTTATGTTCTTCCAGAAGACACTCGCTCTTGCTGTTAGTCTCGTCTTCTCGATTCCCTGATGAGACCCGTGCAGTCTCGTCAACATCTCGGCTTGTAGGCTCGTAGGTATCACCAGCCGGTCGCCTTTCATGATGAGACTGTCTGCCATAGATAGTTCATCACGATATGACCAGTATGGCTTCAGTGCCATAGGTAGAAGACGTTGAGATTCTGGCCACTTCTCGATGATGACCGTCTTCAATGCGCACAGTTCGTCATCAGCCAACGTTGCTCCTCGTACTGCCTGTAGTTTCTTTGTTGAGAACTGCACGAAGGTGATTTGCACTTCCAGATCCATTTATTTTGTTTCAGAGCACGGTTGTCGTGACACAGTATGTTTTCATGCTGTCTTCATCAAATTGTGCAGGTTGGCATCGTGCTCGTCTTTGTCTCTGCCGAATACTCCCACGTCATCTGCGATGCTCATCGTGCCCCTGCAGTTTTCCAAGATGGCGTCCATTCGCTCCTGGAAAACGTCCTGGTTCAAAATGAGACCAAATGGCAGTCGTCTGAACCGAAATCGGCCAAACGGGCTGTTGACTGTTGCCTTCAGACTCGATTCATCATCCAACGACACCAACCAATAACCGTGTCGTGCATCCAACTTTGACAAGACCTTCGCTCGGCTAGTTTATGGGTCACCTCGTCAAGTGTCGGTGTTCTGTAGTGTGGGCGTTTGATTGCTGTGTTAAGATCCTTCGGGTCAAGACAAATCCGCAGTTTTCTTGACGCCTTCCGACTGTAGACAATGCACGACACCCAGTCAGTTGGTTGAATCACCTTCTCAATGATACCGAGGGACTCCATGTACTCAAGTTCCGACCGGATCTCATCTCGTAGGTGTATCGGACACTTGCGCGATGCGTGAACAACTGGCGTCACATTAAGGTCGGTGGTGATATGGAAGTCTCCATCAAAGTGTCCAATGCCCTCAAAACGATCAGGGTATTTCTTCAGTAGATCCTCGTTAGATTGAATCACTGTGTCGTGTGTTTCGTACCGAGTGATCTCGCAGTGCATCGTAACTAGCTGAAGAACTCGGCATGACGGTAGTCCCATAATCGCTGAACCGGGTGAGTCAGTTACGTAGAAGACGGCTTCGCAACTCTTCTCCCCATGTGCACATGGCAGGGTCATCGTTCCGTACTGACGAATTCGCTCACCATTGTAAGTTGTCAACACAGTGGAACATGCCTTCAAACATCGGAAGGGATGTCCCTTAGCATCTAGGTTCTTCGGATACATCCTTCGGTAGATGCGGAGAGGGAGAACGTTCCCCTGTGCGCCGGTGTCGACGTTCCTTCACCTTGAGTACCGCTGGCTTCTTCTTCAGACGGACGTCCAATGACGCGTAGACTTCGCTACGTGTCCTTATCTATGACAACGTTGTCAAAACCCAGTCGCTCCAAACAATCTTCGATGTGTGGTAAGTTGTCGACATAATGGACGGTTGTTGGTCTCTGCCGCGATTTCGACCGATGATTGAATGTGGTACCGCGTCTTCGTAATGTCGACTTGCCACGCGAGTCATATTTACGCAGGGGTTTATGGGACGCAAGCAAAATAATCGTTGCGTCCCGGGGACGCATGCGTATCAGTGACATATAAAAAACGATATTATTGAATATGAATGCGTTTAACTTGGTAGTTTATTACCGAATCAGTTCGTTTGGTATTTCTTTTCACGAATCCTTCCAAACAATCATTCCCGTAGGCGTATGTTTCCCGATTCCAACTAGATTCAGACAGGTACCTAATCCTCCGTATGGCGCCGCCCTGCGCGTAGTTTTGTGAAGTGCCTCTAGGGACTGATTCGCGAACCAGAATACCATTCTAATCCGTGCGCATATCCATTCAGACTTCAAGGTTTGAGCGTAGTCGCTGTGCGTTTTAAGACTTCCTAATTTATTAGAGCTATAGCAATGAAAAACAAAGCGACTTACGAACATTCTTTGTGTAACTAACCACTTGTTATCACCAAACAAATAACGGATCGTACGGTGACAATAATAAACAGTCTTTATTAGAGAGTGCAAGCACTTCGATCCCGACTCCCATCCCGGGGCCGGGGGCCGATCGCGCCAGTCACTCGTCCAACAATCGAACAGATTTGATACCTCAGTGTGTTTATGCCATCATTCCACATTGTTTCAGGTTATTGTACAGTGTTATAAAATATTGATTTGAGGGCACTTTGGAGACCCAAATAGCGCTCCGGTTTGCGTCAACATGCGATTTAACCGTGCAGTAACCCGCGACTGCAGCGGCGCACGCCGATTCAAACCGGAACGAGCGCTATATCCAGAAACGATAAGGAATGATGGAATAAACGCACCGAGGTATAATAATTAGGCACAACTGTCATAATGCCGACATCGGAGTGGGCCCGGATTCTACACGTCACAATTAAGTGTCCACAAATAATGCGCAGTTCCATCTGCTGCTTATTGGCTATTCCATTGCTACTGTCATCACCACGCTCAGGTTTCCCGCCACCGAAACAAATTCAAGAGCCTTCCAAAGTGACTTCCTCGATATCCTTAGCTTTGCCTTAGAAGATCTCCCAATGTTACATTCACACGTAAGCCAAGGCATCTAGCAGACTAGCACTCTCTCTCATAACTTCCAAAACTACATCAATTATAAAGGGAAAACATCAACAAATAAAACAGTATATTGTAATAAGGCACGTTATTTTAAGTTCTTGTTAGTATCAAACTAATGATAATAACCGTGGTTTACATTGGTTGTATAAGTTGTGATATTTAGAAAAGAATACTTATAGTTACAATTAAAAAAGAGCAATAAGTGGGACCCTCGCTACAGGCTTGGGACCTCTCAAAAGAAAGCTGGGGTACCGAGAACCTTTGAACACAAACATCCAGGTAGACCCCTGTATACGGATATCATAAGTCCGAGGGTATGTATATGATCTACAGTGAACTAAAACAAGTTGTTAAGAGTTGAAATTTACTATGCTTATTTTACTAAAACGCTAATATTTAATCACTTATATGAATACCAACTATTGCCATAAAGAGCAAACCGAGCACTATCTGGTAAAACTATTTATACTGCGATTACAGCCATTCCGACAATGTTCTGGATTGAAAACACATTTTTGGTTACTGGGGATATTTTCGATAGTTTTGATTTTATATGACTACATTGCCTCAGAGGCTGTCCAGTTTGATGAGCAGCTACATTTAAAAATAGATTTACTGTATGTAGTATGTATGTACGTACTGGTCCCTATTTCTGCCCATTACATTTTTTTAGAGATTAAGTTAATAATAGTTAACAAAACATCCTCATAAAATACCACCATTATATTAATTTACATACAGTATACACACTCACACACGCATACACAATACAATGTTTCAGGTAGCACTGCATACATAAAGCAATGAATAATAAATGTACAAGTAGAAATAAAATTACTTAAATCTTTTTATTTATAAACCTTGCATCACTTCGCATACAAAATCAGTACAAGTTCACATGAATCACGTCCTGCTACCAAACATTGCTGGCAGTTTTAACATGGACTATATTGACCACTGCTCCAAATGGAACGCTTTTTACATTCTACACTTCATCCAGTCTACAGTGACAACTGTTAATTTACAGCAGTCAAAACTATATACAACGTGGGTTCTTTGACTGTCTTCTGAGGCTCTTCCATGCAGTAACATAGCACCGAGTTCCTATTTACCAAGTCATCATCGAGCCTGTTCCATGTAGTAAACTAAGAAAATCTGGCAGATTCCCAATTTACTGATGTGTTTCATCAAGGTTCAATTCCATAAAACAGCATTCCAGGAATCATTTCAATGAAGTCATCATGCGTGGCGCAATGCTCATGGACATGAGCTCCTGGAAGAGCAGTTTGCATGCGTACGGCAGTCGCACCTGGGAGATCTGTAAACACAGCACACAGTCCAGTTTGGTTACAACGAGGTATAACTAATGTATTTTAGTATTCAGGTGATGATAACATGAACATCTGAAGAGTTTCTCCTCTTCTCTATAGCAGTGAATAGCCCAACAAGTGCATGCTATTTCTGGCAACGAAACAATGTAACGTTTCAGTATGTTTTAATATAGAGGTCAAGTTTGTCGTAACAGTTACAATTTATAAATGTGGGTAGGTTTGAAAAAAATTGGATGGGTTTATACTGTGTTTTGGGGTGGGTGGCATTCAAATGTTGGGCATTTTGGGTTTGGCCTATTTTCAGTGTTCATAATTATGCCAACAATGCTTTTTGTTAGATTTCCAGTGCATGTGATTTGAGAATGGGTCACATTCCAGTACACAAAATGTTGGAGTGCTCCCTAAGATTGTGTGTAACAGAAGATGACTTGCCTGTGTCTTGTTCTTGCATCCGCGACATTCAAACGTGTTGTTGCGCAGGTTCGCAATGGCAATGAGGCCGCAGATATCACACACATGAACTCTGTATGGGTCCGACACCTCGAAGAGCCTCTCCCTCAGGAACTGCGCTGCGCCGTGGGCAATCTGACAATCTCGCTCCATCTCTCCGAACCGTAGACCTCCATCCCTGTGGCCAATCAAAGTGTTTCATCTCAACGCATGTAAATTCATTTCAGACAATCTATTACTTAGGCCACCAAGCGTCCCAAAACTGTATATCCTTATCTCAGCAACTCTTCAACAGATCCTTGCATAGTTTGTTATTTGTTTTCTTTTGCATTCCTTGCTGACATGTTATTGTGTCATAAATATTTTTAGTTCCAGATAATCTTATATTTGTGTTCCCACGAAAGCAAAGAACACGAGTACATTTTGTTTCCGAACATTTATTTTTCGTCATCCTTGATAATTACCATTATACACATCGTATGATATTCAAAATAACTCATCGCACTCAATTCAATGTCATAAACTGGTACAATTTTGAGCTATCTAGCATTAAAACTTTTCCGTGTGACTTTATGTATGACAAAAGTCCCAGATCATAAGTGTTTGCCACGGTTACCGATATGCAAATGAGTTTAACTTGTAAGTCTGCCTTCATTTCACTTCAATCTTTTACAGATTTGGTAACAATTTGTTGAAGAGTTGGTGATATTTAGACAAACAGAATTTGTTGATACGCATGTGCCCAATAGTATACACTAAGTAGTGAGAAATGGAGAATTACAGGAAAAAAGAGGGTAAATGACCTAAAGGAAGAGATCTGGAGGCAGTCCATGTTAATGGGAAGATTAGTAAGAATTGAGACGACGTAGGCATGAGTGACTGTCACTTGATGAGAATAGAGGCGGGCAAATCACCAGAGTTCAGTGGCGGAGAAACATCTAGCCCTCGGGGGGGAAAAAGATTAACTCTACAGCTTAGACGGGAGGACTGCACGATAAGGGATTTTAGAAAGACGGCACAAGAAGAAAGGTGGAGGGAGGGGGCTGCTGATAGGGGGCAGTGGATGAAGGGGGTGCTGATAGGGGGCATTGGATGGAAGGGGCTGCTGATAGGGGACAGTGGATGGAGGGTAGCTGCTGATAGGGGACAGTGGATGGAGGGGGCTGCTGACAGGGGACAGTGGATGGAGGGTAGCTGCTGATAGGGGACAGTGGATGGAGGGGGCTGCTGACAGGGGGTAGTGGTGGGTAACAACGGAAAGAGCAGTACAGTAACAAGACATCACATAAATGGGAACTAGGAGAACGAACCAGCACATGCTAGCTTACAGTATATTTACAATTCCAAATAATGACTGTACATATTTGGACACTGTATGTTTGTCACTTTTTGAACACCTAAATAAAATGTTCACTCTGTCTCTGTAATAATTGTATGTACAGTAAACCCTGGATTTAACAAATTTTCTTATAAAAAAATTCTCGCATATACTGAATAAATGCATTGGTCCCGATTGTTTTTATTTAATTACTATATTCAATAAATTTCAGATGAATTTCGGATGTAACGAATAAAGCGGCCGGTCCCGAGTTATTAATTATGTCTGAGGTTTACTGTATTTGGACACCTTTTTTGACACAAAAACTATTTTTTGTACTGTTTTGATGTGTCCAACCACAGACAGTCATGAGGGTGATTTGAGGGGACAGGTGTGATGAGGAAGATAAAGCATGCCTGGATCGCCCCTCCATGGGCTGGCGGTTTAGGATCTGTACAGGGCCGCGGGCACGAGAATGGATCTTGTCGTCGACCATGTGCTTGAGACGCTGGTAGTACGTGGGGCCAAGGAAGATCTGAGCGTTCAACTTGCGGCCCGTGTGGCCATTGTACAGCACCTGGCAACAGGTTGGTGATCAAATACACTCTCCGCATCATATACAAATATGTTGAATTCTTTAGTTTGCAATACACCCTACTTTATACTGTCAAATACAAATCATCAAATATGAATAAAACAAAAATTCTGAGAATCTGTAAAAAATATTGCAATTATCTGTAATAACTTTGTAACTTGCTCCTAGACAAATAAAGTAATTAAATAAAAAAAAACTGAATTAGGTTAGGCAGGCATGTATGTGTCACTATTTAAAATTCTAAAATGTCCATATTCAAGCAGGTGAAATACACCACACACAAGGAGCTATTTTTGATCATGTACACCAAATACAAGTATAATTACATGCTTTGCAAAAACATTTCACTTTTGTTGAAATCTGAAATTCTGCATACAATTTTAATTCGTTATTTCAATTCTAATCGGGCTACAAATTAGTACAAAATATACCAACATCTAACAAAATCTGTTAGTTCTCATCGGAAATCTGTCTAACTACCTATCCAATGAGATTGAGTCGCTATCTATTGGCTACAAAATATATGTTAGGCATAAAAGAAGTAATCTTTTTATTTTAAGATTTCGACTGTCTGCTATACCTGCCTAGTAATACCAGTTATCAAGTTAGTTATAAGGTACAGTCGAACCTCACTTTACGGTCACCTCGATAATACAGCCACCTCGCAGTTAAGGTCACCCTAGGATAGTCCCAAGTGTGTTCCATATACAGTATAGTACAGGAAATTTGTCCCGCTAATCAGGTCACTTGCCCAGTTCCAAGGATGACCTTAATAGGGAGGTTCCACTGTATAAGTTATGTTAAATAGTTAACCTATAAGTTATGTTAAATAGTTAACCTATAAATTATAAACAACAACAAGTATACAAGTCCACATGACACAGTGAACATGAAACAAATGAAAAGAACTGCAAGACATCCATCGTCATGGCGATGGTGGCGACTCACCTCGTTGCCACGGAGATGATAGCCGTAGTCATGGAGAAGGTTTGAGATCTTCTGTACGTTGACAGTGTCGTTAAAGGGGGTCGCGTCACCGATCTCACCCTTATTGGCAGACACCTTCCCCTGCAGACACTCGATCAAATGACCAATGGTCATTCGACTGGGGATGGCGTGGGGGTTGACTATGATGTCTGGGTAAATACCCTCGCCCGTGAACGGCATGTCCTGAAACAATGTATAGGTTATTTGGCTGCTGCATTATGCCACCGGCATTGTGATGAAAACATTTTAGTATATTTAATTACATTACTAAGCAACAACACAATTACGCTTCATATCTAGAAAGCCTGTTCATCCAATCGTGCAATAATAATAACAGTTGTATAAAACATCTATCAATATTTATATTTTGCTATGTAAAATTTGAAACAACGTATACATACATATCATGACATACAGTGTATATATGCACCCAGTGTACGCTGTGATTCCATTATAGTAAAATCTCAACTATTAAAAGACACCTATTAATAGATAAACAAACTGTACAACAACTGCACGACAACTACTCATTTCTTTACTACGGAAAAAGACAAGTACAGATTTTATTATAATTTCATTTTAATATTATAACATGACTCTGGGCACCATTTTTAAGGCGAACGATCACTCTCGCTCCCTGGCACTCCCACTAAACACTCATCTAAATTCGCTCACACTAATTGCTATAATTGTTCACTTCAGTGCTGCCTCATCGCCACTACTTCCTGTGTCAAATGTACTATCAGCATGCAACTTTTCTAGTAATATCACTGCTTGATGTCCAGGCTTAACCTCCTCATATTAACCAATGTAATGGAAACCGCCACAGCCTTGAATCCATCATGGCACCACTGGGCAGTGGTTTCACCAGACAGACAAACGCCAAACTAATAAATCACTCACCTAAATTATTTGGCATATTTAGACGAGTGATTGATCCCTTGCCTAGTTTTTCAAACGTGAAGCATTGATGACCAATGACACTGGTCTCACCTCAGACCTGTAGCGGATACCACAGGTTCCCTTCTGCCCGTGTCGACTGGCGAACTTGTCCCCCGTCTGGGGTGTCTTGACGGTGCGCACGCGGATCTTACAGAACTTGTAGCCCTCCTGGTTGAGTGTCACCATCACCTGGTCAATGACACCCGTCTCGGTCCGTCGCATGCACAGACTCGCGTCACGCTTCGTGAACCTCTTCGCCTGCCCCTCCAACTGTTGACATGCTTCACCGATTAGTCATGCTTCACTGATTACTCACGCTTCAATGATTAGTCACACTTCACTGATTAACCCCACTTCACTGATTAGTCAAGGTTCAACAATCAGCCACAGTTCACTGATTAGTTACAGTTCATTGATTAGTGCCACTTAACCAATTACTTATGATTACTCAACAACGAGGATCCGTGCATCTATTGCTGAGTCGGCAGCACTCAACACATTCAAATAGAATACCAGGCTGTATGAGAACAGTGACTCGGCATCAACAACAAAGACATAATACCAGCTAAGATACCAACATTTCAGGCAGCCTGAAATATTACATTTTTAGACAGTTATTTTGTACGAAGAAAACCATACCAGATTATGTGTACAGGTTTGGAACTCTGGCACTGACAGACATAGGAGGAAAAGTTACAGGGAGAAGAAATCAACCAAATTCTAAGAATACGTGAAGTGACATAAGAAAGTAGATGGATGAGGAGTGAGGCGATATTGACCAAGACAGCACGAAAAACAGAGGAGGGTGGTAGGAGAAAAGGACCATCAATATTATTGTGATGGGGAGAGTGTCAAGATAGGTTTTGAAGATTAGGATAGAAGTATCGTTGAGAATGCAGAATAGACCGAATGATGTGTCCCCACCAAAAGAGGAACATTTAGTGACTGAGACAACCACCCACCTCGTCCTCATTCTCTGGCAGGGTGAGAGTCTTCCCAATGAGGACATCGTCTCCAGACACCCTGATCCCCGGCGCTATGATACCGTCGTCATCCAACTTGCTATAGTCCCCTGGCTTCATTCCTGCAACCAGACGGCACCATGCATGTACCTGCAGTGCTACTACACAAATCACATTTTAGATATTATAACATATCTAAAATGCATTTTTTCTCAAATGGTTTACATGATCAAACTTGCATCCGTAATCACATTTTTTTGGTTTAATTTTAGAATCATTTTACAAAAAATCAAATGTTTCATTATTATTAAAATATCTAAAATGCATTTTTTCTCAAATGGTTTACATGATCAAACTTGCATCCGTAATCAAATTTTTTGGGTTTAATTTTAGAATCATTTTACAAAAAATAAAACCTACTTAATAGACTACACTGCAACGCGATTGTGCAATTGTGCTAACTTCTGACGAAATCATTGGACAAACTACTACATAAACCATGTGGAAATTTTGCAAGAAATGATAAGTGTTCCGGCTCTAGATACTACGACAAGATGCTATTCACACTTTCACTAGTTATCCAATGTAATGACCATTGTCAATACTTTCTATGATTTTAATCAAACTACATGTTCTTTTATCTAACCAACTGCATACATAACTTTCATTCATGCACTACAGATATGAGCATCAACAAGCATGATTTACGATTGGCTAAACAAAGCTGAATGGATCTTTAAATAGTAACAAATAACTGGTCATCGAGTCTTACCTTGCACAAAGTTTCTGTCTGGTTTCTCAAAGATCTCCTCTTGGTCCAAACCTTTCTTTGACTCCGAGTCCTTGTAGGAGCGGTAGAACACAGACCTGCAACAATACAGGTAACCCAAATGGAGTCGTCTGTTCCATTTTACACACCCAGCATTTGAGGGCCAAATAATGGCTTCCTTTCATTTTAGTTCTGATGTGAGGACCCAAAAGGGGAAGTTACCTGAATATTTGCTGGAGGAACAAGCTAAGTGATTATATGGTTATATAACCATGCATAATCAGGGACGAGAGCGACATTTGATAAAAACCGCTAAAAATGTATTAAATCAAGTGGAACAAGGCCATTCTAGAGCCATTCTAACATGGTAAGGAGTAATATCTGAGATTACGTTCATGTTTTTCTCACTTTACACCACCCCACCCCCGCATATAATTGATATTGTCAAGCTGTTGACTATCTATACAGATAAACTTCATAATTATTAGTATTTTAAAAGTTGACGCTCTTAAAATTATGTAATAAAGTTGGACCAATTCCTGTGAAGAAATATTTAATTTGTTAATAATGAAATCAGTTGTGTAATCTAACATCTATAAATATATTGTAACACTCTGTGTTCATCTAAATATACAGTGTTAACAGCAAACTGTCCACCTTTTGATACACTTTACACAGTTCTTCTGCCATACAGGGCATTGTAAATGCTCTTCTTCACTGCTTTTAGCACATCATTGAGAGTTTACATTGCACAGAGTTAACACTTTATTTACTCATATTATACACAAATAAAGCAAGTTTTATTTCCTTTGTAAACACAGCAAAACTAAACGCTTTCATCACAGAATAAAATGAATTATGTCAAAATGCCACACCTTGCTTAATTCTCACCACTGACCCTAAGGCTAGGGTAGATATTTACCTGAAAAAGCCGCGATCAATGGCACCCTCGTGTAGAATGACCGAGTCCTCCTGGTTGTAGCCTGTGTATGATGCGATCGCCACAATGGCATTGATTCCTGCCATGACACATGACATGGTTAATTGCAAAGAACAAATAAACCACCAACAGTGATCTATGGCAACGGTACCATCAGCACGTTTCTTATTTTGTTCCCTATGCTAATTCTAACTATGTCTAGAGAAAGCCACCAACTGTGATAGCAACATGGTACATCTCATGATTAAAAGTACAAATGCACTGCATTGCTGTCCTAAGCTTTTACTCCTGAAAATCTTGATCCGTGCATGGTTTCATGTCAATAAAGTGGGGCGTGCATCTGTTAAAGGTGACCTGTATAGATTGCGCTATTCCACGGCAGAACTATTTTGTCGGCCGATGCTTGGCGTCTGCGGTTATTTATAAAAGTCTCGTGAAGGTGATATATTTGCCGTCGTTAGTTTTCGGGGATGCAAGACAAGTGTGCGCTGAATCTAGTGATTGTGTTGTTGATAAGGCTTTATTTATGATATATGCTATTGCAAATTAACAACACTAAATAAATAAATCCTTATTAACAACACAATCACTAGATGCAGCGCACGCTTGTCTTGTGTTCCCGAGAACTAACGACGGCAAACATATCGCCTGCACCACACTGTTCTATAAATAGCTGCAGACGCCAAGTGTCGGCCGACAAATACTTCTGCCGTGGAATAGCGCAATCTAGTGCCCCTTTATGTAGTGCGCTTCTATTGGGAACTGTATGGTAAGTGAGATGACTGACCTGCCGGGAGTTCTCGGAAGCGGAGGTACTCCATGGAGCGTGTCGTGACTAGAGGCTTCTGTGGGTAGAAGAGGACATGCGCGAGCGTGTCCATGCGCACGTGGTAGTTGGTGATGTACACGCCCATCGCCTGTTTACCCATGGCGGACTGGTACGTGTTACGGGGTGACTGAAACACACCACGATTCACTCTAGCTACATATAGCAGTAGATCAAATCTGAATAACTTTATTCTAATACATTTGTACCAAACTATTTATCAGGATTAAAATTCCAGGTGTTACATGATAAAACTAAGTCAATTATAAACAGGTTGAAAAGTTAATATAACATTAAATAACTTTAAAACACAAGTTAAAAAAAAAAAAATTAAGGTAATTCATTAACTCTTTACTGCGCAAGGCCCCCAGAACCAACCAATCCCTCCAACGTGCAACCATTTCAAAACCACACGCTAAACTCGCGGCTGCTAGACTTTTCGTTTACCTCGTTCAGATCCTACTTTTACATTACCCATCCAGTTGAAACTGGTGATGTAAGCTATACAACAGCTAAGGAATCTTGAAAACAAAGTTTGTGTTTTTTAATAGGGTTTATTTCAAAGGAAGTTGAGTTTGACAAAATGAATTCTGACAACGCACTGCATTTGGCAGTTTTGATTGAGGTCATTTCACGACAATTTTGAGTCAAATGTTGATGTCTGCAACATCAGTAATGTTGACAACAAACACGGAGGCCATATTATCATCCAACTACACTGTTTATGTGACTTGTCGATGCAGAGATACGAAGTAGATGTCCCGTTAGTGGCATCTTCATTTCACCGATATATACAGCCATCTTGTTGATCAAGCACCATCCATACCTAGCATGATTAGTTTATTTTAGCGGTATTTCGTTAGTATTATCACACGGCTACTGTTAGGGAACACATACTTGTGAGTTTGCTATCTTTCGTAAATATGTGTTAATTTTGTACTGGAACAGAAAATTCCAGTCAGTAAAATGATCAGTAGACAGTAGCCATTTTGTAAATTATTAATTTTATGCTCCCATGGTTGTTGTTGTCATCAATAAAATGAATTGTAATTCAAAAACTAACTATCAGAATTGGATAAATGTTTTATTAGAACAAAATTAACATTCGTGGCTACATTTGCTTCACTGGACAACTAATGATAGGTGCTGTAATTTTGTGTGCATAACATAATGAAGTTTACATGTTGTTTTTCTTTGTAATTATTTAACTTTGCTTCATGACCTGAAATTTAATTGATTGCAAGTTGCAATTTCAACAGCATCTTTTATTCACATGTTCATTTTTATGTACAATGTAATTAATTTAATGTAATTTTGTGCATTGCTTGTTAATTAAGATATTCTAATGTTAATGCAAGCAACACACAATATAATTCACAATTTGCCGCCAGCTTCAAATCATCTGCCAACAGCAGGGTGTAAAATAAGATGGTTGTCAACCCAGGAAAGAGTTAATAAACATAATCAGATAAGTTAAAACGTCCTAGCAATTAAAATGTCATGTCGTTCTACTAGCAATAAAGTTGAAACTCCCAAGATTGCTGTTCCTGTGTCATATGAATTATGGACACTCGACACCAAATATAATTTAAAAATCTGACCCATGGGTACACATCTCCTCATGATATTATATAGCCTTTGATTTTTTAAACTGATTTTCCTGAGATAAACCCTGAGTCCAAATATAGTACAAAATTAGGATGATGGGAAAGGAGAAGGTGCCACTTACCTGGTTGTGATCAGGGAAGGGGATGATGGAGGCACACACCCCCAGGATCATGGCGGGGTGAATCTCGCAGTGGGTGTAGGTAGAGCAGTAGGCGCCCTCCTTCTCGGCGAGGTCCTCGGGGGTCATGGCCAGCATGATGGTCTCCTCCTCCAGGGTGTCAATGTACTCTACCACCCCACTCGCCACCAGGTCCTGCCAACTGTTACATACACAGGGGTAATGTGTCAATGAAGGGTTAACAAATGTCGCAGGACATACAGAATTATGGTGGTGTCCATCGGTGACAGAACTTCACTATAAACAATAAATACAGCAATAAAACAGATCACAGGAGAGAAGATTTACGAACACACAAGATTGTGCACAGAAAAATGAAGCCTTGTGAGTTAAAATATTCATGTTTACTACAACAATGGTGTCAGAAATTGGTTCTACAAAATATGTATGCATAAATTCATGGAAAAACTACCCCACCTCCCACTGGGGTCTGTATACATCAAGTTTAACCCCCACCACTGTATAATGTATGACTACCTTGTGTACGGTACACAGTAACCAAAACACCCTTCGCCACATATACACTATGTGCACAACCACTTTTATTATCCTGGTTGCATACATAATTTGTAAATACATTGTTGCCAGAGATTATTAACATACAAAAACAGCCTTCAAGTATGCCTATGAAATAATTTAGTCCTACGAGTGTCACTAGCCAATTAATCAGCCGAAACTACGTTGACATATTCTATACATATATACACAGTGGAACCTCTGTATTACGGGGCTGGACCAGTGACCTTAATACTGAATTGTGGACTGAAGCATCACAGGAATTGGGAACACGCTACATGTCTACATAGGCATGCCATTTTAATGGCAATGAACATTAAGCAGTGCAGTATGTATTGTCATGTGTGGTGTAGTGTGTTTTATTACTGGATACAGTTATTTGTCTGTTGAACTGGCAGGGTTGGCGTTGATTTAATCAAATTGATTAAATCATCGATTAAATCATCGATTAAATCAACATGAAAAAATCAAGATATTGATTTTTTCAATTTTTTTTCAGATTATCTTAAATTTATACTTACCCGAGTACTCAATTTATTTGTGCCAATTTATAATAATAATCCTGAAATCTGTAAGACAGCTGACATTTTTTAATTACTAGGCCCACATGTTTTTACAGCTGTGCTCAATTAAATAATTGCTTGGTGTATTGTTTGGACTTTGGTATGTTGTGTTAGGCAAGTGACAGAGGCAAGTGATACATGTGATCACCGAGGCATGACTTTGACTGATTGGGAAGAGGGCAGAGAGGCATATCTTTATCTGTATTGTCACCTGCCAAGGACCAACTGACTGCAGCTAATTGCATGCTTTGATTTAATCAGTACCTAAGATGAGTAAGATCAATGTGAGATGGGTTCCAAACTATGGATAAGGCGTATCCTCAATTTGGAATTAAAACCAGCTTAGTCAAAATCTGATTATTTGAACTACTCTGATCAGTGTTATTTTGTCAGCTTGCCTGTCAGGAACATATTATAACAAGCCAGGCTATAACAAGCATTTGGTTGATATGTGGCTTCACGGTGAAGCCACATATTTCTTGAGGGAAGGGACTGCCAATCCTACTGTACATATTTTTAAATAAAGTTTAAATTTGTACATAACAACTTTGTTTTAATTCTTTAGAAAGGCTAGGAATAAAATGTTCAGCCCATTGGTTATATTATGATATTCCACATATTTATTTATTTTCAGAACTACATATTATTTCTTATCAGATTTGTCGAGAATGTTGAAAAAATCCAATAAATCTATTTAATCGAAAAATCCGATTTAAAAAAAAAAATTCGATTTATTCAATTTTTTTTGAAAAAATCATGATTTTTCCAACCCTGTGAACTGGTCAACAGGATTACAATCAACTCTATTAGATACACACATGCTCATACCCATGCACCACACACCGCACGATGTTGGCGTATTAATGCTACCGATAGCGTTGTAGATTTTCTTATAAATTATGCCTTTATGGAGGCCCATAAATTATACCACTAGGCATCACTCTTGGTACAATATATTAGCTGCTGATATCAAGCATGCATTGTGAATGCAAACACTTCAAACTTTCTTAATTTTAGATTAAGTTATATATTATCCACCAGTGGTGCCACAGGATATTTCAAGTAACCTATTATCACTCAATCACACCTGTAAAATAACGTGATGATTAAGTTTTACAACAATTTACAAAACATGTTCTTTCATCGTTCAAAATCAAGACACTTGGCTTCCCAGCTGTGACTGACCGTAAGTGCAGGGGTAAACTGCGGGCAATCTCATCGTTTTGCACTGGGTTACTGACCGTATTTCTGAATAGCGAGGTCACCGGATTAGCAGGACTAATGTCCTATCTTTTACTGTGTAAATAATTTGGGTCCCAAGGTGACCTGATTATCGAGGTGACCGTAAACCAAGGTTCGACTGTATATATATATATAAATTTCACACATAAAAAGTATTGTCCTGAGCTGTTATTTCCAATCAGATGCCATATTTCCATGTAATTATATACAGCCCAACCAATCACACTGCTGATGCGAGCCGATCTTATTACGTCCACTCACCAGTAATTGTTGTATTCTCGCTCCTTCAGTTGGTCGAGATGACGTTTTTTCAGCAGCAGTTTCTGGTTCTCCACAATAAGGAGTGGCCGACAGATTCGCCCAGCATCTGTGTAGATCCGGATTTCACGATCCTGGATGTCTCGCACCATGGACACCTGCAGGGCATGAACAAATCTCAAATGACTGCCATGACAGTGAGTGTTGTACCGGGAGTGCACTGCGAGCTGACCAGGGGTACTGTGGATACTAAAGGGAATTGTGGGTAGCACGCCCCACCTAAATGGCCCTCTATGCATCCTCACGTTTCTAAAGATGTTTTGATATGTTAAGGTTATACATTACTACTTACGAACCTAGACCCACAAGAATTTATTCATCTAGTATGATAAAAGGATGACAATGTTCCATTTCAGCAGAAAGGAAATTTATTTCCCATCTTTTGTAATTAGAACATGGGGGCATTAAAAAGAGTTCTAAAAAATAAACATCTTCCGTTCAGAAATGTGGCCTATCCGTTGCAGCTGGGGGTGAGAGGGCAAGTACCCCAGGGTGTTGACCTACTGACCTCTGACACGATGATGTCCATCTGTCGCCGCAGCTTCTTCAGCGTGTTCATCAGCTGCTCTGGATCTCTGTGGATGCCGACCCAGCAGCCATTGACAAAGATCTTGGTGGCGCTGCAACAGGGTAATACACCTCATGGAACGCATATAGTTAACACAGTTACTTGTACTGGCAGAAATACACATCCTCGGGAGGCAATCATCTTTGTTATTCTTCGATATTATTTGTCACAGGGCACTACATACATACATACATGAAGATGAAGAGGTGGTTTCATGCGGTACTTGTATTGGACGTTCGACAAAAATTATGTGACTGAAAGTATTTGCCAGAGGGTGCATGATTTCTACGATTGTTCCAAGCTGCGTAAACTACCTACTTCTCAGCTGGTGAAAGTTTAGACTCTGATCAAGCATATATTGATAGTTCGTAGGAAGAGCAATAGTGGGGTGAATGTAAAAATGGCTACTTCGTGGGGTCACAGTGTTTATTGAAACATAACACAGACCTGCCTACCCCAAAAACTTCCTGTCAGTAATCCAACTTCACATTTACACTGATTTTCAAGAATATAGGCTTCCTATCAGTAATTGTTCAGAACCGTGTCAGATATTGTCACGGTGGGGGGGGGGGAGGGGGACGGCAAAACCATTACGTTACGCTAGTCATCGACATCGCCTAGACTCTAGTGACTGTAAATGATAGACTAAACTCAATAAATACACTAACTTAGTCTTAGTACAGTCAGTTGCCCTAACACTACAAGTACAATACTCACTAAATTTTTGCATTACACGTTTCTTTTTGGTTGGCGGTGGCGTCGTTTCGCTGTCAGCCATCATTTCGTGCCACGTGACATCGTTTTGTTTGATCGCGGAAATGCAAATTTGTCATAACGCTGTTTCCTATTGGTTAGATTACGACCAGACTCAGGGAATGAAAAACCATGTCACAACATGCTGCATACATATGCTGCCACCTGTTGAATATAGTGGAAGCTAAATTTGAGGAGCATGGAAGTGATTGGCGAACATGGTGACAGTCCGTAATATTTTCATCCCTCGCCGTAATACCGTAATTTGAGCTGACTTTCCGGAATGATTCCGGACAATCCGGAATGGTAGGCAGGTCTGCATAACAAGAGTAAGGACAAAAACAACTTGGCAAAGAGTGATAAATGAAGACTTAGAAGCTGCTGGGCTGACATGGTATAGGGTGTAGCAGCAAGGAAAGCCTACGACAGATGGGAATGACAAGGGCGTGCCTTATATGCCATGTGACACAAAGAACATATGTAAGTAAACAAGTAATAGCTAGGCTCCAATGTATGTAATATATTTATGACATTTTATATATAATGCAAAAGACTATTTTGGTCCACTTCACTATTAAAACAGAGGCTTTGCAGGTTAGCGAATGTTTTTCAATAAGCAGAACGGCAATGCAATGTCAATGATCCTGGGATCTGTGACATGGATGAAAGGTGGGTGGAGTGACGTACTTGGCAATAGCAGAGGGAGCTATCTCCTCAAGGTTCTCCATGCTCCACTCCTCCAGGAACTCCAGGATAGGGGACGGCTGCGAGCCCACAGAGATGTACGCCATCAGAGCGAGGTTCTTCACCAGACCCACAGCGCCACCCTGTGGACAGAGTGCAAAACAAAACTACAGTGAAGAACATTCACAGCGAATGCCACATTGTGGACATGCAGTGTATTTTGAGCAACAATATCTAGACAAAGCTATGAGGTACAATGCTGTTATACAGCATGGGTAAACAGTTCTAATAGTATTATTCATTAATCAAACTGTATATTCATCACATTATTAACTAACGTAGTTGTTGTTCCACATACATGCAAAGCCAGAATCAGACACCAACAGGTGGCAGTAATACATAGTTCAAAATTGGTTTGCAAAAACTCTGATTTCTATATTTTATTAAAATTTTTATGAAGGCCACATGCAAGATCAACAAAGATGTGGGGACTAGAAGACAGACATATGGTATGGACAAAGACTAACGGATGGACATTTGACAGAAAAATGAACACAGGGACTGATATACAACGGATGCAGGGACAGACACAGATATTAGAAATGACATACATATATCAGGACAGACCAACTGACAGACAAACACAGAGGGACCGATAGACAGATATCAGGACCAACAGACATATATAGACAATGACATAATTATGTGTGTAATCTTACTAACATGCCACCAACACACACATTGCACAAGTTCAGTAAAGTCAACACAATGTTTCCCACCACTCTCCTACCTCGGGCGTCTCGGCGGGACATATCATGCCCCACTGGGTGTTGTGGAGCTGTCGTGGTCGGGCAAGTTTGCCATCACGCCCGACTGGAGAGTTGAGACGTCGCAGATGTGACAGAGTTGACGCAAATGTGAGACGGTTCAGCACCTGCAGAGGGCAGCACAAGTCAAATAGTAAATTCAGTAGGTAATTAGGAAATATGTATTTGGTTATTCTAGTGTGAGTTGCGTAAAAAACTGACAGGTATTAAATCTAGCATTCTGATCATATTTCTTACATATTTACATGAGCATTTTCTGGTAATTATACGTCTGCCTAAACTATTTATAAATTTTGTATAAAAAATCAAATGCAAACATCAAGTGATCAGTTACATATATTTTTCATTGGCATGCACATGACACTTCGTCTTGAATCAAATTTAAGAATACCAAATCTATTTTGACATTTCATGTGCATCAAAACGTCACTCACAAATTTGATATATCTAATAAAATTACCAGGTGATCTGTCCAATACAGATAGTTTAAAAAAAGGATAAATTTTATGGCAAAATATCTAAAAGTGTTTGCATTTAATTTTTTTTAAAGACATATGTCTATTTATTTGTTCAAATCCATCCTTTCTGTAACACTCATTACACATGTGTGGGTGTGACCCCCACCCACCAATACATAGTCAATACTGACCTGTGACACCCCTGCGCGTGTCTGGTTGGGTTTCTTCTGGTCGCCCCAGTTGCCGGTGGCGAGGGAGTACTTGAGTCCGTCTGTGATGATGCGGGTCTTGATGGCCAGCTCCAGGTTGAAGTCCTTGCCGCGGTCAATGAACTTCTGTGAGTAGATCCGCACCTCCTTTGTGAGATTACGGAACAAGCTGCAACAGTGGACAGACTTAGTGACACACACACTGAATGACACATGCACCAACTGATACATGCACCAAGTGATACATTCACCAACTTGTACATGCTTCGAGTAATGTATGCACCAACTGATACATGCACCAAATAACACATTCACCAATTGATACATGTACCAACTGATACATGCACCAACTGATACATGCACCAACTGATACATGCACCAAATAACACATGCACCAAATAACACATTCACCAATTGATACATGTACCAACTGATACATGCACCAACTGAAACATGTACCAACTGATATGGCACCATGTGACATGTAGAATGACATGTGAGTGACATATCCACCGATTTATGCATGTATCAATTGAAAAAGTAAAGCCCATAGCTTTTACCTACACATTATTATCACGTGACATACTGAATGAGAATGCATTCATCAACCAGCGTAACATGGCAAGATCTTAAGAATAAATAAAATAAATACTGTCAACATCCTTCCACTTGCATATAAACAATTGATAAACCAGAGGATAATAATATCTGACAGAAACTTACCCTCTAAAGAGGAAGGCAAGTAGTGGCCCGGCCAGATCGAGTCGCTTGTTGCCATAGTGATCACGGTCATCCACCTCCCTGCGGCCGAGGGCGGCCAGCAGCAGGCGGTGGACCATGTAGCTGGAACAGACAGCTCACAATCTACACAGCAATAGACTGGAGAAACATCCAGTCAATGTAAACTGAATGCAATAGAACCTATCTTTGGTGATTACCCTTCCTACACCCCCAAAGCATGTTGCAGGTATAAAATGGGAAAACTTAGAAAATGGATCACTATTAGTACACTGTATAGTGATTTATAGAACAAACTTCTGTTCTTTCTTCCTTTAGTAGTTGTTATGGCACTCAGTGTGAACTTGGTGTAAATTATTGATTGATGATCAAATTTACTCCATCGGAGACCCACTAGTACAGTGATTTATGGAACAAATATCTGTTCTTTCTTCCTTTAGCAGTTGTTATATGATGATCAAAACAGGTGTTGTTATTGGTTACGTTTGGCAGGAGGTTGCTCAATGCTAGTACATTATTATCAGAAAGATCGCCCACGATTACATATTACAGGTTCTACTGTATATGTTCATAAATGTTTATAACCTGATTGGCAATAACAATCATGGCCATAGAATTTCATTCCGATTCCTCACAAAAGATACCAAAAAACCTAAATTTCCTTGAAGATGGAAACATTTCTAAAAATTTTGAACTGCGCCATTTTATCTATGAAATTCACAAGCAGGACTGTGAAAGACTGCGGGAAACAACAACTCACCCAAGGAAGTAGGCCTTCTTTGTCTCACAGAAATCGCTCACACCAACGTGTGGCAACATTTCCTTCTGTAGAATCTCCCGTGCATACTTGATACGCTTCTCCTTTGTGACACCAGGGCGTGCTCCACGCGATCCAATGAAGTTGAGTGCGACATTCTGTTCCTGTATGACAAAGGCCTCGTCCAGCGATGGCTTCACCTGCAAAACAAACAGGCTGGTCACAGATGCCATCTAGCAGATATTGACATAACATCGATGACATTGTGGGTTCACTGGTCTGTTAAAAAGTAGCAAGATTTTAAACCTGGGGCTTTCTTTCATGATGACAACCATGTCTTATTTATACGGTGATTTTCAATAGGCATCAAAATCACATAACAATCTAACATCTAGTCATACAGGAAGAGACAAGACACTACTTAGTGACATTTTTGTCACCAGCCTGGCTGTCAAACCAAGTACCCCACAGACAGAGGTACAGTAACAGTACAATCTTCTAATCCTCAATCATTTCTGTCTTTCAACTTATAACAAGACGTAGTAAAGCCCCTTTTCCACTTTCTGACCAAACCACTCTCCACAAGGCATTTAACTTTACTCCTCTTCTGAAACCATGTGATATGTTGTACTAATTTAAGTACAGACACTGCTGCTAAAATGAAACTTTTTCCACACAAAAATACTCAAAATGTGATTCTACTGTATTCTGATAGAATTATATGTTTACTATTAATAAAGATCTATTTTATAACATCTACATACGTCCAAGTAACTTATATTCATGGATAAAGCGTGCCTCTGTCGTGTAATACATCCCATTACCGAATCTTTGACAGCCATTTACACCTGTTTGCGAAAACTGGGGATTTTCCAATTTGGAAACGCCACATCTCTAGAAGCATTGATGCAACATTAATGACATTTTGACTGACGTGTTCCTTCCTATCTTCTTTATGCAGTGTCAAGATGTTTTTATTTTCATTTTAGTTATGGGGTGAACATAGTGGTTGTAACAAAATATATGGATTTTTTTACCAACAAAATTTTAATATATTTTTTAAATATTAAACAATGCCAATACATAAAATACCTCTTCGACATTGCATAGAATAACTTGTTGTAAATAAGAACTAGAAAGAATCACATTGATTACTGCATTATTGGAGGAGCTACAATGTTTCCAAATTATGCTACATTTTTCCTATCTGGCGGCCAGCTTTGATTCAATATATTTTATCCAGTTAAGACCTACTCTACAACTCTGACACAAAACATTGTATTAATAATGCCTTTAAAAAAATATCCTATCTAGCTGCCATATCTCTCCTTAATCCTATGCAGCAAAAGTATATTACAATCCAACAAAAAACTCCCAGCAAGACAATCTTAATTACCGCCGTACCATCTCCATCATCTCTGGGTCGTCGAAGTCGTAGATGATGTGTTCAAGGATGTCTCTGTCGGACACAAAGCCGAGTGCCCTGAACACAATGATGACTGGTATCTCCTGGCGGATGTAGGGCAGGATGGCGATGATTCGCTGGCCAATGGCACTCTTTCGTGATCCCTGAAACAAACAGGTGCAACACTAATATAATGCCGTGTTACAAAATAACACCAAGGTTATTAGTCCCTACTAAATTGTTTTGTTAGTGTTCAAATATGTAGAATGTGAATAGTCTTGAATATGTAATCATTTTAAAAGTGCATATTTTTTAAAGTGGTGTCTTGCCATCATATCGATCCCTAATGCGTAAAACCCTGTAGGGTTGGATTTATATGTCAACAGTATTTTCTACAAATCAAAATCGGTTATGTATTAATGACATTTCTACTTATTTGACATATCTTCTTTTGGCACTGCTACAGTTCATCTGAATGATGTAATGCAACATAGGACACTGAGTAAATATATGACGCCATAAAAAATGTGTTGTTTACTATTATTACCTTTACGTATGGTGCATACACTTTACATTAGAAATGCACTTACATTGTCATATGAATTTTTTTACATTTTAAATAGTGAATACTTCCATTTTTATTAACCCTCGGAGTGGCCAGGGCCGATATTCTGCCCAACTGTACCTGCCTTTGTTGTAACAATTTTCATTTCCATCACGCACAACTGACATGTGAACATTTGGTATCTATGGATAGCTGACAGATTTTTTCAAGATCATGTATATTTATTCATGAGCAGATTCAATGACAGCTATTAACAATCTAGCTTACAAAACACGTAATGCGGTTGACGCCCACATTTTTGTGATTTTATTACATCCTCTGTGCTGAACTTACGCATCCATTCATCAAGTCTAGACCCCCGCACACGTGGTATTAATGGAAAGCTCTGTCATTGGCCGATCTGCCAAAAATGACGTCAGTGGACTGACGCAATTCTACGAATCATGGTTTCAAATGTAGCTTCATCAGCCCTCCAAAGCAATAGTCAAAAACAAATTGGCGGAGCCATGTTCGGCAACTTATCCACTTAGAAAGTTTACTTTGGATTATCTAAAGTTTCTGCGTGTATATTTTTTGGCAAAATGCCTGACAGTATTCATAAATTAGGTTATTTTACTAGTTCATATAGTTAGAACAACTTTGGGGTGTTTTTTATGCGAAAATTCAACAAATTAGCAACGCGATGCTTCTCTAGGCGAGTGCGTGGGTTGCAATGGTAACAAGTGCGGTAGTGATTGGCTGGCTTGAATCAGCCTATTTTTATGTCGGAAAAAATCATAAACATAAAAGTTCTCAACGGTTTTGTTTCATTTTTGTGTTATTTGGCAACTAACATATATATGGCTACATTCGTCTCATAGGATGTAGCGCGTACAGCCAGCCACACAGTAATTATCTGGCAAGATGAAATTTTTGTTTTTTTACTATTTTTGGGGATGAAGTTCAGACAGCAATATCCCCATAATTTTAGTTTGTGATATATTTATTATAATTTTATTATAATACAGCATTCCTTTAACAATAAAATGATACCTCATTTATATTTTTATGACAAATATTAGCAAAGTTATGATTTTTATAGGAACAGTAGGCTACAGAGGATTTTCAATAGTCACTTCTCGGGTTAAGAAAGAAGGCACTGACCTGTCCCCCTCGGGCCATCATGTTCACCCAGAGGGTGCTAGTGGGACGGGACGAGTGCTCCAGACACGACCTGATCTCTGTTTTGTAGGCGTACTTCGAGTCCTTTTGGTCAAACACATACACTGCAACACAATGTCAAGTTTGGGCTACAGCAATCTGTAGTGATACAAACTCTATTAACTCTCTCCTAGGAAGAGAATGTTCTTATTTTACACCTGGTAGATGAGTTGAAGATTGCGGCCAATCATGGTATCTATTGTGTGTGGCATGCATTAAAATGAGGATATATCAAGAACTGATGCATGAAATTAAATAAATTACTTACTATGCAGACATGAATGTGGGGGAAAATATGCTGTTGAAATGTTGCATATAAAACATTTCAGATCTTGAAATTAAGTTGAAGAATGGTGAAGAAAAAATCAACTTCATCTTGCTATATCAAAACTATTCACTGCATTTACCATCTTGGCAATCCAATGATGCCAATGTAGTCAAAAGCGTTTATTCAAACAAATCAAACAAGTCATGTATCTTAATACATTTATTCATTCCTGATAGTTAGTTAAAAGAGAATATTCAAGATGGCTACTGATCATATTACCGACTGAAATTTTCTGTTTCAATTTAAAATTACATGAAACCAATGAGTCTGATAAAGTGCCATTCTACGGTATCCACTGCTCTACATACCTGTGTTTGTAGCCATCTTCTCCTGGGCAATGAGAACTTTCTCGGAGCCGTTGATGATGAAGTATCCGCCCGGGTCAAGTGGACATTCGTTGAGTTCTGTGAGATCACGGTCAGTGAGTCCACTCAGCACGCAGTATGTTGACCGCAGCATGATGGGGATCTTGCCGATGAATGTCTTCTGATGCTGGGTCTCCACTGGGTCCTCCCCCTCTTTCAAAACTGTCTTTGTGATGTCCACGTACAGGGGTGCCGAGTAGCTGCAAAACGTGAACTCGGTCAGGGCAACAGGTGGGCGGCCTTGTGTTAAATAACAATGACATTCACTTACCACTTTGATTTTTGTCTGGAGTGTCAACAAACCACAGAGCATTTTCTAAACTATCCACATTTAGAACATGATTACAAGTACAATTTTTGAATCTCATAAATGTGTAGATTTGATGCTTCACAAATCACAATCACTTTTCTGGAGCGCAGTGGCTAGACCTTCGGACTTTCGACCGAGAGAACCCGGGCTCGAATCCTGTGCTGCGGTGTAGAACCTTGGACAAGTTTGTCCACTCTACGCTGCTTCAGTTGACTCAGCTGCATGAATGAGTACCTGGCTATAGACAGTGGTGATATTTGTGTACAAATAGTCTTCACGCATTAATTGTAGCATGGCTGGATGCTTCCCAGAGAAGTCGAGATGGTGTTTGATTGAACAGGTCTGCCAGGGAGCAAAGTATAAAGCATTTTGAGCAGCCCTGAGGACTGGATACTGCACTATACCTTTTACTTTTTTATGTACATCAAATAAAATCCACTGTTTTGCCAGAAATTAGATTCTATTACTTTCGATACAAGCATCTAAACGGACATTGTAGACTTACGTGAGATTCCGTAATCGTGCTTCGTTTGGCATCATAGGACTAGGAGCGCCATCTTTCTCCCAATGTGTTGGCTTTGACAGATAGATCTGCTCAAACTTCAGCAGGTACCGTAGCTACAAAGGACAATACCAAACAGGTATTTAAAGAACGTGACAGTGAAAAACCATTAAGATAACTAACATAAACATTGTGCATTAATAACTGTCAATATTTGTTTAATTATTCACAATGATACAATGCTCATGTACAGACTGCATGTCTTTATAAATGACTCCTATCTCAGGCACAAGCTTTAGCTTTGTGTATGGCAACATTTGTTCTTGTGAAAAATACAGTACCTAGTCTTTGTACTCCAAAAAGCATTACAACTGCAAACCTGAGCAATTAATATAGTCAAAAATGCTTAAGAAATTATTACAATTTTATGCACGAGACATTTATGGAGTTGATCAGAAAATAATCACTAACATTGTACTAAGACATACCATCAATTATAAATAATCTCACGTGTATATATATATATTTATGATGACGCATTTACCCAAAGAACACTGTTGATTATTAAGTGTTACCACTGTGCACCAGTGATATTTACCTTGATCAAGGTGAGTTTGACAATAACTCAAAAATCATCACAGTTCACACACTGAACCAGAAATTGTATGTACACCTAAATGGGCAATTCCATGGTAACCATAGCGGAATTACAATTCACAGTACTTTTTGGCACATAATGTTTAAATTTTCTAGTTCATCATGTACCTAGAAAGGAAACTGGAACATGCTTTGGAAGTACACACTATTCCCTATAACAAACAGTGGTTCTTATTCAGAAATGTAACAAAAAGATGAAGTTATGAGTTTCTATTTCGGTAATGGAATTACACAGAAAATTTCAAAATAAATTGCTAACAAATGTCATAAAAAATTATCTGAAATCTGCAACCTACTAGGTCTGACAGCTGGCATTACTAAATAGACATATAACATGACCTTGTATTGGACAGAAGCTTAGTCATGGTATGTGCACTGTTCTTTTACACTGAACAGGTTTCTTTCAGTAACGGAATTACATGGCATGGTAACGGAATTATGCGTCTGACTATTTTTTAGTCCTTTGGCCGAAGGTCCAAGGGACTATTGCCATCACTCTGCGTCCGCCGTTATCTCAGAAACCGTTCAGCAACTTTTTCTCTAATTTTGCATAGACATATCTTAGGGCACTGCCACTATGCACGAGAAATATGTATTTGTCTGAATCATTCTAAGGGCTCTGTAGGGCCTCCAAGGACCCCAAAACTGGTAAAAAACATTTTGCCTATTTTTTCAAAAACTGTTCAGCAACTTTGTCTCTAATTTTGCACATACATTCCATGTGGTAGTGTCACTGTACACAAGAAATCTGTATTTGATTGAATCATTCTAAAGGCACCTAATGACCCCCCAAAAAGGACCCCAAAACTGGTAAATTTTCACATTTGCCTATTTTTTTTCAAGAACTCTTAAGTAACTTGTTCTCTAATTTTGCATAGGCATTTCATATGGTAGTGCCACTATACACAAGACATCTGTATTTAATTCAATCATTCTAAGGGCTCCAAATGTCCCCTAAAATACTAAATTTGTTAACTAAATGATCTACTGTAGCAGCAGCTCTAGCAGGCTTCCTGTCCTTTTGTTCAACTAATCTCTTTTCCCACAACATCTGTCACACCTCACTGTGGCTGGCTGGTTAACCCTGCAGGTGACCAATGGTAAACTTCCAAGGTGCACACAATTTGGGGCTATTTGTAGGGGTGCTTTTAAAAAATCACAACTTCGCTAATACGTACCACAAAAATATGATTGAGCTATCATTTTGTTGGCAAAAAGACCCTTTATTAGTATGCAGTGATGATATTTGCATAACATCAAATAATCATGAAGATATAACTGTTTAAAGTTTATATAAAATAAATGCAAAAAAATATTTTGTTCGCCCTACTACTAGCTAATTTCAGAGTGTTTGTATGTGTCAATGTCCAATTAGAGAAATGTAGCCATGTATATAAGCTAATGAGTACAGACAAAATCAATCAAATATACTCAGAAGTTTTTTTTATATGAATTTTTTAGGTAGACCCATGTAAAATTTAGACTATTCTTCATGAATGTCAGAACGAGGGTAAAGTAGAAACCCAAGTTTGCCCAGTGACAAAATAATTATTGTTATGCAAGTTATTGACATATGTTTTGGGAAGGGGAATAGTGTTCTGTTTCTGGTACAAGGTGCTGTGTTTGTTGACCCAAGCCTCTGCCAGTGACCAATTACAGATTAGTCATACTTCCTACCACCAGCCACAGTGACCCAAGCCTCTGCCAGTGACCAATTACAGATAAGTCACACTTTAACCCTACAGGTGGCCACTTCAGCCCGTGCGATCAGTGCAAAACTGCTCCCGGACGATTTTCGGCCCGATTCAGTATCACTGTTTTCAAAAAAAAATTGTTTCCGTCACTAGCAACTGACAAGGTATCATTGGAAAGCTGAATTATTCTTCCTGTGGCATTTTTATCAATGAGTTGTATCACATCATGATTCAGTAATAGCAAATCACAACCAAGCTTTAAAATGTCATAGTAGTAGATGCCCAAATATGGCCGATTTTACTACGCTCTGCGTCAGGATTTTACATTCCCATTCATATGGTCTAAACAGGGAAATGGAGATACCGATGGAAAGCCCAACAATTGGTCTATCCAAATAAATATACGTCAACGGTCAACCAATCAGCGCATGGCTTTAAAATGTCTTCTTGTTGACCCTGGTTTCATTCCATCACGACGAAAGTCCGCCATGTTTTTTGTCTCGCTTCGATTATATAAGTTGAATTATTTCAAATGTCCGCAGCAACATATCAGCAAAATAAATGACAGTATTTGTGGATCAAGTTATTATACTAGTTCAGACAGTTACACAGACTTTGGGGGCTGTTTTGAAGTGGATATTATGCAAGTTGCTGACGAGCCGGACATTGCTGTCTTGCACCCGGACATGGGCCGATTCGGCCAGCCTACTCGGTCCGCCAGCGAAGGATACGATGCATTCAGAATTCAAATACAACATGTCCTATAACCTGATGACATATATGTGTGTAATTAGGAACTGTAGGTATTACTTTATTGATATGTAAGGAAATTGATAATAGATACGTCATGTTATCGGACAGGTGCGCCACGGCGCGCAACAGTAGGCCTACGAGGCCTATTGCCATATTGGTTGTATTTGAACGTTCTATTAAAAATACAATAACATGAAAAGTTCTGAATATATTTGAGTCTAGTTTTCATTAACACGCAGCTGAAATGTACAGCTACATTTGTCACACTGCATGCATGAACATAATAATCCACAAGTTAAGTGGCAGTGATCTTCCTTTTATCATTCGTGTGATGTTTATTGTGAGCATGGCGGACAAATGGTTATCATACGTAGACAGGTACAGAAAGAAACTGACATTTTCTATAAAAAGAACACGTTTGCCTATCAATGGCATGTATTTCCTATTGTTGCTGTTTCTGCCGGGCAGAAACTGTTTCTGTAAATCAAACAACCCTGTAGGTAATTATTAATCAAATGTTTTTTGCTCTCAAATAATCTGTCCTCTTAATTTTATACATAAAGACATAATCTGGCATAATTTTATAAATTTTTGTAGCAGCACATTTGTATTTCAAGTGTATCATATATTTATCACTTGTTGTGTATTACACCCAGCTGTGGAGCTAAGATTCTCTGCCTGCTATTGTTTGATGGAAACTGTGACTAATCTGTAATTGGTCACTGGCAGTAGCTTGTGCCAACAGACAGCATTAAGCCACTAGACCCCTGTTAAACTGGACAGTTGCCTGTAGGTTTTAAACTGTGACAAACAGTGAACCTACCTTTTGCTCTCAAATAATCTGTCCTCTTAGTTTTATACATAAAGACATAATCTGGCATAACTTTATAAGTCTTTGTAGCAGCACATTTGTACTTCCAGTGTATCATTGCAACATAACATACATATTACATACTGTGTGCCACATATGAATGTTGTGCATGTAATATTTCCATGCAATCCATTTGCATATATAATGTAAAACTTCAGCAGCCGTTTTCTTCATTTTCACTTTTTGACCCCTACCATGTCCAATGCTCCATAACTTCGCCAATTTTTGTAGCAGTCATAATTTTTGAAAGATGATGTAAAGCACCCTATCAAACCTTTACATTACAAGGATGTAAGAAAACAATGTTACAATTTTTCCGACTTATCACTCATTTGGTTAGCCGGGGTCACATATTAGTCCAAAGGACTTCAGGGCTACTTGGCCCATTTTTTGAATAAAACATCAAATAATAATTGATGATCTTCTGCATGTTTACAAACAACTTTATCTCCATGTTGTAATGTAAAAATATCCTAATTATAAGTGGGCAACAATTATAAACATGGTATAATTATGTGTTTCGTGTTTAATTCAAGTTCAGTTGAAGGTTGCTATTGAATGCCTGTCCATCTGTAGCCCTGGGCACATATTAAATTAAATGACTGATATTTACACAATCATGAGTTGTCGAAGCAGTCAATATATTTCAATATATTCTCAGTGTTGGTTGCCATGTCCTCCTCCACATTGTTGTCTTCTTCTTCACTGCTTAGCCTCTGAAGTAGTCCAATGTGGAAGGTGTTCTGTATTGGTTCTGTACATCAATCGCAAATGATGTAACCACTGTGACTCTGTGCACGGGCTTTGTGTTGGAAATTGGATTGATCTCATTCCAATAATTTGACCTTTGGAATTTCCAGTTCATACTTGCCTTTACTGAAATATTTAATCTGAACATTCAACATTTCCTGGCAGCAATCTCTGCAGAATCACTGGATGGCAGTGGATGCAATCACCTCTGCTTTACCTGACATCACTTTAGCAGATACCAGCACTGGATATTTTCTATGACTGGCAAAGACTTCCTCACTATATTTCTTTCTAGCAGTATGATGCCAGAGAGCATGAAACATTGCTTGAACTGACTGGAATGACCATCACAAAAGATTACACTTTTCTTTAACTGGCGGACTATTGAATCGATATGTTAATGAGTGGCCTTGAGGAACACATTCACAGCATATTTGTTGTGTTGTGATCTGAAACAACCACCTCTGAATGTACTCCTCTCTGCTGCTAAGCACATACAGTGAAAAGGGAAACCGAACTATAGGTCCAATTGTTGCTTGAATTTCATTTTTAGTTTCAGTGTTAAACTTCTCAGCAAAGTCTACTTATATTAACAACTGTGCATGTGCATCATCTTTCACAACCGCCCGTTGTCCATCCTGTAGCAAAAACATTGCATGGACCTAATTCACAAATCTATTACGCATAAAATAAGGTGTTTGCTTTGAACATTTATCAACAAATTCTGAAACTGATCCTTGGTGGATAATCTTGCCAGTTTCCATAGGTCACTGCTGCCATTTAGTGTTTATAGTATCATCACATCAGATGTCAGATCGATGGAACAAGTGTTTGAATCCCTGGACAGTTTTCACAAGAATCATCCATGGATTCCATTCACAATTAACTGAAACATTGTCCTGGTGTCTGTGTTGACCTATAACGCATCTAGGTCCCATTACTGGCTTTTTATATTGGAAGAGAAAAATCATGTAATTACGTTACTGTAATTACGTTACCAAAATTTAATTTCGTTACCATGTTTCCAACAAGTTGAGAGACAACACACTAAAAGTGTATAATCTAACCTGTTCATGAGTGTATACAATATGAGAATTTCAGGTAACTTGTCATTTCAATGACTAGTTAGCTCTCACAAAAACTTTGTTTACATTTTGGTAACGGAATTACCAAAAAATTATATGAAAATATGTGACTGTCCATTTCAAAACAGGTTGTGCAGTGCATATTGCTTTCTGAATTTTGAATAAATATTATATGAACTTAAAAAATCAGCAAAATAAATGTAAATAAGTTGTGAGTTAACGGTTAGATGGAAGGGGTTTCTGTGTGTTATTTTTTCAATATCTTGATTGCTAAAAATGCACTCCATTAGAAATGCCTTTTTTTTAAGTGACCCGACAGCACAATTTTTTTTATTTTACTTGGACCCAAATCCTACATGTTTTACATCAATAATAAAACCTTTATGCTGTTCTAACAAGATAAAATTGTTTGCAATCTGACCTCTCCAATACAAAATTGTGACCCATCACCAGTACTTTGCACTGACCGGTATCTCAACAACGCCCGACATGTGCTGGGCCTCAGCTTGGAGGTCAATCTGGGGTGAGTCTTCAACGATTCGTTGCACAGACATTTGGATGAACTCATCAAAGGAGTCAAGCTGCTGCCTTACAAGTCCTTTCTCATCAAAGTATGAACTGATGACAATCCAGCAGGCCTCCTGCCACAGGTCGGAGATAACCTCATCTCCCTCCTCATCTTCGTACATTTCTGCAGAATAAAAGATCGTGAAAGCAATATCTTGTGCCAGTTGTGGTCAAGATGAAATATTCAACATAAAATATAGTAACTTTGCAAATTATCTGATGTACGTATCATATTAAATTGCACAAAGTAAAGAGCTACAATTGGCGATTGTTGATGAAACCAAGACTCGATATTATTTATTATCCCTTATTATCGCTCACAAAGACCCCCCAACTCCGATTTTTGTTTCTTTTATTAATGACATGCACGATTTGTAAACGCAACTGAACGTAATAATTAATTAGACATTCCTTCAAACATATATGCTGAATGCAAATAAATGTCACTTTGATAAAGACCACATAAAAGTTGCAAATACAATTTTGCGTCTTATAAAACAGTGTATGTGATAACCTGTAAACAACAAATTCAAAACAATAACAAACCTTCATCCTTATCGTACATCATTTTGTGAGTTATTTGATAAACTGTTTAGATAACTTTCACAACTTATTCTAGCAAGTTATCTGTTCCAAATGAATAGATGAAATTCGATTTTATTAGCACTGTTCAAACGTCCGTTCGCCGCATCTGGCGAAACAGGAAGTTATAAAAACAATGAATTGTGGGAATCCCGAAGTGTTGATCGCGAAGCAGACGGCTATCTGCTAACTCGGCCTACAGCTCTTGAATAGCGCAGACACACAGTGACAATGTCTACATTCGTTTGATTGCTGCTAAAACAATTGAAGACCAACAATGGAGTTGTTTGAGGCGCGTGATCATTACATAATCCAGAATGGAGAACAAGGTCTGTGGTGCAGTCGATTAGACGGATCACTGACAGCAAGGCGAGGTGAGCATCTTCAGTTCAGACTTCACAGGAACAGTGACACCGAGTGGGTTTGACAGGAGAACCGTTTCACACTAAATTGTAGTAAGGACTAAGGAGACTAATCAAGTAGACGAGACAGAGATTCACAAATAACAAGTGTTATTGTATAAACTTATTACATATATTTTGTAATAGTTCTTTCTCATACAATTCACTTTCCATTATATTATAACGAAAACGAACAATGCAAACACACGCCTATGCCATGACCTGGGGCTGGGCCTGTAGACGTAGTTGTATTGCCTTTTTATGTATCATGATTGAATATGCTTGTAAGTTGTTAGTCACGCAACTGGTATATGACATCAGCCCCATTTTATGTACATTCTGGCTTCACTTGTCGGCTTTTGTTCTGGAGTGAGACAAGCACATCTACATTAGTCATTACAACCAGAAAACCATGCATGTGTTTCCTGGTCAACATTTTATAGACCCTGTTTTATCAGATGGATCTTTTACTCTAAACTTTCTAGTGTTTTATGCTATTTTAATATGAACTTAAACATCTTCCATAAAATATGCTGAAATTCTAACACACCCATATTCTAAGGAATGTTAATCTGTTAGAACAGTTGTTTTGAATGAAGTGCGCATATAAAAGTCCTGATATAAATTCCAAATCTGATGATAGACACCATGTCCAAAATCGTGTTTTCTATCTGCACTGTGTAAATCACTGTGTGGCTAATACTGGCTATAGTACATGTCAAGTGTTCAGTACGAGATTGGACAGTGTGCTAAATAGCCTTAGCATTAGAATTAAGAATTAATTAAAATTAAGAATTAAATTAACAAAATTTGCACACGAGACAACATTTCCGGTCATAAGTATAAATAGAACAGCTAGTTAACAGTCTGACTTATTAAAGAAATCATGGCGCTAGATACATCACTACATGTGTATGAGACGCAAGATTGGCATAAGTTGAAACCTTGGATAAACTGTAATGATGGGTGTTTGTTCCATAAATAACAGAGGTATGAATAGCACTGATGGCATGTTTTAATTTGTAAGTACAGTATTTAATTAAAAGACAACTGTTCTATTAAAATTACAAAAAAATCTAGGGTTAGGTACATTAGGAATT
Organism: Paraescarpia echinospica; assembly: GCA_020002185.1. Classification (NCBI taxonomy): domain Eukaryota; kingdom Metazoa; phylum Annelida; class Polychaeta; order Sabellida; family Siboglinidae; genus Paraescarpia; species Paraescarpia echinospica. Next base: position 34,635,254 of record CM034534.1, on the reverse strand, counting down.
TTTTATGGATCTCTTGCAATTTGGGTGTTTTTACGTTTTCATGAAAACAGCATATTATATAATTACTAGTAGGTTGTAAAAATCAACCGTATTAATTGACTCTGTCTTTCAATCAGGTTATTAAGCTAACAAAAGGATCTCAGAAACAGTAAACCTGTTTGACCAAATTAATAAAAAGCATCAAATAAACCTACAAAATACAGACAGAGTATGGTTTTAAGTATGGTTATTATAAAATAATGGTATTCATGTACGTAAATACAATTTAGATAGAAAAATAAAATAAATAATTTGCATTAATTAATGTAATAACTGTAATTTTTAAATTTGTACCTTTCTATCAACAGATCGTTAGAACACGGTATATAATATATTACACACACACACACACACACACACACACACACACACACACACACACACACACACACACACACACACACACACACACACACACACACACACACACACACACCGACACACACACACATACATACATACTAGTATATATATATATATATATCATCATTTTCAGTTCATTTCGATGTTGAAGCCACAAATCAAATATAATTATTGTATTTCAGGGTCTGATATATGCTCTGCCTGGAACCCCGTGTGTCTAGGGACACTGCTTGGCATCATAGGAAAAATGAAAACACATTCAGGTAGGTTGTTAGATATCACATGTTTGATATGAGGTCAAACTGATATCAGCATGATTGACAATGCAAGACAGGTATGAACTTTGCCCAAGATAACTAGTTCCTGATGAGTTGTTATTTGTTTTGTGAGGTCATGGTTCCTCTCCGTTAATTTTAAAATTATCACTTCATTTCAACATAATTTAGATTATATAAATTTAATGACACATAAGTATGTCAATAATTGTTAAATAAGATTAATTTGACATTTTAAAGATATTTTTAAATGACATGTTTGCATAGTTGTTGTCGGTTTCCAAGAAAAGACGTGAGTTTGTTGTAAAAAGAATGGACAGTTTTGTTAAATCATCAAAACACTCAAATAGCCTTAGTGCTAAGTTGTTATGAGTATTATATAGGCTGATCAGCTATAGCCAGTTTGTACAGAATTTTGACTGGATCTGGAGTAAAATTATTGATTAGTTTGTCTAATGATTTAATCACAGCTGTACAAATGAGCTATCATGTCACAGATTATAGAGTATTATATACTTAATGAGTCAGCACTGTGACAAGTGAATGAAATGAATTGAAGACGGATGTTGTAAAATATTCTGATGTTGGTGGTTATTAATTAGTTGGGACATCAGATCCTAGACTGTTAACATGTGAGATTGAGAATTGTCTAACATCAGGGACACACAGCAATGTCTACGTGTTGATAACATACCAATGATGCATGCAGTAATTAATCAATATTTCTGTATGGACGGTAAAGGCAGCCATTTATTTTTGAAACTTACCAGTCTTACCTGCTTATGTGCTGTACCCTGACACATTTCTGTGGGGAAATAATTTTACAGTACATTTGCATATTGTATCTGATTCAGACCCAGCGGAGTGTAGAGCTGAACTTGGTTAACAAACTATCAGTGTAAAATGAATAAAATGCGCCATATAATTTCAGATTACCCTTATACAAAAGAAAATATTTTTGTTTGTTTAAAATGGCTTGTAAAAAGTAGTTGTATACATAATAATGTTTTTGTGGCACTGGATTTATGTGATTTACATATGAACTGAATTCTTTCTTCATTTTGTGGCTGTTCAGATACATGTTCCAAATCGGAATGATTGCTGGAATCTCTACTAAACATATTCCTTGGCCACTTTCTATCTGATGCTTATTCTGTTAAATTTCTTGTTAAATTTGGGCTGACGACTTTGGAACTTCCTCAAAACCACATCACATCTTTAATGTCTCTTTCTACTTCTACATTGTTGGCTGGAGTCGATCGTTAATTCAAATGATGTAATTTATTGACAAATGTGATAGAACCAATCAGGTAGACACCAGTTGCTGCAAGTGACAGGTGGGCAGGGAAGCCTTGGCTTATCAAGAGGCCAACAATGTTTCTATTAATAGTATTATGTGTAACCCGACTTTGTCAGGTATTTGTTTGTGAATTATTTTTAACCATATTCACACACAGTGTTTCACATTCACTAGGTATTTGTCCCATTCATTTAACTTTGTGTTTGTTCATATAATACAATCTAGTGATCTACACTATTCCAAATACTAAAGCTTTTTTGTCCGTGCACTGAAAACTCATGCTGGAGATCTGGCCTCCAAATGTGCTAGCAACCATTAAAGCTTGTTCAAACTGTTCTCTTCTCTTTGTCTTAGTTCAGACAGCTCTGATGCAGAAGTATCTGACTGGTCATGTGTGAAATCTTTATTGGACGTTGTTGCCCTGAGGCAACATACCAGTTTTATACTTTTTGCTTGGTCTATTGCTATATTTGAACAAAACTACAATCAATGCAAAATGCTACCATTTATTTCGTATATTGTTTTGTATATGGTCTGTTGGATACAACATCATAACATAGGTAGTGAAGAATTTTTTATTTGGAAAGTTTAAATAATTCATCCAATAAAGGCTTAACCCAATACTCGGATGTCTTGTTTACTTCACTTCATCCCGAGTTGACTTGTATGGTCATAGGAGTGCTACTTCCACACAGTCTAACTTCACTCTACGTCAGCCTGGACTGTCTTCCATTGTGCATAGCAAGTTCAGTAGACTTAAACGGGACTGTCACTATTCTAGTGTGTTTTCCAGACATTTTCTGTGGCTGGTGGCCCCATCTTCTTTTGTGCTCAAGGTGCTAAGCCTTGTATATATATCCTCTTTGTGTCTCATGGCCCATAAGGCAGCTTTCAGTTTCCATTACAATCATGAAATTACTGGGCATGTTGTTGACCCCCCCCGATATGGTTTATTTTGGGGGTTTCTCTCTGCTTGTCAGAGCTTTGTTAGCCCACAGCCGCAATGTAGTGGTTTGTCTGGTTTCCCACGGGGAACTGCAAGGAGGTGAGGTTCACTTGGGTGTTCTCAGGTTTACCCACAGGCTGCTAATTTCACCTTCCACCCTGACCCACGGTGGGCTAGTCAGCCCCAACACCATTGAATGTGGTGCAGCATGCATGAACCAGACAGGGTGTATTGGAGGATGGTTTTTGAGATGGTGCAATGACAACTGACATGATCAAACCCGTTGGAGCTTGTGTTGACAGTTAGGGCTCTTTCTTTATAGCAGAGATGTCCAATTGCTCTCTTACATAATTGATTGTTCTGTGGTTGATGTACAAAGTGAAGAATCAATGTGTCTTGATCAATGCATTTCATTTCCAATGCTTGTACTTGTCTCACGTAGTCCTTTACAATATGAGTGTAATTTCTCATGTGCTTGCGTCAGCAAAACCAGATTGACGCACTGGCTGTAGAGCCTAAATGGAGCAGAAAAGGGTTATTGGCATCCACGAAGCAGTGATTGCCTCCATAAATAGTAGAACCTGGCCGTGACTAGGCTGGCAGTGATGTTTTTGCACAGTTAAAAGTTCTAAATGGAAGTTGTTTGCATCTCTGGTTGGAAGTGTCTGTGTAAGTTTTTCTTCTAAGCTGTCCCCATGCTGTGGTCCATGTATCTCCATTAGGGGATAATCTTGTCTTTGTTGAACCATCTCCCAAGGGAAGCTCTCCATCATGATGATTACAGCGTAGGCTTCAGTAAGGTTTATTGTGGTTCAGTGAGATACACTGGAGGACTCAGGTGAATACCGAACAATTTCACACCAGTTATGGTGCATTTTTGCCATTACTATAGCTATGAATGGAAAGGTGAAATTTAATCTAGGAAAACACTCAAAATATCTTTCCAATTTTGTGTAATACAAATGGATCCTTGACCCACTCACCCACATCCAATTTTGTATTGTTAAGTTTTTTGTATACATTTATAAAACCCTTCTAGGAATGCATGTTTTAATTAACCAATAGCTCTATAGTTATCTGTACCTGCCTATCAGTTTGATTCAACTAACATAGTTTTTAATCTCGGTTCTGCTGCTTATAACAAATTGTTGATGTCATTTTATAAATTTAACAAAGCGTGACTGTAAATATTGTATTGGCATGCTTTCCTTCTTCCTGCTTGAAACACAGTTTCAAACTTTCCACAAAAAAGAAATATTGTAAACATAAATGCTCAATGCTGAAGTCTTGTCATGGTTGACTGGGATATAAAAATAAGAGAACACTTTGGATTTGTCATATTACAAAGATAATTTGTTGTTTAGGTACGGCATACATTGTTTTGTTTATCTTTTTACATGTGTATATACATTGGGTAGGCACGTATAGTTTTAGCCATATATTGTGCCTTTTTAATGTTGTGTCATGTGAAAAGAATGGGCATTGTGATTTAAATTAATTCTAGACATTATTCTTGTATTTAAAGCACATTTTAATTATTTACCCCATGGAATAAGTGTGATGATTGATAACCTCTCCCCCTGGCCCCAACCAAGTAGAACAATTTAGTGTTGTTATACATCAATATATTATATTGTCAGCGTACCTGAGCTAACTACACAGGTGTGTTATACCTGCCCAGGTGAACCATCATTCAGGTAGACATTCATCCTACAAGCACTCTTGAACCAGTGTTTGCGTACAGGGGAAAGTCAACATATTTCATGTGCCTGTGTAAATATATTTGTATATGCTCAATCTAAGGTTTTGTGAAATTGTATTTAGAGCTTAATTTTGGGAAACATTATGTAAACTATCCAGCATACCTGGTTTTCTTTGGGCACTCCTTGAGACAGTATGGTGACAATTATACAAGTGTATGTGTCTTCCCTATGGACTGCACAAATATCCCTAGTATATATGCAGTTTGTAAAAAATATTTATGTTCCACCCAAGCCAAGTATGCCATATAATTAGTTTATTATAATCTAAGTGACCAGAATACAAGAACAGATAACAGCCATTTTAATTCTCCTGTGATCAAGTCTGACATCATTCTAAATTAAATCTATCTTATAATTAAAATGTTATTCCTGGGCTTTAATTTAATACATAACAAGTTATAATTATTTAATCCTGTTAATCGCTTTGAGCTTTACAAACCAGGATATCGCACAATATAATAACATAAAAAGGTATTTTCATATACTTATTATTTAAATCACAACGGTTGGATGAGATGTAATCTATAAAATCCCAAACTTGATACATCATTATCTGAAAATTAACTTCACCTACAAAAAGATCTAAAACATTTATATATATATATATATACAATATTAGAAAAAAACGAACATCTTTGTGGCCATCAACATTTGCGAGTACAGACATCATATTTCAAAAATCATAACTATATCTTGGCCGTCCAGATGTGAAATTTCTGGTCGGCAGTGTTTTTGAGATCAACCCCAAGAGAATCTAATAAATGCACTGACCAGGAAAAGAGCACTGTGTGAAGACTGGTTCATGGAGGGTGAAACGATGCATTTATTTGTTGTAAAGAGAAGTGCAGAGGCAGTCATAGATCAAGACCTTTACTAAATTATCTTCCGAGGAAACAAATAATCAGGCTAAATATAGATCACTATGGCAATCCATCATGCATCTTACAAGGTTCTTTAACAAGCGTAGTTCTTTCTACTGAGCTGATGCAGCAACAGCATTAAGTGTTGAAAATGTACTTCATGGAGATAGCAGACAAATTGATTGTTGAAAATTCTAACCCAAGATTTCATATATAGAGTTAGTAAGAAAGAAGTAATCATTACAATGTAAAATTGTCAATCACATATCCTATGAAAAGTTATAAAGGAATTGATCCATGAGTTATACTAGAAAGGATGTAGTCTAATATTATATTTTATAGTTTGACTAGAAAGTGGGGTTGCACGCATGCATGCATGCACATGCAGGCATGCACACACACACAAGTGCGCACACACAGAAACAGTGGTTGATCCCTTCTTATTTCTGTCATGTAAACTGCCAGGGGAAGTAAATGACAGAGGGTAGATGTGTGACTTGTCATGGACTCACAGAATATTTGTTATATGGGGACGGAAGAAGAGATAAAGTCATAACATAGTTTTTCTGACTAGATAGTTCTAATGTGTATGATGGTAGCATCCATTAGAGATGTTGATGACACTGACAGTATCATAGTACGACCATAGTACTAACGCTTATTTATCGGATAGGACTCAGTTTTGAAGGCAGCTATACAGAGACAATTTTAAATTTTGAAGAAAATAAACTGGTTCTCACACCTCATATACCCTAGATGAGTTGACACTGATGGCTGGACAATTAATTGCTCCATCCTCCAGCAAGTTACAACTACAACACAACTGGATATCCACACACAAACAGCCTGTTTGAAACAGGTACGACAGTTCTACCTTAACACCCTACCTGATATCTTCTCCTGAGGGCAGATCCAGGGAATATGGGGTATCTTCCACCCCAAAAAAAATCTAGAGCTGTGTGTTTTGCAGTTGAGGTGGCTAATCCTGTACAGAGTTATTCCAGTTGATTAGAATATAAATAATATATATATATATATACATATATATATATATATATATATACAGTTGTATATATGTATATATATATGTATATACAGTTGTATATATGTATATGTATATATATATATATGTATATACAGTTGTATATATGTATATGTATATATATATATATATATATATATCAGCGATAGAAATAAGCCAGAATATTTACTTGTCCGCCGGACAAGTAAGTTTTGAAATCTACTTGTCCGTCAAAATTTTAACTTGTCCGAGTGGTTGTCAAGGGGAATCGAAGCTTCGAAAAAAACATAAAAAGTCTGTCTTATTTTTATGACAACAACACAATGTTCCTGCTGTTTCGTTGCATGTACATCTGAGTGACTTGTGATCAAAGACACAATTTGATTTAATCTTCAAGTTTTTAAATTGCAAAATTATATTTGCAACTATTTTCCGGTCCATTGTTAGTCATCACGAATATTAAAAGTAGACACGTCACATGATGTATACGAATATTTTAGTGATGCTGATATGAACGCTTTTATTAATAAAAAATAATGATTACGATGATAGGAATGAGATTGTTTTCCTTGCTATTTGTTTTATAATGTTGCAAAAACTGTTTATGTTTAATAAGGTATTTATATATATATATAAAACATATAACACTGCTGTAAAATGTTGGCATCAGTTTGTCATTGAAGATGCCACTCAACCATCAGGAACACGACCAATGCAAAGCCATGAAATGTTGTCGCATAAATCATAATAAACTGATAATATTTTGTTAAACCTCTATGAACTTCAATATTAAGAAAGTTCTGTATTTTATAAACGAAGATAATATTCAATTGATCATCAGCAAAGAAACGCATATTTTTCCTAAATGTTATATTACCATTTCAATGATGATCAAACAGTTTTAACGGTGCCTGAATTATATTTACCAGGCGGAAACTATAATTTATAGATTTAGTTACGTCGTAACGTTGCTGCCGCGCGCAGACAGCCGTAGTTGGCGGACGCCGACATGTCAATGGCGGTTGGCGCCCCGTCCCCGGCCGCGCGTCTTGCATAATTCGGTTTCGAAAACTCGCAATTTATGATTAAAATGAATGTTACATAGATACAACAACACTTCTGAAATTTAATTAATATTCCGTTTATCAACGAGCACCATAGATTTACCGGAGAGCCAGTTACAAGTTTTGAAAATTGTCACCGATCTGGATCGGCTAACGTTCGATGACGAGGAAGACTGCCGAGTCCGCGTGGGTTAGGCGTAATAAAACTGGTTAAAACTATAGAATTATTGAAATAACAGGTAGCAATACAAAGTTTACTAATTCCAAAGTTCATCAAATATGATCCGTGAGTGGAAGCAAGTTGTACGTCGACCAAACTGAACGATTTACGATTGTGTGAAATACAGCCTCGATCAACGATGGCTGATGCCGAGTCTGTCCTACTCGTATGACAGAGCTAGGTCGGTGCGCTCAGTGGATGACCCTGGAACGCGTGCGATTGCTAGCGAACTTCCTTTACGTTTGAATTTCCTCAAATAAAAAGTTTGCAATGTTGCACGCGTCACTATTTAATGTAAATTTTTACTTGTCCACCGGATAACCATGTAGAGTCATTTTACTTGTCCGGGCCAAAAATCACTTGTCCCGGACAAACGGACAAGTGCTATTTCGAACGCTGTATATAGATTGTATATATATATTGTCATATTTTTACTATATATACGTGAACATTTTAAACTTTATTTACCGTAGGAACATGTATTTCTGGTTATTTCCAGTACTTGGAGCAGGGTGGATGATACCTGAGAAATAAACTAGACTGTTACATTGACACCACGTTTGAATGAAGGTAACACTGTTGTCTAGCAATGCAATGTAGGCAGGTGGTCTTCACTGCAGTGTAAAAGATGGTCCACTCCCATAGTCACTACAGTTTGGGACATAATTAGTCAAGTGAACCTTTTGTGACAGGCATTCAGCTCTGAATTCTCTGGTTATGAACCGATGCTCAATGTGGATGATTAATAAAAGAAAAAAAAAAAATGCTAAGGGCAGAGGTAAAAGTTGGCGGAACAGCAAAAATATTTCCTGCAAGGTAAACGTGGTGACCACTTAAATAGGGGAAACATTACTTTTGTTGGTTCCAACGACTGAATATCATGCTGTATTTATAAGAACTTAGTTTGATCTTTTTACAGATTATAGCGTAGTGCATATCTGGTAACACAAATTCTAACAACACAAATTTAAACCCATGCTAGCTCAGTGAGTGCAGTCTGCGGTGCAGTGTTTGCTGCATCAGTAATAAAAATGATACACATTGCTGGCACATGCAGGATAATTGAATCAAAGAATGTGAAATAAAAATATTATAATAACAATTTAGGAAAGCATGTTTCTCTCAGTAATAAAGTAAAATTGAATTTGAAAATGGAAGCCAGTTGTTACTCATACTCGTAATCACATAACCAAATCAGCAGATGAATGTCAGTTCATTAGAAATAATTTGTTTATTGCGCCGCACATCATGTTAGGTTTTACTAGGCGGAGAGACAGTTTTTTATTAGGCAGAGAGGCATTTTTATGAGTCTGCAGCAGTCTTTACTATGGTAGCATTACATGGTAGAGCATCTCAGTAGATCTTCCATCTTATAAGCAGCCATTATAGCATTTTATGGACTGTGTGAATAATGTAACCACAGGTTTTCTTTAGATTTTTATACCACGTGAAACATTAATTATCTGACCTTGTGTGAACAAATTCATGAAAATGGTGTATACGTATTTTCTAGAAAAATCCACCCAAACCTGATGCCCCTCAATTCCAACTCAGTGTGGTGACTGATTTTGAAATGTTGGTGCATGCAAAATCGCAACTGATGTGCGTGTGATTAGCGTTTATTTAGTACCTTCTACTTTCTAGTAGATGATGTAATACAGTAGTACATGATACATTAACTTGTCCCATGCAAGAGTACATGAAACAGATCACGTATAACCCAGTCGTCATTTTTCTAGAGAAGGTATGGCGGACAGCTCGTAACTATGGACCAGATACAGAAATAGCACAGACATAATTAAATTAGCCAGAACAAATCTGTGTGGTTGACCACCTGAGTGTTGCAGCCAAGCGATGAGGCAGCGGTCAGATCACTGGTCAATGTGTGGTCTCTATGACATGGTAAAAACCTGCCTACTGCTGCTGTCAGACTCTTGCTGTAATCGGGTTAGCTTATATGTACATGTAATTCCATCAATGTTTGTTATGCAGCTGCTCCTAGAGGCTTTGAACCATGGGTGTCAATCTTTCAGGGTTCATTTATGACCCTAGGAAGGACTGTAACATTATTGTTTTGTTTCTAAATAGGTCCCAGGAGCCACACATGTGCACACTCACATCAGTATTTATAACAACTCACCTTGCACAAACAATGGTTCTGTTATTCAATCCATGGTTAATCGGATGCCCCACAAAATATTAATGTTTTTTATTAGTTTGAAATCTTCTTATAACTGAGAAGAATTCAACTGGATTGTAGTGTTTCATCGACTGATTCTCAATCCCAGACATATTTATTTGTTTATTCATATAAAATAATGATTCACCGTCAAGTCAAGGAGATCACATTGATTTGTTGTCAAGGGAGCCACTGTATTTGTTAATGAAAAAATAATAACATTACTTGATAAAATCTTTGTCAGTGGAGTAACTAGGTTTTGAAAAAATATTACGATTCATCAGAATATGCACTGTTCAGCAATTATACATGCCTGTACATACATGTGTATTTGGATTGATTTAATTATATTTATATACACATTGGACATACAAAATTATAATGAAAACTTTATTAAGATATATCTTATAAGTGTTCAGGTAAACTTCAGGTAAGATGATATACATTTTAATGTGATAACTACACAGAATTAAATCGTACTCTGACATTGTTCTCACATTGAGTGTTGATATTTAGACATGATAACATTATCCTTTTGTTCTTAAAATGTCAGTGTTTTACATTTTCAAAATACATTATAGTTTGAAAATGCATTAAGATTACACTGAAACATTCTAAATTACTGCAATTTTTCAAATGTTTGCAGAGTGGGGTTGAGCAGAGAAACTGGAAGTATTGTAAAAACTGGAGAGATTATTGTTGCCATTGCCAGCTGCCTTTTGTTTAAAGGGGGAGTGTGATCAGTAGAAAACATACACCCATTCCCTGACTCACTGTTATATCATTTTAGATTGCTAAATAAATCACCACCACCGTTTGATTTATGAGATTTTCCTGTTTCCAACAACTACAGCTGTTTTCCCTAATCACACTGCTTGGTGGCAGATCAATTGTGCATTTGGTGATTAAGGCGTCCTATTAGATACAGGCACACTAATTATGTCTGTATGTCCAGCTGAACTGGCCATTAGATACACAAGATTACACACTTACATTGATATCGAATGGTTATTACAGCGCTCTAGCGAATGGTTATTACACAGCTCTATCAAATGGTTATTACAGAGCTCTGTAGAATGGTTATTACAGAGCTCTATCAAATGGTTATTACAGCGCTCTATCGAATGGTTATTACGGCGCTCTGTCGAATGGTTATTACAGAGCTCTATTGAATGGTTATTACAGAGCTAGGGCTGGTTTTCTGTGTTGTGGTTCCTGTAGTTTTCAGGCTCCTGACGGCAGTTCTAGAAAAAACAGTCATCTGTTTTGTAGGAATAATTGACCTGACATGGTCGTAGAAAGCCCGCGCATCAATCATGTGTTTTAGCCAAACGTTTGTGATTATAGTGGGCAAATTTATTGGCTGTTTTGCGGTTAGGAGAATGGGGGAGTTATTTTCTATTTCCATTGCATCCAGTTCATCAAACCCCATAGAAATAATATAATAATGCTTTAAATTTTAATGCTTACAGTTCATATTGCTAAATATGTTGGTGTGACAACATTAAAAGAGATGAACAATTACTAGACACATAAAGCCACAAGAATTTGATCAGATTTGCCTTTTACTCGTATTTCCAAATGTGCTCAGTTCTCCATTGATGGTACAAAGTCTTACTGTTTTGGTGTATAGTCATAATCACAAACCATGTACTCAATCTAACATCCCAACCGCCCACCGAATAAGATTGTTTAATATGAAATAAAAGTATTTGTATTCATGACATGATTTCAGGATAAACACAATTAAACTTTGTACCCATAAAGACCCCTGATGTCATTGACATGTACCATGTTGCAGACTCCGAGTGGAAGCTGTTGATGGTACGCCAGCACCACCTGGTGGGAACGTTGCCAAACGGTGCAGCGATCTACAAGATCACAAAGATCGCCATACTACCCTTGTGTCCAGACGAACCAAAGGAACTAGAACTGGAGGTGAGTGTGGGGGCGAACTTATTGTACCTAGTGGAACCCCTCATTTAAGACACAACAGTATGGTCATAAAAGAGAGGTGGTCTTTTATGAGCACTTCAGTACTATGAAGACAGTGTTTTCCATGAGAATATGTACATAACTTGTACAGTTTCCACTTGTGTGTAAGGATAGTATTAGGTAATCAAAGAATAATTTTACAGTTGAGAAATAACACAGCCATCTTGCAATTATGGTCACCTTGAGACAGTTCTGAATTATTTCTGTAACAGTAAAAGATAGAAATTAGTCCTGCTAATACAGTCACCTCACCAGTCAGGTCACTTCAAATGGTCAAGTTTCAATGGTGACTTTAACAGCAATGTTCTACTGTATTTTGTTAAATCACTAAACTATTTGGAAGAGCATTGTTCAGTGTTCAAAACCGCAACGAATCTAGAGTACACCTACAAGACCGTAGAATTCCAGAAAATTAGTTACAACTTACAAGTAAACTGTTTGAGTTGGTACGTAAGCATCTACAAAAATTATTACCCACTGTACATTTTGAGATGCTCCCACCTGTAGTACAACGTACTGTTTTGACATGCCCCCCACCTCATGTCTGTTGCAGTTGTGTCGTAAGCATCACTTTGGCCTGCGTCGCATGGAGCGTGTGGTGCGCCAGTCCGACTCTCAGGGCAAATCTCTCGCCAAGACATGGAACTCCATCAAGTCAGCCGCAGAGAACGTCAAGCCAAGGAAGGTATCAAACAATTACTCTTTTTCAAATCTCACCGTCTGATTTTTCCCTTTTCACTTAGGTTACGTTTCGGTAGTTTTCAACTATGTTCGTCGGAATTACTACCACTAGGTGGCAGCACAGTCAACCTAGCTGCTTCAAATACCACAAATGCCATCTGGTGGATTAAGAATTAAAGAAACATTCATTTGAGATATTTTTTTAACAAGAGTTGGTTTAAGACATTCCAGTTGCTATATGCCAAGACTTTAATACAGAAAGAATATTTTATGCACATTAACTGTTTCCATTTTACTTTATTACATTAAAAAAAAATCAAATATGTGTCCATCCATTTTGCAAATTTAAAAACAAAGTATTTGTCCATAATAGTAATAATAAAGGTTCTTTTACCGCGCGATCTCTAACTAATAGTTAATCAATGCGCTCACAATATAGAAACATTATAAAAACAATTAAAATAATATATAAATTAGTTATAAATTAATTAATTTACAAAATAAAAAATAGATTAATAAATTAACAAGAGTCACTAAAACGTCCTGTAAATAAATTTTGCTATTGTCCACCATAAGTTTGTTTAAATAAATATGTCTTCAGGTGATGTTTAAATAAAAACACAGACGGAGCATCTCGTAGAGTCGGTGGCAGTTCGTTCCACTTGGCCGGACCAGTTATGCCAAACGCTCGCTTGCCGATTGATTTTGATGCTCGTGGAACAGCAAGCTGAAGATGGTCATGAAGCTGCCGAAGACGAGGGTTGCGAGTTCGTGGATGTAGTAGATGTGCAAGGTACTTCGGCGCCAAACCATGGAGCACCTTGTAAATATACACAAGTACTTTAAACACAATGTGTTGTCTGACTGGCAACCAATGCAGAAGTGCCAGTACTGGTGTGATGTGTGAAGACATAGGTGTGAGGACAACTAGGCAGGCTGCCCTATTGTGTATCTTCTGGAGACGTGCTAAGTGAAATTCGGTTAGGTCCAGCAGCAGAGCGTTGCAGTAATCTAAGCTTGAAACAACCAACGCAATGACCAATGAATGGCAGACAGGCTTCGTGATATAGGCCCTGATGGAGCTAATACGTCTCAGATGGTAGTTACACTTCTTGCAAACAGCATCAACATGCTGGTTCATGCTCATGTGAGTGTCAAAGTGAGCTCCCAAATTCCTGACAGAGACAACAGGTTTTATGTTGACTCTACCAACAACGAGGTACTCTGGAAGTCCAAATTTCTTTAGATGATAGGGACTGAGGGCCACCATAAATTCAGTCTTAGTGTCGTTTAGCTTGAGTTTATGCTTAACCATCCAACATTTGACCTCACTGATGCAGTCACTAAGTCTCTGAACAGCGCACTCCAAGTCACCAGATATGTGAGGACAGTAGGATGTGTATATCTGAAGATCATCAGCAAATTTATGATATTCCACAGAGTGCCACGTTAGTATGTCCTGCATTGGTGCTGTGTACACAGTGAACAACAACGGACCCAACACCGAGCCCTGTGGAACACCGTATCTCACAGGGCGTTCTTCAGATGCATCCACCCCAATCCGCAGACGCTGTGTACGATCCGACATGTACGAACCGAACCATGCAAGTGCTACGCCAGATATTCCCAGGTGGCTATGCATAGTCTTTAGTAGGATAGCAGCATCGATCGTATCGAACGCAGAAGATAAATCCAGGAGAACCAGAAGGACACCCCTGGAGTCTGCCATGTAACTGGTGATATCGTGCTGCACTCTCATTAAAGCAGTTTCAGTGCTGTGTCGGGGTTTGTATGCCGATTGTAGCTGCTCGTGAAGGCCATTGTCACTTAAATGTTGAATAAGTCGTTTGGCTGCTACCTTTTCCAAGACTTTAGACACGAATGGCAAACTTGAAACTGGACGGTAATTTTTCAGCGTGTTTCGATCCAAGGTCGGTTTTTTCAACAGTGGTGTTATGACAGCCTTCTTGAGTTCCCTCGGAACAGTGGCCGACTCGAACGACATATTGATAAGATGAGTCAGTATTTGAATATGAGCAGGAAGAGCGCTCTTTAGTAGCGATGTAGGTAGAGGGTCCAAGCATGATGACTTGGGTTTAGCATCCTGGATAATTTTCTGCACTTCACACATACATGCAGCACACATTTCAGTCATAGGATGTTCAACTACTCTCTGTGTCGCAGTTTCGATATCGCTCATGTTTGTTTCCGAGGCATCAATTTCATTCATGATTTTTGCAATGTTTTCTTCAAAAAAGTTCAAAAACTGGCAGCATAATTTCTCCCTTGAATCAGTGTCAGGCAGTTTGGAAGATTCCACCTTTAGCAGGCTGTTCACGGCTTCGAAGGCTGTATTCTGATCGGCATCTTGGAGTAGACTCTGATAATGCTGAATTTTGGCTTGCCGTATCCCCGCGCTGACAGCATTACGATGATTCACGTATATTCGTCTGTATGTCTAATCGTGATGCACGCCAAATGTTCTCATTTTGACGACGTAACTTTCGCATTGCATGTAATTCCTCGCAGTACCAAGGTGGAGTTCTTCTCTTGCGTGGCCACCGTAGCATTACTGGAGCAATTTCTTCCAAGGCCGAAATAACAGCACACGTATATATATCAAGAATGGAATCCGGATCTGTGGATGATGTATCAAAGCCAGATAAGTTGGAATTGATTTCACTGGTCAGTGTTTTACAATCAACATGTCGAAGATCTCTTCTGGGTT
The DNA here is from genome assembly GCA_020002185.1 of Paraescarpia echinospica. Classification (NCBI taxonomy): domain Eukaryota; kingdom Metazoa; phylum Annelida; class Polychaeta; order Sabellida; family Siboglinidae; genus Paraescarpia; species Paraescarpia echinospica. Next base: position 34,619,820 of record CM034534.1, on the reverse strand, counting down.
GTAGTTTAGCCTGGGGGTAGTTCTTGTCGGCTGTGTGCTCGATAGAGAATGTTACTGATTTGTGGTCAGATATTTCGCTGCTGATCACGGACACTTTGCTGATGACAGGGTCGGTTGCCCGTGAGATGACAAGATCCAAAGTGTGACCAGCCTTGTGAGTTGAACAATCAACATATTGATGTAAATCATGTATCTGTAATAAATCCATGAACCGGGAGACCCAAGGTGCTGAACAAACATCAACATGCAGATTGAAATCTCCCGTGATGACAACTCTACCAGCAGCAGAAGCCAGGTTAGCAGTCAAATCATCAAATTCGTCCAAGAACACTGGTATAGATGACGATGGTGGATGGTATATTACAAGCACTGTCAGATGCTTACATCACACTGTTAGATGCTCGAACGAAGAGTATTCGGTAGTGTTCGTAGATATAAAAGGCAGTTCGGTTTTGTGTACAATGCCAAGGCCACCACCTCTCTTTTCTTTTCTTCCAACTCCGAAAAATGAATAGCCTGGAGGACACAGGTTGATGACGTTAGCAGTGTCTTCCTCTTTTAACCACGTTTCTGTAAAAATGGCGACATCAGCCGCCGTGTCAATGATGTGTTCGCTGACGAGGAATGCTTTGCCAAGAACAGAGCGTGTGTTCAGCAACAGGACATTCAATTCAGTTTCCCTCGCTGATCTCTGTACTGGAGTAAGGTTAGCCACATTCACGCCTGTTTATTTACAAACAGACGCCTGCTGCGCAGAAACAACACACTTGATAGTACGGACCTTGCGCACGCCGGCCCTGCAACCGCGCTTTGTTTTGTGTTGGCCACAATACCGCAATAAGTTCCAGTTCGTTGAAGATGGCCTTAGTGTTTCAATGCAGTTCCCGATGTTACGTAGCATGGTTGCTGAGTAACGCAGTGCCATTCTGCTGAGTAGATTGACTCGTAGATTTGGTGTAACAGGCGCTGCGCTCGAGTGGTTTAGATCGTACTTGTCCGGACGGCAGCAGCTCGTGCGTATTGGCAGTGACAAATCTTCACCAATACCTGTGCCGTTTGGCGTGCCGCAAGGCTCTGTGCTTGGGCCGTTGCTTTTTATATCTCACCGCTCGGCGACATCATCAAGAAATTCAGGGTGGACTATCATTTTTATGCAGATGACACGCAACTTTACGTCTCGTTTTATCCCGGCGGAGATGACCAAGTGAATTCAATAGACAATCTGTGTAATTGCCTTGAGCAATTAGGGGAATGGTTGCAGTCCAATTCACTGAAGCTAAACGACCAGAAGACGGATGTCGTGGTATTCGGCACCAAGCACAAGTTGCCACTGATGAAGGATATCCGCATAATCATCGGTGATGCAACTCTGAGCGCATCAACTAATGTTCGTAACCTTGGCGTCATATTCGACTCATCCCTTGGCAAGGCAAACCATGTCTGTGCCATCTGCCGAACAGCCTACATGCACCTACACAACATTAGCCGTATCAGACGTTACCTTACCTTAGATGCGGCGAAATCATTAGTCCACGCCTTCGTCATGTCCAGTCTGGATTATGGGAATGCGCTGCTTGCTGGACTACCACTTGAACATTTGAATAAACTCCAACGCATTCAAAACATGGCAGCAAGAATCATTACTCTTACACCTCGCCGAGATCACATTACCCCAATCCTGAAAGAACTGCACTGGCTACCTGTGAAATGTCGAATCGAATTCAAGATTCGTATGCATGTGTATCGATGTCTGAACGGCACCGGACCATTGTACCTGGAGAACATGCTGAAGAGACAGTGCTCTGCAGGGCGCACACGTTCGTCCCAACAATATCTGCTACACGTGCCGCGAACGAAGCTTGTTAGTTTTGGTGATCGTGCATTCGAAGTGATAGGACCTCGATTATGGAATCTGCTGCCGTTTCACATAAAATGTAGTGGAAACCTAACACTGTTCAAACGGACTCTGAAAACGCACATGTTCAAAGCGGAATACTGTTGACATTTTACTTTCTTTGACATTTTACTCCTAAACTTATATTTTATTTATCTACCCATGATTGCATATATGTAAATATTATATATATTATTTATTATATATATACATAAAGTATCTTATATATCTGAATAATGTTTAAATAACAGCTTTATATATATATATATATTTATTTATCTATTTTTAGTGAATTAAATAAAATTGTTCTGTTTTTATAATTATTATATCAAATTTGTATTCTATATCTATTGTGCACATACCTTTGCTAAATTTTAATGTTTTATGATATTAGCTTCTTGTACAGCGCTCTGAGCATTTTATTGGAAATTGCGCTCTATAAAAAAATAAATATTATTATTATTATTATTCATGGCGCCAAGTTCAACACAAAGCATCCGGCAGCAGATGATTAAAACTCGCAATTTGTAGTCAGGTAAAAGCAGATAATATAAAATTGTTCAGATCTCTGTGATGGACAGACGTTCACAATAGTCCAGACTTACGTTGATAGTAAAATGATGATGTTCAACGTTCCGAAATGCACAAAACAACACGTGCTTAAAAACTGGTGCTGCCACAAGGCGCGACCGTCGTTTGTCCATAAAATAGTCAGTGCTCTGGCTAGAGGTAGTTTCAACAAAAAGGCAGCATAGTAGATATATTTACGGGACTTGTGTGTGATAGAGCAGAATGATAAATTCTGAACATTTCTCTTTAGTTATTAACTCTTAAATGCCTGTTATGGCTGGTGTCACTATTGATCAAGCCTAGCCTGGCAAAACAAACCCTGCCAATGTGCACAAGGTAGCACCATTAAAGGAAATACTGTCGCCATTTGCTATATCAAGAAATGTATTCAAATCACTCGCCACCAACTTTGCACACTACTTTGATGATAAAATCCAGGGTATTCGCACTACACTACAAACGCCACATGTCCATGATGTGAGTACTGACTTTGTGAGCATAGATCACTCTGTCACAGACTGTCATCTCTCTACTTTCGTGCCCCACTGCCTGTCACACAAGAAGAAACTGCACAACTACTGAGCAAGTCATCATCGAAGACTTGCAAACTTGACCCGATGCCTTCAAATTTGGGAAAAGAATGCTCTGATGTCATGACAATGCCTATTATGAACATCATCAACAAGTGTTTGCTGGAAGGAATGCCTGATATGAAAACAACCTGTATATGCCGTTGCAATCAGCCTACTGACAGGACTGTAGTCCTGAAACAGTGCTTCTGCAAGTGCATGACAATGTGATTTGGTGCATGGACGAACACAAAGGTGTTGTTCTGCTGCTAATTGATCTGAGCACAGCATTTGATAGAATTGACCATGCCATTCTTTTAAACACACTGAGCAACACTATCCGCTTCGATGATCACTGTTTGTTATGATTCACTGCCTACTTACAGCATGGACAGTACATGGTGTTGATTACCAGTGAGCAGTCTAAACCTCACAAACTGACCTACTGTGTCCCGCAGGGGTCAGTTCTTGGACCAGTACTGTTCACTATATATATGACTCCTCTTGCGTCACTACTCAACCACCATGGCATGGTTTACCAACTATATGTCGATGACATCCCACTTTTCTAAGAATTTAGCCTGAGCGATAATATTTCACCCAACATAGCCATCACGAAAATAGAATTCTGTGCAGCCAGTATCCGTCAATGGATGAAAACCAACATGCTAAAACTCAATGATGACAAAACGGAGATCATCATCATCATCCAACCGAAATCAGCAACCGAAAATGTTCTTCCTGACAGTGTAACTATCGGAAACATGTGCGTGTTACCCAACACACACGCCAGAAACTTGGGGGTGACCTTTGATTGTAATATGTCCCTTGAGCAACACGTAACTAACATTTGCAGAAATGCGTATTACTACCTCCATAGCATTGGACACATTTGTCGATACTTAGACAAAGAACACACAAAACAACTTGTGCATGCACTAGTCATTTCGCGAATTGACTGCTGCAATAGTCTTCTTAATGGATTGCCAGCGACAGTAATTGAGAAACTACAACGTGTCCAAAATGCATGTGCTCATATCATAACGATGCGGTCGAAATGAGACCATGTCACGCCCATGCTCTTGGAGCTGCACTGGCTTCCTGTGAAGAGTCGCATTACTTTCAAGACCCTACTTCTCACTTTCAAATGCCTTCATGGGCTCGCATCTCCATATCTATCAGCACTTCTCTCTCCGTATCGCCCAACACGCTGTCTACGCTCCTCTGATCACCTACTCCTTAAACAACCCACTACCCGAACTAAACTCGTCAAATGAGCATTTTCTTGTGCAGCTCCAAGAGCATGGAATCAACTACCACTCACAGTGCGCCAATCAGTTTAAAGTGGCACTGAAGATGCATCTTTTCACAAATTATTTTAACATTCAATGATCATAATTATTGATACCTTTATTTTAATTAATTTAATATTATAATTAATCTATTTTATTGTTTTAATAGCTTGTGTTTATTTATATATTTAAGACAGTATAGTTGATTTTACTTAGTAGTAATGATTGCATAGTATTCTCAACTATATATCGTATGATGTTATTTATTTATTTGCATTAACCATTGTAAAGCACCCAGAACAATTGTTTGGATGGGGCGCTATATAAAAAAATAAATTGTTATTATTATTACTACTAAAAGCTGGTGTTTACTATTTGAATGTTTTGTATACAATTTGAACGTTTCGTTGGCAAAACATTCAAATTGTGACCACTGTCTTTGGTACAGTGCTATGCAGTCTGTTGGGTGGTGCACCTTCAACACATTATTTCTAATATAAAGAATATTACGTTAGAAAACGAAGGACAGACAAGATCTGTTTAACAGGTCAACTTCATAGTCTTACATTATACCATAATGGCTATGTTTTGACGTGCTGTATGTTTTCAGACACTGTAAAATATACAAAAATAATTATATTTCTCCACTGTAAGTTTTCAGACATAATTTCTTTTTGGTGTCAAAATATGTAGTCCATAATAATTGTTTCTAAAAATGTAATTATTTTTTGGTGTCTGACTATAAACAATCATTACAGTACATATGGAGACATCTACCTTGTAAGGTAGCATACTATAATTACAGTACATATGGAGACATATCTCTTGTAAGGTAGCATACAATCATTACAGTACATATGGAGACATCTCCCTTGTAAGGTAGCATAGAAACATCACAGTACATATGGAGACATATCCCGTGTAAGGTAGCATAAAACCATTACAGTACGTATGGAGACATCTCCCTTGTAAGGTAGCATACAACCATTACAGTATGTATGGAGACATCTCCCTTGTAAGGTAGCATACAATCATTACAGTATGTATAGAGACATCTCCATTGTAAGGTAGCATACAACCATTACAGTATGTATGGAGACATCTCCCTTGTAAGGTAGCATTCAATCATTACAGTACGTATGGAGACTTCTCCCTTGTAAGGTAGCATACAATCATTACAGTATGTATGGAGACATCTCCCTTGTAAGGTAGCATACAATAATTACGGTACTTATGGAGCCATCTCCCTTGTAAGGTAGCATACGATCATTACAGTACATATAGAGACATCTCTCTTGTAAGGTAGCATACAATCATTACAGTACATATAGAGACATCTCCCTTGTAAGGTAGCATACGATCAGTACAGTATGTATGGATACATCTCCCTTGTAAGGTAGCATACAATCATTACAGTACATACGGAGACATCTCTCATGTAAGGTAGCATACAATAATTACAATACATATGGAGACATCTCCCTTGTAAGGTAGCATATAACCATTACAGTACCTATGGAGACATCTCCCTTGTAAGGTAGTATACAACCATTACAGTACGTATGGAGACATCTCCCTTGTAAGGTAGCATACAATCATTACAATACATATGGAGACATCTCCCTTGTAAGGTAGCATACAATCATTACAGTACCTATGGAGACATCTCCATTGTAAGGTAGCATACAATCATTACAGTATGTATAGAGACATCTCCATTGTAAGGTAGCATACAACCATTACAGTACGTATGGAGACATCTCCCTTGTAAGGTAGCATACAATCATTACAATACATATGGAGACATCTCCCTTGTAAGGTAGCATACAATCATTACAGTACCTATGGAGACATCTCCCTTGTAAGGTAGCATACAATCATTACAATACATATGGAGACATCTCCCTTGTTAGGTAGCATACAATCATTACAGTACCTATGGAGACATCTCCCTTGTAAGGTAGCATACAATCATTACAGTATGTATAGAGACATCTCCATTGTAAGGTAGCATACAACCATTACAGTACGTATGGAGACATCTCCAATCATTACAGTAAGGTAACATACAATCATTACAGGAGACATCTCCCTTGTAAGGTAGCATACAATCATTACAGGGAGACATCTCCCTTGTAAGGTAGCATACAATCATTACAATACATATGGAGACATCATTACAATCACATATGGAGACATCTCCCTTGTAAGGTAGCATACATACACAGTCATTCCATTGTAAGGTAGCATACAACCATTACAGTACGTATGGAGACATCTCCCTTGTAAGGTGGAGTACATCTCCCTTGTAAGGTAGCACATGATCATTACAATACATATGGAGACATCTCCCTTGTAAGGTAACATACAATCATTACAGTACCTATGGAGACATCTCCCTTGTAAGGTAGCACATGATCATTACAGTATGTATGGAGACATCTCCCTTGTAAGGTAGCATACAACCATTACAGTACGTATGGAGACATCTCCTTTCTAATGTAGCATACAATCATTACAGTACATATGGAGACATATCCTTTCTAAGGTAGTGTACAACCATTACATTACATATGGAGACATCTCCCTTGTAAGGTAGCATACAATCATTACATTACATATGGAGACATCTCCCTTGTAATGTAGCATACAATCATTACAGTACCTATGGAGACATCTCCCTTGTAAGGTAGCATACAAACATTACAGTACGTATGGAGACATATCCATTGTAAGGTAGCATACAACCATTACAGTACGTATGGAGACATCTCCCTTGTAAGGTAACAATCAACCATTACAGTATGTATGGAGACATCTCCCTTGTAAGGTAACATACAACCATTACAGTACATATGGAGACATCTCCCTTGTAAGGTTGCATACAACCATTACAGTACATATGGAGACATCTCCCTTGTAAGATATTATACAACCATTACAGTACATATGGAGACATCTCCCTTCTAAGGTAGCATACAATCATTACATTACATATGGAGACATCTCCCTTGTAAGGTAGCATACAATCATTACATTACGTATAGAGACATCTCCCTTGTAAGGTAGCATACAATCATTACATTACGTATGGAGACATTTCTCTTGTAAGGTAGCATACAATCATTACAGTGCATATGGAGACATCTCCCTTGTAAGGTAGCATACAATCATTACAGTACCTATGGAGATATCTCCCTTGTAAGGTAGCACACAATCATTACAGTACATATGGATATATCTCCCTTGTAAGGTAGCATACAAACATTACAGTATGTATGGAGACATCTCCCTTGTAAGGTAGCATACAATCATTACAGTACATACGGAGACATCTCTCTTGTAAGGTAGCATATAACCATTACAGTACCTATGGAGACATCTCCCTTGTAAGGTAGCATACAACCATTACAATACATATGGAGACATCTCCCTTGTAAGGTAGCATACAATCATTACAGTATGTATGGAGACATCTCCCTTGTAAGGTAGCATACAATCATTACAGTACATACGGAGACATCTCTCTTGTAAGGTAGCATATAACAATTACAGTACCTATGGAGACATCTCCCTTGTAAGGTAGCATACAATCATTACAATACATATGGAGACATCTCCCTTGTAATGTAGCATACAATCATTACAGTATCTATGGCGACATCTCCCTTGTAAGGTAGCACACAATCATTACAGTATGTATGGAGACATCTCCCTTGTAAGGTAGCATACAACCATTACAGTACATATGGAGACATCTCCCTTGTAAGGTAGCATACAATCATTACAGTACGTATGGAGACATACCCATTGTAAGGTAGCATACAATCATTACAGTACCTATGGCGACATCTCCCTTGTAAGGTAGCACACAATCATTACAGTATGTATGGAGACATCTCCCTTGTAAGGTAGCATACAACCATTACAGTACATATGGAGACATCTCCCTTGTAAGGTAGCATACAGTCATTACAGTACGTATGGAGACATCTCCCTTGTAAGGTAGCATACAATCATTACAGTACCTATGGCGACATCTCCCTTGTAAGGTAACACACAATCATTACAGTACGTATGGAGACATCTCCCTTCTAATGTAGCATACAACCATTACAGTACATATGGAGACATATCCTTTCTAAGGTAGCGTACAACCATTACATTACATATGGAGACATCTCCCTTGTAAGGTAGCATGCAATCATTACATTACATATGGAGACATCTCCCTTGTAAGATAGCATGCAATCATTACATTACATATGGAGACATCTCCCTTGTAAGGTAGCATACAATCATTACAATACATATGGAGACATCTCCCTTGTAAGGTAGCATACGATCATTACAGTACCTATGGAGACATCTCCCTTGTAAGGTAGCACATGATCATTACAGTATGTATGGAGACATCTCCCTTGTAAGGTAGCATACAACCATTACAGTACGTATGGAGACATCTCCTTTCTAATGTAGCATACAATCATTACAGTACATATGGAGACATATCCTTTCTAAGGTAGTGTACAACCATTACATTACATATGGAGTCATCTCCCTTGTAAGGTAGCATACAATCATTACATTACATATGGAGACATCTCCCTTGTAATGTAGCATACAATCATTACAGTACCTATGGAGACATCTCCCTTGTAAGGTAGCATACAAACATTACAGTACGTATGGAGACATATCCATTGTAAGGTAGCATACAACCATTACAGTACGTATGGAGACATCTCCCTTGTAAGGTAGCAATCAACCATTACAGTATGTATGGAGACATCTCCCTTGTAAGGTAACATACAACCATTACAGTACATATGGAGACATCTCCCTTGTAAGGTTGCATACAACCATTACAGTACATATGGAGACATCTCCCTTGTAAGATATTATACAACCATTACAGTACATATGGAGACATCTCCCTTCTAAGGTAGCATACAATCATTACATTACATATGGAGACATCTCCCTTGTAAGGTAGCATATAATCATTACATTACGTATAGAGACATCTCCCTTGTAAGGTAGCATACAATCATTACATTACGTATGGAGACATTTCTCTTGTAAGGTAGCATACAATCATTACAGTGCATATGGAGACATCTCCCTTGTAAGGTAGCATACAATCATTACAGTACCTATGAATATATCTCCCTTGTAAGGTAGCACACAATCATTACAGTACATATGGATACATCTCCCTTGTAAGGTAGCATACAATCATTACAGTATGTATGGAGACATCTCCCTTGTAAGGTAGCATACAATCATTACAGTACATATGGAGACATCTCTCTTGTAAGGTAGCATATAACCATTACAGTACCTATGGAGACATCTCCCTTGTAAGGTAGCATACAACCATTACAATACATATGGAGACATCTCCCTTGTAAGGTAGCATACAATCATTACAGTATGTATGGAGACATCTCCCTTGTAAGGTAGCATACAATCATTACAGTACATACGGAGACATCTCTCTTGTAAGGTAGCATATAACAATTACACTACCTATGGAGACATCTCCCTTGTAAGGTAGCATACTATCATTACAATACATATGGAGACATCTCCCTTGTAAGGTAGCATACAATCATTACAGTACCTATGGCGACATCTCCCTTGTAAGGTAGCACACAATCATTACAGTATGTATGGAGACATCTCCCTTGTAAGGTAGCATACAACCATTACAGTACATATGGAGACATCTCCCTTGTAAGGTAGCATACAATCATTACAGTACGTATGGAGACATACCCATTGTAAGGTAGCATACAATCATTACAGTACCTATGGCGACATCTCCCTTGTAAGGTAGCACACAATCATTACAGTATGTATGGAGACATCTCCCTTGTAAGGTAGCATACAACCATTACAGTACATATGGAGACATCTCCCTTGTAAGGTAGCATACAATCATTACAGTACGTATGGAGACATCTCCCTTGTAAGGTAGCATACAATCATTACAGTACCTATGGCGACATCTCCCTTGTAAGGTAGCACACAATCATTACAGTACGTATGGAGACATCTTCCTTCTAATGTAGCATACAACCATTACAGTACATATGGAGACATATCCTTTCTAAGGTAGCGTACAACCATTACATTACATATGGAGACATCTCCCTTGTAAGGTAGCATGCAATCATTACATTACATATGGAGACATCTCCCTTGTAAGATAGCATGCAATCATTAGATTACATATGGAGACATCTCCCTTGTAAGGTAGCATACAATCATTACATTACATATGGAGACATATCCCTTTTAATGTAGCATACAACCATTACATTACATATGGAGACATATCCTTTCTAAGGTAGCATACAACCATTACATTACATATGGAGACATCTTCCTTGTAAGGTAGCATGCAATCATTACATTACATATGGAGACATCTCCCTTGTAAGGTAGCATACAATCATTACATTACATATGGAGACATCTCCCTTGTAATGTAGCATACAATCATTACAGTACCTATGGAGACATCTCCCTTGTAAGGTAGCATACAAACATTACAGTACGTATGGAGACATATCCATTGTAAGGTAGCATACAACCATTACAGTACGCATGGAGACATCTCCGTTGTAAGGTAGCATACAACCATTACAGTACATATGGAGACATCTCCCTTGTAAGGTAGCATACAATCATTACAGTATGTATAGAGACATCTCCATTGTAAGGTAGCATACAACCATTACAGTACATATGGAGACATCTCCCTTGTAAGGTAGCATACAATCATTACAGTACATATGGAGACATCTTCCTTGTTAGGTAGCATACAATCATTACAGTACGTATGGAGACATCTCCCTTGTAAGGTAGCATACAACCATTACATTACTTATGGAGACATCTCTCTTGTAAGGTAGCATGCAATCATTACATTACATATGGAGACATCTCCCTTGTAAGGTAGCATACAATCATTACATTACATATGGAGACATCTCCCTTGTAATGTAGCATACAATCATTACAGTACCTATGGAGACATCTCCCTTGTAAGGTAGCATACAAACATTACAGTACGTATGGAGACATATCCATTGTAATGTAGCATACAACCATTACAGTATGCATGGAGACATCTCCGTTGTAAGGTAGCATACAACCATTACAGTACATATGGAGACATCTCCCTTGTAAGGTAGCATACAATCATTACAGTATGTATAGAGACATCTCCATTGTAAGGTAGCATACAACCATTACAGTACATATGGAGACATCTCCCTTGTAAGGTAGCATACAATCATTACAGTACATATGGAGACATCTTCCTTGTTAGGTAGCATACAATCATTACAGTACGTATGGAGACATCTCCCTTGTAAGGTAGCATACAATCATTACATTACTTATGGAGACATCTCTCTTGTAAGGTAGCATACAATCATTACATTACATATGGAGACATCTCCCTTGTAAGGTAGCATACAATCATTACAGTACATATGGAGACATCTTCCTTGTTAGGTAGCATACAATCATTACAGTACGTATGGAGACTTCTCCCTTGTAAGGTAGCATACAATCATTACCGTACGTATGGAGACTTCTCCCTTGTAAGGTACCATACAATCATTACAGTACATATGGAGACATCTCCCTTATAAGGTAGCATACAACCATTACAGTACATATGGAGACATCTCCCTTCTAAGGTAGCATACAACCATTACATTACATATGGAGACATCCCCCTTATCAGGTAGCATACAATATTACATTACGTATGGAGACATCTCCCTTGTAAGGTAGCATACAATCATTACATTACATATGGAGACATTTCTCTTGTAAGGTAGCATACAATCATTACAGTGCATATGGAGACATCTCCCTTGTAAGGTAACATTGCCTAGAGCTCCTGGGAAATCAGACAAGTGGACTAAGAACAATGGCTGCCCACACACAAAGCCACTGCAGCATTGCAAGAATGTCTTGACTGATGAGAAACTGAAAAAAACCATCTGCATGAGACAATGTGATTGACATGTCAGACCACGTCTCTCGTGTCCGGTCGGAGTTGACACATATCTGCCTCCATTTCTGTTGTATAAGCTCAATCAATAAATATAGATGTGACATTTGTGTCAGTGTGAAGTCATTAATATTTTGGCGGATCATGGCATGTATGAGTAGCGAGATATGTGCAATGCTGTGGCTGATTGCGCTATGAATGTGTCAGTAGTGAGATAGGTGGAATTGAATATAATGGATTGGTGGATTGTTTCACTCCTAAAACGGCACAGGTTTTTAATCTGATTTCTGAAATGTCATTAGGTGTTTTATTTATTATTAATTCCACCCTCTCTCCTTCTTGCAGACTGTTATGAAAATGTTGAATCTTTTGGTTTTGTTGCACCACTGAACCTGCAGTTTCCAAGGATATTGATGCTGAAGAAGTCATTTTATTATTATTATTATGTCAAGCAACTCTTTCGTTATGGTAACTGCCATCTGTGCCAGTAATTGCCACTTGGTGTAGATAGTACATGTGTGTTGTTCTTTATTGACAAAGTGTTTTAGTGAAATATTGCTTGTTTTTCAGCGAGAAGTTCGATGGAAGGAGAAGGTTGAACGAAGGATGCTGGAGGTTTGTATATATTCATCCTGTAATAATCAATGAGAATAAAACTAATAATATCCTTCCTACCCGACTGAGAATAAAATAAAAATATCCATCCTACTTGGCTGAGAATAAAATAATAATATTCATTCTACTTGACTGAGAATAAAATAATAATATCCATCGTACATAGCTGAGAATAAAATTATAATATCCCTCCTACTTGGCTGAGATTAAAATAATAATATCCTTCCTGCTTGACTGACAATAAAATAATAATATCCTTCCTGCTTGACTGACAATAAAATAATAATATCCTTACTACTGGTACTTGACCCAAATGATGGAGTCTCATGTATATTATTTTAATGTTGTTCTTGATACACCAGTATTTAATATGATGTAATATGCCTATGCTTTGTAGCATTATAGAAGACGGCACTCAGTAATATCAAGTGATACCTAGCAAACTTTACAGGTATCACTTGGTATATTGGTAGATGTCGACACTGGAATAGGAATGCCACAGACAGTTAACCAATAAATTTGCAAAATGTGTATGCTTTTATACAGAATTTCAACTTTAAAAATATGGATTTTAAACAATGAAATGTGGTATATTTCGTTAGATTTGTTTACCACGTCCATCCAGGAACTGAACAAGATGTTCACCGACTCTGACTCGTTCTACTACTCCCCTGGTGGTGACCTCACAAACACAGTGCAGCGGCAGGCCGCGACGAAGGTGTCCAGTGAGAGGACAGAGGGAGGGGGCGGGGTGGAGGGGAGGAATGGACAGGAGGTGGACGCAAGTGGGAGGCCAGAGTGGACACGCGCGGACGACCGCTTCTTCTGGAACCGCTTCATGCTGCAGGACCTCATCAATGCTCAGGTGGGTGGGTGGGTGTGTCTGTGCCAGGACCTCATCAATGCTCAGGTGGGTGAATGAGTGTGTGTGTCTGTGCCAGGACCTCATCAATGCTCAGGTGGGTGGATGAGTGTGTGTGTCTGTGCCAGGACCTCATCAATGCCCAGGTGGGTGGATGAGTGTGTGTGTCTGTGCCAGGACCTCATCAAAGCTCAGGTGGGTGGATGAGTGTGTGTGTCTGTGCCAGGACCTCATCAATGCTCTGGTGGGTGGATGAGTGTGTGTCTGTGCCAGGACCTCATCAATGTCCAGGTGGGTGGGTGAGTGGGTGTGTCTGTGCCAGGACCTCATCAATGCTCAGGTGGGTGAATGAGTGTCTGTGCCAGGACCTCATCAATGCTCAGGTGGGTGAATGAGTGTCTGTGTCTGTGCCAGGACCTCGTCAATGCTCAGGTGGGTGGATGAGTGTGTGTCTCTGTCCAGGACCTCATCAATGCCCAGGTGGGTGGATGAGTGTGTGTGTCTGTCCAGGACCTCATCAATGCTCAGGTGGGTGGGTGAGTGTGTGTGTCTGTGCCAGGACCTCATCAATGCTCAGGTGGGTGGATGAGTGTGTGTGTCTGTGCCAGCACCTCATCAATGCCCAGGTGGGTGGATGAGTGTGTGTGTCTGTGCCAGGACCTCATCAATGCTCAGGTGGGTGAATGAGTGTGTGTGTCTGTGCCAGGACCTCATCAATGCTCAGGTGGGTGGATAAGTGTGTGTGTCTGTCCAGGACCTCATCAATGCTCAGGTGGGTGGGTGAGTGTGTGTGTCTGTGCCAGGACCTCATCAATGCTCAGGTGGGTGGGTGAGTGTGTGTGTGTCTGTGCCAGGACCTCATCAATGCTCTGGTGCGTGGATGAGTGTGTGTGTCTGTGCCAGGACCTCATCAATGCCCAGGTGGGTGGATGAGTGTGTGTGTCTGTGCCAGGACCTCATCAATGCTCAGGTGGGTGGGTGAGTGAATGAGTGTGTGTGTCTGTGCCAGGACCTCATCAATGCCCAGGTGGGTGGATGAGTGTGTGTGTCTGTACCAGGACCTCATCAATGCTCATGTGGGTGAATGAGTGTGTGTGTCTGTGCCAGGACCTCATCAATGCTCAGGTGGGTGGGTGGGTGAATGAGTGTGTGTGTGTGTGTGTGTGTGTGTGTGTGTGTGTGTGTGTGTGTCTGTGCCAGGACCTCATCAATGCCCAGGTGGGTGGATGAATGTGTGTGTCTGTGCCAGGACCTCATCAATGCTCAGGTGGGTGGATGAGTGTGTGTGTCTGTGCCAGGACCTCACCAATGTCCAGGTGAGTGGATGAGTGTGTGTGTCTGTGCCAGGACCTCATCAGTGCCCAGGTGGGTGGATGAGTGTGTGTGTCTGTGCCAGGACCTCATCAATGCTCAGGCGGGTGGGTGAGTGTGTGTGTCTGTGCCAGGCCCTCATCAATGCTCAGGTGGGTGGATGAGTGTGTGTGTCTATGCCAGGACCTCATCAATGCTCAGGTGGGTGGGTGGGTGAATGAGTGTGTGTGTCTGTGCCAGGACCTCATCAATGCTCAGGTGGGTGGATGAGTGTGTGTGTCTGTACCAGGACCTCATCAATTCTCAGGTGGGTGGATGAGTGTGTGTGTCTGTGCCAGGACCTCATCAATGCCCAGGTGGGTGGATGAGTGTGTGTGTCTGTGCCAGGACCTCATCAATGCCCAGGTAGGTGAATGAGTGTGTGTGTCTGTGCCAGGACCTCATCAATGCCCAGGTGGGTGAATGAGTGTGTGTGTCTGTGCCAGGCCCTCATCAATGCCCAGGTGGGTGGGTGTGTGTGTCTGTGCCAGGACCTCATCAATGCTCAGGTGGGTGGATGAGTGTGTGTGTGCCAGGACCTCATCAATGCTCAGGTGGGTGGATGAGTATGTGTGCCTGTGCCAGGCCCTCATCAATGCCCAGGTGGGTGGGTGTGTATGTCTGTGCCTGGACCTCATCAATGCTCAGGTGGGTGGATGAGTGTGTGTGTCCGTGCCAGGCCCTCATCAATGTTCAGGTGGGTGGGTGGGTGTGTCTGTGCCTGGACCTCATCAATGCTCAGGTGGGCGAATGAGGGTGTGTGTCTGTGCCAGGACCTCATCAATGCTCAGGTGGGTGGATGAGTGTGTGTGTCTGTGCCAGGACCTCATCAATGCTCAGGTGGGTGAATGAGTGTGTGTGTCTGTGCCAGGACCTCATCAATGCTCAGGTGGGTGGATGAGTGTGTGTGTCTGTGCCAGGACCTCATCAATGCTCAGGTGGGTGAATGATGAGTCATCAATGTGTGTGTGTCTGTCCAGGACCTCATCAATGCTCAGGTGGGTGGATGAGTGTGTGTGTCTGTCGAGGACCTCATCAATGCTCAGGTGGGTGGATCAGTGTGTGTGTCTGTGCCAGGACCTCATCAATGCTCAGGTGGGTGGATGAGTGTGTGTCTGTGCCAGGACCTCATCAATGCCCAGGTGGATGTATGAGTGTGTGTGTCTGTGCCAGGACCTCATCAATGCCGAGGTGGGTGAATGAGTGTGTGTGTGTCTGTGCCAGGACCTCACCAATGCTCAGGTGGGTGGATGAGTGTGTGTGTCTGTGCCAGGCCCTCATCAATGCCCAGGTGGGTGAATGAGTGTGTGTGTCTGTGCAGGACCTCATCAATGCCCAGGTGGGTGGATGAGTGTGTGTGTCTGTGCCAGGACTTCATCAATGCTGAGGTGGGTGGATGAGTGTGTGTGTCTGTGCTAGGACCTCATCTATTCCCAGGTGGGTGAATGAGTGTGTGTGTCTGTGCCAGGGCCTCATCAATGCCCAGGTGGGTGGATGAGTGTGTGTGTGTCTGTGCCAGGACCTCATCAATGCTCAGGTGGGTGGATGAGTGTGTGTGTCTATGCCAGGCCCTCATCAATGCTCAGGTGGGTGGATGAGTGTGTGTGCGTGTGCCAGGACCTCATCAATGCCCAGGTGGGTGGATGAGTGTGTGTCTGTGCCAGGACCTCATCAATGCCCAGGTGGGTGGATGAGTGTGTGTGTCTGTGCCTGAACCTGATCAATGCCCAGGTGGGTGGATGAGTGTGTGTGTCTGTGCCAGGCCCTCATCAATGCTCAGGTGGGTGGATGAGTGTGTGTGTCTGTGCCAGGACCTAATCAATGCCCAGGTGGGTGGATGAGTGTGTGTGTCTGTGCCAGGACATCATCAATTCCCAGGTGGGTGGATGAGTGTGTATGTCTGTGCCTGGACCTCATCAATGCCCAGGTGGGTGAATGAGTGTGTGTGTCTGTGCCAGGACCTCATCAATGCCCAGGTGGGTGAATGAGTGTGTGTGTCTGTGCCAGGACCTCATCAATGCCCAGGTGGGTGGATGAGTGTGTGTCTGTGCCAGAACCTCATCAATGCTCAGGCGGGTGGGTGAGTGTGTGTGTCTGTGCCAGGCCCTCATCAATGCTCAGGTGGGTGGATGAGTGTGTGTGTCTATGCCAGGACCTCATCAATGCTCTGGTGGGTGGGTGGGTGGGTGGGTGAATGAGTGTGTGTGTCTGTGCCAGGACCTCATCAATGCTCAGGTGGGTGGATGGGTGTGTGTGTCTGTGCCAGGACCTCATCAATGCTCAGGTGGGTGGATGAGTGTGTGTGTCTGTGCCAGGACCTCATCAATTCTCAGGTGGGTGGATGAGTGTGTGTGTCTGTGCCAGGACCTCATCAATTCTCAGGTGGGTGGATGAGTGTGTGTGTCTGTGCCAGGACCTCATCAATGCCCAGGTGGGTGGATGAGTGTGTGTGTCTGTGCCAGGACCTCATCAATGCCCAGGTGGGTGAATGAGTGTGTGTGTCTGTGCCAGGACCTCATCAATGCCCAGGTGGGTGAATGAGTGTGTTTGTCTGTGGCAGGCCCTCATCAATGCCCAGGTGGGTGGGTGTGTGTGTGTGTGCCTGGACCTCATCAATGCTCAGGTGGGTGGATGAGTGTGTGTGCCTGTGCCAGGCCCTCATCAATGCCCAGGTGGGTGGGTGGGTGTGTCTGTGCCAGGACCTCATCAATGCTCAGGTGGGTGGATGAGTGTGTCTGTGCCTGGACCTCATCAATGCTCAGGTGGGTGGATGAGTGTGTGTGTCTGTGCCAGGCCCTCATCAATGCTCAGGTGGGTGGGTGGGTGTGTCTGTGCCTGGACCTCATCAATGCTCAGGTGGGCGAATGAGTGTGTGTGTCTGTGCCAGGACCTCATCAATGCTCAGGTGGGTGGATGAGTGTGTGTGACTGTGTCAGGACCTCATCAATGCTCAGGTGGGTGAATGAGTGTGTGTGTATTTGCCAGGACCTCATCAATGCTCAGGTGGGTGGATGAGTGTGTGTCTGTGCCAGGACCTCATCAATGCTCAGGTGGGTGAATGAGTGTGTGTGTCTGTGCCAGGACCTCATCAATGCTCAGGTGGGTGAATGAGTGTGTTTCTCTGTGCCAGGACCTCATCAATGCTCAGGTGGGTGGATGAGTGTGTGTCTGTGCCAGGACCTCATCAATGCTCAGGTGGGTGGATGAGTGTGTGTCTGTGCCAGGACCTCATCAATGCCCAGGTGGGTGAATGAGTGTGTGTGTCTGTGCCAGGACCTCATCAATGCCAAGGTGGGTGAATGAGTGTGTGTCTGTGCCAGGACCTCATCAATTCCCAGTTGGGTGGATGAGTGTGTGTGTCTGTGCCAGGACCTCATCAATGCTCAGGTGGGTGGATGAGTGTGTGTGTCTGTGCCAGGACCTCATCTATGCCCAGGTGGGTGAATGAGTGTGTGTGTCTGTGCCAGGGCCTCATCAATGCCCATGTGGGTGGATGAGTGTGTGTGTCTGTGCCAGGCCCTCATCAATGCTCAGGTGGGTGGATGAGTGTGTGTGTGTGTGTGTGTGTGTGTGTTGCAGGACCTCATCATTGCCCAGGTGGGTGGATGAGTGTGTGTCTGTGCCAGGACCTCATCAATGCCCAGGTGGGTGAATGAGTGTGTGTGTCTGTGCCTGGACCTTATCTATGCTCAGGTGGGTGGATGAGTGTGTGTGTCTGTGCCAGGCCCTCATCAATGCACAGGTGGGTGGATGAGTGTGTGTGTCTGTGCGAGAACCTAATCAATGCCCAGGTGGGTGGATGAGTGTGTGTGTCTGTGCCAGGACATCATCAATGCCCAGGTGTGTGGATGAGTGTGTGTGTCTGTGCCTGGACCTTATCAATGCCCAGGTGGGTGAAT
The DNA here is from genome assembly GCA_020002185.1 of Paraescarpia echinospica. NCBI lineage: Eukaryota > Metazoa > Annelida > Polychaeta > Sabellida > Siboglinidae > Paraescarpia > Paraescarpia echinospica. The sequence goes on along the minus strand of CM034534.1, from coordinate 34,600,731 downwards.
GAGTATGTGTGTCTGTGCCAGGACCTCATCAATGCCCAGGTGGGTGAATGAATGTGTGTGTCTGTGCCAGGACCTCATCAATGCCCAGGTGGGTGGATGAGTGTGTGTGTCTGTGCCAGGACCTCATCAATGCTCAGGTGGGTGGATGAGTGTGTGTGTCTGTGCCAGGCCCTCATCAATGCTCATGTGGGTGGATGAGTGTGTGTGTCTGTGCCAGGACCTCATCAATGCCCAGGTGGGTAGATGAGTGGGTGTCTGTGCCAGGCCCTGATCAATGCTCAGGTGGGTGGATGAGTGTGTGTGTCTGTGCCAGGACCTCATCAATGCTCTGCTGGGTGGATGGGTGTGTGTGTCTGTGCCAGGACCTCATCAATGCTCAGGTGGGTGGATGAGTGTGTGTGTCTGTGCCAGGACCTCATCAATGCCCAGGTGGGTGAATGAGTGTGTGTGTCTGTGGCAGGCCCTCATCAATGCCCAGGTGGGTGGGTGTGTGTGTCTGTGCCAGGACCTCATCAATGCTCAGGTGGGTGGATGAGTGTGTGTGTGCCTGGACCTCATCAATGCTCAGGTGGGCGGATGAGTGTGTGTGCCTGTGCCAGGCCCTCATCAATGCCCAGGTGGGTGGGTGGGTGTGTCTGTGCCAGGACCTCATCAATGCTCAGGTGGGTGGATGAGTGTGTCTGTGCCTGGACCTCATCAATGCTCAGGTGGGTGGATGAGTGTGTGTGTCTGTGCCAGGCCCTCATCAATGCTCAGGTGGGTGGGTGGGTGTGTCTGTGCCTGGACCTCATCAATGCTCAGGTGGGCGAATGAGTGTGTGTGTCTGTGCCAGGACCTCATCAATGCTCAGGTGGGTGGATGAGTGTGTGTGTCTGTGTCAGGACCTCATCAATGCTCAGGTGGGTGAATGAGTGTGTGTGTCTGTGCCAGGACCTCATCAATGCTCAGGTGGGTGGATGAGTGTGTGTCTGTGCCAGGACCTCATCAATGCTCAGGTGGGTGAATGAGTGTGTGTGTCTGTGCCAGGACCTCATCAATGCTCAGGTGGGTGAATGAGTGTGTTTCTCTGTGCCAGGACCTCATCAATGCTCAGGTGGGTGGATGAGTGTGTGTGTCTGTCCAGGACCTCATCAATGCTGTGCCAGGACCTCATCAATGCTCAGGTGGGTGAATGAGTGTGTGTGTTTGTGCCAGGACCTCATCAATGCTTAGGTGGGTGGATGAGTGTGTGTGTCTGTCCAGGACCTCATCAATGCTCAGGTGAGTGAATGAGTGTGTGTGTCTGTGACAGGACCTCATCAATGCTCAGGTGGGTGGACGAGTGTGTGTGTCTGTCCAGGACCTCATCAATGCTCAGGTGGGTGGATGAGTGTGTGTGCCTGTGCCAGGACCTCATCAATGCTCAGGTGGGTGGATGAGTGTGTGTCTGTGCCAGGACCTCATCAATGCCCAGGTGGGTGAATGAGTGTGTGTGTCTGTGCCAGGACCTCATCAATGCCGAGGTGGGTGAATGAGTGTGTGTCTGTGCCAGGACCTCATCAATTCCCAGTTGGGTGGATGAGTGTGTGTGTCTGTGCCAGGACCTCATCAATGCTCAGGTGGGTGGATGAGTGTGTGTGTCTGTGCCAGGACCTCATCTATGCCCAGGTGGGTGAATGAGTGTGTGTGTCTGTGCCAGGGCCTCATCAATGCCCATGTGGGTGGATGAGTGTGTGTGTCTGTGCCAGGCCCTCATCAATGCTCAGGTGGGTGGATGAGTGTGTGTGTGTGTGTGTTGCAGGACCTCATCAATGCCCAGGTGGGTGGATGAGTGTGTGTGTCTGTGCCTGGACCTTATCTATGCTCAGGTGGGTGGATGAGTGTGTGTGTCTGTGCCAGGCCCTCATCAATGCACAGGTGGGTGGATGAGTGTGTGTGTCTGTGCCAGAACCTAATCAATGCCCAGGTGGGTGGATGAGTGTGTGTGTCTGTGCCAGGACATCATCAATGCCCAGGTGTGTGGATGAGTGTGTGTGTCTGTGCCTGGACCTTATCAATGCCCAGGTGGGTGAATGAGTATGTGTGTCTGTGCCAGGACCTCATCAATGCCCAGGTGGGTGAATGAATGTGTGTGTCTGTGCCAGGACCTCATCAATGCCCAGGTGGGTGGATGAGTGTGTGTGTCTGTGCCAGGCCCTCGTCAATGCTCATGTGGGTGGATGAGTGTGTGTGTCTGTGCCAGGACCTCATCAATGCCCAGGTGGGTAGATGAGTGGGTGTCTGTGCCAGGCCCTGATCAATGCTCAGGTGGGTGGATGAGTGTGTGTGTCTGTGCCAGGACCTCATCAATGCTCCGCTGGGTGGATGGGTGTGTGTGTCTGTGCCAGGACCTCATCAATGCTCAGGTGGGTGGATGAGTGTGTGTGTCTGTGCCAGGACCTCATCAATGCCCAGGTGAGTGGGTGAGTGTGTATGTCTGTACCAGGCCCTTAGCCAGAAATAATTTGTTGCCAGTCTTGTTATTTACAAAATCGTAAGCAGTACGTAGAAATTGAAAATGTTAAGTCTAAGGAAATAGTCATCAACACTAGTGTCCCTCAAGGTTCAATTTTAAGGCCACTCTTATTTATTATATATATAAATGACATAGCACTTTCTAGTGACCTTTTGAAATTCATAACGTATGCTGACGACACCACCCTTACTAGTACACTAAACACATTTAATGATTCAGAAAGCCAAATGCGAAGTGACTCTATTAACAAAGAACTAACAAAGATTAGCAATTGGTTGAAAGCCAACAAACTGTCACTAAATGCCAAAAAGACTAAATTCATGATTTTTCATATGCCTTAAAAGAAAGTAGAATACCCTGTATTACAAATAGATGGGGCATACATTGAATGTGTACAAGATTTCAATTTTTTAGGCTTCACAATAAATAACCATTTAAACTGGCAGAGTCATACAAACCAAATAGCAAATAAAATATCTAAAACAATAGGCATACTAAATAAACTTAAACACTTTTTACCACCTAATACATTATATATTATGTACAATGCACTTATTCTCCCTCATATTAATTATGGCATACTTTTATGGGGTCATCAAGCACATCGAATTTTCAAATTACAGAAAAAAGCAATACGAATAATATCCTTAAGTAAATACAATGCTCACACAAGTCCTATTTAAAAAAGACCTCAGTTACTAAATCTGGATGACATTGATAAAATCCAACAATTAAAATTTTACTATAAATTAATTAACAATCTTTTACCCTACTACTTCAACGTTTTTCCAAGCACACACATTTATGATATTCATCAGCACTGCACAAAGAAATAATCTGCATATGTCCAGATTCAAACATGAATTTGCTAAAAAATGCATAAGCACAGCATAGTAGAGACAGTTAACAATACACCAAGTATTATCATTAATAAAATTTACACCCACAGTCTATATGGTTTTTTAACATACACAAAAAACGTTTTTATTTTAAATTATGAATCCACTTGTCGTATCCATAATTGCTTTATTTGTAATTCGTAATATATATTAGAATGTATACCTAAGTATCCATATGTATGTCAGTGTGTACACGAGTACATATAATCAGTCCTTGTATTATGTATGCCTGTTGACACATTGAGTAATTATCAACTATAAAAACAAGTCATATGCTATTCTGGTTTGTCATGTAAATTTTATTGTTGTTTATATTTATGGGGTGGCTCCTGTGCTAGCGATATTATATATCTTAATGGGAGTCTCCCGACCTTATCTATTACTTGCGTTATTCGTTGTATACGTATCGTATTTATAGGTCAATTGATTCAGAGTTCTGATTTCTTGATCTAATCAAAAGTGTGCCTTTTAGCATCCGTGGAAGCCATTCATGTCAACCACAGCCATTATTGGTCAGTTTAGTTATTTGTTTCACTATCAGTTGTGGCAATGATAGTCATTAATATAGACTTGGAACTATTAGTTAATCTAGTAGCGATCTGGCCACCTATAAATTCCACCCGTCTTATCAGTTGTAATTACCCGTCTTTGCCAGACTGGCAGACAGGTCTCTTGCTAAGCCCCTTGTATATGCATGCAGGTGTGTGAGAACAAATATAAAGTGCAAACCCTTAATCCACAGAGAATTGTTTTTTTAAATAGACTGTTATGGATCCTTTGTGGATGGTGGCTTGATTGTTTTGTAAATAAATTAATCACTCCAGTGGTGCTAGCTAACATGTGAAACTAGTATCAATGCACGTTGGTACGATTGTATATATAAGAACCAGGCAGCATGGTGTGTAGTATGTTGGTAGCTATTTCACGTCAGCTGAATGATATTAAGCTGTCCATTTTATTGTTCATATTATTGCCTTGAACAAATCAATGTGGCCATTTTACAGAATTTATCCCACGTCTGCCTTCTTTCCATGCAATCAGTACAGTGCTACATAATATAATGTGGAACATCTTGATTATATCTTGGTATAAAACACTTTAATTTGATGTCATCCAAACGTGCACCCAAACGATTGGCTTGGCCGAGTTTGAGTAATGTACATTATCTTGAAGTCTCACACCACATATATTGTGGAGGTGGGAGTTGGTTTTAAACCACTGCTAAATACTTTACATTTCCTTTGACTTTATAATTATTAGGCCACCACTTATATGTTGTCTCGGAGATTGATGCAGCAAGTAATGAGGCACAGTGTTCTAAGTGGTGCATGTTTACACACAAGATCTTGTACGATGTGATTGATATTCAAAATGTCAGTATCTGTGATTTCATGTGCACCCACACAGGCACACTGACAAGCAATCTAATAAGATTTTTATGTATTGCATACCCACACACATGCACCAGCTTATCATGCATGACATAGTGAACTCATTCCAAGACTACTAGTGATGGGTGGCGCCACCAGGTGGGCCTGGAGACAGTTGATTAAAAATGGTGAATCTATGAATGATGTTGCTCAGATTGACATTTGTTGATGTTCTTCTATGTGCCGTGTCTGTTACAGACATTATCGATCATGGCCCTCCAAACCGCACGGTCGTTTGAAGCAGTTCTGTTGTGCTCCTTTCACACCACGTTGACAGACTATATCTATTATTTATTACTATTTTTTTATTTTATGATTTTTAGTCCTTTGGGCCAAAGGTCCAACGGACTTATGCCTGCGTCCGCCGTGTGCCGTGCCCTGCCATAACTCAGAAACCGTTCAGCAACTTTTTCTTTAATTTTGCATAGACATATCTTAGGGTACTGCCACTATGCACGAGAACTCTGTATTTGATTGAATCATTCCAAATTCCCAGGGTAATTTTTCACATTTTGATTAGTTTTTCAAAAACTCTTCTCTGATTTTGCATAGACATTTTATGTGGTAGTGCCACTATACACACAACATCTGTATTTGATTGAATCATTCTAAGGGCACCTCAGGGCTCCCCAAAATGCAAAATTGTCCTATTATGCTGGAAGCCTGTGTATTGGACTAGCCTCGGCTCACTGCCTGCTATTGTCCCAGTGTCAAACAGAATGCCTCCATGTAGGCTGTAACTATAATGTTTAATGGGAATCCCTACTGCACTGGCAGAACCTGAGAAACTTTAAAACAGCAATAGACATAATTATCAATGCGATATAAAGATATGATCTAGGATTAAAATAAAATAATATATAAAATAAAATAACTTAGGTATACTCGAAAAGGTTAAAGCATATTTAGCCAAAAGTATAAGGAATATTATTAAGATGTTTTACTATACATGTTGCCAATATTACTTCTCTTCAATTCAATCGGTATAATGTCATTAATTGCTATTGTTTTTAAGCCAAAATGCATGCTATGTATATGTACCTTGTGAACAAATAAAGTTTTATCATGTTCATCTCTTTCTTCTTTCCATTTTGGTGGAGGGTGGTAGAGGCAAAATGAGAACAGAAAATGTGTGCACATTTAAACAAATAACCTTCAACTGTGCTACATGCGAGATTGCAGCTCACCAACTCTCCTGCAAGGTTTCTACAACCACTGGAAATCGGCCTAAATACCAGAGTATCGGGATAAAATTCTACAGTATTTTTAATAACACATTAACTAATTATATACAATCTTCACAAAATGGTCTACTCGAATATTTTATTTCCAGGTGTATCTTCACTGACTTGCATATAGTCTCCACTAAATATGTCAACTTTTTACTTCCATCATAACCCTTAATGATATGTAACTATGATTCACCAAAAAACATTTCATTGATAATTACAAACTCACAATATAGTCCAAAGGACTTCAGGACCTGTTGGCCCATTTTTTTTATTGTTGATGTTACGTCAGTAAGTAAATAAATTTACCAAATAAAGTTGAAAAAGCATGTTTATGAACAGTACTGCAAAAACACAAGTAGCCGAGCTGATTTTTTTGCAATCTATTAGTACACTGTTTGATGATTCAGTGCACAATTAGAAATAACTACGGAGAATCAAATTGGCTATAATATGTCAAGAATATTGAATTATCACATATATTGCAATGGATCAAAAGTTTGATAATAGCAGCCACAGAAGTTTCCAGAGTCCCCAAAAACATAATGTATATTGATTTGTAGATCATTGAAGTTCTCCTATTCCATATTAAAAGAATACAAAATTGGGAAACGTGATGTGATTTGACAGACATAACATGGCTTCCAAGACACTACCCACTATGCCACCAGGTTCTAGTTGTTTCCACCATTCAGCAAAGTTCTGTTAGCTGACTAGTCTGTACACATATATTGCAGTTAGAATGTTATGGTCTTACAAGGTCTCATTAAACCAGTCAGCCTTTTTCAGAACCTTATCGCCAAACCGATCTTTCTATGCTGGCACTGAGGGTGGTCACAGCTAGGGTGCATGTCACCCTCAGTCGTTCTTTTATGTCCCAATTTTATGTCGCAGATTCTTATATCCACTGTAGTATCAATGCACATTAGTTCTAGTTTTATTTGTTAGGTGGTGCCACTGGAGTATTATTTGTCACAAAACGTGACGACCAAATCACCACCCACCAATATGATATTCGTTTTTGAGAACTTGGCGAACTTATGTGACAACCCTTTAATGACCCTTAATGATCTGTGGTCATCCTGGAATGTGGCATCATTATCTGTTGTACAGGATCCACTAGCTGATCCATGGATCACTCCCATCATCCAGGGGTACGTCCAGATAGAACGCTGCATCTCCACCTATGATGACGACCTGGACACGCTGGAACCAGGCTCTGGCAATGGCTGGGTGCCCCTGCATGAGAAAGAAATCACTTACAAGTTATGTCTGATTTCTCGAAGGTCGCGTCATCGAGCAGGTAAATAAAGATAAAAATGTAAACATAATTCTTGCTTCTCGTGAAACTGATTCTGTCTCCGAATATTTTGACGAAAATCTGTCAATTATCATTGGCAGACAGGTTTTTAAAATAATAAAAATTTTAAATATTTATGTAGCACCTGATCAATGAGATTACTATCAGGCACATAAAATACATAAAGTCAGAGGCAGCAATTGTATAAAAAATCTTACCAACCAGAGCTTTATCTAGAGACCTGTCCACCTGTCATTTGGACGGGGGATGTTAACTATTGACGGGCGATAATTTGAGAAGACGGTGTATAGCCGGTCTTATTGTGATCAGGTAAACCGTTCCCGTACTTTGAATTCCTAGCATTATTTGAACATTTTCCGGACACACGGCACTCAATAATGGGGTATTAATGCCTACCACCACGTAATTCACACGTACCATCTGCAGGCGTGGCTCTCTGACGTAGCATTTTGTACGCAGAATCCTGCCGATCAAATGTAATCTGCTCTTTTTACACATGCGTATAGGGCAGCGAATCACTTTGAAGATCGTAGTTTGTGAATGAACCCTTTCAGCGGCTCTACACATGGTTTCAATTGCTGCTAGAGGGGTCAGTGCAATGCATGAATGCTCCAACAACCAGTCCATAAACAACAGATTGATTGGTTAAATTAATTTGGGGTGTCACACATCAATAACAATGTGCCAGAATATATTAATACTAATTACGCCCACTTTTTATGTGTATTAAAGGGCAAGAATCCAGATAAATGAGACATGTCAGGGGTTTATATCACATACAAAAATATCCGAAAATGTATATTATTAACATTTCGACTTTATCATGGGAGTGACTCCCGGGGATGATAAGATTTAAAACCGAGGCTATATTCACAACGAGGCTGCGTTAACGACGGACCCGGTTACCGATAAACAATTATGGTTCACTCTGACGCATCCGCGATGCCGTCACTAAAGGCGAAGGTTCGTAAAACAAACACAATAGCTCAGTTTTTTAGAATAGCAACAACTAGTGCTACCACGTTTACAGTAACAGCAGATGTACATCGTGCCGATGAAGTCGTTACCGTTGTTAGCCAGCCTGGTGAGCATGTTAGCCCTATGGCTACGGCTATGCCTAGCCACAGGCCGGCTAGACCTAGCCCTCCTCAGGCGACTGATGATACTGTTACTATCATTGGCGAAATAGAAAGTGGCATTGTTATTGGAATAGCATATGACACTGTCAGCTGAACCTACGGCTATGTAAACTGGTGTAATTTTGTTCTGTATTTTTCTACATGGATTATTTTGTTATGATGAGTATGCCAATCAGGTATTTTATTTTGTTATGATGAGTATGCCAATCAGGTATTTTATTTTGTTATGATGAGTATGCCAATCTGGTATTTTATTTTAAGATTTCTTTACAATTTGTTTTACATATTTAACATTGGTTGATGGTATTTTTTAGTATTCATTGGAAATAATAATTATTTTTATATGCACTAGATCATTTGCTGATTTGCTTCTGCTTTTGGTGAGCCACATATATATATATAATATATTTTTGTATATATATATATATTTATAAGTATTTTATATATATATATACATGTATATATTATATATATATATATGTGTTTCTCCTTGGTAAAATGATGGGCGAGGTGGTAGGGGTGGGCTATGCGAGCACTGCAGGTGCGAAGCGTTGCTAAGAGGTCCGGAGGGCATGCTCCCCGGAGATTTTTTTAAACTAGCTTAAAAATGTTGCATTCTGAGATGTTTTAATCTTTACTCTTGAATATAGAGGGGAAGATATAAAACAACAAGATAGCATATAAACGTGTTTATTACATTACATGTAAATGTAGTAATCATGATTGATAAGTCAGTTATCATGATTGATAAGTCAGTTATCATGATTGATAAGTCAGTTATCTGGATTGTTTCATCGTGTTGAGGTGTGGTTTCCATTTTACCACTGGTACTCAGTTGAGGTGTAGTTTCCACTTGACCACTGATTCTTGATTGTGGTGATGTTTTTCTTGCCCTAATCCCATGCCTTGTTACCACGCTGACAGAGTCAGTAAAAAAGTAAAAGGTAAGTTCTTATACAGTACAGTATCAAGTCCTAAGGACTGCTCAAAGCGCTTTACACTTTACTCCCTGGCAGACCTGTTCAGTCGAACACCATCTCGACTTCTCTGGGAAGCATCCAGTGGTATCATCTGAAGACTCTTTCATCATCGCCTTTAAATGATTATATCATAATATTATGGTAAATTGGTGGTTTATGTTCCAAAGATTATATTTTATTAGTTGCTAGCATGCTATGCAATCAATTAAATTGTCATTTCTGGAATGCCACAAAAGTCTTTTTCTTTCTGTTTTCTTTTTTTATATAAAAAGTTGTTGGAAATAGTATATCCAGTTTCTGTGCAAACATATCATTGTCTAGCCAAAATTATTGATAACCCGTTAGTATACATGGTTTTGGGCATTAGACGTCTTTTATGAGATGTGAACTTTGGTGGTTTATATTCATAAGAACTTCACTTAAATCAACTTTCCCAAAAGTTTGTTTGCACAACGTTGTGGGAATATGTATTATATATTTAGCATAAAGATATCTAATGAATCACATTCCTTATTTTGCTACAAAAAAACGGCATAGAACATTACTTGAATACATTTGTGGGCACTTGTGTCGAATCCGGACCCACCTCGATTTTGTCGTTATAACTTGAGTTTTGCCTAACTTTGATACCTCAGTGAGATAGTTCCATCATTCAACATTATCTTAGGCATATTTACCTTTAAGAGTATAGCGCCCCGATTTGCATCAAATACGCTGCTATATCGCTCATTTTAAATGCGCTGTGTAGTATTGCACGGCCTCAGCGGCACAGACTAGCGACGTGGTGCCATCAGCCTGCACGGTTTTTACTCCCACCACCGTCAAAAACCAGAAATTCAACATCAGCTACACCAGCTTCTTATTTAATGTGGGCACATACTATAATAGTGAAATTTGAACGCAAAATACATCTTAGTTCAGCTACCGTTTTCTTTGTTTTTTCTCTGAGTTCCACATGTCTCCCAAATGCAGTTACTGTTTGGCCGCCATGTTACATGAATGTCTAGATTTCTAGTATATCAAAACTCCGCAAGGTGTTACCATTGGAGACACAGGGGATCCCGTGGAAATATTCTGTGATTGGACAACTGACAAGTGATGTCATCATTCACGTTGTCCAATGGAATTAATTCCAAGAGGTAAAAGCTAACTGGCCCTGAGTGACTAAACGATGTTGCTACAAATCTGCGATTTTGCAGGAATATAAGTGACTTTGTGGTGTCATTTTGCACCGCTCGCGGACGCTGAATATATCGCGAAAGAACGAAAAAATTGGGCGCACGAAATAGCTACGAGGCGGCAATTTCAGCATATTTTGGGCGAGGTGGCAAAGAAAAACGGCGAGGCAGCTCACCTCGCTTGTTATATACCAGGGGAAACACTGCATATGGTGAGCCTCGAGGGGGGTGCAGATGGAGTTTTTGTGAGCTCGGGGGGGTGCAGTTGGAGGGGTTTTGGTGAGCAAATGTCCACTGGGAAATTTTTTGGACTGGTAAAATTTTGATCCTGCATAAAGCCATGCTACCAACAATAATTGTTCTGGAATGTAGTCCATGAAAAAGAATATTAAAGAAACAATCTATGATCTACCTTAAATAATCCAGTGGACCCTCACTATAAGGAACACATTAGGACTTGGTAAAACTGCTAATCTTCCATATATCCCTAGGTACACAATATAGCACAGGCCAGAACAGGGATTTTAAAGTTGTTCCTTTTAAATGATTTTCTTTACACTGACCTTATAATCAAACATTTACTGAGAATCCACTGTAGGTATTACATTAAAATTGTATGTAAAAAGGAGGTAGGCCAAAATCAAAATGGCAAAGAACAGTAAATGAATGAATGGGCTGGCATGGAGAAGTAGGTGAGTAACGTAAGTCAAATAAGTATGAAGAAAGATTTTACTGCCACATGTTGCTATCTCAACATCGGATCAAATGTTGCATTGTTTTTGTGTTGCCATAGGAACGCGATACAAGAGGCGGGGGGTGGATGAGCAAGGGTATTGTGCCAACTATATCGAGACGGAACAGGTGAGAGGCTATTTACTTTCATACGCTGGTTTACACGAGCAATTTTCCGTAATTTATCTTGCAATTCCATTCCACATTATACCACATAACTATTCTGTGTTCGTTTGCACAGGTAACATGTCTCAATATTGTGACCTTGATGCTTGCTACCTTGTTACTATTCATGTGATTAAGAATGTACACGTGTTTGGAAATAATTGAAGATATTGTATGAAGCAATAAACAGGTGAAATATCTGAATGGGCAAATTTTCAGAATTGAAGTCTAACACCCATATCCACTTTATTGACAGAAAAATCAGCAACAACTTACATAAAATACGCATGATTTACTCAGCGTACATGAACTTAGGGAACGCTGGAGATGGCGGCAGTGCATGATCACGTTTGTAAATAATGTAATTTTTACATACAGGTGTATATGCCATTACAACATAGTTTTAAATAATTTGGTTGACAGGTTTACAATGACGCAAGCACACATTCTCACAGTGGAAATGTTCTTAAATAACATTCGGGAACGTGCAGTATATCATTGAAAAGTGTCTAGATGCACAAATTTGGGGAACTCTTATTGAGATGTACAGTCATACCTTACATTATGGGCACCTTGATAGTGCAGCCACCTTACAATTAAGGTCACTTTGGCCCACTCCCATCCGATTTTTAATGGGGTCGTGTTATTGTAGATCCTAGAGTTCAACCAACACGTTGTGTCCTTCGTACAAGTGCGAGGCTCAGTACCTCTCTACTGGAGTCAGACTGGAATCAAGTACAAACCTCCGCCAATCATTGAACGAGGTAAGACACCTGTCATCAGCCCTCACCCTACTTCTCTTCACCCTATGACTGGGACGGTTATAGGGGAGCCACTTTGACATTTGACACATAGTCTACCATTCTATGCTTGCCTGGTCTCTCTCCTCTGTGTGTAGCAAGGCTGGTCTTAGATTAGATCATTCTGTAATGTCCAGCCAGTCTTTCTTCTGACTGTCACATCTTCTCTTGCCTTCCAGGTGTCTTGTACAATGGTTTTTGAGATGGTGTTGTGTTATGTGACATGGCCAAAACCAGCAGAGGTCTTACAGCAGTGTACTAAATGTCATGGCTGGTTCATAACAAAACAGGCATGAAGAATATGCCGCTGATGAATAATATTAAATTTAGCATTGGCTGACCTCAAGTGAATCGCCACAGAATAAATCATTGTGGAGGTTATGACATGTACAAGTTGTGTACTAAATCACCAACATGCATGATCTTTTCACAGGGCTTCTGCTTTTCTGTATTAGAATGTGTAGACAGAGTTCTACCCTTTTGCAAAGTTTGTTGTTATTTTGTGGCTTTTCTGTGCCTAGTGTGCACGGATTAAAAATTTTTGACATGCAACTAAACATTTCTACGGTCATTATGAGGCATTAGTAAACGGTGTTAGATGTGTGGGAAATGCCTAAATTAAAATCTCTAACTAATCGACGTAACTGTTCACATTGAAATCTTTGTGACATTTTTGGAAGCAATCATGTTGTATTTGCTTGTAACATCAAGAAGATAAATAACCATACAAAGTCTCTGCTGATACATTTGAATGTATTTTTTATGAGAGCCAGTCTTTATGCAAACGTTAGAGTTAATTTATGGTAATTTATAAGAAAATATGAAACAGTCTTACAGGTAATGTATGCAGTCTGCACAACAGTATTGTCTAGTGATATATTCCCCAAAAGAACCAACAAAAATAACTGCAGAAATATGTAAGTACAATTGACATAGTTCTGTAAATAATCCACAGGTGGTAGCACATGAATACGGTGTCGTATAGTCCGCTAGATGGCAGCACGCGATTGCTTGTTAGCCACTGGAGGCCAGTGATGGTGATAGCCTCCTGTCAAGAATCTTGACAGTTGTACATTGAACTTGTTTGACTGTAGACACTGCTTCTGACAGTTTCTGTTTGCTGTGTCTTATGATTCTCATTACACCAATCGACTTAGAAAATCCAACAACACATTCTTTTGCGTAAATGAAACAGCAGATTATCCCTTTTCAATTTATTGGTGTGGTTGGTTCACGTTTCTATCAATCACTTAAGACACACAGTCACATGTGTTTAGTGTCAGCAAAGGACTGTACTATTTCTGAATGAGTGGATGCCTCAGTTCTAAATGTGCTGGTAAGAACATCCAGGTTTCAGTTAGGTGTTATACCCTATGTTAGCTATAGATAAAGTAATGTCTTAGGATAATAATTATAATGCCTGTTTTCCTTTACAAAATGTTCTTTTCTAATAAAAATTCGAGTAGCAGTTATCTTCTAGTAGCACATTTGCAACATGTTTTTATGCACACCTATTGTGACTGTTGCTTAGAAGGTGAAAATATGTTCATACATAGCATAACACTTTCGATTCTTAATAGAGCACTTAACGTCTCATCTCTTGGTAGATCTGTTCATGCATATTCCAACTCGACTTCTCTGGGAAGTGTTATCGTTTATCCTAAAATGTGGATGTTGAAACGTGTCAAATACACCAAATGCAATGTAGTGGAGACACCAAATATGAACATCAATTACATGCTTTAAGAAAAGTCAAATACAAATACACAGAATTTACATATTTAAATATAATTAGCATATGTGCAGCCAAAGTACTCGATAGGAGTCTCCAGTTAACAGATATGTCCAAATGTGTCTGATTGGTTCATTTATGAGGAACTAGTTGGTTATGTCATGATACGGACATCGCAAACTACCGGCAAGTGGCACACTTTCGTTCACAGTTGCATTTATTATTCGTTTCAAATATCCTTTTAAATTAATTTATGGTAATTTGTTGGGATCCCAGCCTTGCAGTTGATTTGAACATTACTTGCCAGTAATGGGAGGAAGGGGGGCAAGATACAGAAACTGTAAGAGGATGGCGATCAACGCACTAGTTGAGCAGATGTGTGAAGAAGAGGGCGTGGGATTCATAGATTTATGGGGGTACTTTGTTGGGAGAGAAGATATGTACATGAGAGATGGCCTCCATCTAAGTGGAAAGGGGGCAGCAGTATTCTCAGAGAATCTGCTGCGATCTGTTGACAGTGGGACAGGTTGCATCTATTTAAACTAAATTCGCAGGGGGGACTCGCAGAGAAGCCTGAAACTGGAGGCATAGATAAAGACAGCAAAAATAATTCAGCAAAGAACAGTCTGGAAAACTGTTCTGAAGCTGGGTATAAATGTGTTTGTTTAAATGCAAGGAGTATAGTAAACAAAATAAATTAACTAAACATTATGGTAGAAGATATTGACCCTCACATAATAGGTATAACCGAATCATGGGCAACCACCGATATATCAGATGCCGAATTGGGACTGACAGGATATGTAATGTTTAGGAAAGATAGAATAGGAAGAAGGGGAGGTGGAGTTATTTTATATATTAAAGAATCTATCCAGGCTTATGAAATAAAATTAGACAGAGAAGCAGATTGCGAAGAAGCTGTTTGGTGTAACATAGTTACAGGAAACTCAACGTTAACGGTTGGATTAGTTTATCGAAGTCCAAACATAAGCATAGAAGAGAATGATATGAATGAAAATACAAAACTCTATAAGGGAAGTGAGCAAACGGGACTGTGTTATCATGGGGGATTTTAACCATGGGCATATAAAATGGAAATCTCTACAGAGTATGGGTAGTGAGGACCACAAGTTTTTAGTTTTAGTACAAGATAATTTCCTTTCTCAACATGTGCTAGAACCAACCAGGGGAGAGAATGTGTTAGACTTAGTTTTGTCCTCACAGAATGAATTAGTTGACAATGTTAAATTATGTGAGCCTCTGGGAAGTAGTGATCACAACCAGATACATTTTACCATCAAAGTAAAATCAGAAAGAAATAATAAAAAGCAGTTCAGGAGAAATTTCCACAAAGGAAGATATAAGGAAATGAGGAAATATTTAGCAAAGATAGACTGGAATAATACACTGAAGAATAAGACAGCAACAGAATGCTGGAATATCTTAAAGAATGAAATAGAGTGCATCATAGATAAATTTGTTCCCTTCAAAAAACAAGGGAAACGGACCAGAAAGAAATACTTATCGAAAGAAGCCATTAGAAAAATTAAGTATAAACAAATGATGTGGAAGTCATATAGACGTACTGGAAATGACGAAGACTACAACATTTATAAAGAAGCACTAAACCAAGCTACAGCTGAAATTAGAAATTCAAAGAGAAGCTATGAACATAAATTAGCTTGTAATATAAAACATGACAGCAAGAGTTTTTATGCGTATGTTCGAAGCAAACAGAAAGTTCAGGATAAGGTCGGTCCTCTAGAAGATAGTGCTGGAAATATAATATCAGAAGGATTCTTAATGGCAGAAGACCTAAATGAGTATTTTAGTTCAGTGTTTACCAGAGAAGACACTAGTTCACTGCCAGTACCAGAGGCTAAGTTCAAGGGGGCAGAATCAGACTATTTAAGACAGTTAATTGTAACCCCAGAAATGGTAGCTAAGAAAATTAGGGCTATGAAGGATAATAAATCACCTGGAGTGGATGGTATTCCACCCAAACTACTATTGGAAATTGTAGAACAAATTAGCATACCGCTTGCAACAGTTTTCAACTTGTCATTAGAAGAGGGAGTGGTTCCTTTAGAATGGAAAGAAGCAAACATTATACCGTTATTTAAAAAAGGTTCGAGAAACAAGTCAAATAATTATAGACCAGTTAGTTTAACATCGGTGATTTGTAAATTATTAGAAAGAATAATTAAAGATCACATGGTGGATTTTCTTGTTAAACATAACTTGATAAACCCATCTCAACATGGGTTTCTAAAAGCGAGGTCATGCTTAACAAATATGTTATGTTTTTTGGAAGATATCACTAAGTGGGTAGATGATGGATCACCAGTAGATATCATCTACTTAGATTTTCAAAAAGCTTTCGACAAAGTGCCGCATCAAAGATTACTGCTTAAACTAAAGGCCCATGGCATAGGAAATGGTATAATTAACTGGATAAAAAAATGGCTGATTGACAGAAGACAACGGGTGGTTGTTGATGGGGAGGCTTCAAACTGGAAATCAGTTTTGAGTGGGGTTCCACAGGGATCAGTACTGGGACCTATATTATTCTTAATATATATAAACGATTTGGACGATGCTAGCTAGCAAGGTGTTAACATTTGCAGATGATACAAAAGTGTTTAGAAGGATTAAAAGTGATGGGGATAGACAGCATTTACAAGATGATCTTGACATGGTTGAAATTAAATGGTCTGAAAAGTGGCAAATGTTGTTCAATTTTGGGAAATGTAAATGCCTTCACACAGGACATGGGAACGAATATGTAGAATATACAATGGGGGGAACTGTACTAAGTACTACTGTAAAAGAAAAAGACTTAGGGCTGACAATTACTGCTGACATGAAGGTTTCAGAGCAGTGTGGAATTGCAGCTTCAAAAGGAAATCAAATCCTTGGATTGATTAGGCGAAATATAGCAAATAAAGAAAAAGAACTAATAATACCGCTGTACAAAACAATATTTAGGCCTCATTTAGAATATTGTATACAAGCGTGGAGGCCATACCGCAAGAAGGACATAGATATGCTAGAAAGAGTACAGAGGAGAGCGACTAAAATGATACCAAAACTGAGGGATCTTAGTTATGAAAAATGCCTAAAAAAATGTGGTTTAACAACACTAGAGACCAGGAGATTGAGAGGAGATCAGATAGAAGTGTTTAAAATATTGAATGGTTATGAAAATATTGATAGAAATATGTTTTTTTCAGTTAAGAAAGATAGAAAGACTAGAGGACATGAAGTTACATTAGTAAAGGAGCAGTGTAGATTAGACGTAAGAAAGTTTTCATTTTCACAAAGGGCTGTGAATGAATGGAACAGATTATCTGATGATTGTGTGGGTGCTAGTAGTGTGAATATGTTTAAAAATAAAATCAACACATACCTGGATATATGTAGATAAAAGGGTTGGACTCTCGATAAGCCAAAGGGCTTCCTTGTCCACCTGCCATCTAGAGTTAATTCTCTGGATGGCAATCTTGTTAAATCTTGTTAAACATGTGTAAAGTGCTAACCAATCCTAATTACTCTGTCTACCAAACAAACTGTTGCTACATGCAAGATAGTTCCATGGCGCAGTGGTTAAAGTAAACACTTTCACTTTCATTTCGCACCAGTTGAAAAAACTTATCCTATCAATAAGACATTATGCAGGTGATTTATAAAGTGGTGTCTTGTGAATGGATGGTCACCACATATAAACAAAGGATCTTGAATAATTTACTGGAAGAAAACTAGATGCCACATAATACCAGGCACATTTGTCTTCCTGGAAATGCTCCCTAGAAATTGACTATTTCCAGTATGCAGCTCGTCTTGCCTTTAGCAGTAAATTATTGTACTGGCAACCATGCCCAAGTAGAACCAAGGTTGTACTGTTTTGTTGGTGCCAGGCCTGTATGCAGGATCACATTTTTACTAGTCCAAACATATCCCGATAGATACATGCATCTGTGTGCGCACAGATGCAACCCAGTCCAAACGTTATACAGTGTAACCTTGCTTTATAGTCACCTCTGTAATACAGCCACCTCACAATTAAGGTCACCCTAGGACAGTCCCAAAATATTTCCACATACAGTAAAGAATAGGATAACAGTTCTGCTAATAAGGTCACCATGCTATTCAGGTCATTTTTAATCAGTCCCAAGGGTGAATTTAGTAGTGAGATTTTGCTGTATTTATAAATACATGCATTACCTTACCTACCTAGCCTCCTTGGTCCCACCAGAGCATAAGGCATCAACACATTTCCTCCTGCCACTACGGTCTTGGGTGAACCAGCCAGCTAAATATATATGTACATATAATAATACTTGCATACACAAGTGTGATACAATAATACATGCATACACAAGTATGATACAATAATACATGCATACACAAGTATGATACAATAATACATGCATACACAAGTGTGATACAATAATACATGCATACACAAATATGATACAATAATACATGCATACACAAGTATGATACAATAATACATGCGTACACAAGTATGATACAATAATACATGCATACACAAGTATGATACAATAATACATGCATACACAAGTGTGATATAATAATACATGCATACACAAGTATGATACAATAATACATGCATACACAAGTATGATACAATAATACATGCATACACAAGTATGATACAATAATACATGCATACACAAGTATGATACAATAATACATGCATACACAAGTGTGATACAATAATACATGCATACACAACTGTGATACAATAATACATGCATACACAAGTGTGAAACAATAATACATGCATACACAAGTGTGATACAATAATACATGCATACACAAGTGTGATACAATAATACATGTATACACAAGTGTGATACAATAATAATAATACATATACAAAGTGTACAATAATACACATAGTGTGATACAATAATACATGATGTGATACAATAATACATGATACATATAATACATATACAGTGTGATACAATAATACATGATGTGTGATACAATAATACATGTATACATGTGATACAATAATACATGTGTGTATGTACAATAATACATGTGATACATAAGTGTGGTACAATAATACATGTATACATAAGTGTGATACAATAATACATGTATACATAAGTGTGGTACAATAATACATGTATACATAAGTGTGGTACAATAATACATGTATACATAAGTGTGATACAATAATACATGTATACATAAGTGTGGTACAATTATACATGTATACATAAGTGTGGTACAATAATACATGTATACATAAGTGTGATACAATAATACATGTATACATAAGTGTGATACAATAATACATGTATACATAAGTGTGATACAATAATACATGTATACATAAGTGTGGTACAATAATACATGTATACATAAGTGTGGTACAATAATACATGTATGCATAAGTGTGGTACAATAATACATGTATACATAAGTGTGATACAATAATACATGTATACATAAGTGTGGTACAATAATACATGTATACATTAGTGTGGTACAATTATACATGTATACATAAGTGTGGTACACATTTTTAAAGCATTACGGACATAAGTAACAGTGAGAGTCAATAATATATAACGTTTTTTTGCTACTCAAATTTCACCTGTCCAACCTCAAATTTTCACCCGTCCTAAATGAACGCCGTGTCAAAACTTGGGCAAGTTTGTTCACCCTACATTGCCTGTGTCTTGTGGAAGAGATACTATAAACTGTTGGTCCCTTCTATGTGGTGTCAATGCCAGGGGAACTAAAATACCCCCACACAGGGAAATGGAAAAACATGTTGTAAACTCACTGTATGACAGAATCATCAACAAAATGATGTTAGCAGAAGTCTTAAGAAGTTGTAGGTCCTTTGTGCCTCGTGTCTATTTGAGGGGACAAAAGATCCCACACAGGGAGATAGGTGAATGTAATTTGTTGTCGACTCACTAATCATGTTTCACTTATCATATAAATGCAACCAACATTAAAAGCCCTCAACTTGATGTTCTACATACTTTACTTAATCCTCTTCATGTGGGGTCACACATAAGGTCGACAACGTGACGTTAATGTAGTAAAAGAGAAAGAGAGTAAGTACCGACATGTATTCTCCTATTATCGTAGACTGAGCACACCCATCACCGGTGGTTGGCAGCAAACAGTCATCGATGAATTCCTTACCAGGTGATTAAAGTGGTACTTTGATGTGGCAATATCTTTATAATGCATACTGCAGATTCACGCAATCCTGTGATTGCTGCAAAAATGTGCACCTGCGATATCTAACACAGATACCCTTTGTGAAGGGGTTGATCAGTTGGACAGACCCATCTGTCTATGTGCCACGGTTACTTTGGCTGAAAGGTCAGGTCGTTGAGTAATTTGCCACTTTTCTACATGAAAACATACCATAATGATGGCTTGTATTTAGACACCTAAAACATACCATAATGATGGTATGTACCCGGACATCTAAAACATACCATAATGACGGGTTGTATTTGGACACCTAAAACATACCATAATGACGGTATGTATTTGGACACCTAAACCATACCATAATGACGGCTTGTATTTGGAATCAATTCTCAGCTGTCTGAAAACATAGAAAGAAAATGTTTGTGGTTGAAAACATACAGTATCCAGTGTCATACAGTCATTGTGAACTGAAAATTATTTTTGGGTGTTCAAAAATGTACAATGTACAATGTCCAATATAAACAGTCATTATAGACAGTATGTCTTTGGTCACTTAAAACATAAAAGCTGTCTGAAAACATACCGTATAGAAAATAATCATGCAGTATCACACAAGATGTACACAACTGTTATACACACTCATGTTTGGTTACTGGTGAAAGCAGCCTCCCTGTCCATCATCCTGGCTATGTTCACAACACAATTCTATACTGGGTCTTACATCTTTTGGAAGTCCATGCCGAACCTTTAAGCGATGACTGCACCTGCAACTACAGGGTAACACAACAGGCACTCTAAGAATTCCCCGCAGGTCTTCCACTTGTCATCTTTCAGGACAAAGCATGAATATTGGAATAAACCACTTTCCGTGTTTTGGACATGATCTGTTGCCGAGTCTGACACCTGATGACATAAATGATTTCATGAACTTTATTATCTTCAAAGTCCTCATGGCATTGATTATTGTTTTGTGACACCAGATGTGTCTCCAGTCTGTGTGATTCTCATCAGGGGTGGTATGATTGGTGTCAAGGCTGTGGCTACTTGTGGCAATAATCTATTCTGCTTGCCACAGAGAATATCGGACATTTATATGGGCAGTAGCCTAGGCAATTGTCTCTCTCACTGGTTTGCAAGGTCATCAACAGCAGCTGACCTGTGAACATTCACTATATGTGTAGTAAGAACAAATATCCAGTTGTACTTACTAGTGGTATACTGTGAGGTAGACGGACTGTCCAAGCAAATGAGAATGCCGGGAGACCAAATGTAGCAATGTGTTGTTAGAACGTTAGAGATGTTGTCACCCCAAGAACAAGTTCAGTCGTGTGGCTCCTTATAATGTCTCAACCACTTAGCCTAATTTATAAAACCATCCTTCCAAAATAAAGGGGGTGCCACTGGTCTGGGAACGAAATTAATATTGGGGAGATGAGAACAGGAGCTTTCAGATCATGACATTGGAAGATGTGGGGGGTGGAGGGGAGGGGTTGCTGTTGAATATTTTTCACGGCGGTGTTACAAACTTTTGAAGCAACCCCCTAGACGCTCACCAAAAAGATCACCTTTGAGGTTCTCAGAAAACCTCGATTTGCACCCCATCTGAGGCTTGCCAAAAAAAACATTCAGGCTCAGATTTACTGGGGGCAGAACCATATGTCTGCCCACCTCTGAAATTCCTGAGAGGCTGCTGCACCCTTTCCCTCCACCCCAGTTCCCACACCTATTGGGATGGCTAATGGACACCCCGGGCCTGGATCCACCAATGATAATTTAGGAAACAGTCAGAAAAGGTGGGCTGTTCAAGCAAAGATTATTATTATTAAAGAACTGGAGGAATTCCATATAAAGATGAAGCTATTGGTTTTAATTTTGTTTACATTTATAATCGTAATATGATAAGTAGATCAAGCCTAAGTTGTATTGTTGATTACATGCATGTCTTCATGCAAAGCATCACTGGATCACTGCCAACAAGATTTTTATGAAATGCGAGAGGTTTAGGTTATCCCTGATGGTTTAGAAGCAAGGACAATACAAATTTTCATTATGGTGCAGCACACTTTTTCTGCAAAAATTAGGTGTCGTGGCATATATCTATATTTATGAGAGACTGACACAATCTAAACAATTCCTGCAATTGTTTTGTCATGCTGCACCAAAATAATCAGGTATCTAAACAAACACATGCTCAATCATGTTCAAAATTTCTCAAATGTCAGACTGACTACTTTTTCTGTTGAGATGTTTTTGCTAGCATTGTGATTGTTGTTAAAATATTAGGGCAATGTATTCTTTGTTTACACAATAACTGGTTAAAGGAAAAGAAAAGGCATTGTTTTATGGACCAATGCAACTACAATCAAGACAATTATGCCAGTAATTTACTAGAATAATCTTGTTGATGACACTGAATTAACGTTGTATGGACAGTGCTATTGTGACATTCCACCAGTGAACTGGGAACACCAGTCTAGTCTGCATTGCTCAATAACCCACACATCTCAGCTAACCATTTGTTAACAGTTTTACTTGTATCTAATGGTCTGTCCATATACCTGTCGAATAAAACAAGACTTTTACATGTGACAGCAGGGTGAAGGTCAAAGAAGCTCAGGGCACTTACTGGTCAAGGGCATGTCTCAATATATGTCAGTCGTCGGGAACTGTGAGAATCTCCGACTTTTTTAAATAAATGCTAAGTAAACCACTGGAATGATATTGTTGATTGTATTTGCAAATGGTTAATTTGTATTTAGTCTCAGACGTATAGGCTCAATAATTGCCTTTTATTTCTCTTTAAACATGTGCAGTGTAGGAGTAGGAACATACACACATAATGATTGAATGAGGAACAAACAGTAATAGTGTAACTCATGCTTTGGATGATTTGTTTGTGCAGACATCTGGTAGACTTGCAAAAACAGAAAGCAGACATTGTATAGAATTTTCTGGTAAAAACCAACAAAGTTCAAGATTTTTACGGTGCTTTTTTACCAGCCATAAAATTGACACTGTGAAAACATTAATAAATCTTGCGTTTAGCAATAAATATTTATTTTTAGTCTGTCTGCTGAAGTGTGTGTTGCAATGTTCACAGATGTGACACTTTATTAAAAACTGGAATATAAAAAAAACTGTATTTACATGAAATATGCGACACTGATGTAACAGCTTTTTGTTTAAACTAACATAACAAAAGCTAAATTTTCTTATTACATAATTTGCAAAGTGTTATAAAAATGCACTGTATTGGAAATGCTTTACACCTATAAAATACCTATGATACATCAAAGTGAGAACACTTGTAGGTACTTAAGTTAACAATATATAGTTAAGTCCATCAATTCTGCTGCATGACCAAATCTGCATCTTTAACAATATATGTCTCCTCTCTCACTTGATCTGCTAGAGAGCACTTGCCTGTGTTTTCATGCTTTGAAGCACTACTGGAAGCAATGACGAGAGAGTGTGTTTTGTTCAATTAAACCATGAATAATCAACTGGATAAAATATATGTGATGAACAATTCAAAGATGAACATTTGTATGATTTTAATGTATTTCCACAGGTGGTTTACCTGTCGCAAATCTGTTTCTATGTCCCTGGGTGTAGTTTTTGAATAGTTTAAATAATGTGTATGGTCTGTTTAATAAAAGAATGTGTACTTGTTTTTTTAATTGTCAAAAGAAAAGACTTTGGTCGTTACGTCTAGGAGCTTGCGAAACCTAGTTGGGCAGCCAACATTTAGTACCATCCAGTTGAAGTTGGCTGTCACCTGCCACAAAAGTTGCCTCCAGTTCTTGATAATGGAACACAGTAACTGTCACACAAATATGTCTTAATTATATTTAAGGCAGTGTCAAGGGCATAATTACCGCTTTTTCGGCCCACACTTTTCTGTCACATGCGCACTCTGTGATATAGAAAAATGTCAGCACAAAACATTGAAAATAACATTGTTAACAATTTGTTTGCATACAATGTAAGAAATAAGTGTCAGATTTATAATATGAATGCCTTATGCAAGAATTTTTTCATGTTTTTATTAAACAGCATTTTGTATTAAATATGGCAGAATTGACTCCCACCATTAGGCCATGTACCACAGCACTTAATCTTAGCTGTGCTGTGATAGACAGTCATCTTGACAGGGCTAGCTTCTAAAACTTTAATAGAAGCACAAACAGATTTAATGAAAATCTTATTGATAACAATCCAAGGGAGCCAGGCAGATGTTTTTTGGCATCTTGGAAATAAAAATGCTATTTTGGATAAATCTTCTATTGCTTATAACATCACTATCAATTGAATGTAATATAAAAATGCATAGCTTCATCTTTTTCTGAGAATCCTCTAGTCAGTATCTAGTGTTCCTTTGCTTGAATAGTCTACATTTTCTGAAATGTTTTCAAACACCTATGCCTAATGTAAATATTAATTTAGTTAGCTAAGATATGTCGGTGACACAACACAAGAACAAAAAAGTGTTTTATTCTCAAAAAAATCAATTACATTGAAAAATAAAAAAATTTCAACACAATTTATGTGATGTTTTCATATTTCTAGATTACTCCGGTTTGTGAAATCTTTAATGCATTACCAAGCTGAAGAATCTGTATAGATTGTAATATAAATTAAAACATGACATTTTAGTGTTAATGCTATTAAAAGAACACACATAAAAATCACCTGTTTCAAACATGCAAAACGTTAGGGTCAAAACCATTAACTTGCTTTTTTATAGCACACTAGGAAGTATACTTACTATAAAAATTTACCCTAGGAAGTATACTTACTATCAAAATTTACCCTTGTATAATAATAATAATAATCTTTATTGATACATAATGTTCAGTATAGCACTCTAAACACTGGGTACATCTTAACATGAAAAAATTACATTAAAGCAGAATTTAGCATATGTTTGCTAGAATTAGACGCTTGGTTATTTGTTTGAACATATGAAGATATGTACAATATTGTAAATAGTCATTTGTAATAAATGTATTCCAGATTTTAGGACCAACATAAGCCAAAGACAGTTGTCTGCAATTAGTATTGCAGTATGGTATTTTATATGTTACTTCCTGCCTTGTATTATATTTATGTTTATTATGCTTGTACATTAGAACACAGCATAAGTATTTATTTATGTCATAAATATTCATTATTTGATAAGATGTAAATAAAGGCTGTGTATGATCAATAAATCCTACTTGACTTATTACACGCAAAACTCTTTTTTGGAGTAAATGAATTTTAGCAAGGTATATATTCGGGCCCTTCCCCAGACGACATTACAATAAGTGATATATGGGTATATAAACATGCAATACAGATTTAACAATGATTTATTATCTAATTTATTTGTCACCTTTTTTATAATACCAATATTCTTAGAAATTTTATGTGACATATATTTAATGTGTGTGCTCCAGTTAAATTTATTATTTATAAGCAGACCCAAAAACGTTATCTCATGTACAGTGTTAATTTGTATGTCGTCTATACAAATGTTATTACTCTTATACTGATCGTATTACTAAAACTCACTGTGTGAGTTTTCTGTATATTCAAAGAAAGTTGAGTAATTTTAAGCCATAAAGATAGTTTTTTATTTCAGAGCATTTTCCATTTCATCTATATCGTTGCCTTGTATAAAGATGCTCGAGTCATCAGCTAACATAATGGTAAAGGTTGTGTCAGATAAAGTAGATCAATCATTTATATAGCTAAGAAAGAGTAAAGGTCTCAGAATTGAACCCTGCGGAACACCACATGTTATGTTTTTAAGGGAAGATTTTGTTCCATAACATTTTACTCGTGTTTTACTTAAAAAGTTACGAATCCATTGGAGTACCGGTATATTCCCTCTGATTCCATATGTGTTAATTTTCTCAATAATATATTATGATTAATAGTATCAAAGGCTTTGGCTAAATCCAGAAATAACCCAATTACGTGCTCTTTGGTATCGATTGCCTTACTAATTTTGTCAATTAGCAGTGAAATAGCCATATCAGTGGAATATCCTTTCCTAAATCCAAATTGGGAATTAGGAAAGATGTTATGTTTCATTATGTAATTCATTAATCTATTGTGTATATTAATTAAAGATAACGAGTCTGATCATGTTACTCCTGTATGAATTGTGTATGTTATAAACTGTATCTATTCATATTCTACCATCCTAACTGTTAAAATATCTTGCATTGGACTAAAACACTTTATAATATCACTGCCATCTCTTTAGTTTGAATGTGTCAGTCCAAATACTATATGTACACAGTCATTTTTATGTTATTAAAACGCATTTGGCGGTTAAGCTAGACAATTTATAGTATATGACATAATTTTATGATAAAAACCATCAAGCCTTTAGTATTTTATACAACTTTTCCTGCAGAAATTCCACACATCTTCAAATCGATTAGCTGATGGCCGCAAATATAAAATGAACCACACTCGCCGCAATTACTTCCTGTCAAATATAATCAGTGGGTTCGGCTAACTGGCAAATTGTGAGACGCTAATGATATTGAGCTGAGACACTGGGCAATGGAACCGTGGTCAGAATAGTGGCCGTGTCAATTTGTGTCACTATCGGACACCTGCATTGACACTAGCAAAGAACTGCCATTGCCAATCATGATTATTGTCATCACTTTGTTATTGTAGACTCAGGTTGTATATGCGGCCAACGTGGTATCGCTGCGATCTTATTGCGCAGTGTCCATGTGACACTTCCCATCACAGATTTAGCGTTGATGACAACATTTCTGTGTCACTGGATTAGGCGTGGGATGTCCAGAATTATAACGGCAGACATTGCATAGAAAAAAGTCCACCTTCCGTACCTCACTTTATGTCCAACATGTTTCAAAATTAGGATTATGTGTGTTCCAAGTTCCAAAAATGTCATTCCAACACTGGATTTATTTAATATAATACGCTGGTATTGTCTTTTTTTTTATAAAATGCTTGAGCATTGTGTCAGGATATGTATTTTTTTATTTCAACAAAAACCATTAATTGTGTCTGTTGAATTTGTTGTACTGTGCCCCACTTTATGTTTATAATGTGAGTGTTCTGTAGACATTATGAAGATGCTACATTCAAATTATAAATGATGCTTCGGGCATATTAAATGCAATATAGCGAGCAGTGTACTGTCAACATATTTAATCTAATATTAATAATAATATAATATAAATAATATAATATAAATATATATAATATTATAATATAAATTTATATAATAATATATATATATCATATAAATAAATATATATAACACAATATAAATAATAATATATAAATATATATAATAATATAATATATATATCATATAAATAAATATATATAACACAATATAAATAATAATATTATATAAATATATATAATAATATAATATATATGTATCATATAAATAAATATATATAACATAATGTAAATAATAATATAATATTAATCATATCATTATATTAATAAATGAGCAATAGAAATATTGGTTTGCATGTGATGTTTGCTATCTTTGATTTAACGTGCATGTCTGCATGGTGCTAGTTTACCTCAGTTAGCACCCTCTTCTGATGCAAGCTCCAGGCTTACAGTGTCAATACTGTAGCCAGTCTGCACTGAAGTGCTCCCACAGCTAAGCACCTGTTAATGGGCTGGTGTGAACCATTGCTTTCACAAATGTACCTTTCAGCTGTCCATGTGCGTGGCTGTTGTACTGATGTTCTCAGGCACTATAGAACTTATATTTAGAATGCTAAAAGCAGCATGTATATCCTTGCGAAGGTCCCCACATCTTGATGCTCTAACACTTTGCATGCTTGTTTTATCTTCACCTGCAGTTTCCCTATAAAGCTGTACACGTAACAAAGTGCACTGTAGTAAAGCTGTTAAAAGCCAAAATGGAAAACATTTTAAAGGGAGTCTGGTACCTGATTCAACTGAATGACATTTAGGAACGTTGCAAAACTGTTTCAATTATAATGTAGTAATATTCATAACATCTCGGGTGGGTAAAAGTAATATCCACACAAAATGTGGTAATATCACGCTTTTTCATCTCTTAATTATTGTTAAAATATACGATTAAAATAAACTGTCCATTTGATATAAAATTATAATATGGAAATAACTTTACGGCATTAAAAGACCAAACAGTTATGTTTCACCTTACCTTTAAAGTGAAGTATAATGTTAATCATAGACTTATTGATTGGTTTCATATTCCTGTTTGATATTTTGGACGGAATAACCATAACAGTAGAGTCACACATACATGAAATATAACATTGTTAATTTAGATATATATGTTGAGATAGAAAAATGTAAAGAATTGAGACATTTTAATTACTATGTAGGTTTGTTTTTTGTCAAGTGATTTTAAATGAGATGACCAAAAAATTAATTGTGGAAAAAGCCACTGTTTTTTACTTTCATCGAACATTGAACCTGGGAATTGTCCATGGCAAGGGTTTGTGTTCTAGGAACTGTTGATGTCTGTGTTTGCTATTGTTATGTCTACTCTATTCTCAATGGTGACTGGGGAAGACTAGAAATTTTCCCTGAGGAGTAACATGTAGATGCTCGAAAATCAATCATTACATAAACTTCTCAAATAAACAACTGCTATACTTCTTTTAGCATGAAGTGTCTGAAGATGGGAAAGACTGTAATGTCAATGCTGCCTCGAGGCTCAGTTTAGGTGTGACGCTGATCGTTTTTTTGCTTTTGAAAACAAATTCACTGTAAGCCTGTTATCCCCAGGTGTAGTAACAAATTATTTACTGAGTTATTGTGCTAGCTGTGAGAAAATTTTGACACCAAATTTACAAATATCTCAGAAGACTGGTAACAAGTGATGATATGGCTTCCTTGTCCACTTGTCATTTGAATGGCAATCTTGTTAATTACATCTTGTTAATAATTTTTAGTCCTTTGGCCAAAGGTCCAAGAGACTATTGCCATCACTCTGCGTCCGCCGTCCGCCGTCCGCCGTCCGCCATTAGCTGCCGGATCTCAGAAACCGTTCAGCAACTTTTTCTCTAATTTTGCATAGATGTATTTTGGGGTGCTGCCACTATATACAAGAAATCTGTATTTGATTGAATCATTTTAAGGGCTCCCTAGGGCCTCCAAGGACCCCAAAACTGGTAAAAATGTAACATTTGTCCTATTTTTTCAAAAACTGTTCAGCAATTTTTTTTCTAATTTTGCATAGATGTATCTTAGGGTGCTGCCACTATATACAAGAAATCTGTATTTGATTGAATCATTCTAAGGGCACCTAAGGAGCCCCCAAAGTGCAAAAGGTTTACATTATCTAGTGATGTGGTTTTGAGAAGGGCCCTTGAGACCACCCCCAACAGTTGATGTTGTGTAATGTTCCAGAAAGTCAAAAGCTGTGACTAATCTCTACAGCCTAGGCCATTGAGACCTTGACTAATCTTTAACTGGTCACAGCACCCAGGCAGAGTAGACACACTTGACCCCTGTTAGACTGAACAGTTGCCTAACACTTTTAAACTGTATCTTCAAAACTATTGATTTTCTATAATTGCAAGTTGTGTTTATTTTGATGTTCATTTAATTATTATAAAATGGTGTGACTGTGGTGTCTATTGGTTAAAGATGTATTGTCTATAGAAACCTGTAGGTGACAAACATAGAAAATTAATATTCTGTCACATGTAGGTGACAAACATAGAAAATTAATATTCTGGACAACTATAGAGTGAAATATCCTACACTTTATTGATATCAAATGCATTCTACTGTTCTGTTTACGCTTGTCATGCCTTGTGTAGACATGGTACTGTGTAAATCAATTGTATCAATATAGACTAATAATTACAGATTCACAATATAGTTGACACCTGAAACAACCAAATGTCAACCATTAGAAGAGTTGACATAGTTAAGGCACAATAAAGCCTTTTGTGTCAAGACAAATACAATTCAACCAATACCCCTATCTGAACACTGCCTGTTCTTCACCTATTACATTTGCTTTGTTTAGGTATGTGGTTCTTTTTATAGAAAATGTTACTTTCTTTCTGTACCTGTCTACGAATGATAACCATTTGTCCGCCCTGCTCACAATAAACATCACATGAATTATAAAAGGAAGATCACTGCCACTTAACTTGTGGATTATTATTATTATAAAACTGCTCTGCTACTGCTTGGTGGACAGTTAATTAGTGGATCAAGTTCAAATACATCAGCATGTTTTTCACACCTGCATGGTAGTTTAGGCTCAGTAGTGTGCTGGCAGCTACTAAACCTTTAGGCTTGTGTGAAAAGGATAGTTGGCAGAAGAACTAACTTCAAAGCACCATTGCATCCATTTAGCCATGCAGCAGTCACACTGTCCCAGTGTCTGCTGCTATGTTTATATAATAATTATATAGGCTTAATGATCCCAATACACCAATCTGTTGGCACAATGTCAGATAATGGAACTAGGTTAAACATCTTAACAATAACTATAATTAGTTCTGTGGAGCTGTTTTTTTCAGTGAACAGTAAACATGTAAACATTTTACTTCCATCATAACCCTTAATGATCTGTAACTATGATTCACCAAAAAACATTTGATTAATAATTACCTACAGGGTTGTTTGATTTATGCCGGGCAGAAACTGTTTCTGCCCGGCAGAAACAGAAACAGCAACAATAGGAAATACATGCCATTGATAGGCAAACGTGTTCTTTTTATAGAAAATTTCAGTTTCTTTCTGTACCTGTCTACGTATGATAACCATTTGTCCGCCCTGTTCACAATAAACATCACATGAATGATAAAAGGAAGATCACTGCCACTTAACTTGTGGATTATTATTTATTATAAAACTGCTCTGCTATTGCTTGGTGGACAGTAAGCTGCAACTGTCTTTGAGTTTGTTTACTTTTTGACAAACTACTATTATATAGCACTAATTTTTGAATGAATCACATTTTGAGAATGCATGTCATTGTTTGCGGTGTAACTTTTGTATGCTTCATTTTCTGCTGCTACAAGTTGCATTCATCTGAAAGATTATTCAATTACCAATCCAATGATAATACATATGTTGTGGTGTTGGATATATAGCTTTGGTATATTGTACACGAGGGTTGCGATAGGAAACTATTGGACATTGCGACAGTGCAGAGAGACAGTACGAGATGTGTCACTCAGTATATGAAGTGTGACTTTCAGATACTTCATTTTGTAGTGCTATGGATTATGATGGGCCTCTCCATTAGCTCCCTATATATTTGTAAGTTAGGTGAGTAACACCTTCGAAGTTCTGACAGCAGGACACCGCCTTTGGTGATGTCGAGACAAAAGTTTTACAAAGGCTTCAATTTCAAACGGTCTATCACCGTCCAGCTGACCCATTTTTGTATATGTTGTATACATCTTTCAACACAATACCATTAATACCGTATGAAATTATCTTAGACCACAGGGAGGACCGGTCTACTAAATCAAATGCTTTCTTATAATTGATGAAGGCACAATAAAGCCTTTTGCGTTGAGACATATAATTCAACCAATACCCCTATTTGAACACTGCCTGTTCTTCACCTATTACATTCGCTTTGTTTAGGTATGTGGTCAGTCTGGTGTTCTGAACAATCACTAAGGATTAATGAACACTTGTGCAGAATGTCACCCACTTGGCAGGTTTAATTGATCTATTCAGCAATGAGGACACTGCTTAGGCCTCACTCTGGACACTGTCACTCACAGTGTTGTGTATTGTTTTAGTTGATGCATTGAGCTAATCTACTTGACCATGAATCAGTGGTGGCTCTGGTTGTGTATTACACCCAGCTGTGGAGCTAAGATTCTCTGCCTGCTATTGTTTGATGGAAACTGACTAATCTGTAATTGGTTGTTGGCAGTAGCTTGTGTCAACAGACAGCATTAAGCCACTAGACCCCTGTTAAACTGGACAGTTGCCTGTAGGTTTTAAACTGTGTCAAACAGTGAGTCTACCTTTTGCTCTCAAATAATCTGTCCTCTTAGTTTTACACATGAAGACATAATCTGGCATAACTTGATAAGTCTTTGTAGCAGCACGTTTGTACTTCCAGTGTATCATTGCAACATAACATACATATTACATACTGTGTGCCACATTTGAATGTTGTGCATGTAATATTTCCATGCAATCCATTTGCATATATAATGTAAAACTTCAACAGCCGCTTTCTTCATTTTCACTTTTTGATCCCTACCATGTTCAATGCTCCATAACTTTGCCAATTTTTGTAGCAGTCATATTTTTTGAAACCGTGTAAAGCACCCTACCAAACCTTTACAAGGATGTAAGAAAACAATGTTAAAATTTTTCCGACTTATCACTCATTTGGTCAGCCGGGGTCACATATAGACGTATTAGTCCAAAGGACTTCAGGGCCACTTGGCCCATTTTTTTAAAGTATGAATTGTCACAGGCAAGTAAAGCGTGTGTTCATATAAATTATTTTTACTTTGATAGAATTATTTGAAAGTTAATAATCTGACAGATGGGCAAATTAAAATATGTCATTAATAATTATACATGAGGCCACACCTTTGAAAGCAATGTGCTACTCCTGAAACATTTAAATGTCAACAACAACAAATGTTTTATTAACACACATTTGTGCAGTCAATATGTTACAACAGATAATAATTATAATTTATACCACATAACATGATTTTA
The DNA here is from genome assembly GCA_020002185.1 of Paraescarpia echinospica. Lineage (NCBI taxonomy): Eukaryota > Metazoa > Annelida > Polychaeta > Sabellida > Siboglinidae > Paraescarpia > Paraescarpia echinospica. Next base: position 34,567,696 of record CM034534.1, on the reverse strand, counting down.
CAATAAAACAAATAGTCTCCTTTTTAAAATATCTCAAAACAGAAAGGGTGAACAGTCAAGAGTGGGAGAGGGCAGCAGAGGACTGGAACAGAGCAAGTGGTAAATCCCCCACCTGCAAGGGAAATAAAAAAAACATTGTACACTTCCAAAACCCAGGACTACACAATTCAGGTGATCATCAGAAGTGATTAAGACTTGAGTATGTGCCTATAGCAGACTACTAAGTTCCTGATGACATTCCCTTGGACCCACCCTGTTGTTTTGATGCAGTAATCTCTCCTGTCTGCAAGTGAGAATTAGAAGCAATGCCTCAAGGCACCTAGAACAGGTCCACCACAGCTTGGAGTCTATATTCCACAAGGGTTTATGCAATGGCAGCAGCAGTGAATGGTGAGAAAGGTAGTTGGTCATATTGTTTACTGATGTAGTTTCTCAGGCTCATCAAATTACCACAAGCTTAATCTCTGCTGTTGTTTAAGTTCAGACAGACAATGAGCTGTTCAGATTATAATATTACAATGCTTCAGTAAATTATATTATATTAAATCATATGCCGTACTGCAGGATTGACGGTTTATAGCACTCGTTCTTCCCAGCAGGTATCCCACTACGAAACCAGCTGCCTGAGTGCATAGTCACATCCCCAACCCTAGACACCTTCAAAGGAAGGTTGGCCACGTTGGACCTTTAGGCACTTTTGCACATTTATCACTTTTAGCCAGCACTAGTGGTGTAATGCTAGTTCAAGTCTATGATGGTTAGAATACCTTGCATTTGTGCAGTTGGATGTTGGTGTGCAAGATTAACTATTATTTTACCCCATTTAAACAAAACAAAATACAAGTCAAGCAACTCTATACTTTACGATTTTAGTAAAAACTGTACAGTTTGACTTTTGCCTTGTTTCTATCCAGCAGCGGCGGTTTAGTAAAACCGTTACAATTTTGTCTTCGATAAAATCAGCGTTAAATTTGCTCCCCGTCATTTGTCACACAAACCTACCGCTTTCTGTTTTTGCACACAGAATCATTCTCTGTCTGACACGTTCACAACTTTGCCAGTCAGCAAATAAAAAAAAATTAAAACCTGCACGACTGTTGAAGTCTGCAGATGCGGCAATTTTTCTGTTTATAACAAGTTTTTGTGGGTGCAAAAAATCCCTGAAAGTGGACACTGTGTCAAAATCACTGGCACTTTATTCGTATGACACGGACCAACTGTGCACATAGCCTGCCAGAGGTAATGGATTGACAAGTCCTAATTCTTCTCCTATTGCGCAGTGTAAATGCCTGCATTTTTCATCAGAAATTACTATTGGTGCTGGTGATTTAGCCCGTCATTGATCACAGACTTGCCACAGATTTAGATTTGGGAGCGTGGCTAGTGAAGTGGTTAGCACATCCGCCTGGAATGCCAATGTTCCGAGTTCGAAACCCGGACTGGAAAGGCATAATATTTGGTATAAAAAACTGGCCCTCAGTATTGGGGACTGTGTATCCCTCGTGACTTTGGAGATGACCAGCACCCTGGCAGTGACCACCCTCAGTGCCAGCATAGAAAGGTCGGTTTGGCGATAATGTTCTGAAAAAGGCTGACTAGTTGAATGAGACCTCACAAGACCATTACATTATAACCACAATAATACAGACTAGTCAGTTAAAGGGAATAAAAACATCTATTGCTCGAATTCATGTTATATTACATCCTGCTATCTATTTCCACGTCCACCAAGCCAAAAAAATGCAAAAAATTCAATGAATTAGAAATTCCACATTTTATGGTGTGCATCCGGACATTTTCGAGTATGCATATTTTTGGCGCGCTTTTCGGGATGCCGAGATGTGACGTCACTCGCATCAGGCCGACCCTTTCCATGCATTCAGAGCATGTTTACAAGTATAGCTTTTGGGTCGAAACGAGCGTCAGAACGAGTTATTGTGCAATATTCCGACGTAATACAAACACTAGTCATCATAGAGGAACAAGCAGTTATCTTATGGTTCCACATGAATCAAATTTTATTGAAAACAACGAATGCGAATGGGCCTACAAGTTGACTAGGTTTCGCCGAGTTTGGGCTCATTTTCAGAATAATTATATCGAATGCAACCAACAAGAGATAATCTACACCAATAAACATACATAGCAAACATATATTGTATCCAGCTACATAAAGTAACGTGTATAATCTCATAATATCACTAGAATATCAATATATGACGGAGTTGTACAATTTATCATAACAACTTAAATCAGTCCGAGAGTTTCTGTTGGTCCCGCTAGCTCAGTGGGTAGGCACGTTGGTTACTTGTCATTTATTTTACAATCGGGCGACGCCGGTTCAATCCTGACAGCATGCAAACCTTTGGTTTTCTATACACTTTTTTGTTTATGTTTTCACGAAGTAATATAAACAAAATCATTTTATACTATAATGCACTGTTTGTAAATAATTTTTATTTTTGTAGTAACTATTTATTCGCCACAAAAATGAAAATATGGTCATTATACATACCATCGACCTGCTTATAACGCGTTCATCTGATATGTTTCTGAACAATATACGAACAGACATCCCACACATGTCAGACCACTCGGCAATTCATTGCACACTGCAACTCGTGAAACCACCAAATGTCCGGGTAACGACGACGAGTCGAAATTATCGACATATCAATACCACTGCGATATGTGATGAAATCCGTTCGTTGCTACTGTCAAATCATCTGTCTGATGACATGAACCATGCTGTTGACATGTACAATGAAACCATTGCGGCTATCATTGACAAGCAAGCACCGTTAAAGAACCGCACAGTGATTGTACGACCACACACGCCGTGGTATAATGATGGCATACGATCGCAAAAGTGTGTTAGACGACAACTGGAAAGAACATGGAGAAAATCTGGACTGGAGTCTGACAGGCTTGCCTACTGCCTCCAGCGCCAGCTCGTCACTTCGTCTGTGCACCGTGCAAAACCACACGAATCAAATTGCTGATGCATCTGGTGACCAGAAGCAGCTGTTCAAGATTGTTGCCAAGCTCCTACACACTGATAATGGCACACCACTACCTCCATGTGACTCGTCTGACACACTGGCAATGCGGTTCTCGGATTTCTTCTCAGAAAAGATCTCGAAAATTCGGTCTGAACTGAATCAGAATGTCATCACTGTAAATGCCTCTGCTGATGATGCACCGCAGACATGTCTGCTGACTGCATTTGAGCCAGCTACTGAGGCTGAAATTGGAATGTTGTTGAAGTCATCGCCAGTGAAATCTTGCGAACTTGATCCCATTCCGACATGGCTTCTTAGAGACTGTGCGCACGATGTTGCACCTGTGCTCATGACAATTGTTAACCTGTCTCTGAGAATGGGGGTAATGCCTTCGCACTTGAAGGAAGCGCACATCAGGCCAGTACTCAAGAAACCGAGTCTAGACAAAACTGTCTTGAATAACTACCGACCCGTGTCAAATCTACCCTATCTATCGAAGACAATAGAACGTGTCGTTGCTGCGAGATTGTCAGCTCACATGTCAGAGCACAATCTCTGTGAGCCCTATCAGTCAGCATACAAGCCGAATCACAGCGTTGAGACGGCCCTTGTCTGTGTGCAGAATCACATCCTGCACGCAATGGACAATCAGCATGTTATCATCATGGTTCTCCTTGATCTATCGGCTGCATTTGACACCGTCGACCATGAAGTGATGTTGCATAGAATTACTTAGACTTAGTTCCTCCTGTTCCTTTCGGGACATCGGGCGACGAGCTTTCTCCATCTACTATGGTCTTTCGCAATTTCTTTGGCCTCATTCCAGGTGATTTCCATCTCTGCCAGATCTTCTTTAAACGTCTTGCGCCAGGTCTTAGTCGGCCTTCCTCTCCTTCTATTTCCACCTTCAGGCACCCATTCCATTGCTACATGTGCTGTTCTCTCTCTTGGTAGGCGTAGGATATGTCCCGCTAGTCTTCGTCGTCGAGACTTAACTATGTGATGCAGGCTGTCCAGACCTGCCCTCCTCATCACTTCTTCATTTGTGGTGTGTTCTCTCCACGATATGCCCAGTATGAACCGGAGACATCGTCGATGAAATACGTCTAGTTTTTTTGATATCCTCGCCGTATTCTTCCACGTTTCACAGGCATATATCGCTGTTGGTATTACGATTGACATGTAAAGACGTAGTTTTATGTCCTTTCTGATGGTGTTACTGGACCATATTGGACGTAGTCTTTGGAACACTGCTGATGCCTTGCCTATCCTCGCTCGTACATCTACTTCCGCGTCACCTTTCCTAGAGATGTAGCTTCCAAGGTAAGGGAAGTTCTCGACGCATTGCAACTCTTCCTGACCGATCACAATGTGGGGGTCAGATCCATCACCAGCTGACAATGTTTTTGTCTTCCCATAGCTGATTCGTAATCCGACCATCTCTCCATTTTTGTTTAAATTATTGGTCATCTCTTGTAGGATCTCCGGCGTGTGGCTGAGCAGTGCAATATCATCGGCAAAGTCAAGGTCTGTCAACCTATTATTTATCCATTTAACACCAAAGTTCGGATCTTTCATCGTTTTCCTCATGATGAAGTCGATAACAACAACAAAGAGGAAAGGGGACAGGATGCAACCTTGACGTACACCTGTCTCTATATCGAACATGTCTGTGTAGCCATCGTTGGTCTTGATGCAGCAGTTGGTGTTTCGGTATAGCGATTTGAAAATGTCTATATATTTGCTTGGTATGCCGTATAGCTTCAGGATTTGCCACAGCGAATTTCTGTGGACACTGTCGAAAGCCTTCTTAAAGTCAATGAAATTGACTAAAAGAGGTATCTGGAACTCTCTGCTTTGTTCGATGATGTTTCGCAATGTGAAGATCTGCTCACAGCATGACCTTCCTCTTCGAAAACCAACTTGTTCCTCCCGGAGGTGTTGGTCAACTGCTGTCTTCAGCCGGTTTAGGATCACACTGCAGAACACTTTTCCAGGTACTGACATCAATGTTATTCCTCGCCAGTTATTGCAATCGCTCAGGCACCCCTTCTTTGGTAACGTCACGATCACTCCTCGTCTCCAATCATCAGGAACTTCCTCCTCAGATGCATAGACTCTCACATGATATCGGAGTGGTCCAAGATGCACTGGACTGGTTTAAGTCATACCTAAGAGACAGAGTCCAGTCTGTCCACATTCATGGTGCTACATCGCCTGCTCGTCCTCTATTATATGGGGTACCACTAGGCTCCGTGCTGGGTCCTCAGCTGTTCTCCATCTATGTAGCACCAGTTGCTAAGATTATTCGCAAGTACAATTTGATGTGTCATTTCTACGCGGATGATACTCAAATCTACATTCCAGTGAAACCACACCAAGAGGAAATTGCTGCGGCTGTCGTCCGTATTGAAGAATGTGTAGTGGAGATCAGGACGTGGATGGTGACAAACTTTTTAAAGTTAAATGACTCAAAGACAGAAGTCATCGTGCTCGGCTCTGCGCAACAACTAAAAAAATTGAGCTGCGCACACTATGCATTGGAGACTGTTTGGTCACTGTAACTCAGAATGTACGGAACCTTGGTGTACAGTTCGATGCCGAGATGAAGATGGAGATGCACTTGACTGCTGTCTGTAGATCTGCAATTTTCCATCTCCGAAATATTGCAAGAATAAGACGTTATCTAACGCCTGCAGTGACGGAACAAGTCATACATGCGTTTGTTACCAGCAGACTTGACGTAGGCAATGCATTACTCCACCGACTGCCTGTGAAACAACTAGAACGGTTGCAGAGAGTACAGAACTGGGCGGCCCGCCTTGTCGACGGCGCCAGGAAGTTCTGTCATGTCACACCTCTATTGATGAAGCTGCACTGGCTGCCAATAGCAGTTAGAGTAGAGTATAAGATACTTCTACTCACGCACCGAGCACTGACTGGCTGTGCACCACAGTATATCACCAAATGTTTGAACAGACGTCAGCCAACTCGATTGTTGCGCTGCAGTGAACACAATCATTTATGTGTACCACGTGCATCGCGTCGCTGGGGTGATAGATCCTTTTGCGTGGCAGCCCCAACACTATGGAACTTGCTGCCGAAAAAGCTGACTGCAACAAGAATGACAAACACTGATTTTAAATCAAACCTTAAAACTTATCTGTTTTCCCGAACATTCTGTACGGCGCCGTGAGCAACGATTGTTGGAACGGCGCAATATAAATGTCACGATTTGATTTGATTTGATTATATAACGATGTTTCTAAATTTTATTTATCCAAACAAATATAATGTAATGGATATATAATTTATTAATTGTAAATATATTGTACGGTAATATTTTGTAATTATATATGTGAAAACAGATTGAGATCTGTCTGGATAAATACAATTTAGAAACATCGTTATATATAATGACCATATTTTCATTTTTGTGGCGAATAAATAATGACTAAAAAAATAAAAAAATATTTACAAACAGTGCATTATAGTATAAATGATTTTGTTTATATTACTTCGTGAAAACATAAACAAAAAAAGAGTAAAGAAAATCAAAGGTTTGCATGCTGTCAGGTTTGAACCGGCGTCGCCCGATTGTAAAATAAATGACAAGTAACCAACGCGCCTACCCACTGAGCTAGCGGGACCAACGGAAACTCTTTGACTGATTTAAGTTGTTATGATAAATTATACAACTCTCATATATCGATATTCTAGTGATATTATGAGATTATACACGTTACTTTATGTAGCTGGTTACAATATATGTTTGCTATGTATGTTTATTGGTGTAGATTATCTCCCGTTGGTTGCATTCGATATAATTATTCTGAAAATGAGCCCAAGCTCGGCGAAACCTAGTCGACTTGTAGGCCCATTCGCATTCATTGTTTTGAATAAAATTTGATTCATGTGGACCCGTAAGATAAATGTTTGTTCCTCTATGATGACTAGTGTTTGCATTACGTTGGAATTTTGGACAATTTTCACCAAACAATTCAGCATGGAATTTGGTAGCAAACTGGGCAAGCCACTTGGCAAGGATGGATACATGAAACATAGCGAAGAGAGCATAGGCGTAACAACATAAAGGACACAGGAAAAGGGGAAGGCCACAGCTGAGATGGGAGGACTGCATGAGGAGCGACATGAGAAAGGGGGGTGAAAGATGGAGAGAGGGAGCTATGGATAGAAAACTTTGGAAAGAAAAAGCACAGCAAGTGGTTCAACAATTAATATTGTACCTAACCCTCACCCCTACACAGCAGGGAACAAGGAAGAGAGCAACAACTGTCTGAAGTTTATATTAAAAACTGTTACATTAATTCTGTGTGTGCTCAGTGGAACCTACATTATCATCTCCGGCACTTGTTCACTGTCTATCTGAACCATTCGTCTGTGTCATGTGACCATGGCGGTTTTTATCACATGACCACAGTGTGCCAAGAATTATCGCAGGTTTTGTATCCTCAACTCTGTCCATTGTTGGATGCGACACCTTTATTTTAAGTGGGGCGTAATGGTTAGACTGAGAATCCGGGTTTGAATCAGATTGGCATATTTATTATCCATTATATGAATTTATGTCAGCCATAGACCATTGGAACTACATAATCTGATCAGATGTGTGAAGCAGCTGGATTATGTTGCTAAATAGCAGTTTTTATTGTACTGTTTACCTGCTTCTGCAAGGCCTCGTATCCTGCAGTTTGCTCTGCCCTGTGCCACAGGGATCAACAGAGTCTCCACCAAATGTCATCAATATTGTTATTGACTGTCATAAATTGTTATCACGTGTCTATATATGTGGTATTAATAGCCCTGCAGTTAATAGCAGGACATGTTTTATTCGGCCCTTGTGTGGTTCAATTTGTCTCCTGTGTCAAGGGTTTCCCTAGGGGTCAATTCACTAATAGTAAGAGAATTTGAACCGAAAATGTACCTCTCTACAAAAATACCACCTCAAAGAGAGTCACACTTTGAGAGATAGGGTCATTATTGATTTCTCCTAAAATTGTTGAAATGGGTTTCAAGTTGTACCTTTAATTGTGTGCTTAAATATAGATATATGCAAGTCTTCTAGCAAAAAATGTGCATTGCAATATATATATATATATATATATATATGTGTGTGAATTAACTGGTACTTAAAACTCCACCCTCAGTCGATGATTTAACTCATTATAAATGAGGCTCGTTGAAGTTCAGATCTGTAGAGCATGAACAGTTTAAGTAATAAGCTCAGTTGGTTTAATAAAAGTGTTCATTTGCTAAAATCATAAATTGTTAGGGTAACTTGTGAAAATTTGAATTGGCTGTTGTCATAGTTTAACAGAGACCGACCATTTTTGCAATTTTTCCATCAAATTTAGTCTAGACCTGGTCAAAAGTAATTCAGTTGGTGGTTCAATTATTTTATCAGTACTAAATATATATACAAAATGTGTAGAAATGAGCTAGGATGTCACAGTGGCTAGTAGATAGGTTCTGTTTGTTGTGAAATCACTCTGAAACAAGACAAGGAAACTAAAATCGAGGAGGGACATAAGCAAAGTAAGTGACACGGGTTGGATGAGATTCCTGCTTGTAGAGCTCTGTTGGTGAAGTCATCGTTCTGGCCAAATAGGCCTTTAATCAGCATTCTCATGCAAGGTGGCACGGGAACACAGGAAGCATTCAGTGTTTTATTATGATTGTTAACATCGCGTAATGGCAGACATCTTTAAACTGCACTCTGCAACTTGTGTTATATGTGGCACCATTGCATGGCGTGGATGGTGAAAGATGATCTGAATGTTAGATATAGAAAACAACAAAAGTATTAATTAATAAAAACTTATTAAACATCAATTGAAGACCATTAAAGACTGGGCCACACGATTATGGCACACGGTTATTTGGGGTAACTCTAAGATTGCAGTTTAGTTTTATGACATTTGTATTTACTGAAATATGTTATTTATCTATAATTTTGTGTAAATTATATGTATACACTCAGATTTAAACCTCAACAACATCTCCATGGAGCACCTGTAATTTACCTTCAGTTTCCTTGGTTGGCAGGAAGAAAATTGACGCCGATGAGAAAAATGTCTTTGTAGCATTGTTGGCAAGTAGACTAACAAGTCTGCTAACTTTCTCTGGCTTTCCCATAGATAATCACTAGGCTGGTAGCTTGGTACTCAGGCTACTGATAGGCGACATTAGGACATTTCTCATGGATAATTGCAGGCAAGGATAATTGTAACGCAACATTTGATGCTGATGAGAAAAATGTCTTTGCAGCATTGCTGGCAAGAGTGCACAAAAAATCTGCTAATTTTCTCTGTCTAAGATAATCACTAGGCTCAGTAGGCTGGTACTCCGGCTTGTGATAGACTAATTCAGGATGTTTCGCATGGATAATTGCAGGCTGTCAAACAGAGACGAAGATGTAGAATGCAGTGTTACATCACAACTTGCATAAACCTCCGCAATACATACTACTTACATACCACTTAGTTCTTACCAGATGCTCTTTATGAATCACTTCTGTCCTCTGAGTGCTAGTTGTGGAGACTGACTAGAGGGAGGGTGGACCCAGGTGAAGGTAATAGTATTGTATGGTCTCATACAGCACCTAAGTCCACCTAGACAAGATACTCATGGCTCTTGCTCCATTATCAGAGCAAGAGTTTGGCAGCTGCTAATGCAGCCAGCATGGGTTTTGTAGATCAAGACTACTGGCTGTGTATAGCACCTTTATCCTCCTGGACAAGGCACTGGTGGCTCTTGCTCCATTGTCACAGCAAGTGTTTGGCAGCAACTAATGCAGTGCATGTATGGATTTTTGTAGATCAAGACCATTGACTATGTGAGTCCATAACAGATTTTTCTATTTTCTTGTCAGGAATCCTTTCCAGGTAGAAGGGACGGACAGGATTTAGTGTCTCCACCAAAAGACACAGGCAATGTAAGGTGAAAGAAATTGCCCATGTTTTGAAATCCAGGAAGGGATTTGAACCCAAGTCACCTTGATGGACTATTCAGAGCTGATTAACCATTAGACCACTGCTTCCAAAGAGGATTTCATGATTTCAGGATGATAAGCTGGTTGGAGCTGTCTTCTTCCATTCAGATACACCATCAGTCAGCAGGTTATTACATATTGTGATGGAATCAGGAAGTGGGCACAGAGTGCATGCATTAAGGAGATTGTGATATTAGTGTCTTGCTAGAACCAGGAGGTGTAGCTGCACTTTGCCGAGCGAACTGGTTTTGTCCAAAGGATGTCGGAGATTTCTATTCAGCACATCTAAGTTTCCTGTTGCTCACAACATCATTATGTGTGATTTAACAGTGAATGCTGCAAAGTAATACCACACAGACACATGATGCCCAGAGTGTGCATTGTTTTTAGTTTGCTTAGTTTCTCAGATGTTGAATGGTGTGTAGGTGTTGAAAGACACTATCATTGAATATGTATGATGAGTTACGTGAGACAAAGCTTGGAGGCATAGACTTGTAGTTAGATGTTGAAAGACACTGTTCTGTAAAGTATACAGTAGGTTACATGAGACAATGTTTGGAGGTATAGAATTGCACTTAGATGTTGAAAGAAACGGTTCTTGGACTTGAAAGTACATAACGAGTTACATGAGACAATCCTTGGGGATACAGAATTACACTTAGATGTTGAAAGACTGTTCTTGAATGAATGTATACAGTGAGTTACTTGAAACAAAGTTTGGAGGTGTGGAATTATACTTAGATGTTGAAGGAGACTGTTATTGAAAGTATATAAGAGTTACCTGATACAATACTTGGAGGTAGAGAATTGTACTTCGTAGATAATTGTTTCATTTAAATATCTATAGATGTTTTTATCCGAAAAAGAGACTTTGAAGTATGCATAGCTGGAAAAGCCAATTCATGTATTTCCAAATCTTTCTGTACTTTTTATTAAAATGCAGCCATATTTTGTAAGCTCTTATAATTATAAACCATTGTTTACAAATGTTCTTCATATCTTCTACAATTGTACCAATTTATGTAAATCCATGTCAAATGTCCTTGTACATTAGCGACTGGCATCTACTAAAAGTGTTTTTTATTAAATTAAATCGTAGGCAACAGTTTAACATCAGTGGACAATATCTGTGCTGTAATTGTCCTGGCTAAAGAAAAATCAGTTACGAAAGACGAAGATCATCCATTGTCCAAGTGTTTCAAGTTGCCGCCATCAGGAAGGCGACTGCGTGCCTACAAGACAAGGATGAGCCGAATGAGGTGTTCCTTTGTGCTAACGGCCATAGCAGCCATTAACAGCCATTAACTCTTGAGATAATCTGACTGAGACAATATTAAATAAATTATGATTTGTAATTATGATGTTCTGTATCGAACTGCCCACGAAGTGTACACCAAATTCCTTGTAGAGGCATAATAAATTATCTTCTCTTATCTTATACACAGATCTTTACATAAAAACTATTTATATTATATATAATGATGCAATGTAAAAAAAATTAATATTTACATAGAATTTTGTAATAATGGTTCCATTGCCCTCTTGGCAAATTCCACTAAATCCCTTATCATACATTTATTTCATCAGAGTCCAAGGACATCAGGAAGACAGAAAAAAAATACATGGCCTCATTGTATAACATGCAGATCAGGATCAAAGTAGACTTGTCTGGTAACTAATCATGTTGAACAATTTGCAAGTATGTTTATATTACCTCAGCCATTTATGTGATGTGAGAAGTATTGATGTCACTCACACATCAAATTACTGGGTGTAATGTGATGAAATATTTGCAAGGGTAATGTTTTAATTCATGTCAAAGGTGGCCTTGTAGTGTTTAGTGCATATTAAACTGTTACCACGTCAGCCAGTGTGAATTACACGCCTGCCTCCTAGAACTGAACGGGGAAAATGTTGCATAAAAACAACTAACAATTACAATCAGAAGATCCTGTAGCTACAATGGCTTATTTGCACTACGAACTACAGATTTTGCAACAAGTGCACCATTCTGATGTGAACGTGCCTACATATAAACAAGACACAATTACGGGTCGCAGATTATCCGTCTGAAGTCTCTGCATGATTTGCACCCAGTCAGGGTCCACTGCACTGGGTAGTTGGGGTCATCTGTACTTTGGTACTTGTTTGTGTCACTACAACGTTGAAAGACAGTGCACAGACACTGAATACAATCCTTGATTAACAGCTTTCATCATCAACACCCACCTTTCTTTCACAACTGTTTTTTTTCACTGACAGACTACGTAGACTATAACATGTCAGTCTGATTTTTTGACCCGTAATGAATGACGAAAATTATATAATATCAATTATAAGTGTGGTCATTATGAAAGTTTAATATTAAACATCACAACCATTCCCTCTTGATTGTTTAGATGGTTGTAAATAAGAGGTTCCGTTGTTATAAAATATTATGTGAAAAGAAGAGACAAAGGAAAAAAAAAAATCAAGAACCAAGATCAAACCTAGCCTCATCCCAGCCTGTATGGACACAGAATAGAACAACAACATGCAATGTTTCCTATTGGGAAATGCTTCCTGGTTTCATTCCCATTTAACAGCCCATTAAGTTCTGCCCTCAGGGAGCTGTATTGTTAACTATATATGTCCCCTAACAGAACACCCGGATCAAGTGATGGATCCAGTGTGACAGTGCGAGGGATCCTTGACCACCCACTCACTCTGTTCTGGCGAGTCTTGTTGAACTTCTGCGACAACTTAATCTCTGCTCAATTCAGCAGTCCATTTCACCGGACGCGTATGGGAAATGTTGTTTGCATGAAACCACTGCATGTCTACACCATGGGTCTGTCTGCTTCACAGTGTTGTCTGTCTCATCATTTTTATCATAAAATCATGTTATTGTTCGTCTCATAATTTTTATCATAAAATCATGTTAGATTTTGAAAAATTATAGTTTCTTATTTTTTTTGATTCCTTGCGGGGTAAGGGTCACACCTCCCGGCCTGTTATGCCCTCTTGATGATACTTCTCTAGCTTTCTTAATCTTCTGCAGTTGTTTTACACTCTCGGCTGTTCCTCTTTGCCCTTTCGGGATTGGTTTTCAAACTGCCTCTCTTAATTCCATCTACCATTCTCTGTTCTATAAACTAGCTATACCAGTAATTTCACCAAATGTTTTAATAAACCATAATTTATTCACGTAATTCGATCTTTATCTGTTTATTTTTAATGTTCCAGGTCTATAACCGGTTTCCGTCCGTTCCTGACCTGGAACCATGTCATCACTGATGTGGACTAATTACTGGTTTAATTATACTTTAAATCAAATGCCCTGAACTATATGCATGCAGTTATGTAAAAGAACTAAGCAGGAAACTGTTTTTGAGCTACGAAGCTGAACACCCATAACAGAGATAACCATTTTGAATTGACCTCAAGCAATAGCAGCATCTCATACATTGGACTGTAAAAATAAAACTTGTCCAGTTTTCGTTTGATCGCAAATTGTCTAGGACACAAGATGACGATCTCATACTGGAGATGTAAGATAGTGATGATAAAATCATGGATCTGCCTTTGTCGTCATACACTGGGTTGAGTTTCCTAGAAGCAATCTTTCTTGCATCAACAACAGGAGGATTAACTGGGATTGTATTTAGGATTGCGGTTGTCTTTAGGGTTATTGGTTTAGCATTAGGACTGTGGATTTATGTGTTGAGTCTGCCTGTGACTTAAGCTCAAGTCATCCTTCATTGACTTGGCCATACTCTTTATAAGTAAGTTTACTTACATGTCTAGGCACTGATTGCTTTATCTCGCATTTATATAACAAAGTCTCCTATGATAGTTTAGGAAAGAGAACAGAGGAGAGAAACTAAAATGATTCAAAAATTGAGAGGCAGTAGTTACACAAACAACTAAATGAATGCGGATTGACAACCCTACAGATGAGAAGATTGAGAAGAAATTTAATACAATTTTGTAAAGGTGTAGAATGGTTATGAAAATATTGATAGAAGTAGAAGTTACAAACAATAGAAGAACTAGAGGACACAGTGCAATGCTAGTGAAGGGATAGTGTATGTTACATATCAGAAAGTATTAATTCACATAGAGGATTAATGAAACAAATTATTGTGTAAATGCTAGTTGTATGAATGTGTTTAAAAACAAACTTGACAAATACTCCAGAAGGACTTTTCACATTGATGAAAAATGATAGACTCTCCGATAAGCCAAAGGCTTCCTTATCCACTTGCTGTCTGGGGATTAAGCTCTGGATGACAATCTGGATCAAGTGGTACACACTGCAGGTCCCTTGTGAATGTCATACATTGTGGCAATAATTTTAAATTGACTTGCCCCGTGTGGTTATTACAGGCTCTTGTTACACATGTGTTTCTGGGATTGTTCTGAGTTGTGTAAACACTCATAGCCTTCAAAGGGTAGTTACATAAAGTGTAAATTGGTGGCTTCACATCAAGCCAGCCCATATCCATAGTTATGTCTCCCAGATAACAGTGTAAAGTTTCATTTGTATCAGCCAAGAAATGCAGCGATATGTAGCTAAAACAGACAGGCAGAAAGACCCAAACTTGTACCGCGTTATAAGATATGTAATCATTAATGTATATATATAGAAAGAGTCAGAGAGAGAGAGAGAGGGCCTTCAAACAAGGAAGACAAGTGCAAGTGATGTCATCCACCGGTGTCATCCGGTGTAGTCTGGTCGTTCATCCCCGTCACATCCAGGGTCCGGAGCCTGGAGTCTCATCTCAATTGAGGAATTTACATCTAACCAAGGATGATGCGTTGGTGATGCCATCTTCCATATGTCAGATGTCACACTAGTTAGTACATGTGCATGGGACATGAGCTGTTGGTTGTTCTAAATATCACCTACAGGTACTCTAGAGAGGCCGTTCACCTTCTGATAACAAGGAACAACAGCAGGATATTGTGTGCGTATATTGTCACTAATGTTATTGACACACATGTTGTTTATCTCTATGTTATTGTGGTGGAAAGTTAAAACAACTATCACTTAGCTAATTGTAAAATTTGCACAGGTGTAGTGAGTTTTAGTGAGGGTTATTTAAGAGAAGCCAGGAGAGAAGGGGGGGTAAAGGAGGAGGGAGAAGTTAGGAGAATGGGAAGAGAGAGAGAGAGAGAATGAAGGAGAGAGATAGAGGGGAGACAGGGAAGGGAAGGGTATGAGAAGGGGGATGGAGAGAGAGGGGGAGGGAGAGGTGAGAGAGAGAGAGAGAGGGGGGGGAGAGACAGGGAGAGGGGGGTTGAAAAAGGGAAGGTTTGGAGAGGGAGAAAGAGACAGGTGGGGATGGGGAGGGTGACGGTAGAAGAAACGGAAGAGAGAGAGAGGGAGAGAGAGGGAAAGAAGGAGAGAGGGAGAGAGCATCAAACAAGGCGTTACCCATCAAGGGGAGTGAAGAATGAAACCCAGCATAGGAGAGTCAAAGACATCAAAGGCACAACAGGGATGGCAATAAATCTATTAGATCTATCAGACCCATGTGTCAGGGGCATCTCTGTACATTCATTTACTTATTCATCTGAGCTCTGATGGAAGCACACTGCTGAAACAACTCCTCCCTATGTACTCTGTCTTCGCGGGAATGTTTCATGTCTTCTGCTCGCTCATTTTTCCGGTGTCAGGCTTTTTAGGTAATTTAGTTACGAAAACACGTAAGAGAATTTCGTCTAACACTTACTTATTCATATTTGGTCTGACGGAAGCAGGCGGCAACTCTTTCCTAGACACTCTGTCTTGGGACATACTCCTGGCAGGAATATTTCATTTCTTCCAGCTTGTTCATTTATTCTCCAGTGACAGTCTTTTTAGGTAATTTAGTTACACAAACACAGAAGAGAATGTGGTTTTATAGTCCTAGAGATGAGGTGATGAAGAGGGCCAAAACAGGAATGTTAGGATATTGAATATGATGAAAATATAAATGGTTCAAATATAAAATTGTTGCATGTAGGTGGTCACAGTGGAGTACACTCTATCAGTAGCTTAATTCAGAAAAATAAATGTCTAAAAATGTTATAGAGACATCAGACAAGGAAATTAAGAGCTCAAAAATAAAAACAGCTACTGGTACTTTACAAAATGTATTTAACTTGTTGGAAAAGCCCACCACTTTTCCACAAAACTTGCTTTACATTTCTGTTGTACCTATGTGTCTTCTATAGAAGAGGAACACATACTATCTATTGTTTTAGGATCTAGTAATATTACTTAGACAAATGTAATTTATTAATTATGCAGAATAAAATATCCACGGGTACCTTCTGCAAAAATGTCAAGACTTGCATTTATACCCTAAATTCTTGGCAGTCCTTCACTCTGAAGATGACTTTTCACGTCTCTGTTTACGATATCGTGGTTTCTTCTGCCTCTGAGCTTGAGTTTATGCAGATTCATGTGCT
Source organism: Paraescarpia echinospica (assembly GCA_020002185.1). Classification (NCBI taxonomy): domain Eukaryota; kingdom Metazoa; phylum Annelida; class Polychaeta; order Sabellida; family Siboglinidae; genus Paraescarpia; species Paraescarpia echinospica. Next base: position 34,551,244 of record CM034534.1, on the reverse strand, counting down.
TTAGAAGCTTTCGTATTATATGCAATTTTTTGATATATTCATTATTTTATAGTACCTAAAAATTCACAGTTATTACTTACACATCAAAAGTCTGTTACTTATAAGCAAAATTACTAATTACCCTTTGATATTAATAAGTAATAGACTTGTGATGTGGGTGGTGTCATCCAAGGGGTTGTGTCATCTACAGGGTGGTGTTAGGTAAGGGGTGGTGTCAGCTAAGGGGTGGTGTCATCTAAGTGGTGGTGTCATCTAAGGGGTGGTGTCATCTAAGGGGTGGTATCATCTAAGAGGTGTTGTCATCTAAGGGGTGTTGTCATCTAAGGGGTGTTGTCATCTAAGTGGTGGTGTCATCTAAGGGGTGGTGTCATCTAAGTGGTGTTGTCATCTAAGTGGTGGTGTCATCTAAGGGGTGGTGTCATCTAAGGGGTGGTGTCATCTGAGAGGTGTTGTCAACCAAGGGGGGTGTCATCTAAGGAGTGTTGTCATCCAAGGGGTGGTGACATCTAAGTGGTGTTGTCATCCAAGGGGTGGTATCAGCTAAGGGGTGATGTCATACGTACGCAAGATCCTTAGCCTCGATGAATTATCTGCAAAACGACCATGTTATTTCACTCAATAGGAACAATGAAATGAAATCAGTTTAACTGATGTGACATGGTACCAACACACTACCTACCGCACTGCCCTGTCCTGATATATTGCCAGCGCTCAATAGTACCAGTTTCACTCATTAGGCAGCCCTACTGGAGTTTGTAAAATTTCCTAACCCATATAGTATTATTTCTGGGAGGGTGATGGTTTTGTTGTCACCTCATATCGTGGGGGAAATAATTTACTACAGTGGCACCCCCTATCAAGTGAAACATATTAATGCACATTGACACTACTGTGGAAATTGGAACCAGTCAGTGTTGTGGGTACTGTCTTGGCTACCATGTCACATCAGTTGGAACCAGTCAGTGTGGTGGGTACTGTCTTGGCTACCATGTCACAACAGTTGGAACCAGTCAGTGTGGTGGGTACTGTCTTCGCTACCAGGTCACATCAGTTGGAACCAGTCAGTGTGGTGGGTACTGTCTTGGCTACCATGTCACATCAGTTGGAACCAGTCAGTGTGGTGGGTACTGTCTTGGCTACCATGTCACATCAGTTGGAACCAGTCAGTGTGGTGGGTACTGTCTTGGCTACCATGTCACATCAGTTGGAACCAGTCAGTGTGGTGGGTACTGTCTTGGCTACCAGGTCACATCAGTTGGAACCAGTCAGTGTGGTGGGTACTGTCTTGGCTACCAGGTCACATCAGTTGGAACCAGTCAGTGTGGTGGGTACTGTCTTGGCTACCATGTCACATCAGTTGGAACCAGTCAGTGTGGTGGATACTGTCTTGGCTACCAGGTCACAACAGTTGGAACCAGTCAGTGTGGTGGGTACTGTCTTGGCTACCAGGTCACATCAGTTGGAACCAGTCAGTGTGGTGGGTACTGTCTTGGCTACCATGTCACATCAGTTGGAACCAGTCAGTGTGGTGGGTACTGTCTTGGCTACCAGGTCACAACAGTTGGAACCAGTCAGTGTGGTGGATACTGTCTTGGCTACCATGTCACATCAGTTGGAACCAGTCAGTGTGGTGGATACTGTCTTGGCTACCAGGTCACATCAGTTGGAACCAGTCAGTGTGGTGGGTACTGTCTTGGCTGCCATGTCACATCAGTTGGAACCAGTCAGTGTGGTGGATACTGTCTTGGCTACCAGGTCACAACAGTTGGAACCAGTCAGTATGGTGGGTACTGTCTTGGCTACTAGGTCACATCAGTTGGAACCAGTCAGTGTGGTGGGTACTGTCTTGGCTACCATGTCACATCAGTTGGAACCAGTCAGTGTGGTGGATACTGTCTTGGCTACCAGGTCACATCAGTTGGAACCAGTCAGTGTGGTGGGTACTGTCTTGGCTACCATGTCACATCAGTTGGAACCAGTCAGTGTGGTGGATACTGTCTTGGCTACCAGGTCACAACAGTTGGAACCAGTCAGTATGGTGGGTACTGTCTTGGCTACCAGGTCACATCAGTTGGAACCAGTCAGTGTGGTGGGTACTGTCTTGGCTACCATGTCACATCAGTTGGAACCAGTCAGTGTGGTGGGTACTGTCTTGGCTACCATGTCACATCATTTGATTCCGACAGCTATTAGCTGTGGCTTTGGAAGCCGTTTTGTCCTCAAGTTCCACATCACATATTGTGGGGGTGGATGATAGTTTGAGCTAATTCAAAACACTGCATTATTTTGACATGGTGCACTTGTGGGAGGAACACTGTGTGGCTGAGCTCTTTAGCCAGTGAAAATGCAGCCAGTCTAATGGCACAACTCCATGGCCAGTTTAATCAACTGTCATCTATGGATGAGCTGCATAATCAGATAAGTGCTGGCCAGACAGACTGATTGATTCCCACACCAATTCCCACAGTGACCATTAAAGCATCTCCCAGCTTGGCCAGAAAAAGAAAGATTCCATTTTAAAAGACAATTCTTTATCCATAATAATTTTATTCACATTTTGTGGGAATTGCATCGTGTTAAGATATATTTGCATATTGTTGTGCTGCTTTATGGGTTATCATTTTTGCTAATTACCCCCATAATTTTGTGAATCTTCTCTTCCAGTTTGATCATATTGTATGTTTTCTAAGAATTTTTTAAATGTATAGTAAACCACCTTAAAGATATTCCGTCTGCGAAATAAGGCCGGTCCGATCGTCCCGGACGAGTAGTTTCAGTGACCGGACTAGTCCATGTTTAGAGGAACAGTCCCATCGGACTAGCTGTGATTATGTGAATTAATTTCGCTGTGTACATGCTAGTTTGGTATTTTGATGGAACAAAACAAAACAAGACTATAAGGCGGCATTTTATCATGCGCAGCTAAATATTCCGTATGTCCGTTGAATAGGAAACTTGCTGAATGCGGAGAATGTATATGACGGCTGTTTACATTCAATTAGGATAGGAAGTGCCCCCTAGTGAACATGACTAATGAGTGTCATGGACAAACATACATGCACCAGTTACAGACATCGTTATGTGTTATCCTTTCATAGATGCATTATTCCTCCTTCGGGTGATTATTTTAGCAAGTTACCAAACACCAGCAATGTTACTGATTGTTCAGTAGTCGGCTTCGGGAAAGGAAACGCTAATGAAAAGTATAGGCCAAATGATACAATTTAGTCCGACAATGTCGGCTCTTCGTCGTCATCAGGCTTCAAATGCTGCTGGCATCGCCTGGTCCACCACTGCCGTTTGTGGCCCTTAAACTAAAGTTATTTCTTCTGATGACTTTGCAATTGGATCTACAAAATCACATGTATTTGTTTCAATTAATGATATATTTAGTTTGAACATTTCATTGCAATGAGAAACAGCTTGTTTTCTTTATGAAATGAAGCCACTTTTAGCGTTTCTATGTGATATAACTGTCACATATATATGAGACAACAGTATGGTGGTACCTGGCACATTTATTTTTAAGGACTAGTAAAACAATATCAGGACTAATTGTTTCTGAATCAGCCAGTCCGACGGACTACCTGTCAGCTAAAGCCATTGTGCACCCTGGATATACCTTCTTTGTGTGACTGTGTAACTTAGAGTCTGTGGGTGATTCTGTGACTGTGTGACTGAATGTATGATTATATGTGTACCCCTTTGTGACTCAATGTGACTCTTTTCCATGTGATATATGGAAGGTGTTGCAAAAAATAGTAACAGTGTCAGGCGTCAACTGAGTGAGATTACCATCACTGTCACGGCTGACAGCCTATAAATATTTACGTGAATGCTTATTACGTGTTCGTGCCACCAATTGTGCGCATCATGTTGAGTCAGGAAACATGTAATTGTGACAGATTACGTTACCATTACATGGGCCATTAATTTTACATCATCAACAAATTGACTTGATCAGAAATTTATGGATTATTTTGCTATTATGCAACACCATTGATTTTAGGCAACCTACCAAAGTGCGTTGTTCACAACTACCTGGCAATGACATTGACGTCTAGTACAGCAAGTAATAGAAATGTCGTTCAACTACTGATATAAGCATGAAACTTGTCTCATTGGATCATTCTTCAAATCCAGTCAGTTATTGCAAACTGAAAATGGATGGCACCCGTTTTTTTTAAGGTGGTCGCAAATTTCTCCTGCCGAAGTTAATTTTTCGACGGATAGATTGATAGAGTTGTATGATTTAATTGATCTCAGTGTCTGCTATTTTTTTAACTGTCTGCCTGCTCACACATTCCTGTCAGGCAGCCTTGATTCAATTTACTGTTGTCGCAACTAGTAAGATTCACTATATTAAGTAATCTTGTTAATATTTTTGTGGATTAACTAATCTGTATGTAGTTGGAAAGGTCATGGTATAAGGAACCTGAACAAAATTGTACCATTTGTATGGTAATTTTTTTTAATGACATCCATTTAATGTTGTATTTGCAACATCTTGGCTTCTGCATAACCCAGGACTGTGATATCAATGTCTAAATCTACAGTTTCCATAAGTACTATTTACAATGAGCATATCATTATCTTCATTCAGTCTTCAAGCTTCAAGAATATACCTACCAGGTACTTCAAAAAGTGTTACTTCTCTATCCTGCAGTTAGTAATGTCATTGTGGGCTAAGACAATAAATAAGTTAATAAAATAAAGAAAAAATGTGCAGTTCGGGCTTTTATAATGTCAATGACTGGATGACTATGGCAGTAGATGCTGCTTCCTGTGTGAGTAAGTTTCACAGTAGGATAGAGGGTACATAGAATGAGTGCTGGTAGACATGCAGGAGACTGGCATTGTTCGTAGTTCGAACTTTCGTTGAAGTAGCTAAGTTGCTATGGCATGTGTGCCTCAATTGGCAAACCATTCTTACGCCGGAAATATACGGCATCTGATTGTACTGCCAGTATGTTGTATTAACTTGTTATTATGTCCCCAAATAGCTTCTCTACCTTGATGAGAGATATGCCTCTCAGCCAAGAAACGTGGACCCGAGATATGCCTTTGTGGGTATTCTACAAATTTGGTTGCATAAGAGATATTGTACTGTAATCTGATGGGGGGAGGGGGGAGGGGGAAAGGAGGAGGGAGGGAGGGAGGGAGGGAGGGAGGGAGGGAGAGGGAGGGATAGAGGGAGGGAAAGGAGACAGGAAGGGAGATAGGGAGGGAAAGGAGAGAGGGAGGGAGGAAAGGAAGGAGGGATGGAAGGATAGGGGAGGCAAGTTGAGAGAAGGGAATAGAGAGCAGGGCAGGGCATGGGAGGGCAGGGAAGGGGAGGGAAGGAACAAGAGCAAGTGAGTGAGAGAGGGAAGGAGGAACAGCAAGGGAAGATCGGTAGGGAGGGAAGGAGGCAGGGAGGGATGTAGGGAGGGAGGGAGGGAGGGAGGGAGGGGGAGCTAGCGATAGACAGAGTGGGAGATGGGGAGGAAGCCAAGGAGAGAAGAGAAGGGAGTGAGACAGAGACACTGACAGGAGAATGATGACACATAAACATTTGCCCAATCTGGAGAAACAAATACAAAAACAGAAATTTGTTGGCATGTTAAGATCCAAACACAGTACAGTTAAGTCTGCAATTAGGGAAATCATATCTTGACTGTAGAATATGGCAGATAACATCCCTCATTAATACAGGGCTGCCTATAAACTACACAATCACCAGTAATAACACTAGAGGCACATTACACCATGGTAGCACAGGATTCAATCAATACTGTGTGATCTGAGTGAAGTCATCTAGTCTTGTGTAATTGCAGCATAATGACACTGACAGGTTGTGTGGCTCCACACTGATTACACATGACTTCCTGTGAAGTCATCTCAAGGAACCCACTTGAAGAGAGCATCTTGTGTCCCATGTCAATGGTGGTAGATCCGTTGCACTGCGTGATTTACCAAAGCACATGTGTTCACTGCTAGCATGGTCACTGCCCATAACTTACACTTCTACATTTCGCTGTGGGTGTGTAGAGTCTAAAATTGGAGCTCATGTTTTTAAAGTTGTGAAAATGTCTTGAAATTGGATTTTGTTACATAACAATGACTTAGCGTGTCCATGTTCATAAATGGGTTATGTGCGCGCATAATTCGAGAGGTTCGCAATATAGTTATTTAGTATCCTAAATAAGAGTTCCTCAATATTTGAGATGACTCCCACTACCACTAGAGACACTTATCCCAGTCCATGTGTATTTTTCAGAGCTCTAGTAAATTACTGAAAACAGTCGGTTTCAGGGAAGTATTTCACTAACAATACGTCATGTATACTTTTATTGTGTTGTTGACTATTAAATGTGTAACTTTTACTGGTTACATTATAATATAACACATAGTTCCTTCACATTGCCAGCTTGGAATTACTTCAGTACTCCTAGGTAATGCACACGTGCGTTCGTTCCTAGCAATGCATTATAGTGTATGCTATCGATGTTAAATTCCTGATATATACTACGTTAATCTTTTAGATGGAACTTTGTCTAATCTTTGCGATACCTTGGGTAATATCTTTTCTTATGATGGTCGTTCTTTCAGCCTGGTACGCACGCTGGCAAACTAATGTTAACACTGGCTGTGCCCAGCGCATGGCCGGGGACCCACGTGACCTTTGGAAGGAGCGCATTCTATGTGTCGGCGCCTAGTCCATTGGCTCTAAAACTTTAGCTGGTTAAACACGTTTCACAATACTGATACATTATAAGAGTTTGATTTGATTTCATACTTGTTCACTCAACATTGTTTCATATCACTCAGTGGTTTAATGTGTGCCGGGCTACGGACACTCTCAGATATAAGGTGTATGCTTCATCAACAGCAGCTTGGATGAATACTTTGACAGAAGTCAAGAGTTCCAAATGAACCATAGTCTGCCAATGGTTGGTGCACAACGTGCTTTGTGCAATACCAAGTAGATACCGCACTACACAATGGCAACCATTTTAAATGATTAGACATCTACTTGGGCAACCCTTCAGCCTGTCACAAGGGATGTCCCCAGTTCTGATTGCCACTCAGTGTAGTTTTTTCCATGGTTGAGAAAGCGTTACTGCGGCATACATGCTACAAGGATGTAACCCTCCAGTTGCTTACTAAAGAATATAACAGATTTCGAAACCCAATAGTTTACCATGGTTTACAGAAGACTCATCAGCACATAATCAATTGTATCTATAGATTTATGATACAGTTTCGCTGATACAAATTAAAACTGGTTGTAGAAGGTTAAACAACTGGATATTTGAACAATTTATTTAATGTGCTCAGTAATAACATAGGCACACATACTGACACAGCAGTAACTTTTCCACCAGTTCCCAACTACTTTTGATAATAGTTGCCATTGACAAACAGACTATTTACAGATTATTCTATTTTAGGAATAATTTTCTGTGGCAAGTAATTTGCAACATAAAAGATGTTAGCAAGAACAGCATATTCCTCAATGGAATTTACATAAGCACACTACCCACCGACCTAGTACTCGATTCTACCCATTTATGGACATGGACAGGCTAAGTCATTGTTATGTAACAAAATCAAATTTTAAGTATTAAAATACGTTTTTGTAAATAACATACTTACCTGTCCATGTCCATCAAAGCTCCCTCCGTCCTTCTCCGCTTACAGGTGCTTTGTGCATTAGATTGCGCAAATAATTGAAAGCACTGTACATGTCATGTAGCAATACATTGTGGACTGGGATAGGGGACTCTAGTGGTAGTCATCTCAAATCTAGGAGGAATTTATTTAAGATATTAAATAACTATATTGCAGACCTATCGAATTATGCACGCGCATAACCCATTTATGGACAGGGACAGGTAAGTATGTTATTTACAAAAATAAATTTTAATACTAAAAATTGAACTTCAATGAAAAGTTTTAAACCAAATCAGTTGATGTTTGTATGTGTAGATGCAGTGCAGGACCACGAACATCTGTTTTCAGACTGAATTGTTAAAAGCAAACATTAAATGAAGTTGTTTAACTTAAAGAAACATAACATTGTACATACATTTTATGGAGGGGGTGAATTTAATTATAAAATGAAGACTGAAAAACCTTGGTAACAAATGCACTTGCCAAAGTGTGGATTGAAAACACTAGAGACGAGGAGGTTAAAAGGAGACCAAATAGACATTTTTAAGACAACTATTGCCAATTGCACTTATTCCAGAGGCACACCTCCAGGTACCTGCAGATACCTTTGACGTTCTTGCTTCCCGCACACCTCACCACAAGTCGGGCAAAGTATAAGTGATTCTGTGAACTTCCTGCTAATAATGATATTGTCTGTTAACCTCTGGTTGATTCCAACTAAAGGAAGTAATAACATCCCTTTAAGGCTAGTGTGTGACATCTGTGTGAGAAGTGGACAAGGAGATATGTCCCTTCGAATCATTACTGACCAGCTGCTCTCTTCCTAATTTTATCTACTGGCAGAGGCAACTTAAATCCCCAGCTCCTGATTCTATTTCCCATGCGTTATGGTCCAATTTGTCAGCAATACATGTTCAGTTCATGGCTTATTTATAAGATCAGACAAGCTCGGTGTGGTTTCAGCTGTGTTTTCCACTCTTGGTTGCTGCTTGTATCCAGCAGACGCAGCAGGCCAAATGTCGTGTGTGTGTGTGTATGTGTGTGTCGTGTGTGTGTGTTGTGTGTGTCGTGTGTGTCGTGTGTGTTGTGTGTGTGTTGTGTGTGTGTGTGTGTTGTGTGTCTGTTGTGTGTGTGTTGTCTGTGTGAGTCTGTGTGAGTCTGTGTGTGTCTGTGTGTGCCTGTGTGTGTGTGTGCATGCATGCATGTACTTTTTTATGTGTGCATAACCACGGATGTGTGCAGGTTTGTTTGTTTGTGCATGTGTTTGCATGTGCGCATCCATGCATGTTTGTGCATCTGTTTGTATATGTATGGGTATGTGCATATATGCATGCAGTTGTATGCATATGTGCAAGCACATATTTGTCCATGCTTGTGTATGATGAGTGCATGGGTGCATGCATTCGTGCGTGCAGATACATTATACAGAATAACATACTTGCTGTCGCGGCCGATTAAGCTAATCATACATGGGAGATTCCTCCTAGAAACAACGTCCACATTTCATTTGGGATCATATAAATTCAACAGTCAATCAATAGCTCGCGTTCTCTAGCTATGCAGATGATTTCGATCATGAATTTGGCGAGCAGTCGACTGAATCAGAGTTTCCAATGGCTCAGTTTGTCTGCAGTTGCTCTGTATTAATGTTCCGTGCTTGCAACTGTCACATGTAACACTTGGTTTATGAAGAGGACATCTGTTTATATCTATAGTTTGCTGAGTGAGTTATTCCCCCTCTCCCCCCTTTCACCCGACCCCATCTATTTCCTATGCAGATTGTGGCTGCTTATTGCAATTTGCTGGAAGAAAAATTACTCTCCGAGAAAGACCATTTGCGTTATTAGACAGTCGGCTCCTAACGTAATTCTGTCTTGTGTGATGAATCGGGGATGCTGGCATTCTTATGTGTGCACCGTTAGAACGGAAAAATAACTGATGTTATTTAGCGATCTTGAATTGTGCAGTGTGGGACTATTAGTGACCCTACAATGGACTCGCTGTGCCCATGGCATCCACCATAGCAGATTTCTGTACGATGTGCAGATTAAATTTTTTAACCGAGACTCAAAGAATTCAGATGGACACGGGAATTTTGTTTTGCATTGACGACACCACGTATAGGCTAGACCTACATTCAAGACATTGGGTGGGGTTAATTCATTTATTATTTGCATGGTCTTTGGCATTTCGTGGTCATCCACATGGTGTATACTTATTGCTCATTAGTCGGGGTGTGTCGGCACCAACAGCTGGTCATGTGACCGGCATGTGCTTGGCTTAATCTGTCCAGCTACGTTGTTTCCTTGCTAATCCTGACTTAGGGTTAAAATTTATTACCAGTAATTATTGCTGTTTGAGTTGCACGAACTTTAGGTGAAACAAATGTTGCCGTCTATGCCGCTGAGGCTTGATTTTATTACTAGCTACAGAGCAAACACAAATAAATATGAATAATCAAAATGGGAAGATACAACAATGATTTTTGACTAATCAGAATGAAAGTTGATTCAGCCTGGCAAGTTAATTAAAGGAAAGTTGCCGAAAATCATTTTAAAAATGGGAGCTATTGTGAAACCAAGAATTCTTTTGAAAAATGGGAGAAAGCCTAATACAGTGTACCAGGGAGGATTTATAGGTAGCAAACATTGGAATCTACCACTAGAACTGGGAGACTTACCAGGTCTGAGGATGACATGTCCTGTCACTAGAAGAAGTAAAGTAAAGGTAAGTTCTTATATGGTGCAGTATCCAGTCCTTAGGACTGCTCAAAGCAGTTTACACTTTACTCCCTGGCAGACATGTTCAATGTAACACCATCTCGACTTCTGTGTGAAGCATTCAGCTATGCTGCAATTAATGTTCAAAGACTAGAAGAGTGTTCGGTACGCATGTAGATGCATGGCTGATCAACTAAATCAACAAAACCAATTAATGGAAGTGTACTTTTTTGGGAAAAATAACAGAGATGAATGAAACACCGACACAAATAAATGTGTTTATTATACTTTGGGACAAAAACATTCTAATTGTGACGTGGATTGAGGCATTTATCACTCTTTGAACGGCTTATCTGTGTCGCTATGTAAGGTTTTTTGTTTCTTATTGATTCAGCCATGTTTCTTATCTAGGTTTGCATCCAAGGACATATTATCAGTTACTGTTGTTCCAATAATTCCCATTGTACCATAATTGTGTGTATGTTATGAGTCACGAATAATCTGACAGAATTTCTGTATAATTTTGTAATTTACGCAATTTGTAAGAATGATATAATATTTGTTTTATAAAGCTTCACATCCATAAATGTCTGCAGCACTGTGTTTAAAACTAATACGTAAATAGTGCAAATAAAATAAATTTAAATATAAGAATAAATAAAGATGAAGTATCCATAAATTCTCCTGTTATCCCAACTGCTGATAGTCTGCTTATTTCTACACGTGAATCTGGCAGTCTTAAAGGGACTAAAAACCCCTATCGCTTGAATTCATATCATGTTACATCCTGCTGTATATTTTTCTTTCCATCAAGAACAAATTATTAAGAATTCAATAAATCAATAATTCCGCATTACATACTGTGCAACTGGTCTTCTTCGGATATGCATATTTTTGGCGAACTTTTCGGTATGCCTATATGAGACGTCACAGTTGACATATACTCGCATCAGACCGACCCTTTCAATGCATTCAAAGCATGTTTACAAGGACAGCTTTTGGGTAAAAACGAGCATCAGAATTTCATGTGTGACGGACGACACGATACCACATGATTACCAAGTTTATTAAATTTCAATTTTCCGTGGGAATCGCTACACAGATGGGTTTAAAATCGAATTGATGTTACACATGTATATTTCTGTATTTTCTTAATGTTCTCAAATGTTACACACAATGTTAAACTTTGTGTACACATGGATAACAGATTTTAGTTAATGCCTTGTTTTATTTCCTTTAATGCGTAAGAAGACATTCCTTTATGGCTCTTTGCATTTTGAACAAGACTTTTGTATTATAGTTAGTGATAATGATGTTGTTCTTCCTCCTGGTTCCATTGTACAGGGATATGGTTCAGGTCCTGTACTGCTGCAAGGCTGTTGTTGTTGCCTGCCACTGCTCCCTGTAAGCAGCCCCCGTCTCTACCTGTTTTATTCCTCCATCTTTCTAAAAACCTTGGCCTACTTTTGCCAGGTGATATGCAAATAACAGATCATCAGTTCAAAACACATCCAAACAATGAATCTAGCAAATTACTGTTTGCAGTCAGCTCAGCCAAATTCTCATGAAACTCAATCAGTTTATCAGTGTGGAGCTTGCTGGCGGAATCGTTAATGGTCAGAACATCAGACTCTCAATCGAGAGAATCCGGATTCGAATCCTCTTGCAGCATTTTTCGAACCTTAACCAGTTTTTTCCTGTAACTGATCCCAGTTTGTGCAGTGAGATCATTTTGATCACAAACAGCAAACCAAATTGTAAATAATCAGTTTGAGGATCTTCCAGGTTTCTGTTAGTCTGCTGCACTTAGTGTTGGCATATAGTAAATATCAAAGAATGTACCTTACTGTAATGAATAAAACAGTTGTCAAAACTAATTGTGCGTGTCATCAATTAGTAGACCAAAATTATGGTCACATGACTTCGGTTATTGTTTTTACCATAAGCCTTGTGGGGGTGTCCCAGGGTTCACCTGAGTTGTAATTTAATCAAATCAGGTATTGTATCGTTGCAAGTAAATGAACGTGCTGGTTTGACCCTAAGACGGGCGGTGGGATGATTTCCAATGAACTAAGCTAATTTGTGTCAAGTTGCTGGTGGCGGGGTGCCAGTAATGAAGCACTCATTTCATGAGAGGTGACAGCACGGCACAGTCCCTGATTGCAGCGTCTTGGGGACATGATTCTTCTTCCTCCATCAGTCAGTAGTACACTCTGTTTACGTTCACCAGTAGAATGGCACGTGCCCGTACTAGTAATGTACGCTTTATGTATGAGTGTCTGTGGCTGAGGTCCCAGCTGTTTTGGGGGTCAAACTCCCATCCACCACCTGTTTTGGGGCCTATCTCCCATTTGCAATGTATGTTTTGGGGGCCAACCTCCATACTTCCCACATCTTTTTTGTGGCTAATCTCCCATCTCCCATCTGTTTTGGGGCCCATCTCCAATTTCTTACAAGTTTTGGGGCCAAACTTCCATATTTACTGCATAACATAGACTTAGCCTGGCTCTGTCGCTTCACAAGGTGCAATACATTTGGCTGTGCCCAAGTTGCTCGCCAAAAATTTAAATGGGCCAAGAGGTCCTGAAGTCCTTTGGACTATATTGTGAGTTTGTAATTATTAATGAAATGTTTTTTGGTGAATCATAGTTACATATCATTAAGAGTTATGATGGAAGTAAAATGTTGACATGTTTAGTGGAGACTATATGCATGCCAGTGAAGATACACTTGGAAATAAAATATTCAAGTAGACCATTTCGTGAAGATTGTATATATTAGTTTGTGTTATTAAAAATACTGTAGAATTTTATCCCGTTACTCTGCTATTTAGGCCGATTTCCAGTGGTTGTAGAAACCTTGCAGGAGAGTTGGTGAGCTGCAATCTCGCATGTAGTGCAGTTAAAGGCTTTTAAGGAAAAGTGCACACACTTTCTGTTCTCATTTTGCCACTACCACCCTCCCCCAGAATGGAAAGAAGAAAGAGATGAACTATAACAAAACTATTTGTTCACAAGTTACATATACATAGCATGTATTTTGACTTTAAATAGTAGCAATTAATGGCATAATACTGATTGAATTGGAGTGAAGTAATAGCTGCAACATGTGTAGTAAAACATCTGAATAATATTCCTTATAATTTTGGCTAAATATGCTTTAACCTTTTCGAGTATACATAAGTTGTTTTATTTTATATATTATTTTAAGCCTAAGTTATTTTATTTTAATCCTAGATCATATCTTTATATTGATAATTATGTCTATTGCTGTTTTAAAGTTTCTCAGGTTCTGCCAGTGCAGTAGGGATTCCCATTACACATTATAGTTACAGCCCACACGGAGGCATTCCGTTTGACACTAGGACAATGGCAGGCAGTGAGCCTAGGCTAGTCCAATACACCGGACTTTTAGCATAATCTCTCCAGTCAGCCACCCCTGTGATCAGAAAAACAACTCAAATCAAGTATAGGTTGAATTAGGCCATCTTAATGACATGCAATTGTATTAATCATTGCGAGTAATTGTGTAAACATCCATAATTAAGTGTCCAATAATCACAGCAAGCATGCCGGCCTCTAACTGCTAAATTTTCACATTTTGCCTATTTTTTCAAAAACTCTTCAGTAACTTTTTCTGTGATTTTGCATAGACATTTCATGTGGTAGTACCACTGTACATAAAAAATCTGTATTTGATTGAGTCATTCTAAGGGCACCACAGGGGCCCCAAAATGCTCAATGTTAAAATTTTGCCTATTTTCTCATATTTATTCTGACAGGGTCGGTACTGGGCCTTGAGATCCTTGAAAACCTTGAATTACATCACTCCAACTTCAAGGCCTTGATATCCTTGAATTCTGGCTTGCAGCCTTGAAAAGCCTAGATTAAGCTCTGCCTCTGGCCTTTGTTCACTGGTATCCAGTGCATTCCCTGCTGATCTCAGCCTGAGACCCTGGTCGTCTTATCTGCTTATTTTTCATAATCCAAGGCACTGCTGTTGGCTACAGTTGCCAACTGACCCTGGTAGCCTTTGTTCATATGTAGGGCCCCTACCCCCTCTCCTGGGGAGCATTTCTGCTGCCCATCTGCTTATATTGCACAACAATTGCCCATGGACCCCTTGTTATGATGCAGGGCTTCCTGTTTGTTCAAATTGATCTTCCTTGACCAATAACTATTATGGCTATGGGTGTTACATACTTAGATTTAGCAGCCCATGCTTCTGTATACTCATGAGGCAGTCTAACCATTCCACCCAAGTCTGTTTTTTGTTAGCATTTTGATGTCACTCCATCTTTTGTTGACCAGGTGTAGATTACGGTCAGCGATCTTGTACCAGTTCATACCTGGTTAAATGGCCTTGATTTTTCCTTTCATTAGCCTTGAAAAACCTTGAAATTGAATTTATTTGGTATATGTCATAGTGTACCGACCCTGTATTCATGAGAGGTTGATTGACAGCTAGTGACTGCATAGCTGACAAAACATGTGACCAAGTCTGCAGCAAAATTTGTATGGTTTTATTATGCCCGCGTAATGGTAGGCGTAGTATCAATGGAAAGCTGTGTTATAAGCCAAACTGCAGCAGGCTATGGAAATTCAGCAAATCAGAACAAAGTATTTCAGACACACTGCCCCCGGCCCTCCGGAGCTGTAGTAAACAACAAAATGGCGGACATCGTTGCAGAGATTTGTTCACTTCGAAACTTTACTTCAGATTATCTGAAGTTATATTTCGACAAAATGCCTGACAGTATTCATGAATTAGGTTATTATACTAGTTCAAATAGTTAGAATGACTTTGGATGCTTTTTGAGGTGAAAATTCAACAACTTGGCGGCGCGGTGTTTGTCCGGGTGGCGCCAATAGTGAAAGCAGCTGTGATTGGGCTGCTAGAATCGGCCTATTTTTATATCATAAAAAATCATAAAAATAAAAGTCCTCAACGGATTTGATTCACTTTTACATTATTTGGTAGCTACCATGTGTGGCTACATTTGTCTCGCTGGACGTAGGGCACAAGAAATCTGTATTTGATTGAATCATTCTAACGGCCCCCCAGGCTGCCAAACTGGTAAATTTCTACATTTTGCCTATTTTTCAAAAACTCTTCAGTAACTTTTTCTCTGATTTTGCATAGATATTTCTTGTGGTAATGCCAGTATACACAAGAAATCTGTATTTGATTGAATCATTCTAAGGGACTCCACATGCAAAATTTTCACATTTTGCTTATTTTCTTAAAACTCTGCAGTAATCTGCAGTAATTTTTTCTCTAATTTGGTATTGACATCAGCAGTTTACCTGGATGTTTGTGTTCAAGGGTCCTCGGGAACCCCAGCCTTATTTTGAGGGGTCCCAAGCTTGTAGCGAGGGTCCCACTTATTGCTCTTTTTTAATTGTAAGTATTGTTTTCTAAATATCACAACTTACACAACCCAATGAACCCATATAAACCTGGTTATTATTAGTTTGATACTAACAAGAACACTTAACAGAATAATATGCCTTGTTACAATATACTGTTTTATTTGTTGATATTTTCCTTGATAATCGATGTAGTTTTGGAAGTTAGAGCAGCCATCCTCACTTATGAGAGGGCATGCTAGTCTGCTAGATGCCTTGGCTTGCGTGTTAATGTCACATTGGGAGATCTAAGCTAAGGATATCGAGGAAGCCATGAGTCACTTTGGAAGGCTTCTGAATTTATTTCGGTGACAGGAAGCCTGACCGTGGTAATGACAGTAGCATTGGAATAGCCAATAGGCAGCACATTACTTTGTGGACACTTAATTGTCGGCATTATGACAGTTGTGCCTAAATATTATACCTCAATGTGTTTATTCCATCATTCCGTATCGTTTCAGGATATAGCGCTCGCTCCGGTTTGAATCACCATGCGCCGCTGCGGTCGCGGGTTACTGCATGGTTAAATCGCATGTTGACACAACCCGGAGCGCTATTTGGGCCTCAAAAGTGCCCTAAAATCAATATTTTATAACAATGTACTGTATATCTGAAACAATGTGGAATGGTGGCATAAACACACTGAGGTAGCCAAACTGTTCGATTGTTGGACGAGTGACTGGGGCGATCGGCCCGGGTATGGGAGTCTGGATCGGAGTGCTTGCATTCTGTTGTCGTCGTACGATCCGTCATTTGTTTGGTGATAACAAGTGGTTAGTTACACAAAGAATGTTCGTAAGTCGCTTTGTTTTTCATTGCGATAGCTCTAAGAAATTAGGAAGTCTTAAAAGGCACAGTGACTTACGCTCAAACCTTGAAGCCTGACCGGACATGTGCACAGATTGGAATGGTATTCTGGTTTGCGAATCACTCCCTAGAGGTGCTTCGCAAAACTATGCGCAGGGCGGCGCCATACGGAGGATTAGGCACCCGTTGGAATCTAGTTGGAATCAGGAAACATGCCTACGGGAATGATTATTTGGAAGGATTCGTGAAAAGAAATACCAAATGAATTGATTCGGTAATAAACGACCAAGTTAAAGGCATTCATATTCAACATGTATTTTTTTATATGTCATTGATACGCGTCCCCTGGGATGCAACAATTATTTTGCATGCATCCGGGTACTGTTTCTATGCGTTTAGGATGCAGGAGCTTGCGTCCCATGAACCTCTGTGACATTCCATGTGGTAGTGCCACTATACACAAGATATCTGTATTTGCTTCAGTTTTCTTAAACAACCTTTAACTGTGCTACATGCGAGATTGCAGCTCACCAACACTCCTGCAAGGTTTCTACAACCACTGGAAATCGGCCTAAATAGCAGAGTATCAGGATAAAATTCAACAATTCAAATCTTAATATACAGTATATGAACAATTTGGGTGTTTTTCGGTATGCCTATATATGACGTCACACATGACATATCCTCGTAACAGGCCGACCCTTTCAATGCATTCAGAGCATGTTTACAAGGATATCTTTTGGGTCAAAACGAGTGTCAGAATGTCATGTGTGACGGACGACACCACGATACCACGTGATCGCCAAGCTTATTAAATTTCAATTTTATTCGCTTTTTTGGGCCAACCAAAAATAAGTATTTAATTTTTTGGGAGGTCAACCACCAATTTCCAATATGTTGTAGGACCAACCTGCCATCATCTATCTGCTTCTGGGATCAACCTCTCATTTCCCACCTGTATTGGGACCTATCTCCCAACTCCCACATGTTTCTGGGGCCAACCTCCAGTTTCTCACCTCCTAATAAACAAATGTTCATATTATTCTGATTATATAACTTCAGGGGTTCCTTGGCAAACTTGCAAAATAATCGTTGCATGCAGCTTTTTAGTTTATTTTAGGACAACCTTCCAAAATGTCATTATCAACTGTTCTATTTGATCCACCCATTTAAGATTCCTCATTTGTTTCACAGCTACCTTCTTTCCATGCATGCTTTACTAATATAATTGCATTTCCACACAATTCTGCACAGTCATCACTGTGTGTTCCTTATGTCATGCTTAGTGAGTCTGGTTTGTTGCTTCACTGAGCTCAGCTTCCTGAGGATTTAGGTGCTACAAAAATGTTGTTGATATTATAAATAACACTTGTTGATTCTCCGCTCTACCTTTTTTCACACTACTTTCTTTATACCCTTTTCAACATCAACATTTTACAGCTACAAAAGCTGTTAGTTTTTAGCATAAAATCATGTTATTACATACCGGTTTGTATAAACTATAGCTATTAAAAATTACTCCCAAATGTGTTTTAATACCACACAATTATTTTTAAAATAATTTTAGCATTAACTGTTTAATTTGAATATTTACGTCTGAATATTATGTACGATTGCACATGGATGTAATGCATTATATAACAATTGGAACAAAGCAACACATTGCTTGTGTTCCTTATTCATGTCATATTTGAAATGTAAACTATAATTTGTGTCAAAAAACAACAAAATACATAAACATCTTCATAAGAAACTAACTAATTATTTAGTAGTGCATTATACGAGCACCGTAACTCTGAACACTGGGTACATCTTAACATGACAAAAATTACATTAAAGCAGAATTTAGCATATGTTTGCTAGAATTAAACGCTTGGTCCTATGTTTGAACATATGAAGAGATGTACAATATTGTAAATAGTTATTTGTAATAAATGTAGGCCAGATTTTAGAACCAACATAAGGCAAAGACATTTGTCTGCAATTAGTCTTGCAGTATGGTATTTTATATGTTATTTCATGCCTTGTGTTATATTTATGTGTGGATATTTGCAGAACAAATACATCATGATATATATCTGGCAACATACTCCTATTATGCTTGTACATTAGAATACAGCATAAGTATTTATTTACGTCATAAATATTCATTATTTGATAAGATGTAAATAAAGGCTGTGTATGATCAATAAATCCTACATGAATTATTACACGCAAAACTCTTTTGGAGTAAATGAATTTTAGCAAGGAATATATTCGGGGCCCTTCCCCAGACGACATTACAGTAAGTGATATATGGGTATACAAACATGTAATGCAGATTTAACAATGATTTATTATCTAATTTGTTTGTCACCTTTTTATAATACCAATATTCTTAGAAATTTTATTTGATATATATTTAATGTGTGTGCTCCAGTTAAATTTATTATTTCTAAGCAGACCCAAAAACTTTATCTCATGTACAGTGCTAATTTGTATGTCGTCTATGCAAATGTTATTACTCCTTTCTCTTATACTGATCGTATTACTAAAACTCACTGGGTGAGTTTTCTGTATATTCAAAGAAAGTTTATTAATTTTAAGCCATAAAGATGGTTCTTTTATTTCAGAGTTCAGAGCATTTTCCATTTCATCTATATTGTTTCCTTGTATAAAGATGCTCGTGTCATCAGCAAACATAATGGTAAACAGAGTAAAGGTCCCAGAATTGAATACCACATGTTAAGTTTTTAAGGGAAGACTTTGTTCCATAAAATTTTACTCGTTGTTGTCTGTTACTTAAAAAGTTACAAATCCATTGGAGTATATTCCCTCTGATTCCATAATGTGTGAATTTTCTCAGTAATATATTATGATTAACGGTATCAACGGCTTTGGCTAAATCCAGAAATAACCCAATTACATGCTGTTTGGTATCAATTGCCTTACTAATTTTGTCAATTAGCAGTGAAATAGCCATATCTGTGGAATATCCTTTCCTAAATCCAAATTGGGTATTAGACAAGATGTTATGTTTCATTATGTAATTCATTAATCTATTGTACATTAAACTTTCAAACACCTTTGAAAATACAGGCAAGACAGAGATAGGCCTGTAATTATTAATTAATGATGTATCGCCATTTTTTAAAAACGGGAACTATATCAACTATTTTTAGTTGATCAGGAACATATCCTTGATCAAATGATCAGTTTACAATGTGACTTAAAGGATCAAGTAGGTTGGAGAAGGCCTGTTTGACAATAATAGGTTTTATGCCATCCCATCCAGGACTAGAGTTTTTTAAATTCTTAATAATTCCCTTTATCTCATCTGGTGTCGCTGGCGACAGATATATAGAATTTTTATAGACTCCTTGGAGGTAATCATCAGGACTCTCTGATATGACTGGTATCTTATCAGCCAGTTCTGGACCTATACTTGTAAAATATTAATTAAATTTATCAGCTATGCATTTTTATTTTTTGTTAATTTATCGTCTATTAGTAATTTGTGATTACATAAAAATGCTTCCTTCCTTCCTATATTACTCTTTAAAACTATCCAAGTTTTTTGCAAATTACCCTTGTGCTGTTGAAGCTCCCGTCAATAGTATTCTCTTTCTGCTACAGTAATAAGACAATTTAATTTAGTTCTATATATTATAATTAGTTTAATTGAAGACAGTCGTTTTTTCAAGTAGTACCTATACAATTTGTGTTTAGTTCTAATGGAGTGTCTGAGTCCCGTAGTTATCCACGGTTTATGTTTTCTTGTCCTAATATTTGTCTTAGCTAACGGAAATGAATTATTGTATGCAACTAATATCTCATTAATGAATATAGAATAACTTTCTTGAGGATCTCTTGAAGATCTCTGCATGCAACATTTGTTGTGGAGGCCATTAGAATTCATGGACAAATACAAGAGCAACAAAAGCTGGTGAGATCCCATTCGGATGAGTCACATCAAAACACAATTGTTTTATGTATAGTTTTATTTATCTACATTATATATAACACAATTGAATAATCCAAAATGCAAATGTATGTGTTAAAGCTCACACTGCTGTAGAATAAATACAGATTCTGTAGTCTTTGTAACAGTAACAGTTTCATATGAATAGGGAAAGTGTAAAATATATAATATCAACATTTCCCAAGTTCAGCAAGACAACAAGGACAATATTTTTTGAAATGATCACTAGACATGCCAACTGTTTCAGGAACAGTATTGGTCAGGTGATGATGGTGTTGTAGCTATGACAGTGGTAATTGTCACACGTACCTACACATCTTTATCAGAACCACAATATTTTGGTAAGGAACCACTATCTTACAATGACACATGAACCCAACTGGACCGAGTGTATAAACTAAAACATGAGCCCCATATGTGATATATCAGGATATTTCCATCTACAATTGGCTGGTCAAATTATTTACTGTGGTCAGTGAGTGACCATCACCTACAGTAGCTGACCAACACCATTTACTGAATCATTGGAACATTGCAATCATTTGAAAAAACTTACTCCAAGTAAATTGAAAATTGCAAACAATACAAATCTTTCACCCATCTGCAGTATAATCCTCATGTGCCAAGCACTAGCTCATTAAGTCTTAACAAAGTATATCATTAACTTATGGCATTTTTTCTGTGGTAACACACAGAATCTCGAGTCAGTGTCTACGATTGTTGCTGTAGCCGACAGCGTTGTGCGACCTCCTCCGGTAACACCCCAGGATCTTCTGGAATGCCTTGCGGAAGTCATCATTGAAGATTGCGTACAGCACAGGGTTCATGGCCGAGTTGGAATACCCCAGCCAGAAGAAGAACGCGTCGAGCTGGTGTGAGATGACCAACCCACTCACCCATCCATTGAGCACATAGATGATGAAGAACCCGAGCCAGCAGCCACAGAAGCATGCGATGATGACGGCCATGCGAATGGTGGCCCGCACCTCACGCTGGTCAAGTCTGCGTCGTCGCATCATGCTCAGTTGCTTCGTCTTTTGCATCTTGAATGGGTTCACAGACTGCAGGATACGTGCGAAACTCTTGCGGCAGTTCTCTTTGCATTGCGTATCATTCACTGAGTCATTCGTTGCATGTTGCACCCCGTCTGTGACAGGTTTCATTTGCACTGTCTTTGAGTGATCAGGGTTAATTATTACCGTACTTACAGCGCTGCCATCAGTTTGTTGTGGTTGAACGCCGTTTTTCGTCACACACGATACAGTCTCTGTATCGGAGCTGCTCATGTACGATGCGTTGTAGTTCTTCAGTTCCAGTAACGATTTCTCGTTTTCCGTCACACCGCTCTGGTTCTCTGCACTCACACTGTCCGAGCCAAACAGACTCTTCGAACTTGTCTCCTCCATGTTTACTAACTCGTTGTTCGCTGTGATTATCGTCATGGCGACGGGGAGTTCGAGTTTCTCGAGGTTGTTAGTTTTCGTATGGTTCACGACGGAGTTGACAACGATGCGTTGTTTCACCTTCTGTCGCATCTGCTTCATCCGGCGGTCCAGGACAGAGAAGATGCGGACATAGAGGATGACCGTGATGAAGAACGGGATGTAAAATGAACCAGAGGCTGAGTACATGACGTAGGCTGGGGACTGGTACAGCACGCAGTAGTGCACGTTTGTCACATTGTCATACACGTACGTCTGACTGAGGTTGTTCCATCCCACCAGCGGTGGGAGACATATCGCTATGGCGATGACCCACACGCAGCAGATGTAGATGGCTGCTTGTTTCGATGACCGCTTCTCGTGGTACCAGATTGGGTAGAGCGTCGCGGTGAAGCGGTCGAACGCGATGATGCACAGGTTCCAGATAGAAGCAGTGCAGTACAACACGTCTATGCTCAGCCAGAAGTAGCACATAGCCGAGCCAAACACCCAGTAGCCCAGGCACTCATTGACAGACGACAGTGGCAGGATCGTTGTTGCCAGCAGGAAGTCACTCAGGGCGAGGTTGCCGATCAGATAGTTGGAGATCGTTCGCAGAGACCGATACTTGAAGAGTGCAAGACCGACGAGGAAATTGCCAAAGATCGTTGCCACGACAATAGTAAGAAGCAGAACAGCGACGATGACCATTACCGGAAGGTTGTAGTTGAGTGAGAGCACTGGGCCCTGAGGCATTGTTGTCTCATTATGATGCCTACTGGCGTTGACCAACAACGACGTCAGGTTTGTTGTGGCCTGGTACGGTCCGGTGTACCCCTCCGTTATCATTGACATTGTAGCCATAGCACACGGATTTACAGCCACGGAGTATGATGATAAACACGGAAGTTCTCTGTCAATTCTGTGTCTAGACGGATCGTCGTGCTATGTATTACCCACGTGTCATCGATACATCTTCATGCTACAAAGAGGAGGATAAAAAGCTGTTGTACTTCAGCGCCGATATCAGCACCAGCAGTGCATCAGAGAATTGCTTTTCCTGGCCCCTTCCCTGCACCAGCTCGCACACACACGCACACGACGCACACGTGTGTGCCGGATTCACCGTGGGCACTTGATTGTACAGAATACACGTTTTTCTGCAAGTGCATTCCCAATTATGCTTGAGTTAGTCTTGCACTGACATGTGTGCTTGATGTCTTGATTGCGCCGAGGACAGTGAAGTGTAGTGTATTTGTTGACATGTATGGGCCATAGTGCAGGCGATTTGTTATGTTAACACCTCCAGCACTTCAGTACTCTTCACAACCAAAACACAGGCACTGTGAGATGACAGACAGCCCATTGGATGAGTTCACTAGTGAGCTGGGTCTGGTCACATGTTACGTAACGCAGCCGATCGCGTGAAAACAGTACCTGGAAATGTACAAATTGATCAACAGATCTTTTTTCAAGTTTCATTGACACTAGTTTGTGATACAGTTGATTGTTTTCACTAAATGTTGTCAAGTTCCTTTTAATTTCTTGCTGGGTATTGTCATACCACAGTTCTTCCACTTGTGTCACTTTGTGTCACCGTGTGTCACCATGTGTCACCATGTGTCATCGTGGCTGGTGACAATCCACACTTGTTAAACAAATTGACTTGATACGCAGGTTTGTCTTTCTGCTAACTAGACGTGTACCCATCTACGTTCTTCCGTGAATGCCCTTCGACAATACCAATTAGGCACAGTTCCCGTGGCTGTTTGTAACGAGTCGTACACAAATTAGCATCCTTCACAAATACGCTGAAGTTTGTGTCGTCGTTGATTCGCGGTGATTCGCTTTGATTCACGTGGCTGTCCTCCAAGCATCTACGATGGAGACAACATCACCTGCAATGGTAAAGCACAACTGTTAGGCAAATGTTGCAAACTTCTCGTGTAGTTTTATTTTATGCAGCTAAAGACATCGTTGTAGTCTTTCTGTGAATTGTGTTGCTAAACATAGTATCCACCTAGGATTAACCAAAGAACCATTACGGCTTATTTCCCTGGGGTTCATGGGAACTAGATGGACAACCATGGTGTGGCTACACTGTATTAGAAAAAAGAAAATTTCATTATAAAATACATCACACAGATAACCCAGAGATGGCTGGGAACATTTTTATTGTTACTGTAATAAATTAGCCATTTGTCCAGCACCAAGGAATATCAATCCATGACACTTGGCGCCTTGTAAACTAATAACCATTAAACATGTTTAATTTTTTATTTTAATTAAGCGATTGTCTACTGGCATCTGGTTAAATATCGTTAAATCTGGCTGCATATTGTATACAACTGTTACGTTATTGTTCATTCTTTTTTGATATTAAAATAAGTGAAACCCTTTTTAAATCTGATTAAATATTGTTAAATTTGTAGCACTTTTTTAATATTAAAAATAATATGTGTCAAATTATTTTCTATTATCTTCTCTGGTTCCTTCAAATGGTCCACCGCTGTGGTAGACCAAGGCACATGGAGGAATACAGGATCTGACACTTGGGCTTTCATCTTCTGAGTTACAATTAGTGTTTGTCATCTTTCTTCTTCACACTTACAGTGGCCACTTTGTCATGATAGTTTTAGTTTATTAATGTAGCAGAGGTAGGATATAGACACATGTATAATGTATGTGGACATATGCTTGGAAGAACTTAGTGGCATAATATACTGACTCCTACAGTAGAATTTGCCACAGGGCATTCTTCAAGTAGTACTTCACATGTGTGTAAACAATCGTTTTCTGAATAGCCAATCAATCTCAACATTCTTTCTTCCTGTGTGTAGTATTTATTTCAGTCAGGGGCATTATCACAGTGTTAGAGATGGTGAGTTCATTACACATTTACCCCCTATGTGGGGTCTCTTACTTCCTCTGGCAGAGACACTTGGTAGAAGCTTTTAATGTATCTTCTGAAAGACATTGGCAAAGTTGGGTGAACAAAATTGTCCAAGTTTTAAAACAGCAGTACCTGGTCTTCTTAATTGACAGTGCTCATTACCACTGAGCAGCTGTAAAAGTAATGATTGTATATATATGTTTCTGTCTGGTATATACACTGTATATCATAGGAACGTGTACTTTGGCTTGTGTCAGCGTATATTTGGCATGATTTACACGGCCACCCTGAGCTGCCCATGTAACAAATGTGGCGGGGATTAAGCTGTTGTCTTCAACGTCTGTCACATACAGAATATCTCACACATTTGGTTAACAGACCAATTCTTCTACAAGTGCACAGTTAATTCTATCACAGTGCATGTAAATGGACTGGACGCTGGAATTATGGTAAACTGTTTCGATAATATTGACATTGTCACACATATGACCAGGTTTTACTTTGTGACCAAAATTAATATGAAGCGCTTTTACTGGATAATTGATGAACTACAGAGCACCCCTATTGGATAAATAGGAAATAAAAATCCCCCACACAAAAAGAACCGTTATATAATTAGTATTAACCATATCTATTATAATATTTTGAATGCCCAAATGTGTTTAGTGAATCATAATGAAAACCATAATATGATCATCATCTGTTCAACTCAAATATTTTTTATATTACACCCGGAATGGCAGCAGCTACTGGTCAGATTATAATTTTTTTTAAATTGCTTTATTAAAACATGTCTGCGTGACAAAGATGTTGAATATATATAATTTATGCTATATAACATGATTTTGTGATTACACTGATCACACTTTCTGCCTTTAATTGGAAGTACAAAACAAGCCACTGTAGTGTGGAGACAACGCCTTGTTGTCTGTACACTGTAGTTCAGCTCAAGATGCCACCTTATAAACAATCATGCTGCAACTTGAAATATCTTGCACCAGATCATTGGCGTAACCTTATGTCTTATGATTGTGTAATGAATGATCCCGGTTGCATGTTTACCACGTGGTGGTGTCAATATCTGGGACATTTACCACCATTGATGTCACAACACAGATGGTCCCTCCATTTGTTGTCGATTTGATTATCAGTCATCTTGTTGTTTGGTGAGAGCCAGTATTATTACCTCCTTGGACTTAGTGGCAACTAGGAGAAATATTTTTTGCCCGTGTCAAGTACATTTATTTTACATTTTTTAACATTATTATTTATTATGTTAAATTAGTTTTTTTTTATAAAAACCTCTGATTCTATTTTTAGATGTGGTGTATAAATAAATTTTATTTTTAACGTGAGTTTGTAAATAATAATTATATAATAAATTATGATCATTACTATTAAAAATATTAACATTTAAGGTCCACTTAATTTCTCATAAGCATTACTAATTAAAAATCCTATTGGGAATGTATTTCTCTGAAGTAAGATTTCTGCATTACTGGACAAGCAGATGTACCAAATTTCTTTGTTGGCAAATTTTTGTTTATTTGTTACTGTGTTTTACAAGCTTATGACTTTTTTTACAGGATCAACTCTGCAGTTTATAATATGGCTTTGTATACAATCAATGCCATTTTATAGGTAAATGCATCTGCTACTGCAGTTGTCCACAAACGAGACCAATTTGATTGAGATATATTTGGGCTAATAAAGTATTGAAATGTGTTATGGATGATCTTGTGACGTCGATATAAAACAGTATGCATAATTGGTTACAAGGGACTAGCGGCTGTTTTGTCTCGCTCCATACGTCAACATATTTCATCCATGAAAACATCATTTACTTCCAGATAACAGCTCGTAAGGATGCTAACTTTCAGTGAATGAACAATAAGTTAACATATTTTGCACATGAGGCCAGCAGATTTAGAGGGCCCCAAACATAACACGTCTTATATTGAATATTTATGAAAATATTGATGTACCTATTTCCCACAAACCTAAAGATAGTCGTACTAAAGAAGAGTATAGACTGGATATGAGAAAGTGTTAATTTTCCCAGAGGGTGATAGATAGATGAATGGAACAAATGATCTCCTGATTGTGTTAATGCTAGCAGGGTGAATGTTTGCAAACAAAATTGACAGATATCTGATAAAGGCAAGATATACAAAGATATTGCCATCTGCAGCTTGTTGCATCCAGGGTAGTAATCTTGTTAAATCTTGTTATTATATATATATATATAAATGTCTACGTTGCCTGGATACGACACTCTGAGGTTGGAAGCAGAACAGTCTAGGCAATCAGGATGGACTGTATTCACACCTAAGTCATATTGCCCTGTTTATCCTCAAGTTCATAATCCAACATCTGACATTTGATCAGCCTCCCCAGTGCATGATCAAACTTGTATAATTATTATAATTACTCAGTCTGCCTAGACAAGAGTGCAGGGAATATCCACACTGTGTAGTGGTCCCAGGGGGCATATTGCCAATAAATGTCAGCATATCTGAATGCAGCCACTTTGGGACAGTCTCTGGTTTCCACAGACTGCTCAAAGCTCTCCTGTCTACTGCTGTAGGTTTAATAATTGCTCTCTTGTGTGGATAGACAAACTAGAAGCATTTCTAGAAGATGTCACAATCTTGTGTTTGTTTATTCACTGTAAAGTGACAATAAATAAACGGAACTGATTATCTGCTGATCATTTGTATCAGTGCAGCAGTGTTAAAATGTTTAAAAACAAAATTGACAGAATATCTCAGAAGAGTGGATTTAATATGTAGATGAAAAACAACCGATACGTGTCTTGTCCATTTGATAGCTGGGCTTTTAGCTCTGGATGGCAATCTCCTAAGACCATCTTAAATCTAGTTAAACATCACAGTAATTGGATTGAAACACAAGTGACAAAATCCAGAACATGTTTTGACTAGGCACTCACAATCCTTATTCCCCGAACCCCCATTACTCCTAAAGTCATCATTATAGATGTCACAACTGGTGATATATTAATTTGTTTTCACAAATGCAAAAACAGCAGGATTGTTCAGTCAGAAAATAACAGTTGATCTACTGCATCAAATAAATTTGAACAATATTTGTTCAGTACACAGTGTCTAGTTAATGTTTTGTTTTCACATGTTTGTGTGCATGTTCACCAGGGTGCAGCACCATGCAGTGGCTATTATGCATAGTAGGTAGCTATCTCCTTTGGATGGAGCACCACGTACTGGTTACTTTTTACTTAAATCATCTATGAAATATTGTTAGGGAACTTCAAGCCTGCATGCGTGTAATGAAACTATTTACATGCATACATGCAAGGATGCACACATGCTCACATGACCATACATGCACACACACACACACACACACATACAGACACACAAGTGCACATGCACACACAGACACGTGTGTGCACACATACACACGTGCACGTGCACGTGCACGTGCAAGCACATATGTATGAACTGCACCAGCAGACAGTACACATTGAGGTAATGTAGAAATCTACATCAAGGTACTTCTCACTTTGTTTTTACACAGATTATCTTATCTCCCGTAGACGGCTACGAAAGACGCTATGTTTGACTTTTTATACTAATCAACTGTCTCGCTGCAAAGCAATTTTCCAGCCATAAAGATTGATATACTACAGATGCAATCACGCTGCCAAGCAAACGTGCCTTTGATTGTGCTGTAGATCTCGGATCGACTGTGGTTTCGCCACCTTTTTCCTAGAATAAATCTTGGCTTATCCGAACAGTTGAAGAGAATCAATCAGCCGTGCTCAGTGGGCATGATAAATGGCATATTGGGAAGATTTGTAAGGACAGATCGGTGGGTGAACAATGTTTTTTTACAAACATGCATTGAGTTTATCAATGTGACAAACATTCATGGTGATTCATTCATTTTTTGGTGATGCAAGTTATTTACCAAAGATGCATCTACACTGTAGGTACAGCTGTACCTGATAGAGATAGACATCTTCTTCATGCACTTGCTCCTTTATGTCACTGGATCCATGTTCTGCCTTCTACAGTATTTCCCTCCATATTTCTCAGTCCTGTCTTCCACACTCGGCTCTTCGAACCTCCCATTTCAAGATCTGTCTTTCCCTCTTAATTTTGGTTTTTCTCTTCTTGTAGCACTCTTCTGTTTGCCATGCTCTGTAAACCTCTCCTCACTCAGTCATTCTCTCTACATGTCCTACTCATCTCAGTCTAATTCCAACTACTTAAATGTTCATGTGTTTCTTCATACCAATCTCTTCTCTGAGTTCCATGGTATTATCCCACCATCCTTTGCCTCCTTATTACTTCTTCAATCCTCACTGTTTCCAAGTAAACAGAGCTTTCCCAATGCTTAATGGTCTTTCTATTGACTACTGCATATCAAAAGTAGCAAACAGAGGTGACAGATAATTAGTTCTATGCTGTTCTCTGCTACCTGTAGTTTCCCCTCCTGTCTCCATGTCAGTGCCAATGTTTTAGACCTAGATACACAAACTAATACAACATAGACTTACATCAAGATATTGATATTTAATATACATATAAATAGCTGGTGGTGGGGGAATTGGTTTGCATCTATCTGATTCATAATGTGAGTATAAATGTACATGTTTGGGGCAGCCAGGGAATCTGTTTTTTGGGTCAGGCATCAAACCGTGGGCCTTCGGCCAGACAGAAGGTAATGAAACATAAATGACAGTGACGCCATTGAGAGATAGAGCCTGGTGACATCAACAAAGGTTATAGGGTCTTCATTTACAGGCACAATTTGCCACTGTGTACTTTTTGCAATGCCATCTGCCAAATTGGCCCAGAACTGGATGATCAATAAACCAATGATGCTTACATCAGCTGCTATTTGCGCAATAGGTCGATAATGAAGTTCCGCAGTGATGGACGGTTGACAAACGTCTCCTGCAGCGATGGTCACTGTAATTGCCCTTTATTGGATTGATAAAGGTCGTTATGTAATTTTGTCGGTTCCTATTGTGGAATGGCCAGACATGAGAAAGCACTGGGATTAGATGACCGGCTGAACTGATTTCTAAAAATACACTTCTCGCTTATGTAACTGATTTAAGTCTGGTTATGATGTTTTTACCTCACTCAGGTGAACAGTTTAGGGCAACATTGGCAGCATGGTGGACTCTTGCTATATGGAACATGTTACGACTTTGCTAAGTTGGTCTATCCATCATGTTCATGTGACTTGTTGCCTAGCAAAAGGTTTGTGAAGGCATCAAAAAATAGATGTTGAACACATGGTGTGTTCGTACATTCCATCAATGTTTTGTTAACATTCTGGCCCCAGAAGTGTGTCTTTATGACAAAAACATATCACAAACTTCAAACTGCATAGAGGAAAGATTGATTTAGCAGATGTCATGATGCATTGGACATTGGAACAACCTACCTCCTGTTGTCAGAGATAATAACTCAGTGGCAACATTCAAGACATTGCTAAAGACACATCTCTTCTCTACAGCGTATAGAACACTATGTTGCTAGCTGAAGTGACTTGTACGTGAAGTTGACAATGCGTTTTTAACTAAGTTAATAATTTTTATTTGTTTTAAATTTGGCTTGTCTTCTTAATGTTATGCATATCTAATTCACCAAGTCAATGTAGTATTGTATTCCATTTATTTATTTTATTGAATTAACTAATTGATTTAACCTATTATTTAACATATTATTTAACCTATTTATTAACATATTTATATAGCTTTTATCTATATATAATTTTATATACATATTTATTTACTTGTTTTATATTGTTAACACCTTTGAGCAGGTTTTTAAACCGGAGACATGGCACTTTACAAATTCTTCCTAATAATAATTATATTACTAACGAAAACATTGTTGGTGTGGCAAAGCTTGATGGAAATCACGTGCAAAATTTTGAAAACTGCTACGTAGCGGATCCATCAGTTGTTCTGTATTCCAATGTTTGTTATATACACAGCTACAAGGGAAGGTGGCCATCAGTTAATAAGGACAGAGCAGGGATTTCAAAGGTGTTCCAATTTAAGAGGTTGTTCCTTAATTTAATTGGCAATCCATATCATGATATAGCAATGTTCAAGCCCACCTAACTAGCATTGTTAAACGTGCATAGTTTCATTCGCCCCACTATCCATGTTTCTGACAGAAGATACCAAAAGTATTTGTCCCGTCTACCTGGTGTTTATGCCAGAGGAAGTGAAAGATCCTACAAAGAGAAGTGGAAAACCTCTTGGGAACACACAGCCAGTGGTCTTGGTCTACAAAAACCCAAACAGGCACTGCATTAGCTGCTGCCAAACACTTGCTGTGACAATAGAGCAAGAGCCACCAGTGCCTTGTCCAGGGGGATAAAGGTGCTACACACAGCCAGTGGTCTTGATCTACAAAACCATGCTGGCTGCATTAGCAGCTGCCAAACTCTTGCTGTGACAATAGAGCAAGAGCCACCAGTGCCTTGTCCAGGAGGATAAAGGTGCTACACACAGCCAGTGGTCTTGATCTACAAAACCATGCTGGCTGCATTAGCAGCTGCCAAACTCTTGCTGTGACAATAGAGCAAGAGCCACCAGTGCCTTGTCCAGGAGGATAAAGGTGCTACACACAGCCAGTAGTCTTGATCTACAAAACCATGCTGGCTGCATTAGCAGCTGCCAAACTCTTGCTGTGACAATAGAGCAAGAGCCACCAGTGCCTTGTCCAGGAGGATAAAGGTGCTACACACAGCCAGTGGTCTTGATCTACAAAACCATGCTGGCTGCATTAGCAGCTGCCAAACTCTTGCTGTGACAATAGAGCAAGAGCCACCAGTGCCTTGTCCAGGAGGATAAAGGTGCTACACACAGCCAGTGGTCTTGATCTACAAAACCCATGCTGGCTGCATTAGCTGCAGCCAAAACACTTGCTCTGATATTGGAGCAAGAGCCACCATGGCCTTGTCTAGGTGAATAAAGGTGCTATACAAGACTACATATTATTATTATTATTACTATGTGATGTACTAGTGTAGATATTACATTTAAAATCTTATCCATGTCCACAGCAAAGTCGCATCAATTATAAGGAAATGTTGGAAACAACCAATGAAATGAACAGCCATTTTCTCTAGATGATGCTCCATCACTGACTTTACTTAAACGCCATCTGAAGACCATTTCAGCATGCGTATATACAGTTGTACATTAAATGCAATGTAGACCATTGTCTTGGAGGACTTTTTATATAACTTTTATATAAGTTTTATTATGACTTTGTAAATATTTTTGTTTGTTTATTAATTATTTTTAATTAACTGTTTAGTTTGTGAGCACAGTAATTTGCTACATAGATTAGACAAGGTGCATCAAAGGACTGTGATTATTATTATTGTAACATTAGACTGTTCCAACATTTGCCATGTACAGGAAGTCATATACAGTATAATGGCAACAGTTTGCCTGACTGCACCAAACACAGTTGTCCACTTGGTCTAGACAAAGTCCAACAAAGACAGATTATTACTATGCCACGGAAATAAAGGACAAATAAATGGACAAGCTGCTTGATTTATAGGCCCTAGAACTAGGAATGGGTAAAACCACAATGTCAATTGATTGCCATCATCAAATGGTTTTGGTTTGTTGGCATCATGAGCATGATTGTTTCAATGGTGTGTTAATTTTTTTAGATTTTACCTGATCAAAACAGAACATTGACATTTATTAGCAAGTGCCTGGTATTGCAGGTATTCCTGATGTAAAAGGCCTCAATTCAGTTTTGTCACTACTCATTTCACGAAAAATTTAATCTACCCTATCTACTACGATAATATTATATGCTAATTAACTTGTATACATTTGTTGGGTTTTTTAATTCAGAAAAAACTGGCATAAGTGGTCTGGAATGTAAGTTCCCGGTTCTAACAACTGAAGTCAATTCAACCATCTACTCACATTACTTAAAGTATTCACACATTACACATTTGAATGGCAATGGAGTTGATTTGCGATAGGCTAAATCAGTCGGGGGAGTTTTTACCTGAAATGATTGCAAGAAATTTCCATGATAAAGGTTACAAAAGCATTGTGGAAATGTAATTTCCGACTCAGTGTCTTTCCTGCAGGCCACCGCTCTCGCGTAAATATATTTATATTACTCAGATCCATCCCTAAGGTGTTGTTTTCATGTTTTTTCAGCGTGCCATGACATTGATGACTGAAGAAACATTGATTAATGCTATATTTGTATTGTCTGCATTAAAGTTATTGTGTTATCATTGTTGAAGTGGGTGTGAATATTGTAACCGCTGTTTTATAATTTGATCAGATTGCGTTATATATAGGTGCTTGAATGTTGAATATATATATATATATATACCAACAATGACAACAGTAATGTATGTAATAACGACTGTAAAATAAATAACAGTTTATTTACTGTTATAAATTGATGGGATGGTTATTATATATATATATATATATGTGTGTAGGTACATTATGAAATAGAAACGTTTCAGTTGCTCCCAATAATTCTGAACACATGAACAACTGTTAGTTTTTTCAAAGGTGTTTTGTCCTTTGGCACATACATGTTTACAACACAATGTACGGTAATCCACTAAATTTGCTTAAGTTTGGATCATCTTGAATGGAAACATCCTTCGCACCAGGACCTATTTCCTGGTAGTGTATCATTGATTCTCAGTAAGATTTGTGACCAGTGCAAATAAGAACTGCGAAAAAAACGTGCGGTTGTGACTAAGAGATATAAATAGCCAGTGGCAAGTGACATTTCACAGAAGACACAAAGTGAGGGCCATAATCATGCACCATGTAAATAGATCCAGTGATAGTGTGCTGTAACAAATAGGTGGTTTCTTAAGTAATTTGATTGTGGCATGCACAAGGAAATGTAGGGTGGTCACGTCCAGGAAGCCATAATTCCATCCCGTGTCAATGTCCCTAGTGACATGCTTGTTACGCAGTCTGAATGGTTATGTCAGAAATACATGAGTTTCTATAGTTTTCTTTCCAGAACCTAGCAACATTCTCATACTGACTTGTCTATATACAGTGTATGTGGTTACTGGAATTTTATGGTGTTATTAAATATCATTCGACTAGTCTGCCTTTTTACTAATGTCATTACCAAGCCAGCCTTTATATACTGGATCTTCTACTTTACCGAAATCCATTATGATCGTGCAGTCTAAAAATGAGTATAAAGAATAAATCGTGGAAATGTCAATGTTACTAATATGTGTTATAGGTACA
Organism: Paraescarpia echinospica; assembly: GCA_020002185.1. Taxonomy (NCBI): domain Eukaryota; kingdom Metazoa; phylum Annelida; class Polychaeta; order Sabellida; family Siboglinidae; genus Paraescarpia; species Paraescarpia echinospica. The sequence goes on along the minus strand of CM034534.1, from coordinate 34,517,095 downwards.
ATGTGTTGTCATCTTTATCACACAATTGTGTTAGACTCATTTACACCTACCCATTCAGCAAAAAACCACCAAAGGGCAACTGTTGTAATCATAACTTTATTTTTATCTTAAATTCCTAATAGTGGTACCCTCAGGAGAATGGCTTACCATACAATGTGTCCACTGGAAAAGTAAATAACTATAAATCACTTCTTTCAAAAACATTGCCAGTTGGTAGATCAGAGGCCAATGGTCCAAGGAAGCTGCGGTGAACTTAGAAAGAAGCAAGTGAACCTTAGTGCCTGGGAGGAGATAGACTTACATTGCTCCTCAGTTGGCGTATAAAGGCCCATTTACACGAACAACTAGTTGGCGGACTAGTTGGACAACTCGGTGTTGTCCAACTAGTCCGACAACTTTTATGTGTGCATTTACACATGTGACATGTCTCGACACAGCGAACAACTGCGACCTTGACCTCGACTGCGACTGCTTACGATTTTTTGCTGAAACAATGATTACAGTTCTCAGATGTTATTTATTTCGCTTAAAACCACTGCCTGCAGTTCCTGGTAGTCTAGCCTAGGCTAGGGTCGCCAAGTTAGGCGTTAATTAACTTCAACAGATAGTGCATCGAGTGATCGACCCGCATGGACCTGGGACTCGGGTCGGGACAGCAGTAAATATTGCAACAAATTTACGTAAAATCTAGAATACACATTAACTTGTTGTGCTAAGGACGTCGCAGTCTTCTACTATTCGTCGTTGTTTTGTCATGCAAGTGTAGATCCTAGAGTATATATTTCGCAAACTTTTATTATGTTCGTTATTCCGATCAACTTCTAATTCGAAGTGGAAGAAAAAATGGCGGACGAAATGTTTACAAGTATATGAACCCGCCGTTGACCTATCAACGTCATCACCGTATTGCGCGCTGATTGGATAATTAGGCACAACTCCGAACAATTAATCGGTCAGATTGGGGCTAGCCCCAATTTGGACGACTCAGTCGACGCTGTGACAAATCGTGCCTAAACCAATGCGTACACGAGCAACTAGTTGCCGGACTAGTTGGGCAACACCGAGTTGGCCAACTAGTCCGCCAACTAGTTGTTCGTGTAAATGGGCCTTTAGTATATAAGTACATCATGTTTACATTGCATGCGGAAGGAATGTAGTTTTCATGAACACCTGATCTCCATAAACGTCGGTTAGAAGTTGTTGACAGCTGTCCGTGGATGTACTATGTCAAGATCGATATTCGTATATATGTATAACTGTCAAATGACATATACTGGAGTTTAACCCATCCTTGCAGGCCGGGGGTGGGGTGGTAGTTGACAGCCCTACCCCTGACCTTTATCACATGCAGTACATGGATGTTGGCTAAATCATTTGCACTTTGTTCTAATTCTTCTTGTCCAGTGATTGCAGGAACCAATTAAAATTATGAACAATTCAAGGATATAACTGTCATTACCCATCCGGCCAGTAATGAGAGGTAACGACAGCTAATTAAAGCTAAACCCACTTGTGGGCCCAAAAACGCCGCATTCTAAGAGGTTGTTAGATGATTGGTTTCTGTGTCCAGTGATCAAGTCAATTTTCGACAAGTCAATACGCTGAAGTGAAGCACAGTTTGCCGAGTGCTGTGTCATACTCGGCTGTATGAAGTAGTTCCTGGCAATAGACAATGGTGGGTAGTTGTGTATGAATAGCCTTTGCATATTAATTGCAGCATGGCTGAATGCTGAAATTGAGATAGTGTTCAATTGAACAGATCTGCCAGAGAGTAAAGTATGAAGCACTTTGAGCAGTCTTAAGGATTGAATACTGCACTTTTATGCCAGGGCCTGGGTTACTGATACTGGTGTAGTTAGTAGCGTCCCCTGGAATGCGAGGATGTTCAAACTCAGTAGCTCCTGATCACTGGACGAGAATTAATTCAACTAAGACACCATATGCTAGAGCTATTAGATTAATGCTTTCCATTAGTTCATTGCGTTAGCTAGGTTGTTTAATGGAGATATCCACGTTAACTTATTAAGTTATTGTTACACACTTTTAACTAGTTGATTGTCCTGCTGATCATCTTCTTGTTTTTATTATAGAAAAACATGACCATCTGATATTAAAAAAGTCATGACATCAGCCGACATTATGTCACCAAAATGCTGAACAAATTTGGTCAAGCTGTACTAATCCTTTTCCAAATGCAATTACCAACAAAATTGACAGTTTTTTTCAAAAACAATATACGCCTATGCAAAATGTAATCACCAAGTTATGACACTTGTTGGAAAGTTAAGCAATGAAATCAACTTACTTATAAATTATTTGTCGCTGGATTTGATTGCGACATGGACGGAAGTGTGAATATGACCAGCCCCCGATGGCTTCCTAATGGAACTTATTGTTTCGTGCAATTTACAGTTCTTGTTTGACGATCTTATTACCATCGTCTGGTCTTTGGACATGTTTCCCACCAGGCAATTAGGGTCAGAATCATGGCAATTAGGGTCCTAATATCCCCAAACAGATTACCTTATTTCACCACTGCATGTCAATCACAAATAGTCCTGTAACTCCCCAGTCGACAAAGCACATCAGAACTGACCAATTGCTGTTAGTAAATTATTTATGTCTTACCTGCGATACGTTGACCAGCCCCTTTAGTGGCTGGATGGTTCCGATGCTGTTAACTGCATTAACCAATCAGAAGGCAGTTTGCCGCCACCTCCAAGGGCAGTGCGACAATTACATACGTGCACATTTATGTGAAGTTTTCTGCAACTGTCTGATAGATGCAGCATCCAACTCAGTCACAATTCAACCCATGATTGGTTGGGTAGACGTACCAATGTCAGATTGTGACGTTGGATTATGGTCTGGCTGCGGTCGATTATTAATGTCGGATAGGCATCAGAATGCGATGTTGATCAAAACAGCAAATTCTGATCGTACTTTTATAGTTCATCTGCCGTCTAATGCCAATCTGTAACGCCAACGCGTCGGGTACTTCAGCTGGAATCAAGTTGACCGCTCATCACGTAACTGACTTCACTGACATATTTTGTTCCCACGCTCATGATGGACATTACTGATGTCCACATATCTCGTTACGTCGACTCAGTTCTATATTTAGAGACACTGTTTGAAGACTGCACGCAAGCAGGCAGATTTATTCGTTTCTCTGAACTATTAGAATGAACATGGGAGTAATAGTGAACGTTACTTTTGTCATGTCCAAGCATTTTCTTTCACATCCGATTAGTTATATTGGCATTTCATGGTTACATCTGATCACTAGCCAAGGGCAAGGATGTTTATATAAGTAGTGAACAGTGAAAAATAGTTGTTAAATTACACAAATCCTGGAAATTTATGTCCAAAAAAATTCTTAATGCACTGTACATAGGCAGATCATTGCAACAATTCACTGAATTAGTTTGTACTTTGTTGCTCTGCATGTAATGCTGCTTCCTTAAATTATACCCTCTAAAGTCTTCTGTTTTATTTTATTAAATTGAATAAATTTGATAACTTTATGCAGATGCAGTAATCAACAGCACAGATCCCATGTGTATTTATTTATAATAAGGAGTTTTATGATTCGTCATAGAACTGTAAATAAATCTTACAAATTAATAATATAAATAATAATAATGATAAAATATGATATTTATATAGCACCAATTTAAACTTTTCTAAACCATGGGTTAACGTAATACAGATAAATGTAACCCAAGATAGTTGAATTGTTGATGTTATTTCTCACTTTCAGTCAATAATTTTTGTCCTCAAGTTGAGATTTGTTCTATGAATGGGGAGTATTGAGTTTCAGCAATCACAAGGTAACTACCACTCTCAATGAAATATAACTCTTGGTCTAGTACAAATCGCTGGTGGACAATAAAGGCTGCCAGAAATAGCACATTTTTAATTGCCAGATGGTGAATACATGATCGTATAAATATTGGCAAGATATTCAAAACATAATAAAAAATAATGGATGCTTCTTTCATAGCTTAAAAGCAATAGCAACATAAGTTATCATAGTGGCGTTAATATTAGACATCAGTTAATATTACTTGCCATGGTATATTTATATCAATGAATGACTGACATTTGAACAAAATTAACAATTAGGCACCTGGCCATTCCAGCAATTGTTTTGCCATGCCTGCGAATGTATGCTCAATCAAACCTCAGATTTTAAAAATGTAAAGTATAAAATAGCATGCCTTACATCCTTTGATGCAAGTAGTGTTATATTATGCACCAGAGGCACTGCGGGTTATTCTGGGTGTCCTCTATTGATTTTATAACCCTAAAAAGTGGCAATAACCTACAGTAATAATTACTCATTGAATAGTTTTTTAGCATGCATTTCTCGTGTTGTGACAGCTTAACATTCTTTCAAAGTTGTTATGTTTCTCTCAAATAAAGAAGACGTCACGACTGCCAGACACATGCCTAATATTAGCACAAATTTCTTCTATTTTAGTAACCTTTTTCATGCAGCCACAACTGTGAAACATTCCTCTACTCAGGAGGAATATTATTGGAAAACACGAAAACCAGGTTTTTGCTGATGTGAATGGCCACTATGTATAGGATAAGAATAAGTCCCAATAGCAAAATGTAAATTGTTGACACTGACAAGCAATATAAATTATACAGAAATACATGATATATACAAATATTGAACTGTAAAATATAGAGTAACAATAAAAAAAAATGCATTTAGCAAAAAACAAAACAACTAAACAAAAATAGCTGCAGTGAGTCGGGAGTCACTCCTGCTGAGACCAAACACAGTAAATGTCACCATTTGGCAGTAATCTAGGTCTCAGCCGAGGTAGTCGTTCATTCCTGTCACCTCCCTGATAATACGTTGAGTATGTTTCATTTGTGACAGCACATTTTGACCATGGGCACATGGGGCCCAATGTCCCCTAGGTGGTGACCTTAGCCACTTGTTTGTGCAGTCTAATTGTTAGCTGCACTCCCATTCCATGATCTCCAGTCAGCCCCGGGTCTTCTCCATTACAACTTCAGATTTATGATTGCTGCAAAGAGGCATGCTGCATCTGACCACTTGGTTAGATTTAAACAGATTTACAATTTTTCACTAGTCTTGTTTCACACTAATTTTTTTGACAATTTGAACCAATCTAATTTCTATATAATGTAAAGATATATGTTATTTAAAAATTTATGAAATCATCTGTGAAATGATTAAATAATTTGTACAGGATTCAGTCAAAATTTTGGCTCTACACACACGCACGCATGCACACACACACGCACGCATGCACACACACATGCATGCATGCACACACACATGCACGCATGCACACACACGCACGCATGCACACACACACACGCACGTACGCACGCACGCAGATTGAGCACGGTTTTGCAAATTACCCAATCTAACGATCAAAGTCAGTTCATTCAATGATTAAAGCAAACATTTACACTCTTATCAAGGCTGTTCCTGTGATTATTATACATGTATAACCACATTAATAGTTAAAGAAAGAAATTAAAATGGTGATGACTGAACTATATGCAATGGTGCATGTTTCTTGAAATATCGTATTCATAATAATAATAAGTTTTCAGTTTAACAGTTTAACTATTTAGTTCGGAATGTTGTTGTAAATAAGAGAAATGGTTACTTTGTTATTCTCTCTAAGGTAGTGATGATAATTATAATTGATAAATTCTCTCTATTACCTTATTTATTATCATGTGAGTAGAACACACAGATACCACACGTGACATCTAGAGCAGTTGTGTGATTCCAGTATCTCAGAGAACATCAGAGCTGCATTCATATTGTGGGAGTAGCTTTGAAATCAATCATTCGAGGTAACACCTAAATGATAGATTCTCTGTGGTCAAGAGTGCAGTAGGGTCTTCAGTCTATCAGCGTACATAAGTCACCAAGTATTGTAAGCAATATCAGAACAAATACCTCTGAAAGATAAGAGTAAGCCACTGGAGAGAACAAAAACCCAAGAAAGAAGTGAATGTAGAAAGACATTAGGACAACCATGAACAACAAGAGCTGGACATGTACTTGTGTCATGGGCTGATGATGACATCAGAAACGCAACCCAAAGCAGCACCTTAAACCAATCTTGCCTGTTCTTCATGGTTTAATATAATGTTTTTTAACATTACCGTACATGTGTTGAATGTTGAATGTATTCTCCTAGCAAATTGTGTTTACTAAGTTTTTTAATAAAACATTCAAATAAATATGAAGTTGTAAACAAAACATTCAAATTCTAGACACCTTCTATTTATAATATGCGGAGGTACATTGAGCTAACGGCAATGCCCTTTGATGTTTGGTATGGTTGTGTGGTTCCCACATTCAAAACAACTGATTCAGCCAACTTAGCTGCTAATAACAATTACCACCTGTGGCTTTAAAGAGGGTGATTCCAGGTAACAAAACAGACTATTTAAATGAAATCAACTTAGAAAAAAGAAGGGGAAACCTTCTCAACAGAAGTCAAGATAAACCCTATGGACAAGATGGCCGCTGTAGCCCATGAGAGTGGTAGAAGGTCATGTGATGATTGTTACACTTTGCCATGCCCTTAACAGATGATCACATTCATTCATGCTTTGGTTTGACCTATAACCAGTACAGTGTTATGGGTGCACCTTCAGTGGTTACCAACGTCTGACAATGACACATCATATAATGGTTCAATGACTCCCCTTTGGTGGCTTTGGATCATGAAGATTAATTTATCCGGCATCCCAAGTGCTTCTGTGCAAGATTGCGCTTTAAAATCACTCCTTCGGGCTCACTGTATCGCTGGAATATTGCTTGATGTATGGCTGGAAGGAATTGTGGGTATAAATTTTACAATGTCTATGGAAGTCCACCAGGTTCTGACAGTGACGAATCATAGACCCATGTGTATCTTACTGCTGACAGATAAGTCAGTAGTTGGATCCAATTAGTAAAAATGTAAGCAACAAAATAAATTACAGTATACTATCAAAACCAGGATCAGTTACTGTAATTGTTAAACATTTTATACAACATGTTACCTGTAACCAGTTACAGTTATGTAACATTTTGTTACAGTTATGTAACTTGACCATAGCCCTGAGCAAGTGTGCAGCAGACTGTGGGAACAATAAGTTGAGATCAAACAAAAAACCTAATGACTGGCACTCATATGAATGACTGACTCTTATTAGTCTTAATAAACCAACTGCACATATTACTTGAGCTATACATGCACAAAAGACCTGATTCACAGTTGACAAAATGAATTGCGGAGGATGTTTTCGTTTGGCCTGATCACCTGATTTAAGTGTCTACTGTCTACACCCTTCAAGTTGTTTTTAATAAGGTCGAAGTTGTGGATAGATCCGCTAGATTTAGCACTCATGCGGAATACATGTGTGTGGATAAAAACAAAAAAACTGATTCACAGTTGGCATAATGAATTGCGGAAGAGGTTTTCATTCGGCCTGATCACCTGATTTAAGTGTCTACTGTCTACACCCTTCAAGTTGTTTTAATTAGTTCGAAGTTGTGGAGAGATCACATAAATTTAGCACTCATGCGGAAGGCATTTCTGTGAATAAAAACATGTGCCCCCGCGTAGCCATAAATAGATGAACTGTTCGTTACTGGAGGCAATCTTTCAGGCTGTGACGTATTTACTGTGTTTAAACTGAAAAACAAGCAGTTTGTATTGTGACAAATATGGTGCGCAGAATTAAACAGACTGATTTGTGGCTGTGTTATGCTTCTATTGATTGGACATTTGATACCTGTGAAAGTGTGCAGCGCTATTAATTGATCCAGCAGTAATTCTATTGATATGTACATAGCAAGCGGAACAAATAAACTATTGTTTTACTAAATGAATGTGTTACAAGGACAGGCAGATTTTGACATTGCCGAGATTTTTATGCATAATGTGTGACTATTCGTAGTTATATTTTACACGCATGCCCATGGTAGACAGTTGATTGTAACCAATAACTTGCGATATTAAATTATGTTATGTCAGTGTTTCCATGATATACATGTGATTGTATAAAGAGGTATGGGGGGTATATTAAATTATGTTTCATACATAATTTCATAATAGACAGGTGATTGTAACCCATGCCTAATATAATGAACACTTATTTGAAGTCCTGACCATCTTTAGTTCATTACTCAGATGCATCCATAATAGAGAGGGGATGGTAAGCTAGGACCTTCTCTAATAAATGTACACCTCATGTACACATCATTATGGTAGATAATTGGTCATCATCAAAATCCCGTCTGATTTAATCATCTTGATAGCTTCTCTCTTTGAGGAGTACATTGTCCGTTGTCACCATTCGTTATTGGGTTTAAAGAACTGGTCAACAAATGTATTTCCCTCATCGATTCCCAAAGACAGTAACCACAACATGCGCTGTGACTTTGATGTGGAGTTGATGACCTTATCAGATGCCCTAAGCCTTTGGCAGATTGAACTATCTTGGAGGTTAGCTTTTATTAGCAATCCTTTGAGGTGATGCTATCATCAGAGGAATATATGTGATGTGTAATCAGGAAGGAATTGTGGGTGTAAATGTTGTTATTTCCCATGGAGGTCAGTCTAGCCCACCAGTGTTCCCCACTTGGGTTGTGGGTTGGTCTCATATACTACTGCTGCTTGTCTATGAACAACTTGATGGAGACGGATAGTGCAATTTGGGCATTTTTAGTTTGTATACAAAAACTTAAGTGGTGGTCAGGTTTTTTAAATCCCAAGACCACTGTGTACGCAGGTGTCAAACAGAGAGAACACTCAACCAATAGAGGCAGATGAAACCCGTAAGTGCTGAACGTCAGCCTAATGTCAACCTGCCTGGCGAAATGTCAACGCCTGATTTCAGCATCGTAAACAAGCCACCAACGAACCAGCTGATGATTTTGTCATCAGCCCACTTTAGATAGAATCACGCTGTTGATGTGGCATCAGTAGAACTGTGGTTTTATCTAGTCTCGTTCACCTCTGTACCAACTTCAGCGTCCACGGCTATAAACTGTCTCGATTCAACCGTAACAATGATACACTTTGTAATAAAATGGTTATTGGTCTTAAGTGGTTACTGCTGGCATGTATTACTACAGCTTCATGATTGAAAGTAGCATCCGATGTGTCACATTATGCTAATATGGCAGTAAATATTAACTAGTCATTTTTGTAATGTGTAAGTTATCCCAGTCCGGTTTAAGAGTGTTCGTAGACTAACTGGTCTGGATCTGATGGAACAAGTCGTAAACCAACAGGTCTGAATCCAATAGAACAAGTCATAGACCAACTGACCTGGATCAAATGGAATAAAGCATAGACCAACTAGTCTCTGGATCAGATGGAACAAGTCATAGACCAACTGGTCTGGATCTGACGGAACAAGTCATAGACCAACTGGTCTGGATCTGACGGAACAAGTCATAGACCAACTGGTCTGGATCTGATAGAACAAGTCATAGACCAACTGGTCTGGATCTGATGGAACAAATCATAGACCAACTGGTCTGGATCTGATGGAACACGTCATAGACCAACTGGTCTGGATCTGATGGAATAAGTAATAGACCAACTGGTCTGGATCTGGTGGAACAAGTCATAGACCAACTGGTCTGGATCTGATGGAACAAGTCATAGACCAACTGGTTTGGATCTGATGGAACAAGTCATAGATCAACTGATCTGGATCTGATGGAACAAGTCATAGACCAACTGGTCTGGATCTGGTGGAACAAGTCATAGACCAACTGGTTTGGATCTGGTGGAACAAGTCATAGACGAACTGGACTGGATCTGATGGAACAAGTCATAGACCACCTGATTTGGCCAACACAGATGTGTTCCACCTCATACAGCTTCTGAAGCTATCAGCCATTGGATCCTGTAATAATAATAGAAAGTCTCCCAAGACCAGAGCATTGACCTGTGAACACACTACAACTGTATTGATAAACTGTCACCCTGTCAGTGTAGTGTGTTAGGTCAGCTGCTTCCCCATACCTGGATGGTCTCTTGGACCAGACACCCCTCAGGTCATTGACCTTTCAATACCAGTAGAATTTGACCCCCATGTCAATAACCATGGTGTTGTGTTTGGTGTTATGTGAAAGGGCGCTCATGTTAACAATTACTTTTTAATTACATGGAACGTTTATTTATGTTTTAGCATGTTTAACATTTTATATTGATGTTTTATGTGTTTTAACTTATTTTAGACTTATTTTACCTATTTTTAACATTGTGAATGACTTTGATTTGTTTTACCAGGATACACTGTGTGCAGTAAATGTATAATTACTTACGAATTGATTATTGCACTGATTGCTAATGCTGGAAAACACAGATAGAGTAGCTGACAAAAAACAATGTTTTCTTATCAACACAAATTTGTAGACTAAATCACATGTTAATAGGCTCTAAGTAAGCATGTAATTAAAGGTGCATATCACTTCAGGTCTGTGTCTTCCAGTGGTGAATTCACATGCATTGATCCTGCAGCACTCAACAGACCACAGCTGTCTGTCTTGTCCTCATGCCAACATGTAAATAACCTCCTTGGTGCTGTAAAGAGCTGTAAAGTGCCAGTCTTCAGATCTCTCACAATGTATCAGAGAGACCCAGGGGAAGTTGTCCATGTTTTCACGGATGTTTGACGATGTTCTGTCATTGCTGCCATACATCCTCGTGTCAGCCTGTCTCATCAATGTGCATCGTGAGAAAGATCACGACACGATCGCATAACTGATCGCATTTATATTTCATGAACATGTCACCGGTGGCTATAAAAATTAACTTTGTTGGGATTGAAAGTGACATGGGTCAGAGTTATTCCTGTCTTCTTCAACTCTCTATCTGTCTGTCTATGTAATCTCTCTCCCTCTCATCTCCTCACTGCCTCTCACTGTTATTTTCTCTCTCTCTCGCCTCTGTCCCGTCTCACTCTCTCCTTCTCACTTCTTCTCTCATCCCCTATCCTTCTCTCTCCCCTCCTCCCTCTCTCCCATTGTCCTTCCTCTCCACATCCCTCTCTGCCTCGCTCCTTTCTCCTCTCTTTTTCTTCCTCCCTCTCCTCCTCTCCCTACTCCCTCCCCCTTCTCCATCTCGCTCTCCTTCTCTCTCTCTTTTTCTTGATTTTTGTCATGCTTTTTCATTTGTTTCCGGCTGGCTGACATTGCTTCAATGTGCCAAGCATTTGCTTGTATCTACTCAAGACATTAAAAAACACAGGGAAATCAACAACAACATTGCACATTTGAACTTTGAGCTTCCAATGAATACACCTTGTCATGGAAAAAAACACACATTTACAGTTTGTCACTTCTGTTTTCCAACAAACAAATTCAGAAGAAATGTTTATATGTGCAAGAACCGGTGTGTAATCCGTAGTTTCCTGATGTCTAATCATGCTGCTATGAGGACATGCCTGTAAGCACCAACCTTGTCAGTGGATGCTTTTGGAGAATCATGCTGCATTAGACTCACAAAACATTGACATCTGTTAAGACAGGAAATCATTCGAAGGCCATTGGGTTCCGATGAAGCCTTAACTCCTATTGGGTATGAGGATCTTCGGTAGTCGCCCATGAAAAGAACTCCAAGTTGGAATGTCTATCATAATTGCTAATGCAGATTGCACATGTGTAGGATATGGAAGTCATTGTGAGGTGATCAAATGGCATGTAATAGACCCGTCAAAATTGCAAAACATCTTCCATTCTATCAATAGTGACTTATTTTAAAATAAACCTTGTCTGTTCTGTTACATGGAATCAACCTCTCAAGCAGGGAGGGGTGGGGCTAGGAATATGAACAGGAAGTTCACTGAATTAGTTGTTCTTGCAGCCTTGATCAGGGGAACCAGCTAATTTTAAGAAGCAGTCCAAGAATTTATTGTTAGCACTGCAGCATTTGCAATAGACATGTTTATTATTTGGTTGTGTTATATACAATTAAAACATTTTGTGGTTGCAACATTCAGATCATGAGCAAAGTTCCAGGCTTGTTAAGCATAGTTTGGGGGGCAATATAGTGTATACCTTCAACATATATAAACTAGTGTTACAAACATTATAATTATTAATAAATTAGGAATCGACTAGGTCATTTTAAGAGCACGACATCATGCAGATATTCTACAATAAGAGAATGGAGGAAAAGCTGACTTGATTCTGGAAATATTCCTGGAACAATTACATGAAGAACTGAACATGCTTGATAAATTGTGTAAGTATGAACTAAGGACGTCCAAAGGCAAAACTCGTAGTTCTTATATACTGAGTAGTTTAGTATCTCTGGACTATTCAGACACTTGTATATTCCACCATGAATCTATGCACTTGAATGCTGTCTTGACTTCTTAAGGAAGCAGTTAGCAGTGCTGCGGTGACTTTCTGATGAAGCTACTATTTCATGTCATTCTATTTCTGCCTGTTGCCAGGTACTGTACTCATTCACCTGTACAATGGTGAAAAGACAAAACATCCTTGGCTTGATCAGCAACAAGAGGTTGGCCTTCATTTGAAACCCAACACTCATAACTGCTACTACAGACTGCAACAGCACAATGGTTACTGTGCTGATCTGTGGTTGTTACGTAAACCTCCATGCTGATCACAGACATTACCCATGTCCTCATCTCTTGTGGCACCCACTCATTGCATGGTGTATGGAGATAATCAGACTTTACATGGTTTTTTCCTGTATAAAATATATATTTTTTGAATTGTGAGAGTATTGAATATGGCTGTATTCCACACTTGTTGATGGATTTGCTTTAAATTTAAAACCACAATAAACTTCCTATATTTTCCTTCAAGCATAAGTTTGAATAACAAACTTTTAGCAGTAAAAAAGCAACCACTTTTGATGTTCTGTAGATTTCCCTCAAAACGCAGCAGATTTTGTTTGTAGTAGGTATATTTTACATATTGATAGATAGCGGTACTCAATCAGAATAGAAATACCAGGTATGCATGAAAAACATGATATGGGTTTATACAGAATTTCAAGTCAAAAATACAGATTTTATCCTTGAAAGAAATTGTAGCATGTCTGAGAAAATGTAATGGAGAATTTACACATGGTTGGATTCGTTCATTTCTTCATCTATGGAGTATGCCTGAGACTTGTTTATGTGGCCTGTGTACTCCTACGGTAAGGGGCACCTCATGGTGCACTAATTGATGTCACAGACACCTCTAGTAGGTGGACAACTTGATGCTTTCTGCAGCTGTCAGCATCCTGGCTCAGGTGGGCCGTTACTATCCACATTTCCCGTGACCTTTCCGCCAGTTCCCAGGAAGAAGTGGAAGGGAAACCTTACCCTACCTGACCGGCAATGTTTGCAGTTCTACATCAACTTTGTTTAGACTAGTATTTTCAGAACGGGTCATTGACCTTAGAGAACATCAATAAAAAATGGTTGATTCCTGTTTACCTGTGTAACAGTTCAGAAGTAGCGCCATCTGGTGGCAACTATTTCATGCGGAACAGTTGCTACGTGTTTGTGTACATACAACGATTTTATTTCTAGTCTTTTCTGCAGGGGTCGTTGACTACGTAGAACATAAATAGCAAAGAGGCTGATTTGAATGTATCTCTGTGTATCGGTGTTGCTAACAATACCATCTGGTCGTGACTATTAAATGCAAAGGATTGGTCGTAGAATTGGGTGGGTTTTTACTAGTTACTTAGTACAGTAACGCTTACTGATATAAAACAAATTGCAACATGTATCAGAACAGAACAGTTGGCTGATAATCCTGTCCACCCTACCTGACCAAGTAACAGAGAAAAATGATAAGGAGGAACTAAAGGGAAACATAAAAAATCATTACTGAATATAAATTATTTAGCCTTTGGTTGAATATAAATTATTTAGACTTTGGTGTAAAACTGTGAGTTTTTTGTTTGTTTTCTCTGCATATTATGTAAATTATATATATATACATAGTATATATATATATATATATATATATATATACGCTGTATATATATATATAATATATAGATATATATATATACAGTCTGTATATATATATATATATACACTGTATATATATATATATATATACACTGTATATATATATATACACTGTATATATATATATACACACTGTATATATTATATATATATACAGTGTATATATATATAATATATATACACTGTATATATATAATATATATATATATATTATATATATATATATACTGTATATATATATATATAATATATATATATATACACTGTATATATATAATATATATATATAGACAAATGTAATGGATAGATAACTTATCAGAGTGGACTGAAAAACGGTGTATTGACAGCCGCATGAGACATGCATGCAGTGTTATCAGCGAGAGAATGTAGATGTGGTTTTAATGTCAGATGTGTGTGAGCCTCTGTACATCACCATGTCTGAAGGCTGGTGTGGTAATGCTATATCACTGCACCAATCAGAATTCTAACTCGCCAAATTCTTGTCACTGATGAAATTACAAATGTAAAAACTACACGTCAACCTGAAGTAAACAGTTATATTGTAGACTGAGAACGCAGACGTCTTAGTTTTGTAGCCCGACGTCCTTGGTGGTTTTTACACAGACCTACAGTATCCAATGATTTGTCACAACACAAACTATATATAATTATACTTTTTTGTATTTGAAATGCTATATATAAAACAAATTGCATGTACCAACACATGATTGAGGATCACAGTCATTTATACATTTAAGTTGTGTTCAGTTATTAGTGAAAATGTGCAAGACTTTGGCCAAGTTTCTTCAGAATATGTTTTAGAATAAAACAATGTTGTTGTTTTTCTCATGCAGTTTTTTAATAGCCAAAACAGACTTGTCCTGTGACTTCTTTTCCCTTCACCCTCTGTAACGTAATATAATCACAAAATGTCCACCTCACATCTGTCTGTTGAAGTTTTTTCGGTCAGCGTCAAGATAGGCTCCCAGTGTGACAGCTGACATAACTACAGCAAGTTGTGCTTTCAGAAATTCCTGCATAGGACTCGGTATGTAATCGTACATATCTCGCGTAGTTAACAGGAAAGGATGTCGACCTTTCATGCCACGCTGTGCAACATGCACACACTCACAGCGCAGTATCGAAGGGAGTGGTTGATTAAATCACGAAATTTATTTCAATTTTCCTGGTCAGTAGTATCACGATATATTACACAATGATTGGGTCTACTCCGTCAATGATATTTATAAACCTGTGGCATGACGATTTGTCACTCTTGTTTCCTTTGCAATTCTTGGGTCAGAGGTCATGTGCTGATTACAGTTTATTCAGTGGTGTAATAAGCTTGCTGTCAAAATCCCACTCTTGATATTTGCTGTAGTTCATGTGTCATAGCTAGGATATATGACTAATAGCTAGTGATGGAAAAGTTGACAATGAATCTATCTCGCTTGTAATTATCTTGATAAATTCCATATTATATTAATTTTTAAAGTTAACTATGGTGTTTTTTATGAAATGGCACCACACCAGTGAAAGGAGTCGTTAGGTAGGGAAATAATCTAAAATTCAAGTGGAGAGATAATCAAGTTTAGAAGTAATCTAAAGAATGAAACAATTTTCATACAAAACTATTTGACTCAGTTTTTCAGTATTTTGCTAGCCTGATGATGTCTACTGGTGGTTGTTGAATAAGTGATTAAAATAATTGTTTCTTGTGTATTGATAACATTTTAGTCAACTGTAAAACAGTTTTAATTAAGTGTGGTAGACCTTTGCACACTCTTCTTTGTGAATCTGGTTTGTTGCACCTCTGAGCTCTGCTTCATGGGGATTTAGATGGTATAGAAGTTTTATTATTGTTATTATCATTATGTGTTGAATTTGTCTCTGGTCATTTTATGTATGGTCATTACATGTCATAATTCCAACATTGAAATTAACCTTGAATGTATGTACAATTTATTTTTTATTATATGTTATTGATAGATGTCTCGATGATTAACTCAGAATTATTCAAAATGAACCTTTCATTAGTGTGTAGCCTTTGAGTCAACGATACTCTAGTCAAGAAGTTTGACAACTCTCTACTGGATGATAGGCCATTTTGATTTGAATTCTGTCTGAGCCGCTGCATCTGATGCCATCAGCTGTCTGAGAGATGCGTGTTCCTGTGTGATTTAGCCGGGAATACTGGACGTAAGGTGCTAACCAGTATAGATCATGGGAAGGACGTCACACTGAGACATGTTAAGTGGGCCAGTGGGTGACCTTAGAGATGTAGGACTAGGTACAAGATGAAGGGAGGGAACCAAGGACTCCACCTGGAGATAAGACACTGTGTTCAAAGGCAAAGCATTGATTGCAGCTGTTGGCTGTATTTTTTTGTCACTGCAGCTGTATAATGCAGCAGAAGACCACCTCAATAAAGATTATTTCAGTGAAACATCTCACATATAAGTTCATGGTAAAACATCCCAATTCAAACGTTCCACGTTGGGACTGTACAGTTCTTATGTAGAAATTAATCCTCGAAGACTTTTGGCTTTGACAAAGTCCTAAATAACCTGTTCTGCCTCTTCATTTTAGTATGGAAACATAATCAGTGACAAAGCATGGCTCTCCTTTGCGAGATCCTAGATATACCACTGAACACCATCTCAACTTTTATAGGGAGTATTCAGCCTGGCTGCTATTGTTGCACAAATGCACAAAATGTAGACTCATTGACATAATTCCACTGCCGTTTTTCGCCATGCATTCTTTATACAATGGAGTGGCTGGTGACATCGTGGAGTAAAAAAAAATTGCCAGGGCTGTCAAACACCAGCGGCTAGAGGGAACGCCATTCTTGTCGTTTGAGAGTTCTGCCACTCGCAGTGCTACTTTGCCTCACTAGTGATGTCACAACCAATGGAACATTCATCCCCCTGTGTACTTTGTACTGGCTTTTGCAGCCACTTCCGTCTAATTCTGTTATTGACAATTCATTTTCCTGCTGGGCTGGTGGGATTGGAATCAACTTACAAAATAGTTCGCTGCGGTCACTGACCAAATGACCACTGATTGCCACTGGACATTGTCCATTCACTTGGTCCAGTCAACATGTTATGGTCAGTTTCACTGGTCAGAAGTTAGTAATGGACATGATGGTTGTTCTGGCCATCAGGGAATCGAATCTGTTGGATTGTGTGTCAACTGGAGTGGAATGAGAGTGTGGCATATTGAGTGCCACAGTCCAGGCAATTGGCGCTGATTGGAAGGGTTAGCCAGCAACACACATGGGATGTTTAGAGCATTTAGCAGCCTGTTAGGCAGTGCCTGGCTAATAAGTGTTGTGGGCTGATCTGAAGTGTTGGTGTGATTGAAAGAGCAAGGCCTGCAGAAGCCTACAAGGTGTCAGAGGTGGGATGGTGATTAGTCCTTTGAGGGATTGAATTGAGTGTAATGTTGTGTACTACATGACTCTGTATGGTACGTACCATAAATTGTATATGCTGTACAATTTTTATAAACTTTTGTGTGGATATAACACCACATTAATAATTATTATACAATTTTCACTTCCAGACATCCACACTCTGTGTGGTAGTGAAGGATCAGTGTAGTGTACCTTATCTTCACAAGGATGTGTCATTATGTTCATATTTAGTGACTTTCCATGGTTTTGGAAGCTTTAATTTGTTGTCACGTGAAGATGTAACATACTATACTGTATGTTGCTATCAGGAAGAAGAAGAGAAATCTATTGAGACTGTCTGGCCAAGCATTGCTATGCATGTTGAGGTGATTCAGCAAAAAGAGGAATTCTCTAACTATTTGACAGCTTCATGTAGCCTGGTGCAAACTACCTCTGTGTGTTGACGTGTCCTTGTTCGGCCCTGGAAGGTTGGTTGGACAGGTATGTGTTTGTGGGTTGTTGCAAAGCTGCTTCTCATAACAGCTGGGGTAGGCATGTAGTGTTTACTTTGCTGTCATACTTGTGCCACTGTACCACGAACATTGGCACCACACCATATGTACTGGTACCAACTTGGTAGCCACATTGGTACTGTACCATTCATACAGTATTGCCACAATAAACACATTGGTACCATGCCATCTACACTGGTGCTACTCAGGAACCATATTAATACCACTCATGGTGATGTGACATTACCTGGTATGAAAATTAAATTAAATATGTCATGCTTAATTGTTATTTTTGATATTTAAATATCTGTTGCTTCCATAATTATCAGATGTGTTATCTTACCAAAACTATAGAATGGTTATTTTACAAATGTACATACAACATTATTCAAGTTTGATACAGAGAGAGTACAGATATCACTACATGCATATGTATGAATGTGCAGTACATAATTGAGTGGTCTTTTGGTTTTGTTTATCCTCATAAGGCATGCACGTCATCTTTGCTTATTTCGCATACATTTTCGGTCACACCAGCCATATATGTTTGCTGTTCCTCGTGGAAATACGCCATGAGTTTGGCTTCAGTAGCATTGATTTTAGTTCGCTCAGCATGAATACACTTTAGATGTGCGCATGATAATGTTCCTGCACAGATAATCACGTCTCCGATGTAGCATCAATGACAGATTATGTGGCACACTTACATCATGCCGATTGCAATTCATCTTCAGTTGTAAATAGTAATAATTGATAGCTCTAAGCAGTGCTAATTGCCGCTTTGTCTGCCTGTGTCTGTAGCAGTAGCACTGTTGTTGTAAGGATGAGTGCACCTATTAAATAAGTAATTGATAGATGTTCTCTGACTGTCATGTCCACCAGTGATGGATTAGTCGTATGGTCCGTGCAGTCTATGTGGGGGTGTGCCTGTCTAGGTACAGTTTATTCAACATGTCACATGATCTGCACTCTCCTAGTGAGCACAGAACATCGTCTTGGACTGATCAGTGTACCATAATTTGCAAGCCTCAAATGAGTTTCGTGCCGATTGCTTTATTTTCAGAGTTTTCCGGTGGCTAACTTATTGATCAGAATATAATGGAACCTGTCTTGAACGACCAGCAAAAGGTCAATTAACATTGAAAAGATGGTCAAGGGGAATCAATAATGCACTTTTCCAAAACAGAGGTTGTCCATGACAGGTCCTACTTTATGCCCCATTTGTTATCTTTACAAGTTATTATTGCATTCAAAAGGAAGGAAATAAAATAGAGAAAGTCATGCTAGAGTTTGATGCATCATCAATATGTAGCCTTTCTACATTCATCCAAAAATTAACGAAACCTACATTAACCAAGTCATTGATTGCTGCCAGTAAAATCAAAGCATCCTTCCTCAGGGTAGAAACTTCTCCAGGAACTGTGACTTTTCAGGATGATATAGGCAGAGTTTGATACACCACTAATAGTATAGCCTTTCTGTATTTTAATATTCAAAATGTAAAAGAAATCCTCAATATGAATATAAAAACTGTTGCTGTTTATAAAATAAAAATGCTGTACCTGCTGGCACAAACTTACAGGAAGTGCAAATTTTCAGGAAGCTAGAGCTGGAGTTTGGTGCAACAGTAATCATTGTATCTTTCTATGTATCAATGGTCAAAATGTCATTTAAAAGAAGCTCTGATCAGTAACAAAACTTGTTACCAGTAATATCAACATGTTCTTTCCATGGGTGCAAACTTCCAGGAAGTGCACATTTCTAGGAAGGTTTGGCTACAGTTTGAGGCATCAGTAAAAAAATACTTTTCTATAATTCATAAAAAAAAACACTTAACATTAACAACAGTTGCTACCAGTGAGATCATAACAACGTTCTGTTGGTTGCAAACTTCCATGAAATGCAAATTTCTAGGAAGTGTGTGGCATTATCCTACTCCACAGTACCTACCTGGGTGTCGCTGTGTGTTGATGCTGACATACACCCTTGAGTGTGCCAGGTATACATGTTCACCTGATGCTGCCGTCACACCTACTGCCTTCCCGCCACACTACGGCCTCATAAAGATGCTACTCCTGCCAGTGACAGCTGCCTTTTGTCAGCACGCTCCTACGACCGACTGGAATCACTGCTGCCGCACAGGGAGACACCTGCTGGCTAATTATGGAGTTAGACCCGAGCGGGAGACGTTGAGTGTTGGTCCAGGTCTGACTACAAGAGTGTGTGCTTGCATGTAAAGGAACATTTATAGGAGTAGATCCTGCCTGATATGCAAGCATGCACACACGCATGCATAATTCGTCCAGTGAGTGCCTTACGTAAATCTGCCGGCCAATAGAGCGGTCGTCACTCTGTCATTGTGCTACAGTGGGTTTGGTATTCTCAGCACGTTAAGATGTAGTTGACAACGTGGTTCTGCTTTTTTGTCTTGCGTCGAAAAAGTTGTACAGTTCTCGAAGACATATTGGGCCTTCATGCTTGCAATGTGGAAATGTTCAGTGGGAATTGACAATAGCGTGCACAGTTGCCTTCGCTGAGTTAATAACCTCGCGTAGGTGCCACATAGATCTGTAGCTTATTAAAACTTTGACTTTTTTTAGATTGTTGTGTGACTTTCTTCCAACATAATTGTTTTGTTGTATTTAACATATTCATGCTGCGAGCATTTATACAATCAGCAGATATTTGTTCCAATCTCTTGTAGTCTTTTGTGAGATTTAATACTTTTTGATATATAATCTACATTGTTCCTTCACTAATGATATTCCATGTCCTCTGGTTCTTCTATCTTTCTTATTTGAGAAAAAAGTATGTCTATAAATATTTTTTTAAACTTTCAATATTAAAAAAATTATATCTGATATCTTCTTTATCTTCTTCTCTAGAGTTGTTAAACCACCTTTTATTTTTTTTTAATGTTCATAATTAAAATCTGTAGTTAAATAAACAATTGCATATATGTTAATTTACTTTGAACACTATAGATAGGTGGATATGTGGATATTTATGTTGGTCATGTGGCAGGTTGTTGTAGACACCATTGTCACATATTGGTGCTGACAGGTTGTTGTAGACACCATTGTCACATATTGGTGCTGACAGGTTGTTGTAGACACCATTGTCACATATTGGTGCTGACAGGTTGTTGTAGACACCATTGTCATATATTGGTGCTGACAGGTTGTTGTAGACACCATTGTCACATATTGGTGCTGTCAGGTTGATGCGAGATAGTCTTTTCCATTATCCGTAATCAGTCACGGATGTTAATTATCAGCAGGAAGTTGGCTGAATTGTCTTGAATATGAGAACCGTGCAAACGAATCAAACATCAAAGGGCGGCATGGTTAACCCAGCAGGCTTACACAACAACCATTGCCAGTAGAGTGTGTTTACAATCTTAATGTTTTGTGTACAATTTGAAAACAACATTTGGGCACAACATTAAAATTATGAATACTGTTGTGGTTTTATTAAATGCAATTTGGCAGGCAGTATACATTCAGCATTTTGAATCTAGTATTAATTAAGAATGTTATGTTAAAAATAGGAACAGATAGCCATGATTTAAGCCAAGTGCATACTTATATTTTAGTTTTCTGTTATTAGTATTCATAAAATGTACCTACAGATACATCACATAAAATGTACCTACAAATACATCACGTAAAATGTACCTACAGATACATCACATAAAATGTACCTACAGATACATCACATAAAATGTACCAACAGATACATCACATAAAATGTACCTACAGATACATCACATAAAATGTACCTACAGATACATCACATAAAATGTACCAACATATACATCACATAAAATGTTCCTACAGATACATCACATAAAATGTACCAACAGATACATCACTTAAAATGTACCTACAGATACATCACATAAAATGTACCTACAGATACATCACATAAAATGTAACAACAGATACATCACATAAAATGTACCTAAAGATACACCATGTTTTCCCTTTATACAACACAATCTGTGAATAAAAAGTAGTCAGTAAGTGGTACTGCATTCAAACCTACTTGCTGGAAGCTATAACCAGTGCTGCCACCTAGGAGATGAGAATGGTGGAAGTTTGCTGTGCTGGCAGCATCCCAAGAACGCATGAAAGAAGACCCTGGAATCTAGGCCTTGCAGGAGTGTTATTTCCAAGGACGTCCAATCAGACTGTGTTTATCTGACAGCCTGTGACAGGTATAGAGTCAGACAGCCTTGCTCGTTTCTGACAGTCTGTAATTGAAACAACACAGTCCTACACATGATGGACACTTACATGTATCTCCATGCACGATTTTAAAGGCTTCACTGATATTGTTTTCTGACACCCTTTATGTTGTTTCAGTGCATATTATATTAGTACATACATGGGTAAATATAACTTTAGAAGACTTCAAAACTTTAGTTTTTCCCTTTTGCGGTTTGCATTTACATTACATCTTACTTTTTAGTCCTTTGGCCGAAGGTCCAAGGGACTATTGCCATCACTCTGCGTCCGCCGTCCGCCGTCTGCCGTTAGCTGCCGTATCTCAGAAACCGTTCAGCAACTTTTTCTCTAATTTTGCATAGACATCTTAGGGCACTGCCACTATGCATGAGAAATTTGTATTTGATTTAATAATTTTAAGGGCCTCCAAGGACCCCAAAACTGGTAAAAATGTAACATTTTGCCTATTTGTTTAAAAACTGTTCAGCAACTTTTTTCTAATTTTGCATAGATGTATCTTAGGGTGCTGCCACTATATACAAGAAATCTGTATTTGATTGAATCATTCTCAGGGCACCTAAGGGGCCCCCAAAGTACAAAAGTTTTACATTAGTTAGTGATGTAGTTTTGAGAAGGGCCCTTGAGACCACCCCCAACAGTAGATTTTGTTTAATGTGCCAGAAAGCCATGTATATATTTTGATGTTCATTTAATTATTATAAAATGGTGTGACTGTGGTGTCTATTGGTTAAAGATGTATTGTCTGTAGAAACCTGTAGGTGACAATCATAGAAAATTAATATTCTGTCACCTGTAGGTGACAAACATAGAAAATTAATATTCTGGACAACTATAGAGTGAAATATCCTACGCTTTATTTATATCAAATGCATTCTACTGTTCTGTTTACGCTTGCCATGCCTTGTGTAGACATGGTACTGTGTAAATCAGTTGTATCAATACAGACTAATAATTACAGATTCACAATATAGTTGACACCTGAAACAACCAAATGTCAACCATTAGAAGAGTTGACATAGTTCCGCTATACACAAGCAAGAAATCTGCATTTGATTGAATCATTCTAGTGTCATCAGCATATAGTAGAACATACATTTTCTACATCATCATCACTAAGGTTGTTGTAAATTTCACCAGCTGCCATGTCAAGTCCGTTATAATTGTGACTAACAGTGCTCAAAATATTCAGGTAAATAACAAATAACAAAGGACACAAGTTTTCTCCTTGCCATACCTCTACATCACATGAGAAGAAGGCTGACACAGCCTGGCCCTGATTTATACATGATTTAGCATTTTTGTACATGTTGTATACAACTTTCAACACATTACCACTAATACTGCATGAAATTATCTTAGACCACAGTGAGGACCGGTCAACTAAATCAAATGCTTTCCTATAATCGATGAAGGCAAAATAAAGCCTTTTGTGTCGAGACAAATACAATTCAACCAATACCCCTATCAGAAACTGCCTGTTCTTCACCTATTACATTTGCTTTGTTTAGGTATGTGGTCAGTCTGGTGTTCTGAACAATCACTAAGGATTAATGAACACTTGTGCAGAATGTCACCCACTTGGCAGGTTTAATTGATCTATTCAGCAATGAGGACACTGCTTAGGCCTCACTCTGGACACTGTCACTCACAGTGTTGTATATTGTCTTAGTTGGTGCATTGAGCTAATCTACTTGACCTTGAATCAGTGGTGGCTTTGGTTGTGTATTACACCCAGCTGTGGAGCTAAGATTCTCTGCCTGCTATTGTTTGATGGAAACTGTGACTAATGTGTAATTGGTCACTGGCAGTAGCTTGTGTCAACAGACAGCATTAAGCCACTAGACCCCTGTTAGACTGGACAGTTGCCTGTAGGTTTTAAACTGTGTCAAACAGTGAGTCTACCTTTTGCTCTCAAATAATCTGTCCTCTTAGTTTTACACATAAAGACATAATCTGGCATAACTTGATAAGTCTTTGTAGCAGCACATTTGTACTTCCAGTGTATCATTGCAACATAACATACATATTACATTCTGTGTGCCACATTTGAATGTTGTGCATGTAATATTTCCATGCAATCCATTTGCATATATAATGTAAAACTTCAACAGCCGTTTTCTTCATTTTCACTTTTTGACCCCTACCATGTTCAATGCTCCATAACTTCGCCAATTTTTGTAGCGTCATAATTTTTAAAACCGTGTAAAGCACCCTACCAAACCTCTACAAGGATGTAAGAAAACAATGTTACAATTTTTCCGACTTATCACTCATTTGGTCAGCCGGGGTCACATATAGACGTATTAGTCCGAAGGACTTCAGGGCCACTTTGCCCATTGTTTACAATATTTTGTTTGTGGTTCTGTGGAAACTGTTCTTTAATTTTACCTATGCGTATACATGTATTAACATTGTATATGGTGATAGTGGGATATGGTGTATGTGATTATGTTACATGTGAATTATTCATTGATTTGTGTATTATTCATTGTTTTACTCATAAAACATGATTCAGACAAGAGAAAATTAAATAGATCGAATATAAATGGTAATTTCATCTGCGTGTTGTCCCTGTGGGGAATCTGCAGATGATATATAATTGTGATCAAGCGCTTCACCAAAATGGCTGCTTCTCAATTCTGTGATGTTTAGCAAAATGCTATGATGCTTTCAAAGCCATGAATTTAACAAACATATTTCTTCAATATTTTGATAAGTTTCCCAGTGATCTGGAATAGCAGTGATTATTAGTTCTACTTGACAGATAGACATGTTCACTGCGATGTCTTTCTTTGAGATACGGAGGTGACGATGGACCAGTAAAGTTAGCGTTGATGTATTCTTGTGTCACACCTGCCTCCCGTGAACTTTAGTTATGACCCAGTTCTAGGACACGTGTGATAATGGAAGTGTAGCTGCATGCCAAGTGGTCAAGGTGCGAAGTGCCTGACTTCCATGTAAAATATATTCTTGGCAATCTTTAGTAGGCCCTGTATAATTTTTTCTTTCATGTCTCAATTTGTGTGTATTTGAAAGTGTGTACCAGTATATATGTGAAGTGGCCACTGTAGGCTATCTACAACTGTACATTATATTCTAGTAATTAGGAAATATTTTCATTTTGCTGCAAGATTTTCTTAAATATATAATTGTGGATTAATAAAACAACATATAAAAAAATGTTTTAAGGATGTGTATTAGATAGATGGTTTGATGATTAATTGTGCATACACATGTAGATATTTTTTTATTAACATGCTCCTTGTTCCTGGTATTAGTTGTCTCAAAATAAGGTAAAAAAAGTTTATTTTTGAAATGTGTCAAAATGTAATGAATCAGTTGTTAGAACAGCAAACACAAAATGGAAAATATGTGTAAAATAATAAAACAGCAAGGAGAACATATAGGCCATGTGAGGAGAAAGACCATCTGGTAACATCTGGAAAGACTGAAGGGAACACAAGCAGTGAATTAATACTCTTGATGGTCTAGCAGCCTGATTAGGAAGAAGCACAAGAGAATAGTTAGAAGACACCTACAACCATAGAAATTTGAAGTCACATCGCCTACAGCTGCAGCTCACACTGGTGAAGTTGATGTGTCTGTATTGAACAGTGTCCATTACATAATGCCCACCAGCCAGGGTCATGGGACAATGTGGTTGATTAAAAGCCTGTGAAAAAAAAAGTTTTCCCAGCAGCAATAACCGTTTTATTGATGGCGTTTCAAAGTTAATCTGTTGAGTGTTTTTAACGCCTCTGCCTAATCTGTTGTGAGACAACTATCCACTCACTGTTGACATGACTGGTGGTATGTGATACACTGCTGCAGCAGCTTAGTGCCAACTGCCCAGGTAGTTTAGCTCATCAGATTTCAAGGAAGTCACTGACATTTATGCTGAGGGAGTGAGCGTGGGTGGGAGATGGGACCAGATCAGAGGGGGAGAGACAGGGAAGGAGGGAGGGAGGGAGGCAGGGAGGGAGGGAGGGACAGAGGGAGGGAGTGAGGACAGCGGGGAGGGAGGGAGGATCAAGTAGGGGAATAAGGGGGAGGGAGGAGTGAAAGAGAGAGGAGAGTGTGAGTGTGTGCGAGATGGGGAGGGAAGGAGAGAGGGTTAGAGGGCGGGAGAGAGTGAGAGAGGGGAGGGGGAGGGAGGAAATGAGAAAGGGTGATGATTGAGAGAGGGGGTGCGAAAGAGAGAGAGATGGAATGAGAAAGTGGAGGGAGAGAGGGGGAGGGAAGAAGAAAGGGGGTGGAAGGAGAGAGGGGATGGAGGGAGGGAGGGGAGAGGAGGGAAGAAGAGAGGGGGTGGAGGAAGAGAGGGGGTGGAGGGAGAGAGGTGAGGGAAGAAGAGAGTGGATGGAGGGAGAGAAGGGGAGGGAAGAAGAGAGGGGTGGAGGGGAGAGGGGGAGGGAAGAAAAGAGGGGATGGAGGGAAAGAGGGGGAGGGAAGAAGAGAGGGGGTGGAGGGAGAGAGGGGGGACAGAAGAAGAGAGGGGATGGAGGGAGAGAGGGGGAGGGAAGAAAAGAGGGGATGGAGGGAGAGAGGGGAGGGAGGAGAGTGTGTGATAGTGAGAGGATGTGATAGTGATAGAGTGGGAGGTGCTGGTTGATGGGAGTGAAAGACAGAGAGAATGAGAGCAAAAGAAAGGGGATAGAGAATGGGGTACAGAGAGTACACATGTGTGTGAGAGAGTGGGGGAGGAGTCATACTGTAATCTTTATAAATACATATTACCTCACCCCCACTAAGCCCAGATCATCTGCTTCATTTAGCTGTGATTTGCAGCACCCAAGGTGACCCAGAACTTTGGTAATTTCATTCACATCACATTGAATCAGCGTTGGAACTTGGAGCTCCTCCAGTCAGTAAAGACAATTGTAGCTGAGTAAATGAAGATTGACCACGCTCTCTCGTGACTAGTTATCTGCCATTAAACAGAAATGGATACATTTTTCCTGCAGTCTTGTCATGTTGTTTTTGAGTTATACATATTACACAGCATCGACGGCTTCATGATGCAATTCAGTTGAACGAAAGTGAACTGTAGTGCAGGATCGCAGTCAATGCTGTTCTGCCCAGTGAGTCGTTAGATTTTGTCATTGCAAAAACGTCTGTCTCGGCGGACGGAGGATTGATTATAGAACCCAGTCAATTTGTTTTGTTCTGCAGTCACGTAGCATGATATACAAGCGATTTCATTCCAGTCTACAGATGCTGAAATGTCTTTCTTATTGCCTGGCAGGTGGACATATTTCTGTATGCCAGAATGACAGACAAAATGCATTTTGCTAAAGTAATAGTTCATAAAAAACGTATGATTTAATGTTGCTTTTAATCAAGCTGATCCAAATAGTGTGCGGTTTTGTTATTTGTTACTTCTCGAAAAAAGTTTACATTTTTTTGCTATTTCACATTGCCATGTGTCGTGCCACAAGCAATTTAAGGCTCATTGCGATAGTCTGACGAAAAACTAGACGACGAAAATAAAAAGTTTCACTGACTATTCGAATCCTAACTAGTTCCAAACCTCTTATGTGAAAGGGATCGTCAATACTGGCGGGGAGATGATCAAAATCATCTGTGTGGGATTCTCTTTAAACTGGATCCAGGTTCCGATCCAGGTCCCGGAGAAATGTAACCCAGAGGTTTACTTTTGGGATCAGCTGATTTCCCTGGGTGTCAGTAACGACATTTGGAATAGATCTGTATTGTTGAAATAATCCAGCATTTATCTGTTGTTATCAGTAGTCACCAGTAATCAGATCTGTATCTGTATTCTCAGGTGTCTCCAAGTTTCTCTTCCGGTCAGATATCAGACTGATATATTAAACAAGATTGTAGGAGGTATACTAGTGCAATTGCAAGAAGACTGTTGCGAGCTGAAAGGTGCTATCTACATTCAATTTTTTTTCTTGTTTCATTTCAAAATCTTTTTGCAAAAAATCAAACCATCCTACCATCCGCTACAAGATGTAAGCTTTTTGTGCATTTTTAAGGCAGTTTTGGTGAAATCATAATTTAATGTTGGATCCAAACACATGCATGTGCCCTTCAGACACATCAGAGATAGAACTATGTGCCTTTTCAAAATTTGATGTGTCCGAAATCAGTTGATTGAAATTGTATTAATCAATTTGCAAGATAGTATGATCGCTTAAATAACCTGGTAAATGTGAACATTACAGTTTTAAAATATTAGGTGTGTAATCATGTTATTCTTTAACTTGTTGTGAATTTTATTCAGGACTGCTTACGTGACATAATTTATATTTCTGGGTAAAAATATATAACCATCAATATGAAAGTGCTCAGAAATATTCATTTTTTTTAAATCTGTTAAATTACAAAACTAGATAAATTCTGGGTAGGTGTGCCCCATTTTTTGTGGACTGGTCATGCTACTACAGTCTACTGCTCCAAGGATAGGGAGATTCTCACTGAGAAGTACGAGGCAGTAGTCTGTGACATTGAGTGACAACGTTTCACATGCATGAGAGCACCAACTAAAAATATTCAAAGGATCATTAAACATTAAAAACTCATTGATACAGCGATGAACAGATGTATGGAATAGCCTCACTCATTTTGTGGTTGAGATTGCATCGGTGCAGTCTTTTAAGAAGAAAATAGATTATAAGTTGTGGGAAAATCACCCAATCAAATTAGCCCAATTAAATTATACTATAGTATACAGTAGGACTATCACTAGTAAGACTAGACGAAAGCATTGTCTTTTTCCAAAGTTTATAACCCAAGGTGATGGGGGCATTTGTAGTGAATGTACTATTTGTGAGCATTGGTGACGGAGGCATGATTTATAAACATGATTTAAAAAATGTAAATTTATCATTTATAATGTATTCCAATTGTAATATTTAGCAAACATACATGACTTTAAAGACGTGCATATAGTGTAGATGTCTGGATGGATATTATTTTGTATAGATATGAACGGATTGCATTTTGTTCGGCAAGCGTTGAAAGCGGACGGTGGGCGATAATATGGTGTCAGCGGCAACAAACGCTGTTCACTGTGCTCAACTAAAGCTTATAAACAATGTTAAAGACGGCCGAGGGGTAGGCAAGGCACAAAGGTATTGATTAGACTGTTCTCAGTGTCCAGTCATCAATGTAAAATGTGATTTAAATAGCTCCATTCAGGCCATTGTTCTGTCTGTTGTTCGAGCGGTCGTTGTCTATGTTCAGGCGCAGACTTGAGCAAACCGGAGTGCTATTTGGGCCACAAAATGCGCTATGCCTAAGACGCAATATTTTTATAGCGTAAATATGCCTGGGATGATGTGGTATAATTTTATTATTGCATCGATGTGTCAGATTTAGGCAAACTAATTTAATTAATAATGGCAAAATCGAGGTGGATCCAGATTCAGCACAAGTGCCCCTCAATTTTCTCAGATTTCTCAGTCACGTTTTTGTATGCGTTTGGGCATATGCTGCGGCAAAAACGTGTATAGCATTCAATGTGTTATTGATGCGTTTCCGCACTCTAAGGGAATCCCTGTTTATTACTTAAACTATTTACACATTACATGTTTAGTCATCAAAAAGAGATTCATGACGGGTTAAATCTGTTGAGGAAATAGCATTAATAGATGAGAGTGGGCAGAAATCCCTACAAGAAATTTAATATGTTGAGGAAGTAGCATTAATAGATGAGAGTGGGCAGAAACCCCTACAATAAGTTAAATGTGTTGAGGAAGTAGCATTAATAGATGAGAGTGGGCAGAAACCCCTACAAGAAGTTAAATGTGTTGAGGAAGTAGCATTAATAGATGAGAGTGGGCAGAAACCCCTACAAGAAGATAAATGTGTTGAGGAAGTAGCATTAATAGATGAGAGTGGGCAGAAACCCCTACAAGAAGTTAAATGTGTTGAGAAAGTAGCATTAATAGATGAGAGTGGGCAGAAACAGCTACAAGAAGTTAAATCTGTTGAGGAAGTAGCATTAATAGATGAGAGTGGGCAGAAACTCCTACAAGAAGTTAAATGTATTGAGGAAGTAGCATTAATAGATGAGAGTGGGCAGAGAACTCCTACAAGAAGTTAAATGTATTGAGGAAGTAACATTAATAGATGAGAGTGGGCAGAAACCCCTACAAGAAGTTAAATATGTTGAGGAAGTAACATTAATAGATGAGAGTGGGCAGAAACAGCTACGAGAAGTTAAATCTGTTGAGGAAGTAGCATTAATAGATGAGAGTGGGCAGAAATCCCTACAATAAGTTAAATATGTTGATGAAGTAGCATTAATAGATGAGAGTGGGCAGAAACAGCTACAATAAGTTAAATCTGTTGAGGAAGTAACATTAATAGATGAGAGTGGGCAGAAACCCCTACAATAAGTTAAATCTGTTGAGGAAGTAGCATTAATAGATGAGAGTGGGCAGAAATCCCTACAAGAAGTTAAATGTATTGAGGAAGTAGCATTAATAGATGAGAGTGGGCAGAAACCCCTACAAGAAGTTAAATATGTTGAGGAAGTAACATTAATAGATGAGAGTGGGCAGAAACAGCTACGAGAAGTTAAATCTGTTGAGGAAGTAGCATTAATAGATGAGAGTGGGCAGAAATCCCTACAATAAGTTAAATATGTTGAGGAAGTAGCATTAATAGATGAGAGTGGGCAGAAACAGCTACAATAAGTTAAATCTGTTGAGGAAGTAGCATTAATAGATGAGAGTGGGCAGAAATCCCTACAATAAGTTAAATATGTTGAGGAAGTAGCATTAATAGATGAGAGTGGGCAGAAACAGCTACAATAAGTTAAATCTGTTGAGGAAGTAACATTAATAGATGAGAGTGGGCAGAAACAGCTACAATAAGTTAAATTTGTTGAGGAAGTAACATTAATAGATGAGAGTGGGCAGAAACAGCTACAATAAGTTAAATATGTTGAGGAAGTAACATTAATAGATGAGAGTGAGCAGAAACAGCTACAATAAGTTAAATATGTTGAGGAAGTAGCATTAATAGATGAGAGTGGGCAGAAACCCCTACAAGAAGTTAAATATGTTGAGGAAGTAACATTAATAGATGAGAGTGGGCAGAAACAGCTACAAGAAGTTAAATTTGTTGAGGAATGAGGAAGTAGCATTAATAGATGAGAGTGGGCAGAAACCCCTACAAGAAGCAGACATCTTTGATGTGTTATAGATATAATAATTCATGACCACTGCATATAGGGGTGTTTTTTATATTAATGGTAGCAAACACAGTATATCTTTCTATTACTAGAGCAACAAAAAGGTGACATTGCAAATGAAACAATCATCGGAAAATTGGGTCTGCATCTGTCTAGCAGTCTCTGATATCTTTAGTGTTTCCGTGTTAATTCTCTGTTTGTCATGTGTTCTGTCCAGGAAGTCTTCAGTGCTTTATGTAGTAGTCATGTGTAACATTCATCCAGTTGCACCTGAATACTTGTACTGCAGTAATTAACTTCATTGATGCCAGCAGTGTCCACTTCCTTGTCCAGTTGGTTTGACCAGTGTTCAGGCCAGGCTTTGTATAAAAGTAGGCTTAATCACACACTAGTCTAGTGTTATGCAGTTTCTGTTACAGTTGAATTGCACATACACACAAACATATTGAACTTGACATTACAACGGTAATCAGCTGACATCTGGGAGGAGGTGGAGGGTGGTTAAAGGAGGGTGGTTAAAGTGGAGTTGTCTGTTCCTCATCTTGTTATACAGTGTTTTTAATGTAAGAATAAATGTGTTGAAGCAATACTGCCTACCAGATTGTGTTTAATGTACTCAAAACATTAGTAACAATTTAAATATTTCAACTGCGAAATGTTCAGTTGGTAAATAAAACAGACTATAAACACCTCTGTTAGCAATACGGGAAACATTGGAAGCGTTTAACTGCAAAGGCCATTTATGTTTGGTGCCTTGGTGTGTTCCCACATTCAGGACAATGAATTTAGCCAACTTCCTGCTAATCATTAACATCCCTGACTGATTCTGGTTAATGGAAAAGACTCTCACTTCAAAACCTGTCAGCACCAGCGTGTGGCAGTGTTGACTACACACAACCTCGTTTTAATTCTTCACCAAGTGTTCCAGCCGATATAAATGTTGTCTAAGAATGCATTGAATACTGGCCAAGGTACATGTATAAGGATTCAGACGGTCAGGGTTATCCAATAAGTATGTCAAATCCCCAAAAGTGGTCAACGAAATGGCCGGCCTGATAGATTGGTGGACTGTCTGCCCTGAGTGGTCAATTATTTAGCACGGTTCGATGCGACAGCAAATCCATTGAAAACATATGCTAAATGCGTGCCTTGACAACAAAGGTGTCAACCATAGACAGCTGTCTGCGACATAATGGCCCTCCCAGGACAATGGATGCCACGATGTGTGAGCTCCAAGGGACATCACCCACAAACTAAATTGCATTGTCCTCTTGCAGCAGGATGCTGGGTCAGAGAGCAGTAGTCATATGTCTCATGGACAAACTTAGGGATGCTCTAACAATGTACATTTGCGTCACACTTCCTCCATAGAATTAATCTATGGTAGATTCACAAAGCAGGCCAACCATCGAAGCATGTAGAAAGAAAGCACACCTCAGTGTACTATATAATTATAACACAGGAACCATCCAATTAACCCACTGTAGCTGCCCACACTATCCGGCCCACAAACACTAGGAAGATTCATGACATTGGGTGTGATCTTTCCTACCACCATATACAGTACACAGAGATGTCATTTTTCCCATGCACAATGGCCGAGTGGAATAGCCTGCCCCAAGAAGTGGTATCTGCATCCACCCTGGATTCTTTTAGTTCAGGTTCCAGCGCCATCTCGGAATTCTATAAGCACCCCTCCCATCCCCTTCCCTCCTTTTCTAAATCCCCCTAACCCCACTAAATTGCACTATTACATCGCTTCTCTTTCCTGTTGCCAAATGTTACCCCTTAAAATGACAAAATCTTCAGCCAAATGAAGGTGGTCATTAAACAGAAGAAGTTACAACACCACACAGTTGTAAACTACACCAACAGGTTGTTTGTAATAGCGGCTACCTGAAATAACCTGTGGCATCTCGGGTGCATAATATAAAACTAACTGGACACAAATTTTGTGTTTCCGGTCTCATTGTGTCTTTCTTTTCTGATGAGCCATGACTGATTATAACATTTAAACAGGGAAGTCACCATAGGGTAGCATGTGTGGAATGTAAAATTCTGTTTTCTTCAATTTTACTACTTATTTACCTTAATATAACAGTATAATTTTTATTAGTCACACAAACACAGTGACAGTTCAACCCAAGCTATGATATTACTTTAATAGTAACTAAATTCTTAAACAAAATGTTTCAGTAGTCAGGCATTAGCAAAAGATTCAATGCCTGTTGCAATGCAAGCGCCTTGCTGCAGACACTCTAGGACGGTATCACTGACTCTTTGCCTCTGACTGTTGCACCATTGTAAAGGACCCCACGTCTGGGACCAATAACTCACAAGTTGCATAGATATGTGCGCTTCAACGGTGTCCAGTATTTGAATTAATTCGTTG
The DNA here is from genome assembly GCA_020002185.1 of Paraescarpia echinospica. NCBI lineage: Eukaryota > Metazoa > Annelida > Polychaeta > Sabellida > Siboglinidae > Paraescarpia > Paraescarpia echinospica. The sequence goes on along the minus strand of CM034534.1, from coordinate 34,483,350 downwards.
CTGTAATTAACGGACACAAGTCCTGTCACGCCATGCGCTGGTGTAGTTTATGTGAGCGCAGGCATTTGGTGGCAGAGAATTAATTCACTTCCAGAGCCCACGATCGATAAATTGGTATTTTTTTGCAGTGTAATCATTGTTTTATGTCAAATCTTGATCATGGATCCCACCATCGCTGAATCCACAGACCAACGCAGACAGCAGACAGGTCAAACATGCTGCAGATTGTCAAAACACTCATTTGTCTACTTCTTGGTCTGGTTACGGTGTCGCGCTTACATTTATCCAGGCGTAAAATAATATCCGGGTGTCTTTTCTGCGCGTGCGTGTATCTAGTGGAATGCATTTAGCACCAGCTACGACTGTCGCGTTTTCACTTATCCGGGCGTTATGCATGTTTATATGTATATATATATTTACATATGTGTCTATATATATATATATACATACATAAATTATAAATTGTTTGCTTCTCACAGACATAACAAATTTATATCGTAAAACAGTTTCCTCTCCACACACACGTCACGTGACTTACTCTTGGTTACAAATCTGAAACAGCAAATTATAATTATGTACTCTAACTATAACGCTCGTATTACGACAACAAACGAAACATATTTAACTACTGAATATTATGTTTCACTACGTGATCTGCTGGTGCCAAATATTATGCCTTACATATGCATATAAACATCACCCGGATCAAATTTAACGCCCGGATAAATGTAAGCGCGACAACGGGGTGTAATAATTTATGCAAATATAACACTGGACGGTTTTTGGTTCATTTCTTTCCAGTAGAGTGTGTCTGACTGTGGCAGTGTGAAGTGGAGGTTTCTTTTTGTCAATGCACAGACTAGCTATCTCTACAATAAACGCACACTGTATAGTTTAAGGATTTAGGCTGAATGTTTTAGTGTTTTCTATGTTGTATAAAAAATGTGTACTGTCACTGAAATCATCAAGAGAAATTACTTTGATCATTATTTTGGAAAATGTGTGAAAGTTTGAATTGCCCTGTGTTATTAAGTAGACAAACAGAGATCACGTTTACTGTTTTATTGCAACGTTGTGACTTATATGATCCCGGCAGATATATTTAAAAAGATTTCAATGTCCTATTTTTGCCAAGACTAGATAACAGATTTATTGAAATGAGGTAGCATATCATAGCGACTTTAATTTTTTAGCTAAAGAATAATAATATGAGTCTGAAATGAAACAAACGAAGAAATCGGAGAGGGAGAGGAATAATTGAGCATTATTGTGTGAAACATTGCAGAAGGTACAGAGGAAGATCAAACTATGAGTTTATGCACTCTCCAAATGCATGAGAATTATGTGCAGTTGTGTACTGTAATAAGTCACTGTTTCCTACAGTGTGCTATGAGATGTCACTAATTATGTAATGTCAGATGTGATGTTTGTCAGACTCAATAAAGGTCCAACTTTAGAGGTATTAGTGAGCATGTTAAAATTGCTTGCTTTATTTCCCCTGTTGTATCTATGAGGCCAGCCAGAGTAATACTTGTGTGTTTTCCAACACCCGGCCGACCATGTTAAATATAGCCAACCATATAAGTTCATACAGCATGACAGAGTTTATTTGTGTACCTGAATAAATGCAGACACAAGGAAAAACAAATCTTTACCACCAGATTCAGTCTTGAGCTGTTAAAATACCTGAAATACCGGTATTGTTGATGTTATGAAGTAAGGCCTTGTAACGTGTATGAGTATTGCATGCTTTGTGCTGCCATTTTGCAGGTGAAATGAAAATGCACCTAACCTGAATCAGTATAACATTTATTTGTTCCTGTATACATCCCAACATATGAAATAGTTGTAACTGATAACTCATATAAACAACAAACAATATACAAACATAGTCATGTCAACAAAATGTATCCATACAATTAGCAAAATGGTGCAATTGCCCATAAGATTGCCATAGTAGTTATGTCATTTATTTCATCTATCAATAGTCCAGCATTTATTGATTTACTGTAATAAAAAATTGTTTTCACAATTTAATCACGTGGTTTTGAAAATGGCATGAACAGCTGGCGTTTTAGTACCAATCCATCACCGATTTCATTTCAGCAGTATTTATAACTTGTCTTTTCTAAAATTCATCTTCTTGCGTGGTACTTTCACAACATTTCACAATTTTAGGCCACTTTGGAAATTGTTTCCTTTACAATTCTTAGTGTGTGTGTGGGCGTGCGAGTGCGCACATGTGCGTGTGTGTGTATGCATACTTGCGTACGTGCGTGCATGTGTGTGTGTGTGATGTGCACTGTGTTTTGCTGTCAGCTGTGATGTGAGCTGTGTGTGCACTATGCTGTCAGCTGTGATGTGAGCTGCGTGTGCACTATGCTGTCAGCTGTGATGTGAGCTGCGTGTGCACTGCTGTCAGCTGTGATGTGAGCTGTGTGTGCACTATGCTGTCAGCTGTGATGTGAGCTGCGTGTGCACTATGCTGTCAGCTGTGATGTGAGCTGCGTGTGCACTATGCTGTCAGCTGTGATGTGAGCTGGGTGTGCACTATGCTGTCAGCTGTGATGTGAGCTGCGTGTGCACTGCTGTCAGCTGTGATGTGAGCTGTGTGTGCACTATGCTGTCAGCTGTGATGTGAGCTGCATGTGCACTATGCTGTCAGCTGTGATGTGAGCTGCGTGTGCACTATGCTGTCAGCTGTGATGTGAGCTGGGTGTGCACTATGCTGTCAGCTGTGATGTGAGCTGCGTGTGCACTGCTGTCAGCTGTGATGTGAGCTGTGTGTGCACTATGCTGTCAGCTGTGATGTGAGCTGTGTGTGCACTATGCTGTCAGCTGTGATGTGAGCTGCGTGTGCACTATGCTGTCAGCTGTGATGTGAGCTGCGTGTGCACTATGCTGTCAGCTGTGATGTGAGCTGCGTGTGCACTATGCTGTCAGCTGTGATGTGAGCTGCGTGTGCACTGCTGTCAGCTGTGATGTGAGCTGTGTGTGCACTATGCTGTCAGCTGTGATGTGAGCTATGTGTGCACTATGCTGTCAGCTGTGATGTGAGCTGTGTGTGCACTATGCTGTCAGCTGTGATGTGAGCTGTGTGTGCACTATGCTGTCAGCTGTGATGTGAGCTATGTGTGCACTATGCTGTCAGCTGTGATGTGAGCTATGTGTGCACTATGCTGTCAGCTGTGATGTGAGCTGTGTGTGCACTATGCTGTCAGCTGTGCTATACTGAATGAGCTGTACTGTGAACTATTTTGTGAGCTAGGATATGTTGTGTGCACTGTAGTGTGCATTGTAAGACAAATGTGCCATTGACAACAACAGCGTTTGCAACAGTGAGGCCAACAGTATATACTACATAGTGTCTTTGATAAGAGAATTGTTAGCAAGACCCATAGTATATATATTAGCAAGACCCATAGTATACATGAGTCTCTGATAAGAGGACTGTTCATATTGGCAATGCCCATAGTATACACTTCATACTGTCTTTAATAAGAAGACTGTTTATGTTAGCAATGCCCATAGTATATATTACATAGTGTCTTTGATAAGACGACTGTTCGTTTTAATGAGACCCATAGTATACACTACATAGTGTCTTTGATAAGAGGACTGTTCGTGTTAGTGAGACCCATAGTATTCACTATGTAGTTTCTTTGATAAGAAGACTGTTCGTGTTAGTGAGACCCATAGTATTCACTATGTAGTGTCTTTGATAAGAGGACTGTTCCTGTTAGTGAGACCTATAGTATACGCTACATAGTGTCTTTGATAAGAGGACTGTTCGTGTTAGTGAGACCCATGGTATTCACTACGTAGTGTCTTTGATAAGAGGACTGTTCGTGTTAGTGAGACCTGTAGTATTCACTATGTAGTGTCTTTGATAAGGGGACTGTTCATGTTAGTGACACCCGTAGTAGACACTACTGCAGCCGTTCCACTGAGTTCGCATGCACAGAGCAATAACCGCTGATGACAGTACATTGATGAACTATTTCAGGCTTCCACTGAGAGCCACACACTCTGTTAACTACACACGTCAACTCCCAACTTCTTTATGCCATCAGCACATCCAACTCTCTTGTTGACGTCCACAGACGCACATCACAAAAATATCATTACACCTGTTGCAGCCGGCCATCACAAATGGATGCGGTGGAACGAAAGTGTCTGACTTGGGATTGCGGCGTATAATGCGAGGTTGTTCATAGAAAAAGGCACAACCTTTACTCCAGCGTAGCTAGGATCACAGTGGCTCAGTATTGCGTGGCACGTAAATTGCATGATCTCTGTTCTGGAGTCCTGTAATCCGACTGGCGCAAACAAGCATAAAACAGCACTGAGTGGCTTGTTTCAAAGACTCTTGAGTGTCAGCTATTTTTTCCCATGGCATCGCGTATAAATCCGTCCTGTTTGTGTGGACGCACATGGTTAAGCCTGTCGCTGTTACAGGGATAGAGTAGTAATTGTTATTTTTTGTTTCCGTCTGGTATTGAAAACATGAGAACATTTTTAGCCAAGTGGATGGAGCTTTTTTAATACATCATGACTAGAGGTGACTATTGGGGATAGTTTTGCTATTGTGATAGGATTGCAATAGTGTCAGCAGTTGTGATAGTATCATGGAATAGCAAAAAATTCAGGTATGAATGACATTGATATACATGCTTATGTTACGTTGGTAAATAAGTAAAATTACAAAATTAAATTGAAGTATGTTTTTGTTTGACACTAGTAAAAAACCGGCTGATCTGTCTGCAAACTATCATTACTATCGACAATAGCCATCAGTAGTCTAGTTACTATCGATGTTACCCTATCATCACATCAACTATCGCAATGCGTTGATAGTTCATTGCTGTGTTACACCCCTAATCATAACTATTTGAATTACTTCTCTGTCAAAGGATGACATGTAAAGCGCCTTGAGCAGTCTTTGACTGAACACTGCACAAAATAAATTCCCTACGCCTGATGTGGGTTATGATCGATAACGGGTAATGATGTAATTATCAAAAGATAATAATGCTGGCGACAAGTAGCCAATACCACATTCAACCTTTGACACTTTCATTGTGACGAGACGTCACCTCACGTGAAATAAGGTGAAGTTGTCAATTGTCATTGCACAAATTACCTTCAGCCAGTGTTCTTAATAAGTTGTTTTGCATGCAAATTGTAAACCAGCCATGAGCCCATGATTTCTGATTACCGGTAGTGGACTGGCACATTGTCGTTGGACTTTGTCATGCCAAGCCGAACATGGGAATTAACGTTAATAAGAAATCACCTTAGGTGAAGACCAGCAAGATTTATGTACTAACCTAAAGAGCTCCTCAAAGTGTTCTGTTTCTGTAAATTGCAATGCTCTATAAATTGACCACTTGAATTACAGTGAAGCCTTGCAAATATGACCATTTCTGGGACTAGTCTGAATTGGCCAAGGTGATTATAATTCTGGAGATCTAATGTTTGAGGGACTTCAGTATAGTGGTTGCATTTTTAGGTGTGTGCAATACTGGGTTTTGGATCAAGTGGAGTCCCATGTACTTGCATACTTTCGTTACTTACCCCAATTCACTCTAAGTAGAACACTGGGCAATGGCATTTCTCCAATGCACTCTATTGGGTGCCTAGAACCTCTTAATTTATTTTTAAGTGGTTTCATGGATTTTCATTTCTTCCGACTGTTTTTTGTTTTTTACAATGTTGGTACACCCCAAAAATGAAAATATAAAACCTGGTATGTGCAGCATTGCCCGCACACAATCCTTGTCACAGGCCCTATAACTGAACCTCGTAGATCTGGCCTTCTTCATCGCCAGTGGGCCATTAAATGCATCAGAACTCTATATCTGATTCACAAACGGCACATCAAAGCAGCAATGACCAGCAAACCGTTAACCATATTGTTAACCACTGCTGCAAATGATTTCGTGTACTACTCTACTCGGTACCCCTATTCCCGGTGTATCTGTGTTATGTTCATGCAGCCCTTTCTCTGTTTGTACTGAATTTATGCCAACTACTGGGTAGGTTGGTATTGGGCAATCAAATTTATTAACACAGGGATTGCCACTGTGCACATATAGTATATACAATAGTCAACATCTTGTGCACAGCCAGGTACATCCAGATTATAGATTGATGGACCACACATATTATGTACGACAAATTTTTTTGCATATATAATAATCATACTTCTTCAATGTTGCTAGTCATTTACCAAAAAAACCCTTGATTGCTGTTATATTAAATTACAGCATATCGACTGTCATATGTTTACAGTATATAAAACACAATGGAAAAAGATACCCGGTGTGCAGACTGCACACCTTTCTATAGTACTAGCTACAATAATTCCAGCTTGATATATACAAAAGTGGGGGGATAAAACCCCCCATTGGGAGTAAAATCAGAAGTTGTCACGATGGCAAGGCGAATCGAAGTGACGAGAAACACTGCATCGTCTCCTGCCCACAAATTTTTCCCCGCGCCCGCTGCTGGCCAATAGGATGCCGCGTAACTGACACGGGCTGAATGGGTGTTTCGGGCCAGCTTTTTAAGCGTTGAGGCGATTCAAAGGGGTGTGCAGACTAGGAGGGGGGACAGGTTGTATAATCACCTAGCTTAACCGCTAGGTGCTCGCTCTGTTGTTACACAAAAATAATTTTCATCCTGAAGGCCAAAAATTCATTTTGTGTACTACTCTACTCGGTACCCCCCTTGCCTTCAGCAGAGGAATCACCACTGTGCACACAGAGCCCACATGCAACTGATGGGGCAGCAACCTAAAGACACAACAGCAAAACGCTCCAGGGACTGTCTCACCAACAATCTTATGATCTTATACACCCAATTTTGTTCTTTAAAATTGGTTTTGCTCCTTAACAGTGCACTGAAAAGTGTCGAACACCAGGATGCACCACAGAGACATTTTCACTGGTGTGCCATGGAAATAGTGTCCCCAGTGATACGGTGGTACCTTTGTGTATTTAAAAAAAATGCCTTTAACTTAACTACAGATTCTGTTTAATGATGGATCTTTTGTATCAGGTTAGTTATTCTCTTAGTGAAACGGTCCCCAGGTCAATCTGTACAAAAGACAAAGAACGACATTACAAAATATCACTGTGACACTGTTTTATGGGAGTTCTGTCCTAAATTAGTCGCAGCATGCGATGTATATTCTGCGGGGAATTTAACATACTTGAAGACTGTGACAAATCAACTGCATAGTCTTTTGATGTCTCATGATTTGTTGACCGTTCGTGACTTCACGACTCACTGCATTATCCTCAGTGATTCTGACTGATTTGCTGCATATTTATAGTGTTCAACATTGATTTCCTGCTAAGTGAAATAGGTAGTAGGATATGAATTAAACATGCATTGGTATTAGTGTACAAATATGACACAAATACGCTTAGTTAAGGATATCCCAAAAGCAAAATTGCTTCTGCACGATGCTGATATGGCTAATTGCCGGTGGGAGCATAAACCATCCCAGTTCCTGTGATCTGTCAACATATGTTGCCTGTTGTTCCCATCAAAGCACACCACGAAAACAGCCAGTTAACAACATTTGTATTGACTAATATATTTCCCAAAAGGGGTTGTGCCGCTCCAGAGTTTGGAAGTTAACATGCATCTGCCAACACTCAGCTGCCAGAAGTACATGATAAACAACCCATCATTCATGCGGAGACTAATTTCTGTGTAAAACGATATAATTCAGCTCTTTTTAAAAAAATTTCTGTTTCCATTACCCAGAATCAGCCAGTACGATCATTATTTGCAGGAAGCTCATTAAATCAGTTGTCTGTATGTGCATGGGGACGACTTGAATGTACTGACCATCAAATGACCTTGCAGTTAAACCGGCTTCTGCAATATTACCAACAGTGGGTTTATAATCTGAATAGTTTGTTTACAATTTCAACTGTTATTAAACACAAATTGGCAGGCAATGTACTTTAAGCATTTTAAAAATAGTAATAAGAACATTTTATTTGAAAATGAAGAAAATACAACCCTTACTGAACGTAAAGAAAAAAGACAATTAGGTAGATATTTGTAGATTAATATTACAATGAGTAAGTGTTTAAATATGATATATTTGCTCTTGAGGATCAAGATTTTTTTGGCGGGAAAGTGCAATAAAGATTAATGGCACTTGTAAACACTAAACCTTACATAACATCAAAACATCTCCAATGTGTCAGCAGCAGTAGCATATAAATAAATAATACATGATAGTAAACATTGATAGATGTAAGTATGATGCAGTAAATATGATATATATGTCTCTTAAAGATGCCAATTCATCAGCACAAAATGCAATAAAGATTTATGGGTCAGACGACAGATATAAACACAGAAACTGACAGAACATAAAAACCTTCCAGGCATTTTTGCGATATTATTACCAAAGTGTTAACTATGCAGCACTCATATTATCACATTGTTATAACATAGTGGCAGGATTTATCATCCATATTCTGGACAAGCATTCTCGTGGGTGAATTCTTGCATGATTTATACATCACATTTTGATGTAGTGGTCGTTCAACTTGCAAAACTATAAATAGACCAGTTCACTCAGTTCCTTGTATCTAAGCCATCGCCAGCTACCAAAGGACAAAACATGCAGCTGGGAAGTCTGGTATTGCAAAGTGACACCTAATAACTCATGTCACTCACAAAGGGTCCATCGTTCAGTGAACCTAGTTATTGCATATTCGTAGTTGTTCTAATTAATCTTCATGATAAGCCTTGACATATACTTCCTGTACAGGAATACCTCATTTCCAATGCCGCACAATCATAAACAGCATGTGATTTTTTTGCAAGTGAACATAGTTTTTTATTGCCAAGAATAGATAGTTTTGGGTCAATTGTCTGGCAGCCTAAAATGCAATTGTTGACCTAACCCGTATTTCCCCTTCTTCACTAATTATATATCTGTAGAACCTAATTATAATCTGGGCACCAAACTTTCAGTGGTTCGTCTGCATGTACAACCCATGGAAATTCAAGTGAATGTTTTTTATTCTGTGTGATATAAGGGTTCTTGCTGATTAAAAATTTGTACCAGACATTTCATAGTTTTTTGCAAAGTGTTTTTTATGATTCTTCAAACTTACATAAACTAATCACTGATCAGTTTGGACATTTTATGTAACTTGCAGCAATCATCTAGAAAACATGCAATGCATTGCACAAAACTTGTTCTTAATTACATAATATCAATTAAATATTCAGTACAAATACTTCAAGAAACCATCTCTGCTTATGTGTGTAAGCTAGTAGCACCGTCTGACACCTAACATCAAAATAAGGGCAGTCGAGTCTATCTCTAGTTCATCAACCAGATAACGTTAAGGTCATGACTATGTTAACTTTCCCTCTGTTTTTATACATCTACAACATGATATATGAATATAGTTTCTTGCAAAAATACTGATGTAACAACATGAGACAATATTAAGTGAAGAAGGCTTATACAAAATTGGACATATCGCATAAACATTTTACCTAATGACTACTTAGATACTGGCATTTATTGCATAAACATGTTTAACTCTCATTTTATTGAAATCTTACACACATATCAAGTTGTTAACTAAGTTTGCTGGGGAAGATGTGGATCAGTTGGATAGAATAAGAAGTTGGACAATGTGGGTTAAAGGTCACTTGGTGCAAATGGAAGTGACCTTTTAGACTGCTAGATGGGGTAACAGAAACTGACGTAACCTAGTAATCTTCCAGGCATCTCTTGTGATACTGTCACTCTTCAATGACAGTATGTGAGCCGTAATATCTCAAGGTACTGTCATAACATGGGGCAAATTTAGCATCCATATCTTGATTTGAACATTCCCATGGGAGAATTCTTGCTTGATTCATATTGAAGGATGATTTGTACATGTCTGATCACAGTTGGATATACAAAGCAGTCATTCAACTCAAAACTAGAATAAATACAATGATTAACTCAGTTCATTGTGTCAAAGTTATCAAGATAACATACAGCTAGGAAATCTGGTATTGCAAAATGATGGCCAATAACTAATGCCACTGACAAAGGTTCTGTTGTTCAGTACAGGTACAATACAAGAACAAGCTTTGAACAATAAAATATTTTCCCCAGAAAATAATTATTAAAAGAAAAAATCAGTCTGACCTACCCTAAAATTTAAGAGCATGTAATTTGAAGCACAAATAATATTGGCAGGCCAAAGCCTCTTCTCTATTTGCCTGACCAATTCCGATATGTGTCTGCAGGACTTACCACTTGATATTGAATACTTTTTTTACAGCAATATCTCACGTTGCGTGATACTCACTTTGCAAATCTATTTACGCAATTGCATCAACAAAGACAGAATTGGCAACAATATCCCTGCATGTCTGTATGCAATGTGAATTGTTCCTGACAAATGGGGGAATAGATTTTATTTGATTTTGCTTGGATTAAATCAGTTGCCAACTCTGGACCGACCTGATCAGCGTTGATTTATAAACTTACTGACGTCTGGTGGTGTTGCGTATTAAGGCTGTGGGTGTTCTGTCATGTTTTGTAACATGCTTCCCGTCTCTCCTCTGGTCGATGACGTCTTTCTGCAATATGTAATAGAGACGATGTTCGGATGCTGGGGTAATGGAGTTGCGGAATAATATACTTGCTGCTGAAGCAATAGACTTACATAGTTGAGAAGAGTACACCTGTCAGGTGTAATGGGCCTTGTTACCTGATACATCTACCATGGAGTGTAGTAGCACAGCGGAAAGAGCTTCGGACTCTTGACTGAGAGAACCTGGGTTCGAATCCTGTGTTGCGGTGTCGAATCTTGGGCAAGATCGTTTACTCTACATTGCTTCAGTTCACTCAGCTGTATGAATGAGTACCTGGCTATAGACAGTGGTGGATATTTGTGTACGAATAGTTTTTGCGTATTAATTGCAGCATGGCTGAATGCTTCCCAGGGAAGTCGAGATGGTGTTCGACTGAACAGGTCTGCCAGGGAGTAAAGTGTAAAGTGCTTTGAGCTGTCCTGAGGACTGGATACTGCGCTATATAGGAACTAACCTTTTTACTTTACCTGCTTTGATGTGGACGACACGTGCTGTGATTGTGGATGACACGTGCTGTGGGTCTGCATGAGATCACTTGTAAAATATCAGCTTGGAAGGTAGAGCACCGGTGTAAGAGTGTTAGTGCCAGGCTGAAAGTATCCCTATGCCAGAAGGACGCCTTTGCACACGGCTCCTGTGTACACAAGTGAAATGAACAACTTGACCTGTCTCTGTTTTTGTTTATACTATATATTGTAACAACTTAAACTTATTATTTGCGCAAACCATCTTGGGAGCAATGCCTTCCGTAATACCTGTCTGCAGTTGGACACATGAAAATGGTTAAATTAACAGCTGTACGAAAACATACAATACCAAAAATCTTTTTAGTTTTAGGGTTTCCAAAACATACAGTGTCGGAATACACACTATGGTTGCTCCTCCACATTTTGATATATGCCATGATCACTGAATCGCTCACAGTTGACCAAAGCTGTCTGAAAACATACAGAACAGAAAATAGTTATTTTTGTAGATTTTCAGGTTGTCCCAAAATACATACAATAAATTCTCCCGTGATCCTTGCAGGGACCTATTTCTGGCCAGGGGTACTCCTGGACATTTACACTGGACTGACAATTGAGAGGACCGGTTCAAATCCACTACCTAATTGTGTTAATCCCATTATGGCCATGTATTTTGGAAGAAACTAAAAACCCTGGGTCCCGTCTACCTGGTCTCTCTGCCAAGAGAAATAAAAGACCCCACAAATAGCTAATCTGTTGTGGATTCAAACTGTAACAAATGTTCCTCCAAGATTTTGAGGTGACTCCTATAACTATTATTGGCACCCCTTCCGTCATCCCACTCTCAGAATGCACCACTGATTTGTACAGTTGTGCTGTCTGAGAGAATCATTTTTTCTAGCTCTGTGAAATTACTGAAATCTTTTGTTTTGAGGGAGATATTTCACCATTAATTCCCTGTATCCTACCTCGTGTAGTTCGCTGGACCATCACTTACAATGTGCCAAAACTGTTTGTATTTTTTAGAAATTGTACCAATATTAATTGATTGCTGGTTTGATATATTGAATATATGCATGAAACCAAAAAATACTACTTTATTAGGTTCACATTATTATGTTATTATAATTCAAACTGTTCATATATTAAAACTGGTATTACTGTTTTAAAAGGGAAAGCACTTCATACGTATTAAACTTCTGCCTTCTCCTTTTCTACAATATTTGTGAATACAGTTAAAACATACAATCATGTATGTATTATAATGTTATTGTGGAAATAAAATGTATTATTGTTAAGTATTACTATCTTATTAAATGTGTATTTTTGAATTATCTATATGAACACATTTACACTTTGTGCCTTGACCCTGCCAGGTATGGCAATGGCAATACATACGTCCAATCTACAGGACATTGTTCAGTCGTATCCTATTAAATATTGTCATATTGTTAATGGGCACATTTCTGTTTGTTGCAGGTGAGTGCACTGATTGTGTAGTCTTACAATGAGTCTGGTTACTGTCAGGTAAGTACAAACACTTATAGTCCTTTCTGCAATTCAATTTATCACTTTTCTCATATTAGAATAATTTAATGAAAAATCAGCCAAATGTAATATCCCCAACAGTGTGCCAGCTCACTTCTGTGTTATTTAGTTTTGATGAAATTATCAGATAAATTACATAGGCATTAGAATGTGGTAAATATTGGATGGGCTGAGGCTCACAAAATTCCCCCAACTGCATCCCTCTTTGAGGCTCATGAAAAAAACCTCCAGCTGCACTCCCTTGAGGCTCACAAAAAATATCCAGCTGCACCCCCGGTTCTGACACCTATGGAGTTATTATTTTCAACCAGGCCCGGTTGAAATTCAGCAGAAAGGGCAAACAATTCCGTCTCTGTGTAACATTACATAAAACTAGTTACGTTTTCAACAGTTATAGTTGTAAAACTGAAATTTTATTACAGTGAAACCTCACTAATATGGAACGGGTCAAAGTGACTGGAATAGCAAGGGGACCTGTATTTGCGGAACAGTTTCCGATACTTTGCTGATGTGAAAATGATTTGGTACTGTCCTAGGATGACCCTAATTGTGAGATGTGTGTATTACTGATGTACCTGTATAGCAATGTTCAACTGTACTCTGAAGATTTGAAGAAAGTATTGAAGAAAGTATGAACTCCCCTGAAACCAGCAAGGAATATTATTTAAATTATTCATGCACTACAGAGTTGAACAGCGAACCTGATTCGCGATGAGCTGAATGAACTGAGGAGAGTTTGAAGGTTAATTGTGTCACCGCCTCTGTGAGGACTTGTTTTTGTGCAAGGTCAACAAATCACCCGGCTCCATCTAATGGTCATTTACATCCATCGGACAGTCACAAAACGGATTTTGGTTTGTGGCCACTGTCTGTTTTGTCCTCTGGCATCTAACAGAGATGTAGGACTCACCACAATAGCAAAGAACTTACCCAATCTTGATCATGCGACATAGAGACATGAGGTCAGGGGTCACATTGATGTGACTTCATGCTTTTTGTTTTGACAATGACAAGGATGTTTCTGTTGGACGGTCGATAAACCAAAGAATTCCTTGTTCACCTGCCACCTGGGTTCTTTTGCCCTGGATGGCAGTCTTGTTAAACCTTGCTAAATAATAGTAATTATTATAGTTTATTTCAAATTAAGTCTGTATACATGTACATAAAATATATGTAAAAATACATGTCATGGATTTTTTTTAAATTATGTCAATATTTAACAAGATTTAACAAGATTGCCATCCAGAAAATTACTCTGGATGGCAGGTGGACAAGGAAGCCTTTTGGCTTATCGAGAGTCCAATACTTTTTATCTACATGTATCCCGCCTTTTTAAGGTGTGTGTCGATTTTATTTTTAAACATATACACACATACATGGTTTAAAAGTACAGTAGTAAAACGTAATGTATTAATATGCATATGACAAGATTGATATAAGTAACGAAAAGTAAATCAAATATATATAGTGACATGTAAAAATAACAAAATATATAAATATACACACAGGTGCATTACAAGTACAGGTGATATTTGTTATTAATTAACAAGATACATATGTAGTGCAGTGCATTCCTCCCAGAAATCTGTATTGTAGATGGGAATCTATAGAATGGTGTGTCTTATACCATTGGTTCAGAAATAACTCCTGCTTCTGAGTTATTGTTATGTTGACCATTAAGCAGATCTTCTTTCCAAGAGCATCAAAGCAGATGGCAAAAAAATCACCACCATAATAAATGTGCTGAGTACATTAAAACTGCTTGTTTTTCTGGGTGATGGAGCTTATAATCTTATAGGATAATTCTGTGATAAATTCTGTAGTAGTTTATTCTCATGACTGCACTATTTTTCCAGACTTCATTCATCACTGAAATAAATCATAAATGTAGAATTAGTTAACTCATTAGGTTAAACAGTGGAAGGATGTTAATTACACACATTCTAATTAAATATACCAACTACACACTGGAACTTCTCTGGAGGTGAGACTCAGACGTGAAGTAATTAAGTTCCCAGTTGTCCATATCCAGTGACATAGTCAAACTATGACATCATCTTGCTCCAGCCATTCTTCTTTCAACATATCTCTATTTAAAAATGATGGCTTTACAACTTTTATAGGTACGGACATTTGTATAAGCACATATCAATTGCAGATGTACATAAAAGGCCAGTAATTTGCCACTCCAAGTAACACAATTGGTTTCCTAATGTGGGCTCAATCAATATACAACTGCTAAAAGCAGCTAACTTGTTCAGTGTAAAGACCCTGTTCCATCACAGTGCACTTACTTAAGGTAATGCCGTTCTGTCCCCATGGGATAAGAGAGAGGTCAACCTCCTTGAAGACGTCCATTGTCTTCTCACATCCAATTATTCTTGTTAGTGATTTATTGTGGCCACAGATAGACACTGGAGGTGTTGATGTGTGGACCCTACACATCCCATGCCTTTCTCCCCCTGTCTTCCCTCCACCATAGCTCAGCCCTCATCACATCTCATACCCTTCTCCCCCTGTCTTCCCTCCACCATTACTCATCTCTCTTCACATCCCATACCCTTCTCCCCCTGTCTTCCCTCCACCATTACTCTTCCCTCTTCACATCCCATACCCTTCTCCCCCTCTCTTCCCTCTACCATTACTCATCCTTCTTCACATCCCATGCCCTTCTCCCCTTGTCTTCCCTCCACCATTACTAATCCCTCTTCACATCCCATGCCCTTCTCCCCTCTCTTCCATCCACCATTACCCATCCCTCTTCACATCCCATGCCCTTCTCCCCTCTCTTCCCTCCACCATTACTCAACCCTCTTCACATCCCATGCCCTTCTCCCCCTCTCTTCCCTCCACCATTACTCATCCCTCTTCACATCCCATGTTCTTCTCCCCCTCTCTTCCCTCCACCATTACTCATCCCTCTTCACATCCCATGCCCTTCTCCCCCTCTCTTCCATCCACCATTATTCACCCTCTCTTCCCTCCTTCATTCCTCTTCTGTCACTTCTCCATCTTCCTTATTCCCCACATCCTCTTCCTTCCCTCCTTCCTTCCATCATCTTCCCACTTCCTTCTCCCTGTTCCCCCTTCCTCTTCCCTATGTTGGCATCCCTTTCCCTCCCACCTGTTTTCCCGCAGTAATGTTATAGATGAGGTAATTGGAAATAAGCTTTTAGACTTTTCCGTTTCAAAGAACCATTTGCCAGTGCGGTCCTCTAGAGGTCTCTGCCTCACAGCACTTCAATGTTTTTCATGGATTTATTGCTGTATGCATCACAAATGTGTTGCGAAAGTTTTCCTCTGGGAGCAAGTTGTTTTTTGGTAATGTGTAATGTTTCATTGTAGAACCAATCATTTACTGTTGGTGCAATCACATGAGGTCAGAGTGCTTACATTGGGGGTTTTATTAAACATTTAAAACTATGAAATTCTCACACTGATACAAAATAGTGATGATAAAGTATTTTGTTAGGTAGCAATGACCTAGTGTGTATATTTCCATATGTGGGTTACATGTTGAATCTAAAAGTGCTTCTGCAAGACTTGTCACTGCTTTAATAACGTCCCATCTCGATTATTGCAATTCAGTTTTTAATGATCTGCCTGCTGAACAGATAAGTCGATTACTGAGGGTTCAGAGCATTGCAGCACGGCTCGTTCTAAAAAAACGTAAGCGAGACCATGTGACGCCAGTGTTGCAGGAACTCCATTGGCTGTCTGTAAAGTTTCGATGCCAGTACAAGATGGCAACTTTTGCGTATCACCATTTTGATGGGTCACTCCCACCTTACCTTTCGGCCCTGCTCTCCACATACAAAACATCACGCACCCTCCGGTCCTCCAGCGAGAAGCTGTTAAGTATACCTAAACGTAACCTTAAGTCTCTTGGTGAGCGCTCTTTTAGCTTCATCACACCCACTCTCTGGAATTCACTGCCTGTCAGTCTGTGAAATACCCGTACTCTATCTGAATTTAAACCCCGGTTAAAGACACATCTGTTCCGACAAGCGTTCTCCCTAGCCTAAGTGATCCATGTACGTATCTGTATAGTCTATGTTATGTATATATGTGAGTATGAATGATATGTTCTCGCGCACTGAGTTTTTTGCTTAAAAGATTTGCGCTATATAAGAGCTGTCCATTATTATTATTATTAAGTATATATGTATATATATATATATATATTATAAATATATATAATATATTATATACTTAAATTTGGACAATATATATACAGCGTATATATATATTGTCCAAATTCAGTTATATTAGTAGAACATATGATAAACAAGTCAGAGTGCTGTATTTTAGTTGTTTTCAGAAACATGAAAATTAATTATGAAATTATCCAAAATATATACAAAGTAAATATGATAGAATATTATTGTATACACAATGAACATATGTTAGTATTGGACTGTTGGTATGATCATATTATGATGCACAATGGACATATGTTAGTATTGGACTGTTGGTATGATCATATTATGATGCACAATGGACATATGTTAGTATTGGACTGTTGGTATGATCATATTATGATGCACAGAATAGAGAACTGTACATATTTTTAATTGTTTTCGCACATCTTCTTCCCCTTGCTCCCTTGCGAGGTGGGGTCCACGTCATTTGGTAGCTTCTTCTACCTTTCTTATCAGTTCTTTTCACCTCTATATCTTATAATTGAGGTCATTTATTTGAGCCACATGGCGTTGCCCATGCTGACCCATGTGATGGGTTTGTCTTCCAGGTTTTCCTTCCCGTAGGTCAATGTCTTTTTTCGAACATCAAATGATGAAATTGGCAGCTGTGCAGAACTTTTTCATAGCCACACAAAATTAGAACATTCTGTGCTGCTCAGACATAGAAATATGCAAAATAATTATTTTTAAAATGTTCCATGTCCAAAGTCATCAGTATTGGTGTGAACACATGTGTCAAGTCAGAGTGTTGTATTTCAAAATGTTTTCACACTCATAAAATAACAACATTCTCAGCTGTCATCCTACATACACATTGTATTATATACACAGTTCCAGTGATAAGAATTCACTGGTGGTACCAGAAAGATAGGGTACACAGAATTTCAAGAGATCGGGATGTGCAGCATAACACTAACAGGAAAATTGGTATGAAGCCGAATAATGTAGGCAGGTCACTTGATGAGAAAGGATGCAGGCAAACTACGAAAGTGAGCTGAGGCAGGGATGCATATAAGCCGCACGAAAAGGGGAAGACCAGACCAGAGAAGAGAAGACCACATAAAGAGGGATTTTAGAAAGATAGAGGAAGATCTGTACAATAATACAGTGCCTAACCCTCACCCCTGTACACCAGGAAACCAGGAGGAAGAAAAACCAGGACAGGTGAATGCATAACAGTTGTTAGATTAGTTACTCAGATGGTTTCTTAGTCTTTCTTCTGCTGATCTACACCAACTGGGGTCTCTTATGTAGGGGTATGCGTCGTACATGCACTTGACTCCCGTTTTTGTGCCCAAGGATTGTGAAGAACTGGGTACAGCTGCAGTGGAAACTGGAAGTACTGTATAGGTGGAGGTTTACATAATGACTACAGGCTCATATCTGCATCAACAAGGACTGTAGACTTTTCTACCTGTATCCACTGATTGTAAGCATGTGGTCTCTCATGGATGTATGTGTGGTAATCTGATGGTGCTTGTGAAACATGATTGATGGTACACTAAGACATGGCAAAAACATCGATATCACTGGCCAGGCTGGTACTTGGGTCAAGGAGTTTGTAGTCATCAGTCGCGCAAATCATTCAGTGTTCCGTACAGGAGCACCATCTTGGCGTCATCTTCCAGGGTCTTCCTTTAGAACCAATGTTGACAACATGCTGGTCTTCTCTCTGTAGACAATGGTTAGTTCAGTGATGCCCCATCAGTCTGTAGATGCAGTAGTGTAATGCTAGGTGTAAGCAAGCCTAATCTGGCTGAATCAGAGCAAACTGCCATATGGAATCGGTCCCAAAACAGTTTGTCTTTTTGATGACTGATTGATGACTCCCAATTAAAAAAACAGTTGGGTGTCCGGCATTGTAGGGCAAATGCAGTTTGCCCTATTCACACCAAGGATGAGAACAATGAGTCACTGGGTTGGACTGGTTGGTGTATCCCCCAGTTGGATGTATCACCCCAATTATGGAGAGGAGAGCTATGTCCTCCAATACAACTCCCAATGGTTGTTGAGTTGGCTCGGTGCATACGTAGCATTTCACTCTATTGTGGGTCTGTATTTCTCGGTGCCTGCACCAACCCACCGAGTGATCCAGAGTACATGTCTAACAGTATCAGATCCCCTGTCATTGCATCATTGCTTATCTCTGTTTCTTCTCCTTGGTGGTGCACTGATATGTTTACGAGAGGCGCTCTAGTGTAATAATGAATATGTTTACGAGAGGCGCTCTAGTGTAATAATGAATATGTTTATGAGAGGCGCTCTAGTGTAATAACGAATATGTTTACGAGAAGTGCTCTAATGTAATAATGAATATGTTTACGAGAAGCGCTCTAATGTAATAATGAATATTTTTACAGGAGGTGCTCTAGTGTAATCATGAATATGTTTACGGGAGGCGCTCTAGTGTAATAATGAATATGTTTACGAGAGGTGCTCTAGTGTAATAATGAATATGTTTACGATAGGCGCTCTAGTGTAATAACGAATATGTTTACGAGAAGTGCTCTAATGTAATAATGAATATGTTTACGAGAAGCGCTCTAATGTAATAATGAATATTTTTACTGGAGGTGCTCTAGTGTAATCATGAATATGTTTACGGGAGACGCTCTAGTGTAATAATGAATATGTTTACGAGAGGTGCTCTAGTGTAATAATGAATATGTTTACGATAGGCGCTCTAGTGTAATATTGAATATGTTTACAAGAGGTGCTCTAGTGTAATAATGAATATGTTTACGAGAAGCACTCTAGTGTAATAATGAATATGTTTACGAGAGGCACTCTAGTGTAATAATGAATATGTTTACGAGAGGCGCTCTAGTGTAATAATGAATATGTTTACGAGAGGCACTCTAGTGTAATAATGAATATGTTTACGAGAGGCACTCTAGTGTAATAATGAATATGTTAACGAGAGGCACTCGTAAACAAATGGTCTGGTGATGACATGATCCAGTGGTGTTGCTTTAAACAAAACATGATGGCTACTTGTGCCCAAATGATCTGCTGAATACACAATCCAGTGTGTTGCTTTACACAAAATATTGACATCTGCTTTATCATCTAGCCGACTTTGTTATGGTGACTTCTCTGGGAAGTTTTCAGCCATGCTGTTGACAATTCCTGCAGTAAATGATTGATCTATGCTATTCTGCCTGTCTGTCTCCTGCCAGCTGCCTGAGCGTACAGGCACCTCTCAGGAGACCTGGAACTGCTTTCATTTGTGTGTCCTGGTTCCAAGCATTTTACCAAGGCATCTGAGGACATGGGCCTCCTCTGGGACCTTCCTATCTCAGACATTCAGTTATCCCAAACTCCCATGATGGATTTCTGTATGAGCTTATTACGGACATCTTAAAAAGTACGGTTGCAAAATGCAAGGAAATCTTACCAAATATCGGCCAGGCATGACAACGTGTGTATTAACATAGGCATATCGCTTACGTTAATCTTGCAGAACTATGGGCATGTCATTTCCTTAGCTGCCAGAGTATTGGTCGTTGTTAGCAGATCTAAGATTGGATCTTTCTGGCTGTGCATAAGGAGAGATAGGACTTGAGAATGTTCCCGCGTGACAGTGAAATAGATGTCGGATAGGTTTGTCAAGTGGTTCTAAAACCACGAGTATAAATACATCCAATCAGACAAGACGTTTTGTTTGATGCAATCTGGGCTAAAGAATGACACATTCCCTATCTAATTCAGTACAGGTTTTACCACAGCAAAATAACATTGTGACCATGACAGATTGTTGTCTATTACATTTTATTTGTTTTCCTGATTTCTCCTCAAATACAACTTATGCAATGCATATTTGTTTCATATGGCACTTGATAGAAATGTACATATAACTAAGGTTTTCATAGGATTTGTGTGCAGTGCTAATTAATATAAATAATAATAATGATAGACAAATAAATAAATCTGCCAAATAACAGGATTGAAATTAATTAACTGACTATCATTCTCCATATTAACTAAAATTATATTTTCTTTCCATTGCTAAGCTATCCCTACCTGCATTCAAACAGTAGCATGAATTTTATTTTATTACATAACTATAATATTGCACCATATAATATAGACATTGACAATTGAGCCATCACATGAGACTAAGTGTATGAAATAGTACAAAAGATTACATTTATTGATGATAAACTTTATAAAAAAAATTAACAATGGTTTAGCATGTCTCACTGACCAAACGTAGCTTATGAGTAAATTTAACAACATAATTTAAGGCACATCTGCAGATGGCAGTATAAATGCATACATAACTAACAAGCAAGTTATTTATTAAGACTATACAGTGCTAGTAAAAATATTGTCTAACTATGCTAATCCATTTGTTATAGTAGGACGTTCTTATAATAAAACATTGCAGTCTTATTTTTTCTGCCAAAGCTTGTATTGTGCAGATAACAAACTGCCAGCAATAATCACATTCAGGCAACTACCCAGTTGCAAACTTCCAACTTGCAGTGTCTGAATGTCTTAGAATGTTGTTCTTGTGTCGCCATCTGGTGAATGATTAATGGTGCACTGGTTAATAGTGGCACTCTCTACAGTTTACTGCTAGCACTACGTGGTTGTTTCACAGGTATTCTCTGTCACAAGACAGGTATTGCTATTGGCTGATGGTAACTGCGCTGACCTAATTTTATGTAAGTTGCCATGGTAACCAGATGTCGGTGATTACGATAAACTCATCTTTTGATCTTCGCTAAATATTGATCACATTGAACAGCGGCTAGTTTAGTGCCTGAACCAGAAGAGGGCAGCAGTTGTAAGAGCGAGTACGAGTTGAATGTGACCAAGTTGGTTGTGCGGCGCAGCCGATTGGCCCTCTGCCTCATTGACCTCTTCATCTCGGATGATCACATACTCCATTTGATTTGGGAAACTGCGGTAGATTGTTCGGTCGTTAATCGGTTGTGGGTCACGGAAGTTGTCCACCAGGTAGGTGTCTTTTGCCTCCAGCAAAGTGCGGAATAGTTTCAACTGTGGTAGAAAGATAGAGTTTTTTTGTTAATGTCTGTAACTACAGTTCATCCACACAGATGTAAATAATACTTTATTTGATGTGCTGTTCACAGAGCTTTTCAGAGAATGCTAAACAAATTAAATACCACACGGTACATTGTGTCAAAAAAAGGTAATATCATAAATCAAATTGTAGAATGTTTTGTTTTGAAATAATTAAGATGATCACTTAAGTATAATCATGAATTATAATACAGGTTACTTAAATAGAATCTTGGCAGATAATGTGTTGGAATCGAATAAGGTAGGTTGAATGTAAAAGAAAGAAGGAAAGTACTGTAAACACCACTAAGTGAAAATTTGTTGAATGAGCATTTCCGGATTGTTGATTTAAGTTTGTGAAGACATCCTGATTGAGAACACAGACTTCCATGTTTAAAACAGCAAGTATTGTATGATTTGGAAATTGTGTTACTGTGAAATCATTTCGGTTTGGATTATGAGAGCCTGAATTAAATGCAGTATACCAGAGATATACTGAACCTCAGTGCGCTGAAGGGAAAAGAAAGAGAGCAGGTCCATAAACAACCTGGCGCAGAACAGTCGAAGCAGAGATGAAGGAATGAGGACACAGCTGGGGCACCTTTGAGAGGTTGGCACAAGACAAAGACGTGTGGAGGAACTTTGTCAATGCCCTAAGCACCAGTAGGCATAATACAGAGAATCACAGTTTGACTTATAGGTCAGGTCACGCAATCAGCGCAACAGGTCAAATCAAGTAAAATAACAAATAAACCACCGTTGGATTGCTATGGCCCTTATACCTCCTATGCTCATTTTAAATATATTTTTTTCAGTAAGCATCCGATGCATGTATATGAACATTAAAATATGCTATCTCCAGATATCCAGTGTTATTTGCGATCATTTCCACCACTCACAGCAAACCAGGTTGACTTTTATTCAATTTGACCTTTGAAATGGTAATTGCTTGTATAGGCAGTAAGTAAGTACCTGAGGTCCGCCAATAAACTGAGGCATGTCCATGACAGTCCAGATGACAGTCTCATTACAGCCGGGGGTGGTGAGAGATCCATGGTAGCGGAAGTAGTACTTGGTGTGGTGTGGCAGCAGATGTTGCAGGTTGAACACAGGCACCTCGACATGGTTCGATGCATCTGACAACACAACCATGACAGTATTTACCCAACATATTACTTTTAACAGAAAATATTTGCAAGTAATGCAAAAACAGTAAAAGTATTCACTTCTTTTTTACCCTCTGTTTAAACCGATGCCATTTGTTCTTCTTTTTATGTAATGTTCTTTCTTAATGCTAGAATAAATATGTTAAAGGTAGATATTGCATGCCAAATTGCATTTAGTAAGCATTACATTGTTTGCAATTTGAATGATGCTCACGTGAAATGTTCTGGGGAAAAGTGCCTAATACGTAATGTACATCTACTTTCTCGCTTTGCATTTGCACTTTTGAAGTTTATAGTATGTACATAATAAAATGTTGTATGCACCCATTTTCAGTTGGAAACATTGTTTTGAAATTGTATACAAAAGATTAGAATTCTAAACATCATCGTCGCTGTATTGGGAGACATGGTATGCATTGTTGACAAGACGGTTGCTAGGTAGAATCACTGTGTGTCTGGCCCAGGATGCATTAGGTGACTTACCAGGGTGTTCAACAGCTTTGATGTGGTGAAGAATCGGGTCCAAGTGCTTGTTGTGGAAGTTGTTCACCTGAAATAGTCACAGATCCAGGTATTGCATGCCGAGTCAATTTTCTGTTAATTAATTATTATATTGGTTTCAAAAATGGTATATACACACATTATTATGTATGCAAATCTATTTTATTTGTGTAAATGTATATACCTGATATGTTTATTGTGTGAATATTTGTTATATTTTGGGGTCAACATAAACTTATTGTTCTTGAGTAACAACCAGTACACATGAAGCACTCATTTATGTGGTTTTCTTAAAGAGATTTGCACTATCTTTTTACAGGACATTGCAGATATTGCAATGCTGATGAATGAAAATATGCTTTATGTTTTATTAGACCTATGATGATAATTTTACTGCATTAAAAGACTGACCAATAAATATTTACCTTTTTCACCACATGATTGATTCAAGTGTCAAATTCCTGTTTTATACAATTTCTGATGGTAGATATATTGCAGCAGCAAAGATTAAGTATGAAATATAACATCATTTGTTAATGTAGTTGTACACAGATAATGAAAGTTACACATATAAACAAGGGCATTCACCAGGTGGCAGCACCATGGTTGGCCTGGTTGTTCCCCAGGTGGCAGCAGCATACCTCAAAGAAGACACCAATGACTGCAACGCCGCCGTCCATGCCTACAGCCTCACCAAGGTTGTTATACTTCTCCGAGTCGTAGCTCACAATGTGCATCTGAGGAAGAGACAATGGATAACTGGACATACTTGATGCACATTCTACTACGGTTCTAGGCACTTGTCTACAATCCAGGCCTGTCAGCGTACAATAATTGGCAATGGACAAAGCAAGGGGTATTCGTTTACTTAGATGGCCCAAATGAGAGTTATCCTACAGGCCATTGTAGTTGGATTGTACATGACTAATATATTGTTCACTGTAGAAAAACTCTTGTAATGACAAGGGAAGGGTGTTCAGTGGAGGGTGTTCAGGGCAAGGTGTTCAGGGGAGGATGTTCAGAGGAAGGTATTCAGGGGAGGGTGATTATGGGAGGGTGTTCAGGGCAGGGTATTTATGGGAAGGTGTTTAGGGGAGAGTGTTCAGGTCAGGGAGTTTAGGGGAGTGTGTTCAGAGGAGGGTGTCTAGGATAGGGTGTGCAGTGTGTGAGCTGTGGTACCCACCTCCAGAGGGTAGGCCTTGTAATCCTTGTGGTGTTCTGAGCCGCGTTTGTCTGTCTTGCCCCAGTGGAAATGTAGCTGGGCCACCTTGTATGTGTCGCCTAGACTGCCCCCCTTGATCACAAAGTCTGCGTGGACTCCTAGCTGCACTGAAGACAGACATAACATGTCAGCACAATACACTGCATAGTCAGTCACTCAATCAGACAATCAGTCAGTCAATGCTTTATTTCCACATAAAATACAAACAACTTAAAATGGCATGATAAATTAGCATAACACATGTCCATGTGGAAATGGGGAAAAGATAACTCTGCTACATGGCACTAATTGCATGCTTTAGCTTTGTATTGTCCAGAACAAAAACAGTTAACTTGGATCCTTTCTGAGTAATGCATTATTTGCACAGTGAATTACATGTTATAAAATAATGCTATTTTAGTACCATCATGTCTGCAGCTAAAGCCCCGTATATATATATATATATTATGTTATTTAACATGTACTTTTTATTTGTATATATACATATATATACAAATAAAAAGTACATGTTAAATTTACATTAAATAATAATATTAATGTAATTAATTTAAAACAAAATTTAAACAGGTAATGATAAATTGGATAATAATATGGTTCGCATTGACATGGTACAAGCTACACTGCAGTGTGATTCAAGGCTCAGTGCTTACTTGTGTGTCCATTGTTGAAGAGGAACATCTTGTCCTTCTCCGCATCAATGTTCACATGCTCCAGGTGTAGGTTGGCTAGGGACTCCTTGTACTCAGACTTGGCTGTCTCCAGGTGGATGGGAGACTGCTTCTTCCCATGGCCACAGTGGGAAAAAGTCTCTCCCCAGTGCTCCTTCCCTGCACAAACACATTATACCTTCCCTGCAGCACACAAACACATTCTACCTTCCCTGCACAGCACAAACACATTCTACCTTCTCTGCAACACACAAACACATTCTACCTTCCCTGCAGCATACAAACACATTCTACCTTCCCTACAGCACACAAACACATTCTACCTTGCCTACAGCACACAAACACATTCTACCTTCCCTGTTGCACACAAACACATTCTACCTTCCCTGTTGCACACAAACACATTCTATCTTCCCTGCAGCACAAAATTCATTCTACCTTCCCTGCAGCACACACACACATTCTACCTTCCCTTCAGCACACAAACACATTCTACCTTCCCTGCAACACACAAACACATTCTACCTTCCCTTCAGCACACAAACACATTCTACCTTCCCTACAGCACACAAACACATTCTACCTTCCCTGCAACACACAAACACATTCTACCTTCTCTGCAACACACAAACACATTCTACCTTCCCTGCAGCACACAAACACATTCTACCTTCCCTACAGCACACAAACACATTCTACCTTCCCTGCAACACACAAACACATTCTACCTTCTCTGCAACACACAAACACATTCTACCTTCCCTTCAGCACACAAACACATTCTACCTTCCCTACAGCACACAAACACATTCTACCTTCCCTGCAACACACAAACACATTCTACCTTCTCTGCAACACACAAACACATTCTACCTTCCCTGCAGCACACAAACACATTCTACCTTCCCTGCAGCACACAAACACATTCTACCTTCTCTGCAACACACAAACACATTCTACCTTCTCTGCAACACACAAACACATTCTACCTTCCCTGCAGCACACAAACACATTCTACCTTCCCTACAGCACACAAACACATTCTACCTTCCCTGCAGCACACAAACATATTCTACCTTCCCTGCAGCACACAAACACATTCTACCTTCCCTACAGCACACAAACACATTCTACCTTGCCTACAGCACACAAACACATTATACCTTCCCTGTTGCACACAAACACATTCTATCTTCCCTGCAGCACAAAATACATTCTTCCTTCCCTGCAGCACACAAACACATTCTACCTTCCCTACAGCACACAAACACATTCTACCTTCCCTGCAGCACACAAACACATTCTACCTTCCCTGCAACACACAAACACATTCTACCTTCTCTGCAACACACAAACACATTCTACTTTCCCTGCAGCACACAAACACATTCTACCTTCCCTACAGCACACAAACACATTCTACCTTCCCTGCAGCACACAAACATATTCTACCTTCCCTGCAGCACACAAACACATTCTACCTTCCCTGCAGCACACAAACACATTCTACCTTCCCTGCAACACACAAACACATTCTACCTTCTCTGCAACACACAAACACATTCTACCTTCCCTTCAGCACACAAACACATTCTACCTTCCCTGCAACACACAAACACATTCTACCTTCTCTGCAACACACAAACACATTCTACCTTCCCTACAGCACACAAACACATTCTACCTTCCCTGCAGCACACAAACATATTCTACCTTCCCTGCAGCACACAAACATATTCTACCTTCCCTGCAGCACACAAACATATTCTACCTTCCCTGCAGCACACAAACATATTCTACCTTCCCTATAGCACACAAACATATTCTACCTTTCCTGCAGCACACAAACATATTCTACCTTCCCTGCAGCACACAAACACATTCTACCTTCCCTGCAGCACACAAACACATTCTACCTTCCCTGCAACACACAAACACATTCTACCTTCTCTGCAACACACAAACACATTCTACCTTCCCTTCAGCACACAAACACATTCTACCTTCCCTGCAACACACAAACACATTCTACCTTCTCTGCAACACACAAACACATTCTACCTTCCCTACAGCACACAAACACATTCTACCTTCCCTGCAGCACACAAACATATTCTACCTTCCCTGCAGCACACAAACATATTCTACCTTCCCTGCAGCACACAAACATATTCTACCTTCCCTGCAGCACACAAACATATTCTACCTTCCCTATAGCACACAAACATATTCTACCTTCCCTGCAGCACACAAACATATTCTACCTTCCCTATAGCACACAAACATATTCTACCTTCCCTATAGCACACAAACACATTCTACCTTTCCTATAGCACACAAACATATTCTACCTTCCCTATAGCACACAAACACATTCTACCTTCCCTGCAGCACACAAACACATTCTACCTTCCCTGTACCACACAAACACATTCTACCTTCTCTGCAACACACAAACACATTCTACTTTCCCTGCAGCACACAAACACATTCTACCTTCCCTACAGCACACAAACACATTCTACCTTCCCTGCAGCACACAAACATATTCTACCTTCCCTATAGCACACAAACACATTCTACCTTCCCTGCAGCACACAAACATATTATACCTTCCCTGTAGCACACAAACACATTCTACCTTCCCTATAGCACACAAACACATTCTACCTTCCCTGCAGCACACAAACACATTCTACCTTCCCTGTAGCACACAAACATATTCTACCTTCCCTATAGCACACAAACATATTCTACCTTCCCTACAGCAAACAAACACATTCTACCTTCCCTGTAGCACACAAACACATTCTACCTTCCCTATAGCACACAAACACATTCTACCTTCCCTGTACCACACAAACACATTCTGCCTTTACTGCACTACACAAACACATTCTACCTTCCCTGTACCACACAAACACATTCTGCCTTTACTGCACTACACAAACACATTCTACCTTCACAAACACATTCTACCTTCCCTGTAGCATACAAACACATTCTACCTTCACAAACACATTCTACCTTCCCTGTAGCATACAAACACATTCTACCTTCCCTGTAGCATACAAACACATTCTACCTTCACAAACACATTCTACCTTCCCTGTAGCATACAAACACATTCTACCTTCCCTGTAGCATACAAACACATTCTAACTTCCCTGCATAACACAACAAATGTTTACCTTCCCTACACAACATAAACACATTCTACCTTCCCTGCACAGCACAAACACATTCTACCTTCCCTGCACAACACAAACACATTCTACCTTCCCTGCACAACACAAACACATTCTACCTTCCCACAGTCTTCTCTCCATGTAACTAGAATCGAGGTAGTGTATATTTGTATTGCTACTTCTAGTCACTTTGTGTTTCGGGCGCCAAACTTTCAAGGGTTCATCTTCGACCCAAGAAAGGGTCCGTATAGATTTTGTATTTTCAAAATTCCATGTGGGTTAAAGATTTGCACCAGTTTCCAAGGTTCTATGTAGCTATGTCCAGTATTTTCTTTGTTTGTTCGATGATACAATTTTGGTTTTAGTTGTTGGCGTTCTCTACGATCCTGTATACTGAATATTGTCAACAATGACGTTCCCATCAAAACATTGCACCATGTGTGACATGGAAATAGTCTCCTCTATGACATGGCTATGACATTCTATAAGATTTTATTTTAATTCTTTGCACAATGACTAAAAAATTATGTTGTTGACATGTCGTTGTTGGGCCATATTTTCAAACACTTTTTGACAACTTTCAATCTGTTTTGCCAAATTGTGCCAACTGTGTAGATTATCGATTATCATGATGGAAATATCTCTCTTTGCCATAAGAATAATTTAATGATCACGTTAGTGAAACGCATTTTGAAAATACTCCTTGATTTTCCCGTCAGATTCTGTTCTAGGATGGATTTTCTTTAAGAACTTAATACCTTAGTGAATCAGTCCCCCGAACACTTGAAATAAATGAAAGGGAATGGTTAACAAAGAGGTGCTGTGCTCTCAGATTGGAAAAACACCATGACTGTGATGGGGGAATTGGGAGGGGAGTGGAGAATGAGAACAGAAGATGAAGCAACGGAGACAGGCAGTGAGTAAGATCCGTGATAAAAGAAGGAAACATAGAGCACTGGTATCAAGGCTATCCTCACCCCTGATTTCAGGAACAAATCCATTGTAGATTTTAAAATGTGGTTCTAGTTCATTATTGATTCACAAAATGATGCTGGTTCACCTGAATTGGTGCCATCCGGAGAATTCATCTCAACTAATATATATTTTACCATATATATGAGCTACGGTGTATTGCAAGCATTACTACCATGTTGCAGCTTCCATGACTTGGCAGTGCTGATTGGAATTTCATGTAGGAACGAAATGATGTGTCCCTCGATATGTTGTTACAAATGCACAAATTATGACCTCTGTATGCACTGTATTAACCAAATAATTATTATCTTAAACCTTTTCAAAATATCTTCAAGACTTTATCTTATGGAATATGTCAACGGTATATTAGTTTAAAAAGACACTCTGACACATATTGCTACCATAAATAACTTGATAACGAACAGCTTCGTAACAGTGTCTGAGTATATCATTATAACATAATCTTTATTGCTTCTTTGAAGAAGAATTCTTTTACAGTAGGCTCTCATTAAGTGTATGTCATATATACTCACCATGCGAGCCATGGTAAACCCAGTCAGAACCTTCTGAAAGTAGAAGAAACGAGATACATTAGGTCCTCATTTGTCATGACCAGGATAGGTATTTTTACGTGTGTTTGACTTCCTAAATTTAAAAAGCCAATATTTGTATTTGATGTTTGTATTTGGTGTATTTGCCAAAATATAA
This sequence comes from Paraescarpia echinospica, assembly GCA_020002185.1. NCBI lineage: Eukaryota > Metazoa > Annelida > Polychaeta > Sabellida > Siboglinidae > Paraescarpia > Paraescarpia echinospica. The sequence goes on along the minus strand of CM034534.1, from coordinate 34,453,030 downwards.
TGCAAAAAGTAAAATATTTCCTTTTTTATTACCCTCCATTTAAACAAGTGCTATTTGTTCTTCTTGTTTATATTTTATTTAAACTAAAATGCAACTTATTTTATTATAACAAAACATACTAATTTTGACCCTAGTTACTGCCTCCAAGCAAAGCTAACAGTATTGTTTTCATATCTGATCATTAGGATTGATCAGAATATTTACCTGGCACCCTCATGCCTTAGAAGAATTCAGCCATGCTGTAATTATTGCACAAAACATGGGTCAGTCGTTGATTCAAATTCAGGTGTTCAGCCGGTTGCCTCCAAGTGACTGGGAGCTCGAAGGAAGTCTTCCCATCTGTCTGCAGTATGTCATTAGGGAAGCAACATGTGATGGGAGACATAAACCCTCTTTTATGGGTAACACAGGAGTGTTTTTATGTTAGTCACTGATAGGAACCACATGAGTCTACAACAGGTTACACGTGAACAACTGGCAGATTCGGGTAACAGATTTTACACTCTGATTCAAAAGATATTTTCAACTTTCTGTACTGATATACGTGATGGCAATACATTGTGTATAGCAGTCATCACATGTTTATAGGCTGTGGAAATTGCAGCACAAAAAGTAGTATTAATATCGTTCACCATATCAGCGCCACCTGTTAAGTGGGCGTATCAGTCAGAAGGGTGGAACTGTTCAAGGGTCAACAGTAGCTTACTAGGAAACCGTTAATGATTGAAGGATGGTAGAGATATCTTCTAAACTGGAACTAGGGAATAAACAGCACAGGATTCTGAGAAGAACTACTTTTTTAGGATTTTTTATTATCTCATAACATTCTGTGTTGTTGACCCATTGACCATTTCACTGCATTAATTAGTCTAGTTTCCATGTGGTGTGAGACTGGTTATTGTCATATTGCTCTGGTGTGTCTTGGTTAAAATACTGTACTTTTGAATGGGGGTTTAAGGATCAGGGTTAAGTATGGTCTAGACAAGAAGACACCCATAATAAGAACACACCCACCCATTTATATCATAGTTATGTATATCATTATATATGTATATTTTATTTATAAATGTAACTTATTACATATTCATATAATTTATTTATTGATGTTTTTTTAAATTTATTTATTATATGTATGCATTTTTTGTACTGGGTATGTTTTATAACCTGAAGTTAAAGCATTTGTACTCTTATAACAAAAAGATCACTAAAGCAAACATTAAGATGACTCAAATATGAATTAGATCAATAGTATGCCGTAATGTGTATGTTCCTACTAAATTATAAACCTGGCCTCCAAAGTTTTAATTTGTCACTGATAAATCGGACATGACAAATTGCCAGATAATCTTCCTCTGATAAAAATGCAACATTCTTTAATTTTATTTTATTGCAAATTCGTCAGAGATTAACTGCTGCCACCAGTTGGTATTTTCATCATGGAATCGGTGTCCGCAAACATTGACTTGTGGGAGAAATAGTATAGAAGAATGACAAAGCTGGGGGCCGTGATATGACTATAATGAGGTCTTGGCGTTTATGATCATTGTCATTGATAAGTGCAATCAGATATGAGCTAAGACCTGTAATTGTAAGGTATCATATTGGCCTATTGACAGGATCTTCTTATCACCATTTAGCTGACATTACTTTGGTATCAAGCAATCACAAACAAACAAACAAACATTTCCGAGCGCTTATCAACGTTTGATGAAAGGAACATGGAAGTCTTGCATAAATGTCTGCCTCTGTTAAGTAAAAACATTAAGGTTAGCTTAGTATCACATTTTGGTGTTTTATTACTGCAAGTTCACGCATATTACAGCACCGAAAAGTACTTATTTATTATAGTTTCATCTGATGATTCAAGACAAATTGGATGGTGCTTTTTGAAACTGGTTGTTTGTGAATTGTCATACACAATTCCAGGCAGAACAATGATTTGTGACTACAATGTCGTAGGATCAAACCCAAGGTCACTACAGCCATTTTGTACATTGGAATATAACCAATTGTTTAATTGTCGTTTTAATGCATGTTCTGTCAATATTAACATGTTTAACTTGTAGTTTTTATTATATTAATATATAACTTTACTACTTCACTATTTTACTAAATAATGTATGTATGTATGTATTTCATTTACATGTATACATTCTATGATACGCATATGTTGATTTTTACACATATTTTATGTTTGTAATAGGTATGTATAGCAACTTATTATTTTATTATAGTTTGACACCACTTGCTTCCTTTTGTCATAAGAAATGTCTTTGTGAGAAAAAAAAACTCATTCCTTTCTGTGATATTTAGTTAGAACAATATACCTAACAGGTTTAATTATTTTACATTTTTATTAGAATAAATGGGATAAGCATGTATCTGTGCTACTGGATTTGTATGACCTCTAGTCTCATAAAAGACAACCTTTAGAACACCAGATAACACAGTGTGACATGTACTAAAGGGTGGTGAATCCTATAGCTTTGTTAACCACAATCTCAGGTTCACTGAAAGATATTCAGTGGCAGTAAATGCACATACACCCAACATCAATGTCAGTGACTAATCACTCACGTCAAATACAGCAGAGTACCCAGGGCTGAGAAACTAGAAAACACACTTGATCCTTAAACAGTCGCTACGGTTGGTTGGTCATTGCATTTGAATCACTGCAGTTTGCAGTGTGCACACGCCTCATTTATTTTATGCAAGGTTAGCAGGATGGTTTGATTTGTTTACAGACATCTCGGGCTGAAATATTGAGACACCCTTGACATTTAATGTGTGTTTATATAGTACTAATTATATACACAAGCAATGACTCAGGCAGTTGTAGGACAAACAGTTTTTTTATACAGAAATTACATCAAAAATGTTGACTTATATGCTGGTTGAAGTTTCCTAAAAAATCTTATATGGTGATGAGGGAAAATACGTTTCTTGAAAATGCATATTTACTATAAATATCTTAACGTAAATAATAATACTAAATAAACACTTTAACATGCAAATTTACAAATCATAAGGTAGATTTAGTATGTGAGTATTTGCAGGTCATTTGCAGCCACGTTATTCTGTGTTTGTGGAGTATACATTTGAGTAATCCGTCAGCAGGCAGAACTATTGATAGAAGAAGTTCCATTTCATTTCTGCGGTAAATTTCTACACATTCCCCGAAAGACTCACCTCGTCGTTAGCATTTTGTGCAGAAAACTGTCGGTCTACTTTCCAATTAGAATCCCCGCAGAGTACACGTGTTTGCATTCAATGTATATGACACCCCCGTCAGCATTCACCACTACTTTATTTTCTTTCATCTGTTTGTTCTTCTACGTTTTCCTTTTCTATAATAGACATCTGTCAGTCACTTGTTAGTTTTTGCAAGTATCAGTTATCTTCTTTCCTCTGCAACCTTTTACATGTATCGTTGATAATTGACGTTTAAAATTGCTTACCTGAAACTCCAACAAACAGTCCAAAGAATAACAGTAAATGACCGGTGGACATCATTGTGGTGGTCAAGCAATGACTCGGCTACAGACCCTGTCAAGATGTGTCGTCCAGTAGGGCTAGATACCTGAATGTCTGATCCCTCCACAGAACCAGTTATATAGAGTGAGTACTTGTCCCCGCTGACCTCGGTTTGATTGACAGCTTCAACTGGAGTATTGGAGTACCTGGTCATGTGACCCCAGATCTCAGTGGGGCTCATCCTACAAGTCTATTCACTTACTCCGACTGTCCACCCCCCTGCAGGGGTACCAAATAGGCCCCATTTTATCTGTGCTCCCAGGTATACAAAACAGCAGTTCTAGTCCAAAACGGGTACAATAAATATGCAGAAGATAGGTTTCCAGTTTCCTTTCTGGTCGTGAATGATAACTTGCAGTAATATTGCTGGGCTTGTTTGAAATTAAAAACTGCTCTTTCCATTTTGGTTTTGTTGCAAGGAGAAGTGTATGTTTAATTTATTTATTGCTTAATTACTTACATTAATGTTGTGTAGCTGACTTAATGCAATAGCAATGACGTACTCAGTTACAATGTTATCATATGTATACAGAACATAATCATTGTTTCATCAAGTAACTCGGGAGATTCTCTAGAAACTCCAGGGGCTTATTATGAGTAAAATAATAATAAATATTTAATTAATCAATGATAGTCAATAACTCATGTGGGGGTGGGGGGGGGGTCACAAATCCAAATAGTCTGATTTGTCTGCATATTGGTAAACAAACCACTTGAACCATTTCTGTACTTGGCCAAACAGGGTAGCCATGCAACCCTGGTGGTTGCCAAACATTCTTGGGGGTCGTTGGCGAACATGTAGAATTGTTTCAGAATGGCAGGTGCTTGACGTGTTAAACACTATGCTAGGGACCTCGCCTAGAATGCAGCAAAGGAGATAATTATAGAGTTGACAACGGATGGAACTCTTTGTTTGTGTATAGATGGATTTATCTGACTCTGATGTATTTGACTTTGCAGAAAAGTCTTGTAAAAATGTTGTTTCATAAAGAATTATATTGTCCTTTCTCGTCTGTGTTTTACCTTCATCTTTTGTGTGACTATTTGTTGAATATTTTTGTATGAATTTCTTTTCAACATCATATGAATATCTCGGTGAGGAACAAAATAGCTGCATCTAGACGTTGTCCACTGTGAAAATAATACTGTTATCATATGGAAATTATATTGTTATCTTATGGAATGGTAATGTGAGACAGGCACTATATGAATTGCTTTGATAAGTGAGAGAGACAGAATGAAAGACCATTTCCTATATGTGATTCTAGTTTACTGGGACTGGTAATTGACTTGATCTTTGGCCTCATCTCTTCGATCCACTGCCTCGCTATGTCATTCTATACCTCCCTCTCTCACTCCTCGCTACACCCCTCCCTCTCTATAGCTGCTTTCACACTTACACTTTAAAACGGTTTAGTTAAAACGTTTTAACTAATCCAGTCAGAAAACAGACGTGTGAACGCGATTTAGTGCTAAAACGTTTTAACTAAAACGGTTTAGCTAATCCACTTCAGTAGGTGGTTTAGTTAAACCGTTTTAGCTAAAATGGTTCAAGTTGCAAGTGTGAACGCAAGCGGATTAGCTAAAACGTTTTAAGCACGTCACAGTCATGCACATTCGATCTCGCGCCTCGTTGCTTCCTGTCTATAACGTAAACATAAACAACATTTTGGCACAATCATGTATTCGACTTCGATCGACGCAAAATCTAAAGAAACGCAAGTGCGACGCGACTATTGGGACGATGGGGAAGTTCGGCTATTACTGGAGTTGTGGGGAGACGATCGGGGTAGTCCGATTTAGAAGGAAATATAATTATATATCGGTGCATTGCCAATCGTCTGAACCGCGACCTGAGCGAGGGCGCCGAGGCAGGGTCAGGGGGACATCGTTAACAATTTTGTTGTGCTAGCTTGCACATATGCGCATACCATCTTCCTTCTTAAAACGGTTTAGCCATTGCATGTGTGAACGCTCACAATTTTCAAATATGAACTGGTTTAACTAAAACGGTTTAGCTAAACCGTTTTAATTCTGTAGGTATGAATGCAGCTTATGTCCCTTATCTCTCACTACATCCCTCCCTCTCTATGTCCCTATCTCTCCATCTCCTTCCCGTCCTGTCCATCTCCCTCCATCCCAACGTATGTCTCTCTTACTGTATAATGCACCCTCTGTGTCTTTCACTGTCTTCTTAATCCTTTTCCGTCCATTCATAATTCCCTCCTACCCTCCCTCTCTATATCCCTCCCACCATCACAGTCTCCCTTACACCTGCCTCCCACCCTCCTTCCCATTCTCACACCCCTTCCATCTTCCTTCCCATTCTCATACTCCTCCCACCCTCCTTCCCTTTCTCACACCCATCCCACCCTCCTTCCCATTCTCACACCCCTCCCACCCTCCTTCCCATTCTCATACTCCTCCCAC
>CM034534.1:34426692-34446066 GCA_020002185.1 Paraescarpia echinospica | reverse complement strand
TTCAAACTGCCATTCACTGAGATTACTGACCCATTCGCATACACCTCACTTTGAGTCACTTGGGTGGTCAAGTCCAGTTGTTTTGAATGGGTGCATGATTAGCCAACGGCTGTATCATATCTGAGACTGTATCTCTCAGACAGTGCCATTAAGTAACAAACAGGCAGTGATGTTTCTCTCAAAGTATATATGAAATAATCCCTTTTGATGTTGTTTCCTTATTTACCATCTGAAATTCCACATCATAAAGTACCAGTGAGGAGAGTATGATTTTGAAAAAAGAAGCACCAATAACTTGACCTGTATTTAAGTGTGACGCTTTCTTCTTGTCACAAACAAGATCGAGGTTATGATGACCTGTGATTCCTTCTTAGGTCAAACACTTAGTCAATTAGTGAAAAATGATCTTGAACTTGAGCCAGATATTGGAAGGCTCTCACAAATTTGTTAGACATAATTTCAATTACTAACCCCATTTACTCATATCGTGTCACAGGATTGTGGCAGGATATTTCATGTACTAGTAGTGAGTTTGCACTTACTCACATAGGAATGTATTTGTTATGATGGAAGCAAATATTGCATATAACCTCCTGACTAGGCACATAATTAGTAGGTTTGCATATGTCATTGTTGTCACTATTATTTTAGTAGTCCAACTCACCCTCTCCTCCACCCTCTTACCCTGCATCCCCACTCCATGTGATCATGGGGTAAAAGGTATTTCATAGTTGAGATATAGATGACTGTTTGGTTTGCTACTATTACATTTTAAACAACACTGAAACACTGTATACTGTTTTTTCTTGTAAGCATCAGGCTTATTGTCTCATGATGTTTATGTTCGTATTGTGATGATATTTTTGTCATGCAAGTTAGTGGACTGCTATTGAATAAAAGTGTAAATTTGATGAAGTTTTCACCATGCCAGTCAGCCTATGTGGTCTGATTGTGTAACTTGTGAAATTGCCCCTGACATCCGGCTTACATATGTGTGCAGTGGAGTGTGACTTGTGAATGTCTGCTGTTTTTGCCACTGGCACACAAGTTACAGGAGCAAGATGCTTCTAGTTGTGGTTTTTAGTCCTTTGGGCCGAAGGTCCAATGGACTTATGCCATCACTCTGCATCCACCATGTGCCGTTAGCTGCCACATCTCAGAAACCGTTCAGCAACTTTTTCTCTAATTTTGCTCAGACATATCTTAGGGTAATGCCACTATGCACAAGAAATCTGTATTTGATTGAATCATTCAAACCCCCAAACTGGTAAATTTCCACATTTTGCCTATTTTTTTTCAAAAACTCTTCAGTAACGTTTTCTCTGATTTTGCAGACATTTCATGTGGTAGTGCCACTATACACAAGACATCTGTATTTGATTGAATCATTCTAAGGGCACCTAAGGACACCTCAAGGCCCCCCAAAATGCTAAATTTTCACATTTTGCCTTTTTTCTCAAATAGTTTGTAGTATCTTGTTCTCTAATTTGGTGTTGACATTCCATGTTGTAGTGCCACAATGTACAAGAAATCTGTATTTGCTTCAATCATTCTAAGGATCCCCAAAATGCCACATTTTTACATTGAATGATGTCAGTATCTTGCCGTCATTGGGAACACCTAGGAATCACCAAATCAAAGATACAAGTCGCAAACATTGTTAAATTTAGAACATTTTTGAAGGATAACTTTGCTAATTTACTTCATACTGGTGATAACAAGGAGGCAGGCAAGTGGACAGACGATGTAATATGCACGGGCATGCTAATTGGTGCAATATTTATCTGTGAAAATGTACTTTGAATGCTTCGAATTGGATTGAACCAACAATGGCACCTATTTTTGCCCACTTCGTGCCATGATGCTTTTTCAGCGGCAACAAACTTAATGTTACTTTCAATAACAGTAACTGCTTCACAAATAAATTTACATCGAAATGTTTACCAAATTCGTCACTTTAGTTAGTTGGTTTATTTGTTATAAGAAATGAAACACAAAAATAGATATTGTTGACAGAAGATATTAAAAAAATTTGCATAAATCCACTCAATGATGTCACCTGCTGCCATTCTGTTCTTTCGCGTAGGGGTGTTCTAGTTCTAGTTGTTTCCAGCACCCGGCAACGTTCTATTAACTGACTAGTCTCTATTATTGTGGTTACAACGTAATGGTCTTATGAGGTTTCATTCAACCAGTCAACCTTTTTCAGAACATTATCGCCAAACTGACCTTTATATGCTGGCACTTAGGGTGGTCACTGCCAGGGTGCTTGTCGTCCTCAGTGGTTCTTTTACGTCCCAAATTGAGACAGGACCAACATTAATGTGATCTCCAAGTTACGAGGGATACACAGTACACAGAGCAAGGTTTTTTTTACCAAATATCATGCCTGCCCAGTCTGAACTCAGCGTTGGCATGCCAGGTGGATGTGCTAACCAATCCACTAGCTGCGCTTCCTGTAATGTTACTACAGAATTGTACATAATGAGATAATTATCCAAGATACGTGAACAAGTTTTGTATCATTGTTTTCAGGGGGAATGGTGATAAAATAAAATCAACTTGCTCATTGAGATGTTGCCTCCTTCATGGAGAAAATGTCTGGTGAAAAGTAAACTGACAAAACACAACACAAATTTGAATTTGTTGGGAAATGTTTTGCCATATGCCATATACAGTAAATGTTATCAAACAACTAATTTGTCAATATAACATCATAGCTTATTTTATCTGCTTTCTAATGGTACATCACAAATATCACAATAATTACAAACTCACAATATAGTCCAAAGGACTTCAAGGCCTCTTGGCCCATTTTTCTTGTGAATTGGGACACATCTTTAACCAGATCTGACATGAAAACTGCAGATTCATTTATAATTGTTCTGATACAGTGATCAGGGGTGGCCAAAGTGAGAGAACTAGGGGGCCCACCATGTTTGAGAGGGTCCTCAGAAAACATTCAAAATGATTTTAGAATGGCATTATTATTATTGTGAAACACAAAACAAGAGCCCTGGCAGTTTTTGACGATTTCTCAGAATTAGAATACAACAGCCAATCTCTGGAAATGTCGAACTTGTTAATGGTAGGAAAGAATGTTTACTTTCTGTGAAATTGTTCTACTGTGAGGCAGTTGAACATATAATGTTTTATGTGGTGTGACATACTCGAAATCTAGCTGGCCACTGGCGATCTCCATTAACTAAATTTGCAAATATTTTAAGTAGAAAAATATTTGGCCAGTTGTTTAGACTTATATTATCAGCATAGTTTTCCTTGATTTTTTTACGACCTGTTTCCCATGATTTCCATGACTCAGTTCATGTGTGTGACTTTAAAAAAATGTGTAAGACTTTTCAGGTGTCATTATTTGTGTGAGTTTTCAAGCCAGGGCTGCTGGCCCTGTTGTGTCTTCATTGACCCTAGGGGGTGGGGGTGGGGTGGAGTGGGGGTCACCAGACTCATGTGTGGTCAGTGTAGACACAGTGTACATGGCTTATGATTACCTGGTACACAAGATAATATCGGGTTGTTGTCCTCAGGCTTAATTGCTTAAATGCCAGTTAACATACTGTACCCCACGACTTGGGTATTGATATTCTTAGCTACTGGTATATGCACCGATTTAACTGTTGTTAGACAAACATCACCCTCTCTTGGGCTGTGATTATGGAGTGTACGTTCACATCTACAATTACACCCTCACCTTTCCCAGTGCAACAAGAGGTTGGGTGGGTTTAGCGTTACATAATACAAGGAAGTGGGGACTTAATAAAAAACATGGGTGTAAATGAATTGTCTCAGGGCACACGGAAATTCAGCTGTCTGGATGATGGCTTCAGTATGGGTTTTTCCGTAAGTGAATCATATTCATCTTTCTTTCAACAACAAACAAGCATAATTGAAATATTGGTGTCATTGCAGTGTTGCATAACTGTAAATTGCATTGTTGAAAAAATTAAGATGTAATGTTTACAAGTAGTGGAATACTTGTGTCTCTTGCCAGATTACAAATGCACCTGGATAATATTAAAGAAGTATGGTAACATTACAATATAACTATTTTATATTATTTTAAATTACAACAGCCTCAGTCAACATTTTATATTACAACAGAAAAATGACAAGTGTGTCAATCATATTACTTAGTACTCATCAGATTACAACTGGATCAGTCAGATTTCAACTACATCAGTCATACAATAACTACTTCAAGTCAGATCACAACATCATTAATAATATAACTGCATCATGACGTGCTTTATTTTTGTGTGTGTAGAAATATATATAGTGAGATAAAATATAGCATTGGTTAGAATTGAAGCCTGCTTCTGTTATGCACTTAGATGTGACTGGTGAGACGTCTATTGATAATAATAATCTTTATTGCCAGAAATACAGCAGTTCTTTTGCCATCACAGGTAAAAATAAAATGAGATGAGCACAAAGGAAACAAACCCAATATCAGGCAAAGAAAACAGACCACTTACAAAGATTCTTCACAGATAATGCAATCATTGGTATCACAAAACATTAATGATCACGAATAAAGACAATCTTGGCAAAATCCAAACTATATGCAGACAACATCACAGACAGTGAAATATCACAGGTGTTTACTGTGCATTGTAAATTAGGGTAGCATGTGGCAGGAATGTTTTCTATACCTCTCTGTCCGAGTCATTACACCATGATTACCGTATGTATTGGGACACCATATGTATTGGGACAAACTGTATGAATTGGGACACCATATGTTTTGGGACACCGTATGTATTGGGACACCGTATGTATTGGGACACCATATATATTGGGACACACCGTATGTATTGGGACACCATATGTATTGGGACACACCGTATGTATTGGGACACCATATGTATTGGGACACACCGTATGTATTGGGACACACTGTATGAATTGGGACACCGTATGTTTTGGGACACCGTATGTATTGGGACACCGTATGTATTGGGACACACCGTATGTATTGGGACACCATATGTTTTGGGACACCATATGTATTGGGACACCGTATGTATTGGGACACTGTATGTATTGGGACACACTGTATGAATTGGGACACCGTATGTATTGGGACACACCGTATGTATTGGGACACACCGTATGTATTGGGACACCGTATGTATTGGGACACACTGTATGAATTGGGACACCGTATGTATTGGGACACTGTATGTATTGGGACACCGTATGTATTGGGACACACTGTATGAATTGGGACACCGTATGTACTGGGACACCGTATGTTTTGGGACACCCTAAAAATTTAGAAAAATAATTAGTTTTCTGTAACAGATGTTTTGGGACACCTTTGTAAATGTACTTGTTTTTGTTCCTATGTATTGGGACACCAATTATTCGTATCTCTGATGAACGCGTACCCACCTTTTTCCCTGATGCAGATGCCTAAATAAAAACAGTGTGTCAATAAAATGTATTACAATCGCAGCTGCTATGATGTAAACAACACGAACTTGGGTGATGTAAATTACTGTAGCACTAGCAAGAATGTTTCGCCCTTCTCTCAGCTACCAGCTGGCCTTCATACATTTACGATGTGTCACAATATGCATCTAAAACACTAGTTGCACTCCCCCAATGTTTGGCTGTAATGTACAAAACTGTGCGAGACCTTGATTGACTGTATTGTCCCAAGACTTGCAAATCATTTCTCGTACAATTGATGTGTTAATCTGCATATATGGTCATCCACCAAGAAATTAGTTATATACGTGTCTCAGGTATACTTATCTTAGTTGCAGGTCTTGTATTTGCTAAAAAAATATTATTTTCAACACCATATTCCTGCGTGGTTTGACCACGTAGTACAACTGATAATATGGATAGTGCCAGCCATTGAATCTATGGTTTGCTGATTGATGCAATTGCTAGATTGGTTTTGTTTGCAGCTATGCTGAAAGGAAACAAACAACATCAAAGATTAAACAGTCACGTAGTCCCTAAGCAATGTTTATGTGCATAAGTGATATGGTTTGGATCCTAAATAGCTTCGGTCGGCAGACTCTGATCTACTTTTTATTCCCATATCTAAGACGAATGCTGTAACTTGAGCCTTTTTGGTGGCTGCACCAACTTTGTGGAACTTACTCCCTATTGGTGTTAAGTCAGTAAGAAATATAGTTTCATTTTGTCATCATTTAGATTTAACAAGATTTAACAAGATTGCCACCCAGAGAATTAACTCTAGATGACAGATGGACAAACAAATCTTTTCGCTTATCGAGAGTCCAACCCTTTTTATCTACGTGTATCCCACCCTTTTTAGGTATGTGTCGATTTTATTTTTAAACACATTCACACTACTAGCACCCACACAATCAGCACATAATCTGTTCCATTAATTTACAGTCCTTTGTGTAAAGAAAAACTGTTTTATATCTAACCTACACTGCTCCTTTGCTAATGTAACTTCATGTCCTCTAGTCATTCTATCTTTCTTAACTGAGAAAAATATCAATATTATCCCACAATTTAAAAACCTATCTTTTTAATACTGCAAATCCCCCTTAGTTTCTTAGCAGTTCCATCCGTCGGTTGACAACTTTTGTTCTGTACTTGACAATGACAAAGCTTAATCCTTAGGATTTGTTGCGCCATTGAGCTCGGATTTTCCTAGGATATTGGTGCTAAAGAAGTCATTCCATTATTAATATTCTTGGACATGAGATGTCAACTATAATATTGCCACCCTGACATGATCACGTATAGTTAGCTTTGTAACAGAAACTAGGTGGAACTTCTGCATTACCACAGTGTTGAATGACAACTGAGGGCACCATGCTTGTAAGGAAAGGTAAACCAACTGTCAATCATAGTTTAACAAGATTGCCATCCACAGTCTAAATCCCAGAAGGAAGCTTTCAGCTTATCAAGAGTCCAATTTTTTTCTATTGCAATTCACCCTTCAGAGGTATTTATTGGTTTTTGTTTTAACATATTCCATTTACAGAATGAGAATCAGCAGATAATTCATTCATTTATTGCAGTCCTCCGTGAGAGTTAGTCATTTCTTATATATAATCTACATTTTTCCTTCACCAATGTTACCTCCTGTCCTCTGGTCCTTCTCTCTTTCTGAAGTGAGAAAAAACACTGTCAATATTTGCATGACCATCTTGACAACTTTATCATGGAACGATTCCATGTCATTGCATTTCTCCACTACCAATGGTGTGAAGCAGGGTGGGGTGTTGTCCCCCATTTTATTTTCAATCTACATTGATGAAATGTTAACAAGACTATGCATGTCTGGTTTTGGCTGCATGATTGGTCATAAGTACTATGGTGCTGTTGGCTATGCTGATGATATATCTTTGGTAGCTCCATCGATATACGCATTGAACAAAATGTGTGATATATGTCTAAAATTTGCATATGAATATGATTTACAATTCAACCCGGCAAAATGTCAACTTATTAAATATGGCAGTGGTACTGACTGCCCATTTTACTTCGATGGTTTAAAAGTGAAACATAGTAAAAAAGGTTTGCATTTAGGCCACATTATTGGTCCTGACACTCACCAGGCTATGGTAAAAGATATGTGTCATGATTTTATAAGGCGTGTAAATGCATTACCTGCTAATTTTGGGTTTTGTAATATAAGTCGTACTGCACATCTTTCTATGGTGTGTGTCTGTGGAACTTACAAAACAAACATCTTGATATGTTTTATACTACGTGGCGCAAAGGTATCAGAAAACTGTTTAATCTACCAGTTTGCACGCATTGTAATATGGTGCCACTTTTAGCAGACTGTTTACCGATTCAAATTATGAATCGAATGGTACGATTTATGCAGAGTTGCTTGAAATGCAGTAACTCCAGTTTGAAAATGCTCTCTCATCTAGCCCTTCAAGGTAGTGGGTCATACATGTCTAAATGTTTTAACTATATCATGTCCAAATACAGACTTGATGCCATGACATTCTTTAGAATGAAGTCTAATAAGTTTTATGGTATGATTCAAGACCACTATCAGGAGGGGCTGGATGATGAACTAGTATGTAGAGTCTCATTTGCAAAAGATGTATTACATAATATAGATAATGCGGGTAGCTCTTCTTTTTTAGCCATTGACGAGCTCCGCTCATTGCTTACTGTTTTATGTACACAGTAACTTATATACGTTGATTTAGTCGAATTGTACATTTTTTAGTACGAATAAATGTATTATTATTATTATATTTGTCAATAGTTGCATGACCATCTTGACAACTTTTGTCAATATTTGCATGACCATCTTGACAACTAATGTTTAATCACCTCTTAATCTCCTGGGTTCAAGGGTTTCTAAACCACATTCTTTCAGGCGTTTTTCATGTTTTGTGAGTGTCAGACAGTTAAGGTTGTCCTTAAGAATCACATGTTTCAGAGCTATTTTAGGATTATATAGAATTTTAAAGTATTCAATATATATATATAAAATATACAATACATATTTTTGACAATTGTGATCTTAATTAATTATTAAAGTTTGTATTTATGTGTTTATTAATTTTACCTACCTACATAAAACATTTACAGTAATAATTGCACATAGTGAACATAGTTGCACTGGGTGCACAAATGCACATAGTTTATGATTTTAAGACAATGATTTAATGCAATATTACACCACTAAACAATACACAAGAACAATTACATGGATTGTGTGCTATGGTACTGAACAATTATTATTGTCATTTATTATTATTAATATCAACATTTAAAACCTTTCTAAGAGTTGACATACAAAATAATGACATGTTATGAATAGGTACAATTACATTTATTTATCAGTTGAGTGTCTCTAAATGCAACCATATTTTCAAGTAGGTGTAGAGAGTGCTTAATTATAGCATTCACCCCACATGACATTCTAATAAGTCTCTGTGTGTACAGTGCATAGTTAATACAAACAACTTATGTCTTCTTTCAGCTTATAAATTGTTTCCGGATTTGTAAAGTTAGTACAAATGCTTCTCTGAATAATTTTTGTTATGAATTATTTACAATAAGGACTATGTTGTATATAACTTGCGTAGTAACATTGTACACTGTACAGAAACCTTACTCAGCTGTCCAAACACACTTGTCTTAACAAAGACTTCTTGTTATGACTACTTTAGTTTAGAATGCTATTACCAGTTATTCCGATAAATGATACATGATCCTGACTATTTCTGCCTCCTCCCCTGGCATACTTTGCACATCCCCAGTTACAAGTCTACTTATTACTTAGAACCTGGCAGTAAGGGATAGCCTCATGAGTTCACAACAGATTTAATGCACATGATAATGTGGACATCAGAACTAGACAGCATAGTAAGTAATGTTTTGGCCACCATGTTGTGTCAGTTGTGTCCTGGAGCTATTGGTTGTGGTTTTGGAAGCCATTTTGGAACTTTTGAAATGCAAGTCCCTTACCACGTATTGGTGGGTATGGTTTGAGGCAGTACGAAACACTGTAGGCATCTGGACTGATGTGACCACCCCTGAAACAGCTTATATTGTGTCCACGAGACAGCTTGACCCTCCAAAGAGACTCTTACTCTTGTCCTTGACTCTGGTCACTTGACATTTGCCATGACATGCAGACATGTTCACAAAGCCATGTTGGTGCACGAGTGCCATTGAATCCTACACAAGCATATATTTGAATATGCTAATTTGTAATGTTCTTATATGCTGTGAAAATTGCTCAAATGTGGTTTTCTGCCTACAGGTGTTTTTGTGTCGTATTTCCCCACTACTAACATTTGTTAACCAGTACTAAAATGTATCAGCCATTACTAACAAATGTGTTAGCCACTATGCACAAATGTGTTAGCCACTATGAATATATGTGTTAGACTTTACTATCAAATGTGTTGGCCACTTCAAACAAATGTGTTAGATACTATGTAGCTACTAACAAATGTGTTAGTGACTGAACAAATGCATTAGACACTACTAATAAATGTATTAATCACTACTAAAATGTATTAGCCATACTAACAAATGTAGACACTACTAACACGTGTTAACCACCACTGACTACCACCTCTCACTCCAAGGTGAGGTAGAATAGATGACACCTCCACTTGTCACTTGAGAGGTCTGGGTTCCTGACCTGGACCAGACACCGGTGTGCTTCTTCTAAACCATGGTTCCCAGCATTAGGGAATGTGAATTCCTCTTTAATGTTGGCCTGTCTCTTGTTAATTGGGAATGTAAAATAACAATGACATGTACCTGCACCCTGGCAGTGGCCACCCTCAGTGCCAACATATAGAACAGGTGGCTTCATATCATCTCAAGAAGGCTGAATGCCTGGAAGTTGAATGTGGCCTCAAACGACCAAGGGATTCTAATAGTTCAACATATTATAGAACAGATTAGTTATTTAATAGGACATCTCGAATGCTGGAAAGGAACAACAAAAATAACATCAATATACAGCATGTATATGTATAAATAAATCAATATACAGCTGTATATGTATAAATAAATCAATATACAGCTGTATATACAGGGCTGCCTACCATTACGGATTTTCGGTAGTCATTACGGAAATTCAACTCATATTACAGCGTTGTGGAAACTGCTCCCGCAGAGCTGCCAAGATGAGTTGGGAAATATGCGTGAGGTTCAGTTCCCCAAATTGACACTACGTGCCAGCACTGATGTTTCTCAACAAGACAATAGGTGGCTGCACTATTGGTTATTAAAAACGGGAAAACATTTTATGCAAGTCACTAACAATGGTAACAATAAACTTGCGGCGGATTCTATGGAAGATTTACGCTATCTGCACATGCACGTGAATAAATATGTCAACATGTGCATGAAAATAAGCCTGTTTGTATTAATATCTTTTGAAATGGCAAATATGCGTAAGATTTACAGGGTCATGCATGAAAGCGTTAGGTCGATGATACATGCATGAGACTCACACCAAATGCGTGCGACTTGGTAGCTCTGCTGCTGTATAATGGAAATTACGTGTTTGTTTAAATGCAAGGAGTATAGTAAACAAAAGAAATAAACTAAACATTATGGTAGAAGATATTGACCCTCACATAATAGGTATAACCGAATCATGGACCACCACCGATATATCAGATGCCGAATTGGGACTGACAGGATATGTAATGTTTAGGAAAGATAGAATCGGAAGAAGGGGAGATGGAGTTATTTTATATATATTAAAGAATCTATCCAGGCTTATGAAATAAAATTAGAAAGAGAAGCAGATTGCGAAGAAGCTGTTTGGTGTAACATAGTTGCAGGAAACTCAACGTTAACTATGGGGTTAGTTTATCAAAGTCCAAATATAAGCATAGAATAGGAAACAAAAAGTACAAAACACTATAAGGGAAGTGAGCAAATGGGACTGTATTATTATGGGGTAATTTAACCATGGTCTTATACAATGGAAATCTCTACAGAATACAGGGAGTTTTCAGTATCAGTACAAGATAGTTTCCTTTCTCAACATTTCTTAGAACCAACTAGGGGTGAGAATGTGGTAGACATAGTTTTGTCCTTACATAATGAATTAGTTGACAATGTCGAGATATGTGAGCCACTGGGGAGTAGTGATCATAATCAGATACATTTTAACATCAAAGTAAAATCAGAAAGGAATAGTAAAAAGCAGTACAGGAGAAATATCCACAAAGGAAGGTATAAGGACATGAGGAAATATTTAGCAAAGATAGACTGGAATAACACACTGAAGCATAAGATAGCATCAGAATGCTGGAACATCTTAAAGAATGAAATTGAGTTCATCGTCAATAAATTTGTTCCCTTCAAAAACAAGAGAAATGGTCCAAAAAGAAACACTATTGAAAGAAGCCATTAGCAAGTTAAGTACAAACAAATGAGGTGTAAGTCATATAGACGTACTGGAAATGATGAAGACTACAACATTTATAAAGAAGCACTTAACAAAGCTACAGCTGAAATTAGAAATTCAAAGAGAAGCTACGAACAAAAATTACCTTGTAATATAAAACATGACAGTAAGAGTTTTTATATGTATGTTCAAAGCAAACAGAAAGTTCAAGATAAGATCAGTCCTCTAGAAGATAGTGCTGGAAATATAATATCAGAGGGATTCTTAATGGCAGAAAACCTGAATGAGTATTTTAGTTCAGTGTTTACCAGGGAAGATATTAGTTCACTGCCAATACCAGAGGCTAAGTTCAAGGGGGCAGAATCAGACTATTTAGGAAAGTTAATTGTAACCCCAGAAATGGTAGTGAACAAAATAACGGCTATGAAGGATAATAAATCACCTGGATTCCGCCCAAACTACTATTGGTAATTGTAGAACAAATTAGCATACCACTTGCAACAGTTTTCAATTTGTCATTAGAAGAGGGAGTGATTCCTTTAGAATGGAAAGAAGCAAACATTATACCCTTATTTAAAAAAGGTTCGAGAAACAAGAGAACTATAGACCAGAGAGTTTAACATTGGTGATTTGGAAATTATTAGAAAGACTAATTAAAGATCACATGGTGGATTTTTTTGTTAAACATAACTTGATAAACCCATCTCAACATGGGTTTCTAAAAGCGAGGTCATGCTAAACAAATATGTTATGTTTTGGGAAGATATCACTAAGTGGGTAGACGAGGGATCACCATAGATATGATCTATTTAGATTTTCAAAAAGCTTTCGACAAAGTGTCACATCAAAGATTACTGCTTAAACTAAAGACCCATGGCATAGGAAATGGTTTAATTAACTGGATAGAAAAATGGCTGATTGACAGAAGACAACGGGTAGTAGTTGATGGGGAGGCTTCAAACTGGAAATCAGTCTTGAGTGGGGTACCACATGAATCAGTACTGGGACCCATATTATTCTTAATATATATCAATGATTTGAACGATGATATAACAAGTAAGGTGTTGAAATTTGCGGATGATACAAAAGTGTTTACAAGGATTATAAGTGATGGAGATAGACAGCATTTACAAGATGATCTTGACAGGTTAATCAAATGGTCTGAAGAGTGGTAAATGATGTTCAATTTTGGAAAATGTAAATGCCTCCACACAGGATATGGGAACGAAGATGTACAGTTATATGATGGGAGTACTGCACTAAGTACTACTGTAAAAGAAAAGGACTTAATGTTAACCATTTGTGCTGATATGAATGTTTCAGAGCAGTGCGGAATTGCAGCTTCAAAGGGAAATCAAATCCTTGGATTAATTAGACAAAATATAGCGAACAAGGAAAAAGAACTAATAATACTGCAGTACAAAACAATAGTTAGGCCTCATTTAGAATATTGTATACAAGCGTGGAGACCATATCACAAGAAGGACATAGATATGCTAGAAAGAGTACAGAAGAGAGTGACTAAAATGATACCAAAACTGAGGGATCTTAGCTATGAAATATGCCTAAAAGGATGTGGTTTAACAACATTGGAGACCAGGAGATTGAGAGGAGATCAGATAGAAGTGTTTAAAATATTGGATGGTTATGAAAATATTGATAGAAATTTTTTTTTCTTAGTTAAGAAAGATAGAAGGACTAGAGGACATGAAGTTACATTAGTAAAAGAGCAGTGTAGATTAGATATAAGAAAGTTCTCATTTTCACAAAGGACTGTAAATGGATGGAACAGATTATGTACTGATTGTGTGGGTGCTAGTAGCGTGAATATGATTAAAAATAAAATCGACACATACCTCAGAAGGGCGGGATACACATAGATAAAAGGGTTGGACTCTCGATAAGCCAAAGGGCTTCCATGTCCACCTGCCAGCTTGAGTTAATTCTCTGGGTGGCAATCTTGTTAAATCTTATTAAATAAAAATATCCTACTACAGAAAATGTTACACATTAAAGAATTGGCGAATTGCTAAATCTATAAATAATGCTGCTCCAGATGCCATTAAGGAACTGTCATCAATCACTTGTTACAATTTATGAACAAATGTTTAGTCCACTACAAGTTATATTAAGTCTGTATGTGATGTCATCCAATGCTGTGCATGTTTACAATGTTACAACTTCACTGCCTACAGCCTGGTGGTGACTGCCTTGGGACATGGGCATATTACTAATGTCTCTGCAGCTGACAGTCAACAGCAGTTACAGTGGCAACAAATATCAATGTCATTAATGCGTGTGTCTAGACATTAATAAAATTTACAGGTGTAGAAATATATAATAAAATAATTAAATTAAGATGACGTCAGGTAGAACCATTAAATTACATTAAATAGTTATGGTTTTGGGAAAGTTATGATTATAATTATTAAATGTTTTAGAATAATGTAAAATAAGTATTTGTTTTTTGTAATTACAATAGAAAACTATCATATTTTATTTAAAGTTTTTTTAAATAAAATAATTTAACATTGTCATTGACTGTGAGTAAAAATGTTTTCTGCTGTGTGTTGTAAATTTAGAAGCTCGTTGGATGATTATTGGCTAATCACTGGCACTTGTCTTTCCCACGGTGATGCTCTACAGATGCAAGCACTTGTCTGGCCTTGCATGCAATAACAATATAACTTATTGGATGCTGCAAAACAAGCATCCCTTTGAAGTGCTAACTCTAATGTTGCGTGCTTACAAATACTTAGATAGAGGAATGAGAAAGACGTGCCGTAGCGTTCAGATACTAATTTATTCAACCCCTATCTAAGGTCATAGCTAGGCGGATGTCGTGGTCTCCCAAGTGCAGCAAAGCTTTGCTGGCACTTATAATATTACTAAACTAACCAACGACCTTAACTGCCAACACTCGATAACTCTAGATGGCAGGTGGACAAGGAAGCCGTTTGGCTTATCAAGAGTCCAAACCTTTTTAGTCATTTGGGCCAAAGGTCCAATGGACTTATGCCATCACTCTGCGTCCGCTGTGCACCATTAGCTGCCATATCTCAGAAACTGTTCAACAACTTCTCTAACTTTGCATAGACATATCTTAGGGTATTGCCTCTATGCATGAGAAATCTGTATTTGAATAATTCTAACGGCCTCCCAGGACCCCCAACTGGTAAATTTTCACATTTTGTCTATTTTTAGTCCTTTGGCCGAAGGTCCAAGGGACTATTGCCATTGCAAAAGCTGCAACTGTCTTTGAGTTTGTTTACATTTTGACAAACTACTATTATATAGCAATCATTTTTGAATGAATCACATTTTGAGAATGCATGTCATTGTTTGCGGTGTAACTTTTGTATGCTTCATTTTCTGCTGCTACAAGTTGCGTTCATCTGAAAGATTATTCAATTACCTATCCAATGATAATACACATGTTGTGGTGTTGGAAATATATAGCTTTGGTATATTATACACGAGGTTTGTGATAGGAAACTATTGGACATTGCAACAGTGCAGAGAGACAGTATGAGATGTGTCACTCAATATATGAAGTGTGACTTTCAGATACTTCATTTTGTAGTGCTATAGATTATGATGGGCCTCTCCATTAGCTCCCTAGATATTTATGTGAAATATATCATTATGTCATTACAATATTTCAGAACAGGCTAACACTAAGCTGCAACTGTCTTTGAGTTTGTTTACATTTTGACAAACTACTATTATATAGCACTAATTTTTGAACTGGCACGACTAATACTAATATATCCCACAAAATTACTTCTACAGGAAACAACGTTGGTGTAAATTATCATCCCATTATTCTTACTGACAAAGACTTGTAAGTTAGGTAAGTAACACCTTCGAAGTTCTGACAGCAGGACACCGCCTTCGGTGAAGTCGAGACAAAAGTTTGACAAAGGCTTCAAGTTCAAACGGTCTATCACCGTCCAGCTGACCCATTTTTAAGACTACCTTTTGCTCTCAAATAATCTGTCCTCTTAATTTTATACATAAAGACATAATCTGGCATAACTTTATACATTTTTGTACCAGCGCATTTGTACTTCCAGTGTATCATATATTTATCACTTGTTTTCAAAAACTCTTCAGTAACTTTTTCTGTGATTTTTCAAAGACATTTCATGTGGAAGTGTCACTGTACACAAGAAATCTGTATTTGATTGAATAATTCCAAGGGCAAATCAGGGCCTCCCAAAATGCAAAATTTTCACATTGTATCTATTTTCTCAAAAACTCTGCAGTAACTTTTTCTCTAATTTGGTATAGACATTCCATGTTGTAGTGCCACTATACACAAGAAATCTGTATTTGCTTCAATTATTCTAAGATCCCCAAGCCCCCCAAAATGCCAAATTTTCACATTGAATGACGTCAGTATCTTGCCGTCATTGGGAAACACATAGGAATCATCAAATCAAAGATGGCAGACTAGTCGCAAACATCATAAAATTTTGACAATTTTTGAAGGATAACTGCTAATTTACTTCATACTGGTGATAACAAGGAGGCAGGCAAGCGGATAGATGATATAATAGAGAGTGTCTGCAAGCGCCCTGATCTCGAAATGTATCCCTATCTCGATCGTGCTGCACATACTACGTCACTGCTTTTTGCGTGAATGCAATCGGTTCAGCGTAAATCAGATAGGTAAATCCCCATCCGGCTTGCTCGATCGGTAAACAGCATTGTACATACAACTGTTTTTGACTGATTAGCCGCCTCATTTTAATTGCTGTTGTGTTTAATGCATCAGAACAAATATTTTTGAAGACTTGTCTCAAAATAGCCCTCGCCCTATGATACGCGATATAAATACAAGACATCGAAGATGAAGCCACATACATGAAGAAACAAATAAATTAATGGATGACCATAAATTAATGCTAATTTTCATATAAACAATTTGTACACGTGTGTTATTCAAATAACCATTTCACATTTCTTGTGGAAACGAATTTAGTTGAAGTGTTTTAGTAGTTGTACTAAAGAGTTTAAGTTGTATACTACTCCTTAAAATTAATGTACTACTGATTTTTAATCCTTTGGCCGAAGGTCCAAGGGACTATTGCCATCACTCTGTGTCCTCCGTCTGCCGTTAGCTGCCGTATCTCAGAAACCGTTCAGCAACTTTTTCTCTAATTTTGCATAGACATATGTTAGAGCACTGCCACTATGCACGAGAAATCTGTATTTGATTGAATCATTTTAAGGGCTCCCTAGGGCCTCCAAGGACCCCAAAGCTGGTAAAAATGTAACATTTTGCCTATTTTTTCAAAAACTGTTCAGCAACTTTTTTTTCTAAATTTGCATAAATGTATCTTAGGGTGTTGCCACTATATACAAGAAATCTGTATTTGATTGAATCATTCTAAGGGCACCTAAGGGGCCCCCAAAGTGCAAAAGGTTTACATTATCTAGTGATGTGGTTTTGAGAAGGGCCTTTGAGACCACCCCCAACAGTAGATTTTGTTTAATGTGCCAGAAAGCCAGCAGCATGACTAAACTCTGCAGCCTAGTGCTATTCTTCCATTGAGACCTTGACTAACAAGATTTAACAAGATTGCCATCCAGAAAATTACTCTGGATGGCAGGTGGACAAGGAAGCCTTTTGGCTTATCGAGAGTCCAATACTTTTTATCTACATGTATCCCGCCTTTTTAAGGTGTGTGTCGATTTTATTTTTAAACATATTCACGCTACTAGCACCAACACAATCAGGAGATAATCTGTTCCATTCATTTACAGTCCTTTGTGAGAATGAGAACTTTCTTATATCTAATCTACACTGCTCCTTTACTAATGTAGCTTCATGTCCTCTGGTCCTTCTATTTTTCTTAACTGAGAAAAAAATGTTTCTATCAATATTTTCATAACCATTCAATATTTTAAACACTTCTATGTGATCTCCTCTCAATCTCCTGGTCTCTAATGTTGTTAAACCACATTCTTTTAGGCGTATTTCGTAACTAAGATCCCTCAGATTTGGTATCATTTTAGTCGCTCTCCTCTGTACTCTTTCTAGCATATCTATGTCCTTCTTGCGATATGGCCTCCATGCTTGTATACAATATTCTAAATGAGGCCTCACTATTGTTTTGTACAGCGGTACTATTAATTCTTTTTCTTATACGCTATATTTCGCCTAATTAATCCAAGGATTTGATTTCCCTTTGACGCTGCAATTCCGCACTGCTCTGAAACCTTCATATCAGCACTAATGGTTAACCCCAAGTCCTTTTCTTTTATAGTAGTACTTAGAACAGTACCCCCCATTTTATATTTTACTCTTCATTCCCATGACCTGTGTGGAGGCATTTACATTTCCCAAAATTGAACAGCATTTGCCACTTTTCAGACCATTTGATCAACCTATCAAGATCATCTTGTAAATGCTGTCTGTCTCCATCACTTTTAATCCTTCTAAACACTTTTGTATCATCCGCAAATTTTAACCCCTTGCTTGTTATATCATCGTCCAAATCGTTGATATATATTAAGAATAATATAGGTCCTAGTACTGATCCCTGTGGTACCCCACTCAATACCGATTTCCAGTTTGAAGCCTCCCCTTCAACTACTACACGTTGTCTTCTGTCATTCAGCCATTTTTCTATCCAGTTTATTATACCATTTCTTATGCCATGGGCCTTTAGCTTAAGGAGTAATCTTTGATGTGGTACTTTGTCGAAAGCTTTTTGAAAATCTAAATAGATGATATCTACTGGTGATCCCTCATCTACCCACCTAGTGATGTCTTCCAAAAAACATAACATATTTGTTAAGCATGACCTCGCTTTTAAAAACCCATGTTGAGATGGGTTTATCAAGTTATGTTTAACAAGAAAATCCACCATGTGATCTTTAATTAGTCTTTCTAATAATTTGCAAATCACTGATGTTAAACTCACTGGTCTATAGTTCTCTGACTTGTTTCTCGAACCTTTTTTAAATAACGGTATAATGTTTGCCTCTTTCCATTCTAAAGGAACCACTCCCTCTTTTAATGACAAATTGAAAACTGTTGCAAGCGGTACGCTAATTTGTTCTACAATTTCCAATAGTAGTTTGGGCGGAATCCCATCCACTCCAGGTGATTTATTATCCTTCATAGCCCTTATTTTCTTTGCTACCATATTTCCGAGAGGTTACAACTAACTGTCCTAAATAGTCTGAATCTGCCCCTTGAACTTCTTAGCCTCTGGTACTGGCAGTGAACTAATATCTTCCCCTGGTAAACACTGAACTGTGGTCAATACTCATTCAGGTCTTCTGCCATTAAGAATCCTTCTGATATTATATTTCCAGCACTATCTTCTAGAGGACCCACCTTATCCTGAACTTTCTGTTTGCTTCGAACATACGCATAAAAACTCTTGCTGTCATGTTTTATATTACAAGCTAATTTATGTTCATAGCTTCTCTTTGAATCTCTAATTTCAGCTGTAGCTTGGTTTAGTGCTTCTTTATAAATGTTG
>CM034534.1:34346903-34425692 GCA_020002185.1 Paraescarpia echinospica | reverse complement strand
TCCTGATTGTGTTGATGCTAGTAGCGTGAATATGTTTAAAAATAAAATCGACACACACCTAAAAAAGGCGGGATACATGTAGATAAAAAGTATTGGACTCTCGATAAGCCAAAAGGCTTCCTTGTCCACCTGCCATCCAGAGTAATTTTCTGGATGGCAATCTTGTTAAATCTTGTTATCTTCCATTTGGTCTCCTCTTAATATCTCACCTCTGGCGTTGTCATTTTGTCATAACGAATATCTCTATTCTGGAATTAATTTGGTTGTTTTTCTTTCCATTCTTCAAATTTATGTCTGTATGCAGTATTCCAAATGAGGTCAGTCCTAACTGTTACCGTACGTAGATATACAATTAGCTCCTCTTTACACATTATATTTCACCTAATTAGCCTGAGAATTTGATTACCCATTGAAGCTGCAATGCCAGTTTGCTCTGTCAGATGAACCACAGGTTTGTCTGTGTGTAGCTAGTTAATTACATATAAGTAGACACAGTGAGTGTGTCAGTATTGAGAGAGGTGAAGGCAGGAGAAAGTTGATTGCTCTTAACCAAGGATTCATATATCAAGTGGCTCTACAATGTAGCAAATCATGGCAGGTTTAACACGATAGCCATTCAAAAGCAATAATCTCCAGACAGTTTCTAGAGTTCAACACTTGAAACCTGCCCTTCTGAGATATTTGTCAATTTTGTTTTTAACATATTCACAACTGTTTACAGACTAACATTTACAAATTCAGTATCTGTAGATAGTGTGTTCAATTCTTTTATCTTCTCTGTGAGAATGAACACTTGTGTGGTTGTGTGTGTGTGCGTGCGTGCGTGCATGCGTGCGTGCGTGTGTGTGTGCGAGCCTGCGTGCGCGCGTGCACGCACGCTTGCGATAACCTTGCTTTTAGACATATTCTGGCTAGAATATAATAACTTTGTATGTCTGTAGTTATGTTTGTAACTGTAGAGAACTACCGAGGTTGTGTAACAGAAGTTATTGTTTCCATGTATAAGTAAGAACGTTTACTATAAAGATAACAGTCTCCTATTATTATGATTCTCTTCAAAGAATGTCACTTTCACAATGAACAAACAACATTGGTATGTTTATTTTTACATTAATGCTAAGAATGCTAAGCAGGATTATAACAATTATAATATATCGTTATTTTCGTTGTATGGTATTATAAGAGGTCTTTGTTTTAATGTTATGAGTATTATTTATGACATTTTATTGTAATAATAAGAGTCTATTATAATGTTATGATTGTTGTAAGAAGGCATTATCAATTTGTTGTGATTATTATAATATTATGACTATTATGAGAAGGTATTATTATGGTGTTATGTATATCATATGTCAGTCAAAATGTTCATTCACCTTTAAGGTTACTAAATATGCACTACAGTTCATGCCCTAGTGCCCCCATGACCTAGTGCCCCTGATACACTGTTGTCCTCTATCTCTACAGGTACTAACAATAGGGCAGTTGGCAGTAAATCTTTGCGTTTTAAGGGGAATGTTTCTACCAGTACACACATGTAACATCATTTCTGAACAATCCTCTAGTCTTTAATAAACATAATGGTTTATTTATGTTGCTTATTTTTACCCTGATTTCTGATATTAATCAAAACACCATATATGAGACTATTTTAAGAATTTAACACAAATCAGATTTAGGTAGGGTAACACATCACTGAAGTTACTGGATGTGCACTGTTTAAAACACCATGGAATGGCACCTCATCTTTAATTGTGTGTGGCTTGTCTGGTAATTTATATTTATTTTATTAATGCACACCCAGTTCAGTAGGTTTTTTTTCTAGATATAGTTTAAGAGAAGGTACAACGACTGTGTTGGCTAATTGCTACATAATTGTAGGTTTTGTATAATTAAAATACTGTGAGTCCATGACAGGTTATGCATGTACCCCCTCAGTTTCCTCCCCTGGCATAGGCACTCTGTACAAGGGACAAGCAAACAGTGGCTATGAATTGATTTTAAAATAGGGATGATGTCACTTAATAGCTGTCATAAGTTGATTATGAAATCATCAATATCATCCTAACTATTTTTCAACATTACAAACTTCACTAGATTTCATCAAAATAATTACCTATAACAGAATATGAAAACTGCAAAATAAATCCAAAAAATCATACTGTTTTTTGTTTTTCAGAGTTCACCAGATTTAATCAGAATGATTAACTGGAGACACTACGAAGGGCATATATCATGACATGCTCCAAAACTGCAGCCAGTTTAGTTTGTAGAAATGTAAACAGAACACAAATGACAACAGTGTTTGAGATACGTGAACTCGGAGCATGTGAAAAGTCATGCTAGACACAACATTGTCTTTTTCTTTAGGATTTTGAAACAGTGCCCTTATTTATGATGACATTGATTTTGAAATGGTCCCTATTTGTGATGATAGATGACCAAGTTAGTGTCAAGCCGCCACAGGTTGTGACAATGTCATCTAGGGCTGTAGTAGTGGATCTGTGCAAGGATGCACAAGGAAACCTTGATATACCCATTTCTGGGTGAAACCTTTTAAAGGCTGCTGTAAAACATGCTTTTTCATAGTACACTTTGTCATGGGAATTTTAAGTTTACTAGTAAAACTTTACATGTGTGGGGACTTTACATGTGCATGCAATAATGTTGTGTGTTTTGATATATTTACTTTTTAGAGCTGATTGATTGGATGAGCCTAAAGAAAATTTTCTGTTTAAAGTGTATTGTTTTAGGACACACAATAAGGTATTTTTTATTTGATTTAAACAAAGTCTGAGCAGATAAATTGTATATTGCTACGTACACTGTATCGTCATAAGTATTTGACCAGGTTTTTGTCAGTGGTAAAAAAGGCAGCACAATTATGGTATCTGCCTCACCATGTATAGTGTCACCAGTCTGATGGTACAAAGTGAAATTTTTAAAGTAACATTTCAGCTCATTCCGTTTGTTTATTATTCATTGGCATGTCATTTGTATAACAATATATCATATAGAACACTCTAGAAAATTGTTGTGTGTCCATGTTATTTGAAATGTTAAAATTATAAGTACAATAGGACTGACTGTAAATGATCACTTGTGATGCTGGACACTTGATGGAAATCATCTTCATATATTGTTCTACTCCAAACTGTTCGTCTACAAAATCCTTATGTGTGCAACAGAAAAATTATATTTCTTCGGAGTAATGATATATATTTTGTACCTTCTACAACTTTTGCACTTTTTGGACTTTGGATTTTATTTGAAGACTGTATACTAAGTATACAATTTTACACATTTTCATTGATAAGTCAACAAAATAAAGTTTCGTGATTAAGGTGAATATTCCAAATAAACTAGTTTGGTGCATGATTATAATGAATATTCCAAAGGAACTTTGACAGAGTCATACACATTTTCATTGATATCTGGGTACAAGTGAGATTTATAAGTGACTTTTTATCATAGTTATGAACTGAATTTTTTAGTTATATTTGTGTTAATATAATTTTGATAATTAATACAAATATTCAGCCAGAGGTTTAATACATCCACTTAGATTGTAAATACAAAGAATGGTAAAGTTTAAGTTGTGACTTTTTCCTGTAACTTTATTTCCTGTGATTTTTAAAGTGACTTCTTTTCCAACATTCATTCTCTCCCTAAGTCAGCTGTCCACCCCGGCCATTTTGAGATTGCTCCATCTTACTTTCCTCTTCTCCATCTGCCTCTTCTTTGTTTCGTGCTTTCTTCATCAGTCTCTTCTCACTCATTCTCTGTCCTGTCTGTGTCTATCTCAGTTTGCTCCCCACTACCTTCACGGCTTCTAGGCACGTTCTTTTATGAGTCCTACCCTCTACCCTGATGTGTCTCCTTCCACTCTCACTAGTGCTGTTGGCTCTTTAGATATCGCCTCCATCATGCTGTCCTCTGCCGCCTATGCCAAACCACCTCATCACTACGAATGCTTATTCTCTTAGCACAGAGTTGAATACCTTTTTGTGTGTTCCTGCATTATATCCTCTATCTTATGCTTTGGAGCCATAGAGGCTGAACAGTCAAATAGGTACATTAAAGTTTAATAAGACAAATAAAATAGATTAATGAAACTTTGAATTGGATATAAAATCTAAATAAATAAAATATAGATAATTAAAACCATTAAATTGCATGTAGATAAGTAAAAATATAAAATTAGGTACACTGTTAATTACATGTAATTTGTAGGAAATTATAAATGAGTTTGTGGTTACTGCTAGTGATAAAGTCCATAGGTTATTAAAGATTTTGTAAAATGTTCGGTCCTAAATCAAGGAACACTGTATACAGTTGCGTTGCAGATTGTGTAAGGAGATACCTGGAGCGGAGGCAGAAGATGGTGTAGTTTATGGTTAGCCTGTTGTAAGTTTCGTGGAGAGAGTAAGATATGTATAAAATCACAGATCTATGGACCTGGATACTGGATACTACTGCCAGCATAACGGTCAACATGTGCTGCAAACTTGAACTGTTATTGGTTAGATGTCCTGAGAATCACAAGAAAAAATCTTTGATTTTGGCTACAAGATGGTGCAAACATGTACATATTTGTATGTCTTGCCAAAATACATAGATGTGTCACATTTTTATAACAAAATAAGTTTATAACACATTTTCTATAATAAATACAGTGAGTGCTATCACTGCACGTAGCAGGAAGAGTGGGAAGGCGCCTGTGTCGAATGTATCACATGCACATTACGCAGTCGAATCTTTTTATTGGATAGCCATCTTGGAATAAGTCTATCTTGTTGTATAAACAAACTACACCTCTAACTGTGCTGCCTATCATGTCGATGACGTAATACAAAATGCAATAACATCTAACAAGATATTTCCATCCAGTGCAGGAACCCCAGTAGACAAGGAATCTCTTGGTTTATCAACAGTCCAACTATTTTGTCTGTGAATTTGTTCCATCTCAGCTATTTGTCGATTTTGTTTTAAGATGTTTACGCAGTCATTTAAACAATCAGTAGTTAATCTAAACCATTTATTTATCTTCCACGATGAGAATGAATACTTTCTTATATCTTATAAATAATCGACACTGCTCCATCAATAATGTTATTTCATGTTCTTTGGTTCTTCTGTCTCAATTGAAAAAAGAAATGTCATCTGTATTTTAATAATCATTCAGCATTTGTATAAAAAGCTTCTATCTTATCTCCTATTAATCTCATTGCATGTAGGATTGTTAGAGCTACCTTGTCTGTTCCATTACCAGGAATCATTGTCTCTAGCCAGGGGTAGTAATTATTAGCAGGAAGTGTGCTGAAGTACTTGTATTCTGTCCCATTTGTAGTCTCATCTTCAAAGAACAAATCCAGGAACTTGTGGTTAGCCCTGCCTATCTCTGCCACAACTGTGTTTGCTATTTGAATGTTTTCTATACAGTATGAGAACTTGTGGTTAGCCCTGCCTATCTCTGCTACATATGTGTTTGCTATTTGAATGTTTTTTGTATAGTTTGAGAACTTGTGGTTAGCCCTGCCTATCTCTGCTACAACTGTGTTTGCTATTTGAGTGTTTTCTATACAGTTTGAGAACTTGTGGTTAGCCCTGCCTATCTCTGCTACAACTGTGTTAGCTATTTGAGTGTTTTCTATACAGTTTGAGAACTTGTGGTTAGCCCTGCCTATCTCTGCTACAACTGTGTTTGCTATTTGAATGTTTTCTATACAGTATGAGAACTTGTGGTTAGCCCTGCCTATCTCTGCTACATCTGTGTTTGCTATTTGAATGTTTTCTATACAGTTTGAGAACTTGTGGTTAGCCCTGCCTATATCTGCTACATCTGTGTTTGCTATTTGAATGTTTTTTGTATAGTTTGAGAACTTGTGGTTAGCCCTGCCTATCTCTGCTACATCTGTGTTTGCTATTTGAATGTTTTTTGTATAGTTTGAGAACTTGTGGTTAGCCCTGCCTATCTCTGCTACAACTGTGTTTGCTATTTGAATGTTTTCTATACAGTTTGAGAACTTGTGGTTAGCCCTGCCTATCTCTGCTACAACTGTGTTTGCTATTTGAATGTTTTCTGTACAGTTTGAGAACTTGTGGTTAGCCCTGCCTATCTCTGCTACAACTGTGTTTGCTATTTGAATGTTTTTGTATAGTTTGAGAACTTGTGGTTAGCCCTGCCTATCTCTGCTACAAGTGTGTTTGCTATTTGAATGTTTTTGTATAGTTTGAGAACTTGTGGTTAGCCCTGCCTATCTCTGCTACATCTGTGTTTGCTATTTGAATGTTTTTGTATAGTTTGAGAACTTGTGGTTAGCCGTGCCTATCTCTGCTACAACTGTGTTGCTATTTGAATGTTTTCTATACAGTATGAGAACGTGTGGCTAGCTCTGCCTATCTCTGCTACATCTGTGTTTGCTATTTGAATGTTTTCTGTACAGTTTGAGAACTTGTGGTTAGCCCTGCCTATCTCTGCTACAACTGTGTTGCTATTTGAATGTTTTCTATACAGTATGAGAACTTGTGGCTAGCCCTGCCTATCTCTGCTACATCTGTGTTTGCTATTTGAATGTTTTTTGTATAGTTTGAGAACTTGTGGTTAGCCCTGCCTATCTCTGCTACAACTGTGTTTGCTATTTGAATGTTTTTTTGTATAGTTTGAGAACTTGTGGTTAGCCCTGCCTATCTCTGCTACAACTGTGTTGCTATTTGAATGTTTTCTATACAGTATGAGAACTTGTGGCTAGCCCTGCCTATCTCTGCTACATCTGTGTTTGCTATTTGAATGTTTTTTGTATAGTTTGAGAACTTGTGGTTAGCCCTGCCTATCTCTGCTACAACTGTGTTTGCTATTTGAATGTTTTTTTGTATAGTTTGAGAACTTGTGGTTAGCCCTGCCTATCTCTGCTACAACTGTGTTTGCTATTTGAATGTTTTCTATATAGTTTGAAAACTTGTGGTTAGCCCTGTCTATCTCTGCTACATCTGTGTTTGCTATTTGAATGTTTTCTGTACAGTTTGAGAACTTGTGGTTAGCCCTGCCTATCTCTGCTACATCTGTGTTTGCTATTTGAATGTTTTTGTATAGTTTGAGAACTTGTGGTTAGCCCTGCCTATCTCTGCTACAACTGTGTTTGCTATTTGAATGTTTTCTATACAGTTTGAGAACTTGTGGTTAGCCCTGCCTATCTCTGCTACAAGTGTGTTTGCTATTTGAATGTTTTCTGTACAGTTTGAGAACTTGTGGTTAGCCCTGCCTATCTCTGCTACAAGTGTGTTTGCTATTTGAATGTTTTTTGTGCAGTTTGAGAACTTGTGGTTAGCCCTGCCTATCTCTGCTACAACTGTGTTTGCTATTTGAATGTTTTCTATATAGTTTGAAAACTTGTGGTTAGCCCTGTCTATCTCTGCTACATCTGTGTTTGCTATTTGAATGTTTTCTGTACAGTTTGAGAACTTGTGGTTAGCCCTGCCTATCTCTGCTACATCTGTGTTTGCTATTTGAATGTTTTTGTATAGTTTGAGAACTTGTGGTTAGCCCTGCCTATCTCTGCTACAACTGTGTTTGCTATTTGAATGTTTTCTATACAGTTTGAGAACTTGTGGTTAGCCCTGCCTATCTCTGCTACAACTGTGTTTGCTATTTGAATGTTTTCTGTACAGTTTGAGAACTTGTGGTTAGCCCTGCCTATCTCTGCTACAAGTGTGTTTGCTATTTGAATGTTTTTGTATAGTTTGAGAACTTGTGGTTAGCCCTGCCTATCTCTGCTACAAGTGTGTTTGCTATTTGAATGGTTTTGTATAGTTTGAGAACTTGTGGTTAGCCCTGCCTATCTCTGCTACATCTGTGTTTGCTATTTGCTATCTCTGCTACAACTGTGTTTGCTATTTGAATGTTTTTGTATAGTTTGAGAACTTGTGGTTAGCCCTGCCTATCTCTGCTACAACTGTGTTTGCTATTTGAATGTTTTCTATACAGTTTGAGAACTTGTGGTTAGCCGTGCCTATCTCTGCTACAACTGTGTTTGCTATTTGAATGTTTTTTGTGCAGTTTGAGAACTTGTGGTTAGCCCTGCCTATCTCTGCTACAACTGTGTTTGCTATTTGAATGTTTTTTGTGCAGTTTGAGAACTTGTGGTTAGCCCTGCCTATCTCTGCTACAACTGTGTTTGCTATTTGAATGTTTTTGTATAGTTTGAGAACTTGTGGTTAGCCCTGCCTATCTCTGCTACAAGTGTGTTTGCTATTTGAATGTTTTTGTATAGTTTGAGAACTTGTGGTTAGCCCTGCCTATCTCTGCTACATCTGTGTTTGCTATTTGAATGTTTTTGTATAGTTTGAGAACTTGTGGTTAGCCGTGCCTATCTCTGCTACAACTGTGTTTGCTATTTGAATGTTTTCTATACAGTTTGAGAACTTGTGGTTAGCCGTGCCTATCTCTGCTACAACTGTGTTTGCTATTTGAATGTTTTCTATACAGTTTGAGAACTTGTGGTTAGCCGTGCCTATCTCTGCTACAACTGTGTTTGCTATTTGAATGTTTTTTGTGCAGTTTGAGAACTTGTGGTTAGCCCTGCCTATCTCTGCTACAAGTGTGTTTGCTATTTGAATGTTTTCTGTACAGTTTGAGAACTTGTGGTTAGCCCTGCCTATCTCTGCTACAACTGTGTTTGCTATTTGAATGTTTTCTATACAGTTTGAGAACTTGTGGTTAGCCGTGCCTATCTCTGCTACAACTGTGTTTGCTATTTGAATGTTTTCTATACAGTTTGAGAACTTGTGGTTAGCCCTGCCTATCTCTGCTACAAGTGTGCTATTGCTATTTGAATGTTTTCTGTACAGTTTGAGAACTTGTGGTTAGCCCTGCCTATCTCTGCTACAAGTGTGTTTGCTATTTGAATGTTTTTGTGCAGTTTGAGAACTTGTGGTTAGCCCTGCCTATCTCTGCTACAACTGTGTTTGCTATTTGAATGTTTTCTATATAGTTTGAAAACTTGTTGTTAGCCCTGTCTATCTCTGCTACATCTGTGTTTGCTTGTGGTTAGCCCTGCCTATCTCTGCTACAAGTGTGTTTGCTATTTGAATGTTTTCTGTACAGTTTGAGAACTTGTGGTTAGTTTGAGAACTTGTGGTTAGCCGTGCCTATCTCTGCTACAACTGTGTTTGCTATTTGAATGTTTTCTATACAGTTTGAGAACTTGTGGTTAGCCCTGCCTATCTCTGCTACAAGTGTGTTTGCTATTTGAATGTTTTCTGTACAGTTTGAGAACTTGTGGTTAGCCCTGCCTATCTCTGCTACAACTGTGTTTGCTATTTGAATGTTTTCTATACAGTTTGAGAACTTGTGGTTAGCCCTGCCTATCTCTGCTACAACTGTGTTTGCTATTTGAATGTTTTCTATACAGTTTGAGAACTTGTGGTTAGCCCTGCCTATCTCTGCTACAACTGTGTTTGCTATTTGAATGTTTTTGTATAGTTTGAGAACTTGTGGTTAGCCCTGCCTATCTCTGCTACAACTGTGTTTGCTATTTGAATGTTTTCTATACAGTTTGAGAACTTGTGGTTAGCCCTGCCTATCTCTGCTACAACTGTGTTTGCTATTTGAATGTTTTCTATACAGTTTGAGAACTTGTGGTTAGCCGTGCCTATCTCTGCTACATCTGTGTTTGCTATTTGAATGTTTTCTATACAGTTTGAGAACTTGTGGTTAGCCCTGCCTATCTCTGCTACAAGTGTGTTTGCTATTTGAATGTTTTCTATACAGTTTGAGAACTTGTGGTTAGCCCTGCCTATCTCTGCTACAAGTGTGTTTGCTATTTGAATGTTTTCTATACAGTTTGAGAACTTGTGGTTAGCCGTGCCTATCTCTGCTACAAGTGTGTTTGCTATTTGAATGTTTTCTATACAGTTTGAGAACTTGTGGTTAGCCCTGCCTATCTCTGCTACAAGTGTGTTTGCTATTTGAATGTTTTCTATACAGTTTGAGAACTTGTGGTTAGCCGTGCCTATCTCTGCTACAAGTGTGTTTGCTATTTGAATGTTTTCTATACAGTTTGAGAACTTGTGGTTAGCCGTGCCTATCTCTGCTACAAGTGTGTTTGCTATTTGAATGTTTTCTGTACAGTTTGAGAACTTGTGGGTGCGACATTCAAATTGCGAAATTGTTTTGTGCTTGCTCAACTTTGTTAACATATTTATTCTAGTATTTATCCTATTAAAAATGTTATGTTAATAAATATAAATTAATAGTGAACAGACGAGGTCGGTTTAAACCATGTTATTCTGGTCTTAGGTTCAGTTATGGAGGTATTGTTGGTGTTGATGACAGTTGTACATAGATGATAGACCATATACATGTTCATGCCTTCTGCTGTGATACATTGTATGTGATGTTTTCAGCCGAGGCATGAGGTTTGAGAATGTCAGCGTCCTCACCGACAATGTCATGGATGTCATCAAGGACATGCGTTACTGCTGGTAGGTTGTCAGTGTGACAGGTGACGCAGTGACATGACACAGTGACACAAAATAATGACACGACACAATGTCATGGCACAATGACATGACACAGTGTTGTGGCACAATGTCATGACACAGTGTTTTAGCACAATGTCATGACACATATTGTGGCACAATGTCATGACACATGTTGTGGCACAATGTCATGACACAGTGTTTTGGCACAATGTCATGACACATATTGTGGCACAATGTCATGACACATGTTGTGGCACAATGTCATGACACATGTTGTGACACAATGTCATGACATATGTTGTGGCACAATGTCATGACACAACACAATGCAGTGCAATGACACTCTGTAGTATTTTCATCCATCTGTTAACAACTTTAACATTGTATACCAATTTCAAGATTGGCGTTTCACATAAAGCCACTGAACTTTTTATTTTGCAGTAATTATTTTTTATTGATTTATATTGTTATTGACATATTTAATTTATTAGCTTATTGAATGTTTAAAACAGTCTCTTTTTGTATGGAAGATATTGTTCGTGGCTCCAAGGTTAAATTTTAATAGCAAATATTAACTTACGTTGGAGCTGTATTTGAAACTTGCAACATTTCGATCCGTCTACACATGGCATCAATGTGTGATCTGTCTACACATGGCATCAGTGTGTGATCAAGATCCGTTGTAGATGGACCAAAACATTGCACATTTCAAATACAGCTCCAATCTCTTTGTGTGTGTTTATTTTTATTATTAGCTGTCTTATTTTTTATTTAAAATTTGCTATTTTAAGAACCATGATTATAACTTTTTTTTTTAAACCGCTATATTACGAACCATGAAAATAATGTTTATTCTTTCATAGACTGTATATCTATTGTAGCATGTTGTGATCATATAAAATTCAAAAAAATACAGAAATAAACCTATCACGTTGTATTTTGTTTACATTTTTGTTTGTTATTATGATTGTTTCAAGAATGGTGCAAGCCACTTGCTTGACAAGCAGTGTGATAAAAAGTAACTTAATTATTTTGCCAACACTGTTTAATCACAGCATATTTTATTAATTAATTCATCAGAAAGTGGCTGTTTTACAGGGTTGATCCAAATGGCATGATATGCGATCAGAGAGGCATCTTTCGTGTGAACTGTATTGACTGTCTCGACCGAACTAACATTGTACAGAGCGCCATCGCAAGGATTGTTCTAGAAATACAGGTAAGACCTGGCACTAATCATCTGGACAGAAATGTGGTTTCAGTGGATTGTTTTTTATAGTTGTAGTTAAACATGATGTACGACATTGATTTCAATTCATCAGTACATGTGACATATGACATCATTGTACATGTGAGATAGTTCATAATTCCCCTCGTCTCGGTTGGTTGGTGTCTTGGCCTTTCTGATCCATTAGTCTTCTTTTATTCTATAAGGTAACGTATTGGATATGTTTAAAAGAACTAATTCGCATACATAATTTACAACAATTTTCATTGGTTTACTGTTATGGGATTTTGTATAAATAACATGACTCAATGCTCTTAAAGGGAGCTTGTCTGTTCTTTTTTGGTAAAAAAATACAGTATAAACTATACAATTACAGCATACTTACTGCCCAAATAATGTTTTAATGAGGCAGAGGCTACTTTTGAATTCAACAGTTGAAATTTTTCAGCTGTCACAAAAAATTCCCAGATACCCAATTGTTAGGCAAACTGCTGTTTTAAGTAGACAAAAGGCAGTCTGCTTAAAATTTTGACCCCTGGTTGCAAGGATAATATGTTTTAGTTTAAAATAAAATTCTATAAAAATAAAATATAATGATATGTGTAATTATTTGCATGAAACAAATTATTTTGATGGTTTTAAGAGCAATTTTTTTGGAGGTTGTACACTGTATATACTATCTTGTGCAATGGAGTGGTCTGCGTGTATGGTACAGGAATATACATACATATATATACACCGTGTATATATCTTTGGTGGGTTTAAATGCTGGAATATAATTATAATTATCAGTTACATGTAATTACAATTGGTAGATCATAGGGCAACTTATAAACTATGATATCTAATATGCTAATTAACTAATACAAGGGTAACTTATACAAATATCAGGTCTAGTATGTTAATTAACTAATACAACGCCACCACCTAATACTTCTACTTTTTCTACCACCTCCTTGCACTGAGGGTGCCCACAACAACTCTCACACGCCCCCCCTCCTGTGCTCAATGTCACAATAACCCATTAACCTGTCTGGCAATTGGAGGTTAAAATCCTTTTTTCTCTTAAGCTTCATTAGGCCTTCCTGTTTTTGTTCCTCCAAGTGAATTCCACACACTAAGTGAGCCACTCTAGGTAATCTCTCTGGTGTCATTCCCCACAAATGAACCAAGGGATCAGATTGACCTCACCCAAGTATGTCATCTCCCCTTCCTGATGGCTGTCCCTCTAGACTCCTCTTGCCATTCTTATCTCACTTTGTTGCTGTCTTGCAGTGTTTCCCCTGGTATATGACGAGTGAAGCGGGCTGCCTCGCCGTTTTCTCTGCAGCCTCGCCCAAAATATGCCGAAATTGCCACCTCATAGCTATTTCGCTGGCCTGTGTTTTTCCCGTTATTTCGCAATATATTCAGCATCGGCGAGTGGTGTGAAATGACACCACAAAGACACTTATATTGGTGCAAAATTGTCACATATTTGTCGCAATATTGTTTGGTCATATTAACGTTGCTCAGAGCCGGTTAGGATTTACCTCTTGGAATTAACTCCATTGGACAACGTGAATTACATCAGTTGTCCAATCACGGAATATTCCCATGGGAACCCTGGTGTCTTCAATGGTGATACCTTGGAGAGTTTTAACATACTAGAAATCTTGACATTCACAGTATAATAACTGCATTTGGGAGACGTGGAACTCGAAGGAAAAACAAAAGATAATGGTAGCTGAAATAGAATGTCTTTTGCACTCAATTTTACTATTATAGTATGCGCACACAATAAATCAGAATGCTGGTGTTGCTGATGTTGAATTACTGGTTTATGAAAACGGTGGTGGGAGTAAAAACCGTGCAGTCTGCAGGCTAATGACACTAGTCACTATGTCACTAATCGGCACTTGTGTCGAATCCAGACCCTTTTGAAGCCCAAATAGTGGCCCGGTTTGCGCTAGTCTGTGCCGCAACAGTCGTGCATTGCCACACGCGTAAAATAAGCAATATAGCAGCGTATGTTGATACAAACTGGGGCACTATTTACTCATCAAAATTTAATGATGGAACTAATCACTGAACACACAGATCACGGGAAAATCCGGGCTCATTAAACCCGGAGTTTGCAGTCGCCACCGCCTCGGCCCGAGTCGATGTTTTGTGTCACACAAACAACCCGCATCCAGAAGTGCCGCTTTTCAGCGTGTCTTCCCGACAAACCGACACAGTTCCCACCGAAATGGTTGGCTGGACAGTCGGTCCCAGGACAGCACATGCGATCCCCAGACACGAGCTCCCTTCAGGCTACACACGCCTGTCGCCGTCCGCAGCTGCCGGTTCAGCCCGGCAGCATGACGCGTCCCCCCGGCACATTACCGCCAACGACAATTTTTTCATGCCGTTCTCGTGTTCTGGCACTGACCACACCGTTCGAACGACGGACGATGATCCACATTACAACTGTCCATGTTTGGAAGACGAGGGTGAATGGAGTTCCGTCGAGGGACAGCTCCCCGATAGGGCCACGCAACCGGTCGCCGTACCGACGGACGAACAATGTGACACGATGTCATGCACCAATCGGATCAACCTGGCCCGCGCATTTCTAACTGACGAATTGCCGGCATCCGATAGTCTTGTCCCTAGTAAAGTGCCACATTTGTCTTCGCTGGCACAGGCAGATTATGCAATCCCAGTCCTCCCCCGCCTAGATTCCCATTTTCTGAGGCCATGAAAAACCACTTCCAGAAAATCCACCAGGAGTTACAACTCCCTCCAGTGGGCAAATCACACCGTTTTGCCTGAGTCCCTCACTCCAGGGAGGCCCTGTACTCCCCTTAAGAGGTACCCTCCACAGAATTTAAGCTTTCCCGGGACTCACCTGTCGTGGATAAGGGCTTCACCGACATTTCTCGGTCACAGATGGGGAAGCACACCAGCGATTGAACACGGAACAACGCTATTTCCGTGACCTCGCGGCCGTGTCATGGCGACTGTGTGTCTCCTCCTTCCAGGATTGGACAGGAGCAGCCCTGAATCGTTCAATTCAAGGCTTGATTGATCACGTGGGCGTAGGAAACGTTACTACTACTGAATCCCTATTGCAACAACTGAGGACAACATTGCAGTTGTCACAATCAGTGGCAACTGCTTGGTCTGATGGCACAACCTTGGATTGCGCGATTGCGTACAATATTTTGCTTCATCAGCGGGACCATGCTCTCCGGGGGGTCTCTACTCTTTTGTCACAAGATGAACGGGAGAGCCTCCGCACTGCACCGTTTGGCTCTTCATCACTGTTCGACGATCTTCCAATCAAGCTGCAGTTACGGGAAAAGGTAGTCGGTCGGCAGCGAGACAACGCCCTGTACAGGGGCTCGGCACCTTTCGCCGTGGCTAGATCCTCGCGTCCTGCTCCACATTCTCGGACAGCGCCAATTAGAACTGTGTTGCGACATCAAGCTCCTATGCTTCCTTTGTCCTCACACCCGCAGCCCTTTCTGGCTGCTAGGGGACGTGGTTCAAGGCATCCCTTTCGCGGTCGAGGAGGAAGGAGACATAAATCGTGACTGTCTTTGTCACATGCCT
The DNA here is from genome assembly GCA_020002185.1 of Paraescarpia echinospica. Lineage (NCBI taxonomy): Eukaryota > Metazoa > Annelida > Polychaeta > Sabellida > Siboglinidae > Paraescarpia > Paraescarpia echinospica. The sequence goes on along the minus strand of CM034534.1, from coordinate 34,410,406 downwards.
CGGGCGCCGATCAGCCCGACCATTGCACAACCATCGACTCTGGGTTCTCCAGGGATACCACGACAGGCGGTCGTGTTACCTCCTTTACTTACAGGGAAGGTGGGAGCTCGACTATCCCTGTTCTGCGATGTCTGAAGACGAAAGAGGTGCAACGAGTGGGTGTGCAATGTTCTGGAGGTCGGTTTCCGTCTCCGTTTCCGAGAATGTCCTCCCATGACATGTACCCATTCACCATTTGTGGACAAGGGCCCCCTCGTGAAGCAGAAAGCACTCCAGGCATTGATCCAGACAATGCGGCAAAACGAATTCGGCGATCTCTACCTCGGGATGCCTGGGTAACATCCATTGATCTTGTGGATGCCTATTTCCACATTCCCATCCACAGGGGTTACCGAAAATTCCTTCGTTTTCAGACTCGGGACACCATATACCAATTCAGAGCTCTGCCGTTTGGCCTCTCTCCAGCACCGTGGTGTTCACCAAGATTATGGCAGAGATCAAAGTGCTGGTGCATGTGATGGGCATCAATCTCTGTCAGTACCTGGACGACTGGCTGATGTTCTCAACATCTCGAGATCAGTGCCTCCGAGACACTGTACAAGTGCTCAGTCTCTGTCACACGATGGGCCTACTGATTCACGAGAAGAAGTCGGACTTGATTCCCACACAGAAGTTCATTTTTGTGGGATATCAGTTCGATCTGATTTCCATCCAGGTGACTCCAACATCAGAACGATATCACAAAATCAAGGAGCTGATTCGCTCATTTCTTCTCCGACAGGGAGGATGTGCTCGTACGTGGCAGATCCTACTAGGTCTGTTTGCCGCAACAGAAAACTTGGTTCCTCTGGGACGTCTACACACCCGCGAAACCCAACATTGCATCTCTCATCATTGGGATTTCAATGCATCAACCAACAACTTGTGGATACCTCTTTCCCCTACTGCGGAGGAGGATCTCAAATGGTGGATGTCGGGACACAATGTTCTGAGGGGATCTCTGGTTACCCCGAAGGACCCAGACACACAGTTATTCATGGATGCGTCAAGCATCGGCTGGGGTGCACATTGGAACTCATTGACAGTCTCCGGTGTATGGACAAAAACCGAGAAAGCACTTCACATCAATGTGCTCGAGTTGGAAGCTATACACAAAGCTGTGTTCCACTGGCTGAGGAAGCTTACAGGCCTCACAGTCCTTGTTGCGTCGGACAACTCCACTGTAGTGTCCTACATCAACAAGCAGGACGGAACACGGTCAATATCGCTGTGCAGACGGACCAAGAGGCTGCTTCTCATGTGTCAGACCAACCGGATAGTGCTACGGGCATGCCACATTCCCGGGAGATTGAATGTTCTTGCAGACGTCCTGTCGCGCCCAGCCCAGATGTCGGGTACAGAGTGGTCTCTACACCCCTCTGTCTTCCGGGCGCTCACACTGGAATGGGGAATCCCCTTGTTGGCTCTATTTGCAACGAGGTGGAACCACAAGCTCCCCCTGTTTGTGTCCCCCATTCCAGATCCATCAGCCATGGGAGTAGGTGCACTATCAATGAACTAGAAGGCACTGTGGGCGTACGCTTACCCACCACCAGCTCTGTTGCCACAAGTTCTCGAGAAGGTCCAACGAGACCAGTGTGAACTGATCCTTATTGCCCCTCGCTGGCCACACTCGATCTGGTTTCCACTCCTCTTAGGGATGTTGGTGGAATCGCCTCTACAGATACCCAACATCCCTCAGTTACTGTCACAACCACGAGGACTAATCCATCGCGATCCCTCCAATCTACAGCTACACGTGTGGAGAGTATCCGGGATGCCCTCTGCAGCAGAGGCTTTTTAGTTGATGTTGCCTCCCGTGCCTCCAGACCTCAACGAGAGTCTATGCTGGCAATCTACGAGTCCAAGTGGAGGATCTTTTCTACTTGGTGCAGCACACAACAGATTAATCCACTCTCTGCTACTGAGAGTGTTGTCTCCGATTTTCTCCTCTATCTTCACACGGAGAAACACTTGGCAATTTCGACCATTGAAGGCTATCAAATGGCAATTGCCAGCACCCTTCGTGCCACTTCCAATGTAGAGGTAGGACGGAATCCATCGTTGAAGTCCCTTCTTCGGAATATTGAGTTGGAACAGGGACATAGCAAACGCCCTTTCCCAGAGTGGAATCTTGCCTTGGTTCTGTCGGCCCTAACCAAGCCCCCATTTGAACCCTTGTGCAATGCCTCTAATAAACTGTTAACACGGAAAACAGTTTTTCTCATCGCTCTTGCCTCAGGCAAACGGAGAAGCGAGATTCATGCCTTTAAACACACCCGTTTATAACGGACTGCGGGCTGGACAGAGGTTACACTATGAGTGGGACTGTCCTTCCTGTCAAAAACTCAAGTGTTGAGCAAAGGTCCCAAATGTATGCATTCTTGCACTGGACAATCACTTAAGCGATGGGATGGCTGAAGACAGACTGTTGTGCCCTGTCCGAGCATTGCGATTCTACCTGGAAAGGTCGATGCCAGGGAGGGAGAACAAACGTCTTCTCTTTGTTTCTTTCAAACCAGGATATAAATCAGATATTGTTCCATCCACAATCTCTGGTTGGATTCGCAAAACCATTATGGAGTGTTATGCACAATCCCCTACTACTCTCCTTGAGTACCATCGGGTTAAGGCACACCAAGTATGATCTATGGCTGCATCCCTTGCATTCCACAGACAGGCCTCCTTGGAGCAGATCCTACGAGCTGGTACCTGGCGCTGTCATAACACTTTCACAGATTTTTATCTGAAGGACCTATCCCTCTACTCCTCTGATCTCATTCAGCTAGGCCCAATAGTGGCTGCAGAGTCTATTTTGCCACCAACAGGAGATCATTAGAGGTAGCTTTGTCTATACCCCACCATCCATTCATCTAGATACTGCACCTTGTGAAGCGACGGAGCCAGGCTAAGTCTGTGTTAGGCAGTAAATTCTATATTTTTTGAATTAAAATATATATTTACAAGTAACATACTTACCTGGCTCCGTCTCTTCACCATATTACCCTCCCTCCTTCCCCGCTATTGGGAGATAACCTATCACTGTACAACCCTGTTAGCCAAGTGTGAAGAGGGGGTGACTCAGTGAGGGGTGAGGGTGGTGGGAGCTGAAGGGATGGGTCATGTTTCATTTTTATTATTATTTTTGCAACTTGGGTGCAGCCAAGTGTATTGCACCTTGTGAAGTGACGGAGCCAGGTAAGTATGTTACTTGTAAATACATATTTTAATTCTAAAAATATAGATTTTGGAGGTTGTACACTGTATATACTATCTTGTGCAATGGAGTGGTCTGCGTGTATGGTACAGGAATATACATACATATATATACGCCGTGTATATATCTTTGGTGGGTTTAAATGCTGGAATATAATTATAATTATCAGTTACATGTAATTACAATTGGTAGATCATAGGGCAACTTATAAACTATGATATCTAATATGCTAATTAACTAATACAAGGGTAACTTATACAAATATCAGGTCTAGTATGTTAATTAACTAATACAACGCCACCACCTAATACTTCTACTTTTTCTACCACCTCCTTGCACTGAGGGTGCCCACAACAACTCTCACACGCCCCCCCTCCTGTGCTCAATGTCACAATAACCCATTAACCTGTCTGGCAATTGGAGGTTAAAATCCTTTTTTCACTTAAGCTTCATTAGGCCTTCCTGTTTTTGTTCCTCCAAGTGAATTCCACACACTAAGTGAGCCACTCTAGATAATCTCTCTGGTGTCATTCCCCACAAATGAACCAAGGGATCAGATTGACCTCACCCAAGTATGTCATCTCCCCTTCCTGATGGCTGTCCCTCTAGACTCCTCTTGCCATTCTTATCTCACTTTGTTGCTGTCTTGCAGTGTTTCCCCTGGTATATGACGAGTGAAGCGGGCTGCCTCGCCGTTTTCTCTGCAGCCTCGCCTAAAGTATGCCAAAATTGCCACCTCGTAGCTATTTCGTTAGCCTGTGTTTTTCCCGTTATTTCGCAATATATTCAGCATCGGCGAGTGGTGTGAAATGACACCACAAAGACACTTATATTGGTGCAAAATTGTCACATATTTGTCGCAATATTGTTTGGTCATATTAACGTTGCTCAGAGCCGGTTAGGATTTACCTCTTGGAATTAACTCCATTGGACAACGTGAATTACGTGAATCAGTTGTCCAATCACGGAATATTCCCATGGGAACCCTGGTGTCTTCAATGGTGATACCTTGGAGAGTTTTAACATACTAGAAATCTTGACATTCACAGTATAATAACTGCATTTGGGAGACGTGGAACTCGAAGGAAAAACAAAAGATAATGGTAGCTGAAATAGAATGTCTTTTGCACTCAATTTTACTATTATAGTATGCGCACACAATAAATCAGAATGCTGGTGTTGCTGATGTTGAATTACTGGTTTATGAAAACGGTGGTGGGAGTAAAAACCGTGCAGTCTGCAGGCTAATGACACTAGTCACTATGTCACTAGTCGGCACTTGTGTCGAATCCAGACCCTTTTGAAGCCCAAATAGTGGCCCGGTTTGCGCTAGTCTGTGCCGCAACAGTCGTGCGTTGCCACATCAAGCGCGTAAAATAAGCAATATAGCAGCGTATGTTGATACAAACTGGGGCACTATTTACTCATCAAAATTTAATGATGGAACTAATCACTGAGGTATCAAAGTTAGGCAAGACTTGAGTTATAACAACGAAATCAAGGTGGGCCCGGATTTGACATAAATGCCCACTAGTGTTCTATGCCGTTTTTAGCAAAATAAGGACTGTGACTTGTAAGAAATCTTTGTGCAAAATATATAATACATATTCCGACAAAGTTGTGCAAACAAACTTTTGGGAAAGTTTATTTGAATGAAGTACTTACGAATATAAACCACCAAGTTCATATCCCGTAAAAGACACCTATTGCCCAAAACCATGTATAAGAAATGTTCTTGCGATTAATAGAAACATACTTTTGTAGCACTCCAGAAATGTCTGTTTAATTAATTGCATAGCATGCTAGCAACAAATAAAATATAATATTTTGAACAAAAACCACCAATTTAACATTATAATATTATGATATGATAATCATTTAAAGGTGATGATGTGGGGAAAGAGTCTTCAGATGATACCACTGTCACTGACTCTGTCAGCATGGTAACATGGCCTAGGGTTAGAGCAAGATAAAGACCACTACAACCAAGTGCTGCTGATCAAGTGGAAGCCAAACCTCAACTGAGTACCAGTGGTCAAGTGGAAGCCAAACCTCAACTGAGTACCAGTGGTCAAGTGGAAACCACATCTCAACAGAGTACCAGTGGTCAAGTGGAAACCACATCTCAACTGAGTACCAGTGGTCAAGTGGAAACCACACCTCAATTGAGTACCAGCGGTCAAGTGGAAGCCAAACCTCAACAGAGTACCAGTTGTCAAATGGAAACCACATCCCAACTGAGTACCAATGATCAAGTGGAAGCCAAACCTCAACCAAGTACCAGTGGTCAAGTGGAAACCACATCTCAACTGAGTACCAGTGGTCAAGTGGAAGCCAAACCTCAACAGAGTACCAGTGGTCAAGTGGAAACCACATCTCAACTGAGTACCAGTGGTCAAGTGGAAGCCAAACCTCAACCGAGTACCAATGGTCAAGTGGAAACCACACCTCAACTGAGTACCAGTGGTCAAGTGGAAACCACACCTCAACACGATGAAGTGATCATGATTATTGACTTTTATCGATCATGATTACTACATTTACAAGTAGTGTAAACATGTTTACATGCTATCTTGTTGTTTTATATCTTTTTCTCTATATTCAAGAGTAAAGGTTAAAACATACCTCAGAATGCACCATTTTAAAGCTAGTTTTTAACAAATCTCCGGGGGGGCATGCCCCTGGACACCCCTAACAACGCTTCATGCCTGCGGTGCTCCCATAATCCACCCCTACCACCTCATCCATCATTTTACCCAGGGGACACTTCTTGTTCCTCCCTCCTGCTTCGCCCATAAATAATTGTATGCTATTTGTAGCATTTAGATCCACAGGTTTCAGGGTTGTGCAACACGCGCAATTGATCATTGACAGCTGGGGCCTTTGGTGACAAGGTCACATGGTATGTCACCTTGACACTGTAGCAGACTCGGCAGTCGGGTGTTTGGGCCAGACAGGGAGCAACAATGATTGTGTGTGGAGGGCAACGTGTACACTACCATTGTGTTCAGTGGGCCAGTTCTATTTGTAGAGTCTAACAAATGATACAACATAAATTGAGTGTTGTGTGTGTGTGTATTTGGGTGCCTGTGTGTGCATGCGTGTGCACGTGTGCGTGCGTGTGCATGCGTGTGTGTGTAGTCTCTCAACACAAAGACTGACTACAACTACTATTATATATATTTATATATATTTTATTATATATATATATATATATAAAGTAGGTGTAGTTGCTTTTGTCTCAAAACATTTATGTGTATGTATTAATTGTGCATCTACTAGCTGCCATGCATGATTTGCAGTCCTTCAAAGTAGCTTTTGAAATGTATTAATTGTTAAAACAAACGACTTTGTGAATGTAAAGTTGCTGCCAAAGGTTAGCAATAGTTTATTTTTCATTAGTCAAAGTAACACATCTCCAAAAATCTTAGTGTTGAAATATATTTTACTACAACATAATTGAGACCACAGCTACTTTGTTATCATATCCAGACAAAAATGCATATATATATATATAATAATTAAAAAGATTATTGGACAGATTATTAGTCGATTACTGCGAATGATCTATTGATATATAGGCAAATCAATGTACTTTGACAGACCTAAAATTTGGTTCACAACCAACCGATAAATCATGATGTTTGCCATTGCTGAATGTCTAAGATACTTCTGACTCGGTCATGCCACTATAAATCATGATGTATGCCATTGCTGAATGTCTAAGATACTTCTGACTCGGTCATGCCACTATAAATCATGATGCATGCCATTGCTGTATGTCTAAGATACTGCTGACTCGGTCATGCCACTATAAATCATGATGTATGCCATTGCTGTATATCTAAGATACTGCTGACTCGGTCATGCCACTATAAATCATGATGTATGCCATTGCTGTATATCTAAGATACTGCTGACTGGTCATGCTATAAATCATGATGTCCATGCCACTATAAATCATGATGTATGCCATTGCTGCTATATGCTAAGATACTGCTGATATCTAAGATACGGTCATGCCACTATAAATCATGATGTATGCCATTGCTGTATATCTAAGATACTGCTGACTCGGTCATGCCACTATAAATCATGATGTATGCCATTGCTGTATATCTAAGATACTGCTGACTCGGTCATGCCACTATAAATCATGATGTATGCCATTGCTGTATATCTAAGATACTGCTGACTCGGTCATGCCACTATAAATCATGATGTATGCCATTGCTGTATATCTAAGATACTGACTCGGTCATGCCACTATAAATCATGATGTATGCCATTGCTGTATATCTAAGATACTGCTTCGGTCATTATAAATCATGATGTTGCCATAATCATGACATGTTACACTGCTAACGTCTGGTCTACTGATATCATTATCCAATATTGCATTGCCATAGGTTGAACAAATATACAGGGTGCGTAGGTATACAGAAATACTGCAGTTCCTATTTCTGAGTATGGTGCTATGCTACAAAAGGGGAGACCTGGCAGTCTGAAATACGTCAATAATTATTTTTATGACATTTTTTGTTTCTTTCAGTTTTTGACAGATTGACATATCTACTTCACAATAAAGATCGTTTCTTAACAGTTACTCACCGCTAATTCATTATATTAGCACTAACTTTGATGGCCCATCAAATGTGAAATGACAATAAATATTTGAATCGATGAAACACGCCAAAAGTAATCCAAGTTTATGCCTTGACAACGACCACGTTTGTTCATGATACACCATTTTGTTTGGTATCAAAAGAACGGCCGTCTTCTTGGCTATCTGTCAGTTATGTTGATAGTCACGCCCCTTTTCTCCAAAGTTGAGTTTTCCCGCGTTGAAACCGAGTCCCAAATTTCCGATGATCTCCTTATTTAGCACATAATTATGCAAATGAGACACGGAACTGGCCGAAAGCCTCACATTCGTGGTTTTATGATGCGTTTTTTTCTCAAAATGAGGCACGCAACCAGCCGAAAGCAAGTTCAAGTATCATTCAACCGGTTTTATGACGCGTCTTCGTTCAAAACGAGGCAAATCAATACCACGATGCTTTGCGTTGTCTACTTTCCTGTTTACATTGTTGCTACGGAGAACAGTTTGACACTCGATAAACGGACGATGTATTGTGTTAAAAAGAGAGTTTAAATGAGATGCCGCCGAAGAAATCAAAAGTTTTATGCAAGCGCCTGAGTGAGTGCAATGCTGCACGTCGTTGGTCGTCTGAGGAAGCCGACTTAGCAGCCGTAATCGACGACGAAAGCGAATTGATTGAAGCAGACGACACTGCGACTGACACTGACATATAGGGGTTTCAGTGTTCTATTCATTTAAACTTTTGCTGTTTTATGACTTATTTTTTCGATTAAAACCCCCTAGTGCACTTAAATATTCGAAAACAAAAATAACAATCATGAAATATCCTTAGTTTTAGTAGAGTAATTTCATACAATACATAGTTGGTGAAATTTATCAGCTTTAAATTAGTTTTTTCTTTTTCGTGTCCTGTGATCCCTTATTTGCACGTTGTATGTGTGAATAGGAAAACTGGCAGAAAAAATTTGGCAGTAAAGATGCAAACCAGATAATGTGTCATTATCTTGTCTCTGTCAGTCGACTTCTGTGCATGCTTTTGATCCGGAGTACTCTGTGAGGCCAAGGCAGTGTGCTAGCTCTGGTTGCACCTTTTGAAAGGATTAGGTCATAGCGTATCATCACATTCATGTTAAAGCATTGTAGGAATTGAGCAGACGGCTGTGAGCAACGACAATATAGATAACATGTATTTGGTAACAAAGACGCACGGTTTATGTGTAATACAGTATTGTAAAAACCTGTCAACTGATCATAGGTGATGGTTTACCTCTAGGAGAGTACAGTTGTAGCTTGAACTGTGCACCTTTCTTTAGAGTCTCATGCCAGGTTGTCCTTAAGACAAATACCAGTACTCCTGTTGTTAACAAGTATGCAGTGGCATGGTATTCTTGGTACAAAATCTGACCATTTTTATAGAAAATCATGTTGCATTATAATAATATTTATTTAAAGCACCATGTCCAGTGCAGTTCATTGCACTTTTCAGAGAATGCTTACAATAGTAAATGCTTACAATAGTACACGTGTAGAACACAGGAGAGCACAGGGGCTATAGAAGAATACTTATATTTTATTATCGTATTATAAATACATTATATATCATATTTTGTTTTAAAATAATTAAGATGGTCATGTAAATATAATAACTAAAAATGCAATGCTAAATAAGCCAAAAAGTAAAATTTAAAAAAACTTAAATAAATGTAAACATCAATAAGTTAAACAAACATGTTGCAGCAGTGAAGATTGACTAATGTACAATATATTATTCTCGCTAAAAAAATGTATCTATTTTATAGCTCACAGTTTAATGTTAAATACATTTTAATATTTTAAAATAAATAATGAACCTGAATTAAATATTAATTACTCAGAAGTTTACTATCTGTAATTAGCCAATCAGTTTTGTTTATGCAGAGTTGCTGCAGTGGACCCCACTAAATAGAATCACTTTAGACCAGAATAATGTTATTGTATTAAGCGACTGATTCTCTTAAGGTTGCCTTATCTGTTTCTTTAACTGGAATCACCATCTCAAGCCAGGGGTGGTAAAAGTAAAACACTAATTATTAGCAGGAAATTTGCTAAATCAGTTGTACTTTGCCCCTCTTGTGGTTTGGATTGTGTGAACGTGCCAAACATCAAAGTGTAGTTACAGGAACTTATAGTCATTACCTGCGGCTTCCACAATACTGCCACTAGAAGGTATATACTATTAGAATAGGTTGTACACAATACTGCCAATAGAAGGTATATACTATTAGAATAGGTTGTACACAATACTGCCAATAGAAGGTGTATACTATTAGAATAGGTTGTACACAATACTGCCAATAGAAGGTATATACTATTAGAATAGGTTGTACACAATGTGTATATTTTTGTGGGCGCATCATCCAAATTGTTAACAAGGTTTTGGTCTTATGAAATGTACTTTGGTGGGGTATTTAGTGTTTTGTAGTGTACACTAACAGTTTAGATCCTAAGTGGATAGGCATACTGGCAATCCTCTGTTCCACGCAAAATTGGTTTGTGGTAGTGTCTGTGTGGAAAAGCTGTCGTCCTATAAAACATAACAAAACCTAGATAGTCCATTTTTGTCAATAGTAAAACTGATTTTAATACAGTGTATACAAAGACCAAGGCTGAGAGGGAGACCAAGGCTGAGAAGAAGACCAAGGCTAATAGGAATACCAAGGCTGAGAGGGAGACCAAGGCTGAGAGGGACACCACGGCTGAGAGGAAGACCAAGGCTGAGAGGAAGACCCAGGAGAGGGAGATCAAGGCTGAGAGGGAGACCAAGGCTGAGAGGAATACAAAGGCTGACAGGGAGACCAAGGCTGAGAGGAAGACCAAGGCTGAGAGTAAGACCAAGGCTGAGAGGAATACCAAGGCTGAGAGTAAGACCAAGGCTGAGAGGAATACCAAGGCTGAGAGTAAGACCAAGGCTGAGAGGAAGACCAAGGCTGAGAGGGAGACCAAGGCTGAGGGTAAGACCAAGGCTGAGAGGAAGACCAAGGCTGAGAGGGAGACCAAGGCTGAGAGTAAGACCAAGGCTGAGAGGGAGACCAAGGCTGAGAGGGAGACCAAGGCTGAGAGTAAGACCAGGGCTGAGAGGAATACCAAGGCTGAGAGTAAGACCAAAGCTGAGAGGGAGACCAAGGCTGAGAGGAAGACCAAGGCTGAGAGGAAGACCAAGGCTGAGAGTAAGACCAAGGCTGAGAGGGAGACCAAGGCTGAGAGTAAGACCAAGGCTGAGAGTAAGACCAAGGCTGAGAGGGAGACCAAGGCTAAGCATAAGACCAAGGCTGAGAGTAAGACCAAGGCTGAGAGGATGACCAAGGCTGAGAGGGAGACCAAGGCTGAGAGTAAGACCAGGGCTGAGAGTAAGACCAGGGCTGAGAGGAATACCAAGGCTGAGAGTAAGACCAAGGCTGAGAGGGAGACCAAGGCTGAGAGGAAGACCAAGGCTGAGAGGAAGACCAAGGCTGAGAGGGAGACCAAGGCTGAGAGGAAGACCAAGGCTGAGAGTGAGACCAAGGCTGAGAGGGCGACCAAGGCTGAGAGGAAGACCAAGGCTGAGAGTAAGACCAAGGCTGAGCGTAAGACCAAGGCTGAGAGTGAGACCAAGGCTGAGAGGGAGACCAAGGCTGAGAGTAAGACCAAGGCTGAGAGGGAGACCAAGGCTGAGAGGGAGACCAAGGCTGAGAGGGAGACCAAGGCTGAGGGGGAGACCAAGGGTGAGAGGGAGACCAAGGCTGAGAGGCAGACCAAGGCTGAGAGGCAGACCAAGGCTGAGAGGCATACCAAGGCTGAGAGGGAGACCAAGGCTGAGAGGGAGACCAAGGCTGAGAGGAAGACCAAGGCTGAGAGGGAGACCAAGGCTGAGAGGGAGACCAAGGCTGAGAGGGAGACCAAGAGCCAAGGCTGAGAGGCAGACCAAGGCTGAGAGGCAGACCAAGGCTGAGAGGGAGACCAAGGCTGAGAGTAAGACCAGGACTGAGAGGAATACCAAGGCTGAGAGTAAGACCAAGGCTGAGAGGGAGACCAAGGCTGAGAGGAAGACCAAGGCTGAGAGGAAGACCAAGGCTGAGAGGCTGAGAGACCAAGGCCAAGGCTGAGAGGGAGACCAAGGCCAAGGCTGAGAGACCAAGGCTGAGAGTAAGACCAAGGCTGAGAGGAAGACCAAGGCTGAGAGTAAGACCAAGGCTGAGAGGGAGACCAAGGCTGAGCGTAAGACCAAGGCTGAGAGTAAGACCAAGGCTGAGAGGAAGACCAAGGCTGAGAGGGAGACCAAGGCTGAGAGTAAGACCAAGGCTGAGAGGAAGACCAAGGCTGAGAGGGAGACCAAGGCTGAGAGGGAGACCAAGGCTGAGAGGGAGACCAAGGCTGAGAGGGAGACCAAGGCTGAGAGGGAGACCAAGGCTGAGAGGCAGACCAAGGCTGAGAGGGAGACCAAGGCTGAGAGGGAGACCAAGGCTGAGAGGCAGACCAAGGCTGAGAGGCAGACCAAGGCTGAGAGTAAGACCAAGGCTGAGAGGGAGACCAAGGCTGAGCATAAGACCAAGGCTGAGAGGAAGACCAAGGCTGAGAGGAAGACCAAGGCTGAGAGTGAGACCAAGGCTGAGAGTGAGACCAAGGCTGAGAGGGAGACCAAGGCTGAGAGTGAGGCCAAGGCTGAGAGTGAGACCAAGGCTGAGAGGGAGACCAAGGCTGAGAGGAAGACCAAGGCTGAGAGGAAGACCAAGGCTGAGAGGCAGACCAAGGCTGAGAGGGAGACCAAGGCTGAGAGGAAGACCAAGGCTGAGAGGGAGACCAAGGCTGAGAGGCAGAGCAAGGCTGAGAGGCAGACCAAGGCTGAGAGGCAGACCAAGGCTGAGAGGAAGACGAAGGCTGAGAGGGAGACCAAGGCTGAGATGGAACGACAGCATAAAACGAGACCTGGTGAGGGCTGGCGTGAACAGCCAAGAATGGATGGCCATTGCGGACGAGAGAGAGAGAGAGAGAGGTGGAAAGAACTGACAAGAAAAGTAGAAGAAACTACCAAGTGACGTGGACTCCACCCCGCAAGGGAGCAAAGGGAAGAAGAAGTATACAAGTAATGGTAATTGAATATACCAAAATAAATGTTCTGTGGGGCATAGTTTATTTGTGAGACTTCAGATGTTTTAATTATGTACAGCAGGCAGCAACCACAAGTGCTGTTTAATCTTGTTAGAACTTAGGTTAATTGATATAGTGAAGCTGCCTGGCATTGTCTAACAGCCCATGGTATCTGTAGCCTACAGGAACATGGTCAGGTACATGGAAATTTATTTATTTTGACTTATGGTTTTTATTGGTATCCTTGCCATTCCATTTGCTTGGGACTTGATAGCCACTGCAGTGCCACCCTGGCTGACCTCCAGTGCGGTTCCTTTTTGGTGGTTTCCTTCTCCTAGATCAATTGCCTACCATGGCTAATGAGCTTGATCTGCCCGGTATTATTTACCCATAATTGGGGGTTGGAATAGTGAATGTCCGGACGTGCCCCACCTTGGTGGGCCTAGCACACCCACCTCTGGGGCTCCCTCCAACCTGCTCCGAGATCCCTAGCACATTTGCCTGGGGCTGCAAGGTGCCCAGTATCCACAGTATACCACAAGGAGATTATGCTAGTCTTGTCTATGGAAAGGCTATGTACCAGCAGGGGAGACTTACACACATTTCACCCAGAGGAGCTATCTGGCGGCTGTGACTGAAAGCGAGAATATGAAGCACAACCTACACACTACACTACAGCACTTGGCACATCACACCGACCTGTGTTTACACCTCACACTGCGTTACACACCACACCTCGGAGAATACAAGTAGAGGCTAATGCATGGAGGAGAGTAGAAGGTGTGATGGGAGACAGGCACATATCGCGAAAACTCAAGGGAAAGGTACTATGCACATGTGGAGAGGGTACAAGTGTGTGAAAACAACTGGGTCAGGAGAATTACGGGGTTAAAGAGAATAGATAAAGAGTGGAAGAGCTGAGGGAGGATGTTGGTGTGAAAGAAAGTTTCAAGAAGAAGTTGGTGAGAAGTTGGTTGAACTGGGCAGGACATGTGGAGCGAATGGGAGAAGAACGGATGGCAAACAAAGCAGATGCCCGGAGAGTGGAGGGAAAAAGAAGACGAGGGCGACTGAGACCGGAGGGATGAAAAGGGAGGATTGCGTGAAGAGAGACCTGGAGGGATGGAAAGGGAATGTAAAAAAAAGCAAAAGACCAATGAGAATGGAGAAGGGTGGTAGAGAAAGTAGTGCAAGTTCAGTGAGGAAGAAGAGAAAGAAAAGAAAATGTTGACATATCCAAGCCAGCCTCACCTCTGAAGACAGGGAATGACGAGGAGAACAACATGTTTTTACTGGTAGTAAATCAGCGTCAATATTGAGTCTATTAGTCGCCACTGAGAGAGCATTCTAGCACCTAAAACACTGCAGATGTCAGATCTTGTTAAAACTGACATCAGTTGATACAGTAAAGCTGTGGAGTATATATATATATGTCTATGGTATTTGTCGACAATCCTTTGTCTCTATGTCTTTTCTCATGGATAAGATTTTGCAAGTCCATGACAGGGTTTCTCCATTTTTCTCTACGAGATCTTCTACTTCCCCAGTCACTATGGTACAGGACAGTAAGTGCATATAACTGAATTTGAAAACTTCAGATACTGTCAAAGATGGTCAGTTTGGAACAGTTGCAGTTATATCTCGAAGCAATTGCATACTATTAAATGTAATCAAAAAATGTACAGTGGACGCTTGCTACAGCAAACAATGTTCCATGGTATATTCAATGTTCCTGCAGTAGTTTATGTACATGGATACCTAAAACATTGCTGTAGGCTATGACAGAAACATCATGTGCATAAATGTACTTTTTTGTAGCAAAAGTTATAACGGCGAAATCGAGGTGGGCCCTGATTTGACACAAGTGCCCACTAGTCTATTCAACTAATGTTCTATGGCGTTTTTAGCAAAATAACGAATGATGAAAATGTTCATCATGTTAGAAGAATATAGTGAATTTAAATTTTCTGGTAACCCAATTATTAAACACAAACTCGGTTCTCCGTAAAAGTGAGACTAAATTTCATAATGGTGTTTCAGGAATTGTTTTACTCATCCACTGTATACGGTAGCTCTTTGCCTGAAATTATTTGAATAGGGTTAATATTAGACTTGTGTGTGTAATAACATGGCATAGTTATACACTGTATGTTGTTCTTGTGCCTCCTTCTGCAGTGTCGCAAGTTAGGCTTGTTGGCCCCAGAGGAACAGCTGCCCGATGCCTGTCGACTCACCTTCCAACAGATATGGGCAAACAATGGCGACATCATCAGTCAGCAGTACGCTGGCACCCCAGCCCTCAAGGTAAACTAATCCCCCCACCCTCAAGGTAAACTAACACCCCCACCCACAAGGGGAATAAACACCATCCACCTCCAAGGTAAACTAACAAACCCACCCTCAAGGTAAACTAAAACCCCACCCTCAAGGTAAATGTACTCACCCACCACAAGGTAAACTAACACCATCCACCTCCAAGGTAAACTAACACACCCACCCTCAAGGTAAACTAACACACCCACCCTCAAGGTAAAGTAACACCTCACCCTCAAGGTAAACTAACACCCCCACCTCCAAGGTAAACTAACACACCCACCCTGAAGGTAAACTAACACCCCACCCTCAAGGTAAATTAACACACATCACTACCAAGATAAACAAACACACCCACCCTCAAGGTAAACTAACACCCCACCCTCAAGGTAAACTAACACACCCACCCTCAAGGTAAACTAACACCCCACCCTCAAGGTAAACTAACACACCCACCCTCAAGGTAAACTAACACACCCACCCTCAAGGTAAACTAACACCCCACCCTCAAGGTAAACTAACACACCCACCCTCAAGGTAAAGTAACACCCCACCTTCAAGGTAAATTAACACACATCACTACCAAGGTAAACAAACACACCCACCAAGGTAAACTAACACCCTACCTTCAAGGTAAATATACTCACCCACCACAAGGTAAACTAACACACCCACCCTCAAGGTAAACTAACATACCCACCCTCAAGGTAAAGTAACACCTCACCCTCAAGGTAAACTAACACCCCCACCTCCAAGGTAAACTAACACACCCACCCTGAAGGTAAACTAACACCCCACCCTCAAGGTAAATTAACACACATCACTACCAAGATAAACAAACACACCCACCCTCAAGGTAAACTAACACCCCACCCTCAAGGTAAACTAACACACATCACCACCAATGTAAACTAACACACCCACCCTCAAGGTAAACTAACACCCCACCTTCAAGGTAAATTAACACACATCACTACCAAGGTAAACAAACACACCCACCAAGGTAAACTAACACAACCCACCCTCAAGGTAAATTCTCACACCCCAACCTGAGGTAAACTGGTATTGAAGATTCAAATTTTATCTCATGTTGAAAAAATGTTCTATTCCACCGACAGTGTTTCAAGGTAACCATGCAGGCTCAAACAAAGCATGTGTCCATGACCTGACTGCCACTGGTAAACATCAGTGATCAGATCTAGTACTATTCATTAGCCAGTAATTACAGGGGTGATAAAGTGGTTGAATAGAACCAGCAGTGGTGGATAGACCATTAGTTGTTTTTCTATAGAGACTATTTATACTGTTTTACTTCTGTATGCGAACACGTGATTAAGATTTTATCTCAATGGAACAATTTTTTTCAATAACATCAACATAGAAAAGATTCCAAAGCAAGAAGATGTTGTCTACACTACATGCAGTGGATACTTCTTTCTACACCAGCCTACCCATATACTGAAGCCAGCCATTTGACATTTACACGTAAAACCAGTATTAATAACTCTTCTAAAAAAGTCCTCAGTATACCTATGCCTAGTAATTGCTCGCATGAAGTCCGTTTCCATGTTCATAACTATTTTTTCAGGTTGAAAGGGAGTATCATCTCAAAATCACTAACTCTATTTGTATACCATAACCCTGGAGTAAATAAATAATCTGTCCCCTGTGATTTGTTTACGGGAGTTGTAGATATGGGTGGCTCCACCTAGTAGGTTGTATGTTTAACTTGCCACTGGCACCATCTAGTGTAACATGATATAGTTTTGCAAATTATGAATTTGCTTGTTCCAGGGCGATTACACGCGGACGGGAGAGAGGAAGTTCAGTGGCCTCATGAAGGACGGAATGAACTCGGCCAACAGGTAACAGCAGTGTAAATGAACTAGAGTGCACAAAATGCTGTTAGCAATTTAACTAAATGACGGAGTGGTTTGAATATGAGAAAATGCTTGTTTTTATAGAGGAGCACTAAGAAGAAAAGAAAAAAATTGGTGTAAATTAATTGAAATACTAGATTATTTTAAGATGTACCGGTATAAATATTACATAATAAATAATTTAAAGATAATTTGTTTAAATATTAAAACAAATAGTTACAATATTATGTTAATATTAATAAATAAAATACATCTATTCACAAAAAGTGTCCAAATGCACAGTTCCTCAGTCGTCTGAATGGAAGGAGTCAACTTCAAAGCAATAAATGCCAATAGCACTCGAAAGTTTAAAAATATATTTTTTCAATTTAAACATTTTGCGGGCACAACTTTCATAGAGTGAACACTGTTTTGGATTTATTAAACACAAATTGGCAGTACCTTCATTATATTTAGTCTTGTATTAAGAACATTATATCAATCAATTTTAATAAATGAAGAATGGACATCATACCTTTAAAGAAATGGGTTTTAGAGAGGCGTCCTCAACTGGATTAGCTCATCATGAATCCAGTTCATTGATGACCAAATACAAGTGTGTGTGTAACCTGCTATGCATTCGCTTTAATAAAACACTGTATATTTGTTTAAATGACATAATTTGCCAAAGCTGATTGTCAGACTGACATCTAACTTGAATTTGTTGGTGACACTGTTTTTGAAAGAGCTAAGAGATTTGACAACATCAACACAGGACAAGGGCATAAGTGTATTGTGCATTCACATGAAGATTCCAATTTTGAGAATCACTTGTATTGATTCTACTTGCAGAATTAACTAAGTTAATAGTTTGATTGATGAGTTTACCACGACTACATTCAGAATGTTACACAGTCAAGTTAGCATGTATTGGTGGATACAAGATAGGTTTGCTTTTTACAAAACAACTTTGACATGAGATGAGTGAAAAATCAAATTGTAGAGGCCCCTTTAAGGTAGCTGCACCGGGTATCATGTTAGTTGATTTCTTAATTTTTGTCTTCATAGAACGTTAGTAGGTGTCAGTATGAACATGTGTACTATTAAAAAAACCAAGGCACTATAACCATATCTCACCAATCATGCAGATCATATAGTCTGGTTATTCTCATGCCACTATGCTGTTGTATAATAATTACCTAAATGCATCACGCTGTCAAATCACCAAATACTGGCAGTAGTTTTGTTTATTCTCCGATAATGCCCGATCTCAGCCGCCATTTGCAATGACATGTGACTGACTTCAGCAGGTGTCAACCAATTTTGTCTACCACAACAAGTTCAACACATGGCCCTTCGTAACACAATATCATGAGACATCTTGGCGGGAAAACCTTGGGGGGAAATCTCAGTAATAGAAGTGTCTGTCAAATTGTGTTTAAATAAGCCACATGCCAGTAAATAAAGTCACATTTCTAAGCAAAATATAATTGTAACAACCAGGAAGTATTACTTAATGTAACTTTTTATAAAAACTACAATACTTACAAAGCCATAACTTGGCATATGAAATCGACTTGTGTTTACCCAAAAGTGCACTGGATGGTTTTATGTTTGGTGAAGGGGTCGTGCCAAAATTGCAGTACGGATTTTTGCTGTCTTTCAACATTGTAGCAAAATGTTTATGAAGCTGTATCAAACTTAATATGCATTTGTTTACAAAAGAAACCCATTTGAATGTCAATAACATGTTTGTACTTACAACCATAAAAAAATTCTTTTGGGGAGTTTCTCAAAATGAAATAAAATGCCATTTTAAGGTGATTTTTGACATATTTTTTAATTGTCTTTAAACACATTTAAATATCTGTAAACAACATAAAATATCAATTCTTTTTGGTCTAGAGTATTGTTTAGTATCTGAGGCAAACTCTGAGAAAAAATGGTTAGCTTATCTTCAAAACTTATATTAGAAATTATTAATTCAAAAGAAGCATATAATAGCCGATGCAGCCATCTTAAAAGGATGCATGCAGTCTGTTCATAGTTGTTTATTTATTAATTAATATAAACTTCTTAAGACTATAATAAATATATTGAAGGTATACTGCCCGCCAAATTGTGTTTGGTATGTCCACTAGAACATTTGCGGTTTGGATAATATGACCACGGGGCTTGTTCAAATAGTAAATAAAACACCCAGTTTTAAAAACAAGCTTTATTGGCAATACGGCTGAGTCATGCTGGGTTAACTGCAATACCCTGGGATGTTCAACGATGTCCCATTTTCCCACGGTCAACACAGCAGACTTCCTGCTACAAATTACTATGCCCGCTAATTCAGGGTAGAGGAACAGACTGTCTCCCTTTAATGAGAGTCGTGAACTGAGTGTGTAATGGCAGGTACTACATCAACCGTGTGAAGGACGTCTACCGCCAGGCCACCATTGACATGATGCTTGGCCTGGACCTGCAGACGGAGGAGCTGAACGCCCTCGCCCTCAGTGGGGGGGTGCGTACAGAGCCCGTGGAGGAGACAGAGGTGGAGAAAGAGCAGAACCTGCGCACCCTCATAGAGGAGAATCGTCGCATGCTGCTGGGGGAGAGGGAGGAGTGTCTGGGGGCGTGGGGGCTCATAGACTGTGACCCTGCCACTGGTGACCCCACACAGCAGGACACAGATGTCATACTACTGCTGTCTCAACACGCCTACTACGTCGCCAAGTCAGTCACAGTAGTAGTAGTTGTAGTAGTGGTAATAGTAGATGATGTAGTTATAGTAGTAGTAGTGGTAATAGCAGATGATGTAGTAGTAGTAGTGGTAATGGCAGATGATGTAGTTATAGTAGTAATTGTAGTAGTGATAATAGCAGATGATGTAGTTATAGTAGTAGTAGTAGTTGTACTGTAGTGGTAATAGCAGATGATGTAGTTGGAATAGTAGTTGTACTTGTTAGTAATAACAGTAGTTGTAGTTTTTGTAGTAGTAGTAGTAGTTAAAGTAGTAATAGTAGTAGATGTATTTTTTATTAATATATTACCTTTCATTTTATGTAACTTTTCAATTGTGTGCATATATATATATGTATGTATGTGTATATATATATGTATATATACACATATATATATACATATATATATACATATATATATACACTATATATATTTTCTCACCCTTTTCCGCCTTCTCCCTGTGCAGGGTGACTGGTTTTGCAGAGTCTCTTCCACTTCTTCCTGTCCTGAACCCATTCTTCCTTCATATGCCATGCCTTTAAATATTTCCCCACTGTGTCCTGCCATCTCAACTTGAGCCTCCCTCTCACTCATTTCCCCTCTATCTTCATCTCCATGGTGGCTCTTATGTCTTCCCTTTCTTTCCTTCTTTTCACATGACCAAACCACTCCAGCCTTCTTCTCCTCATGATGACAACAATGCTCTCCACATCGGCTTCTTTCAAGACGTACTCATTCCTCTGGTGCTCCTGCAGGCTTACACCCATTGTCCATCTAATCATTCTCATCTCCGTTGTTGCCAGTCGTCTTTCATCTCTTGTCGATAATGGCCATGTTTATATATATATATATTAAGTGCCTCCAAATGGATTTATTTAGATTGATGGCGCTATGCAAGTCTTCTTCTTACTATTGTAGTAGGGTGTAGTAGTACAGGCCCATAGGCTGAGGGTGTAGTAGTGCAGGCCCATAGGCTGAGGGTGTAGTAATAAAGGTCCATAGGATGAGGGTGTAGTAGTATAGGCCCATAGGCTGAGGGTGTAGTAATAAAGGTCCATAGGATGAGGGTGTAGTAGTATAAGCCCATTGGCTGAGGGTGTAGTAGTACAGGCCCATAGGCTGAGGGTGTAGTAGTAGTGCAGGCCCATAGGCTGAGGGTGTAGTAGTACAGGCCCATAGATTGAGGGTGTAGTAGTATAGGCCCATAGACTGAGGGTATAGTAGTACAGGCCCATAGGCTGAGGGTATAGTAGTATAGGCCCATAGGCTGAGGGTATAGTAGTACAGGCCCATAGACTGAGGGTGTAGTTGTACAGGCCCATAGACTGAGGGTGTAGTTGTACGGGCCCATAGACTGAGGGTGTAGTTGTACGGGCCCATAGACTGAGGGTGTAGTTGTACAGGCCCATAGGCTGAGGGTGTAGTTGTACAGGCCCATAGACTGAGGGTGTAGTTGTATAGGCCCATAGGCTGAGGGTATAGTAGTACAGGCCCATAGACTGAGGGTGTAGTTGTACAGGCCCATAGACTGAGGGTGTAGTTGTACAGGCCCATAGACTGAGGGTGTAGTAGTACAGGCCCATAGACTGAGGGTGTAGTTGTACAGGCCCATAGACTGAGGGTGTAGATGTAGTTTTATGGGAGCCTCAAAGGGGTGAGCAATAGGAGGGTTCAAAGGAGGTGCAGTTGGAGTTTTTTGGAGAGCCTGCAATCACAGGTCAAAAACTAGTAGTGCAAGTACTAGTGATTGTAGTAGTAGTAGTAGCAGTAGTAGTAGCAGCAGCAGCAATAGTAATAGTAGCAGTAGTAATTAGTACAAGTGAATGTAGTCAGTATTTTATTTCACGGTGATGACCATGTCACATTTATAACGTGATTTT
Source organism: Paraescarpia echinospica (assembly GCA_020002185.1). Taxonomy (NCBI): domain Eukaryota; kingdom Metazoa; phylum Annelida; class Polychaeta; order Sabellida; family Siboglinidae; genus Paraescarpia; species Paraescarpia echinospica. The sequence goes on along the minus strand of CM034534.1, from coordinate 34,388,659 downwards.
CAATATTTTAACCTATTAACTTCAATATTAAAGCTCATTATTATTAGTGGCTAAGTGAAGTTCATAACATTGTCTACCGTCTTTGATATTTTGCTTACAAAATACATTTTGTCAAATTTTATTGCAGCTACGATGACGACATTGACCAAGTGAAAAGCTACCAGAAGATTCAGCTCAAAGACTTGGAGAAGGTGGAAATAGGCAAGTGTCATCAGAACTGTAACTATGGCAACAAGAAAACTTTGTCCAGTGATTACATCATGACTGAGTACCACATTTGCATAGAGAACTGGCATGTTGTAGTGGATTCAAGAGTGTTTTGATGTTTAACGATATCATTCTAAAACTAGATGAGCAAACAATTTTTATTTTGTTTAAAGGAAGTTTGTTATGCGGAATCAGCCAGGGAGTGTTAATTATTGACAAGAAATTTGTTGAATTAATTGTACTTCGCTTTAACAGTTTGGTGTGTGAGAACCATGAACTTCAAAGGTATTTGCATGTAGGAATGCATGCCTCTACAGTAAGTGCTAATTGCAGATGTAGTGGCTGCTTAGTATTTAAATTCTTTTGCAATTTGAACATTTTGTGGAACACAGCTTTCAAATTGCAAACACTTTCAGTCTTATTAAACGCAGTTTGAGGGGCAATATCCTTCAACACCTATCCTTGGACCAGTACTGTTCACTATATATATGATTCCTCTCGTGTCGCTACTCAACCACCATGGCATGGCTTACCATCTATATGCCGATGACATCCAACTTTTCCAAGAATTTAGACTGAGCGATAATATTTCATCCAACATTGCCATCACAGAAGTAGAACCCTGTGTTGCCAGTATCTGTCAGTGGATGAAAACCAACATGCTAAAACTCAATGATGACAAAACGGAGATCATCATCATCATCCATCCGAAATCAACAACCGAAAATGTTCTTCCTGACGGTGTAACTATTGGAAACGTGCGCTTGTTACCCAACACACACGCCACAAACTTGGGAGTGACCTTTGATTCTAATATGTCCCTTGAGCGACACGTAACTAACATTTGCATAATTGCTTATTATTACCTCCATAGCATTGGACGCATTTGTCGATACTTAGACAAAGAACACACAAAACAATTTGTGCATGCACTAGTCATTTCGCGAATTGACTGCTGCAATAGTCTTCTTAATGGATTGCCAGCGACAGTAATTGAGAAACTACAACGTGTCCAAAATGCATGTGCTCGTATCATAACGATGCGGTCGAAACGAGACCACGTCACGCCCATGCTCTTGGAGCTGCACTGGCTTCCTGTGAAGAGTCGCATTACTTTCAAGACCCTACTTCTCACTTTCAAATGCCTTCATGGGCTTGTAACTCCATATCTATCAGCATTCTCTTGTGCAGCTCCAAGAGCATGGAATCAACTACCACTCACAGTGTGCCAATGCACTAGTGTCAATCAATTTAAAGTGACACTGAAGACGCATCTTTTCACAAATTATTTTAACATTTGATAATCATAATTATTGATACCTTTTTTTTAATTAATTTAGTATTATAATGACTCTATTTTATTGGTTTAATGGCTTGCATAATTGTGTTTATTTATATATTTTAAGACAGTATAGTTGATTTTACTTAGTAGTAATGATTGCATAGTATGTTTAACTATATATCATATGATGTTATTTATTTGCATTAGCCATTGTAAAGCGCCCCAGAACAATTATTTGGATGGGGCGCTATATAAGAAATAAATAATTATTATTAACAGTATTAAGAACATGTTAAAAATACTTCGCTTTAAATGAGCAGTCATATTTTGGATGGGATGTTGACATATTCTTGTAGCATTATGACATGCCCGCTTAATGGTTTTAGGTCCAGCGCCATCGCTGTTCAAGTCAAAGTACATGTGTATTCGCATCTACTACACATCTACCGAGGGGAACAGTCATTTCCACGCACTCCGCACAACCAACACAAGGCTCTTCAACAACATTATCGTACACATTCACAATGACGAAGAAGCCAGGGGTAAGTGGCACCACCTGGAGCAACATAGCAAAGTGTAGCATGTGTCACGTTAGCTTTGCAGATGCTATTGCAAATCTACCGGTTTAAACAGACTTTTCCTGTCGTTGTTATGCAGCTGTTTCTCGGGTATCTCAATGGTACTAGATTAGTGTCTTCGAGATCTTGTTTGTAAAATGGAGTATTGACTTGGTAAATACTGTGGATGAAAGTACAACGTTTTTATCATAAAGTCACACTCTGAATTACGTATTTGACTGTAATAATATGGCACTACCTTCATTGCAAATACCACAGCATTATTTTGCATATAAATTATTTTTATTTATTGCATAAAACTGTAAAAATATGTTCTACTGGCGAAAATAATGTCTTTGGGAATATACCAGATAAGTTAGGCTAAGAACAGTTGTTTAAATATTACAAAACAGCTATGTTGGAGAGTAACACCTTACTTTGCTGTTATATAAAATGAAAACAACATTTGTTTACAAACTGTTCATATGTTATGTAGCAACATAAACTTACTTTGGAGCAATTGTTCATTTGTTATGTTTCAGAGTCGTTGAAGGCAATCGCTGAGACGTTTGTCGCAGCCAAGAAGTTGATGTCACAAGACCTGCTATTCACTGAATGTAAACTCGACAGGTAGAGTAAATAATGTAATAGGATACAACATTAATAAGCACTATATTCACTGTGAACATGTTGTTAGTGCTTTACATCATACTATTGTTTTTAGGTAGGCCTATTAGAGAAACACCACAATTTTATGAGGTGGTCCTCAATTTTCGTATGTATAAACTATAAATGAAAAATACTGCATAAAGTGTGCATTGTAAAATATTTACCTTTATGTTCATCTATAAAATAATAAGTTTTGTTTTTTTGCAAACAAGTCAAGGTTTTTAAGTAGTGATGGCAGCAACAAAATCTTAAGACGATTATGAAAACAAGATGATGCATCCTTATTTACTAAGTAACACTAAAGCTGGCGCACATACTGGTAAATACTCAGTCTTTGATTTGTATGTTCCACACAGCCAAAACATATCTAAATCAAAAGTAGAATCATGTATGAAAATGTAAATTTTCATTGTAGAAAGAGAACAAGGCCACACGCAGGCGTCATCAACATCACACAGCAAGCGCAGGAGCAAGTGACTACGCTACAGCGTGGCGCCACTGGGCTCCCAGGAAGGGCGGCCACTAGTTCTGCATTGTCCCAGCAGGCGGGGCCACTGACATCGCGTCTTGGTCGTACATTTGCCAGCTTCAACCCAGTACGACACATCCGCCTGGGTCGAATGAAGCCGAATGTGGCACAGTTCATCCCCGCTGTGTGGTACAGTAAAGATGACGCTCCCACAGATGGCAGCACTGAGCAGGCGCGGATCCTCAAAGGCGATAAAGTCGTTGCGGTGCCGGGTGTGGCTGTATCGCGCGGGAAAGATACGCTGATGACCTTGAAGCGGGAATATGACCTTGACGACGTCACAGACATCCTTGGGGAAGAAACCGATGACCTTGATGATGACCCCAACATCAGCGTGTGGCCACCGAGAGGTGACACGCATGTCGATTTCCACCTGTTGTCATGTGGCATTGTCAGGACGAGTCCAGTCGCGTCCGTGATGTCACTGATGCAGGGTAGGATGAGTGAGATGTCAACAGACTGCAGTGTAGTTCACATGAAGACCACAAGGTGGCGTAATGGTGACCAACGGTATTGCAGTGACATGCTGTATGATGCACACCCTAGTACGGCTGTAAATCAGCCCCCGACATGTTTTGCGACGTTCAGTCTCGACGCCGACATCGACGATAACAATGACGGAAAAACCGACAGTAACTGGCCGACCGTGGCGCAGGGCAATACCGAGCACCAGGAGGCGCCACCTGGCGGTAGCACAGACGTCCACACGTCCGTTCCTGGCGACAAAAACAGACAATCGCGCAATAGTTCCATCGACATCAATGCGTCGTTGGACGAGTGGGTGACAATTAGTGTCGATGACGCGGCACTGTCTCACCCTAGTCGACAGCACTTGTACCACCCGTGCATGAAGATGTCATTCAGTGAAGGTTCCCTCTCCGGCCTCTCCCCTGAGTTCAGTGGTGAGTCGAGCAGCGAAGTCGTTGATGCCACGTCACCACTGTCGAGACTGCGCTTGAAAATGTCGAGTCTGACGGGAGGCACGGCGCTTGGCACCAGAACGAGGCCTGAGAATCGACAGCAGAGTCGACAGCTTGTAAACCTCGCCCTTCAGAACAGGATCAACTCTGAGCTGAGGTTCCGTGAAGTCCGCACAAAGATCATACTGCTCTAGGGTCAAAGGTCAAGGTCTCCGGTCAGTTGTGGTTAATGCTGGTCATCTTGGTCTTGTCTAGTTGTTGGAGAATCATGTAACAAAATCAGGGATTCGATGTTTTATTTGTAGGACTTTGGATGGTAACACATCACTGAGTACACATGCACGTATGCGTTCACGCACAGGAATAACTGGTCAAATAAACTCCTATATTAGTCATGAGAATATATTTTCACTCTTTGTTCACCTGTACAATCTACTGTTTAGAGCACAGTTGTTAGAGCTCTTTCTCAAGCGCATGGTCATTAGAGCAGGGTACCTCTAAAAATCTATAACGATACAGTTATTGAACATTAGAAATGTTGTTATATAATTATATAAATATAGTTGTAAGTATGTATTCAATTACTATTATCAACCATGCACCTATATGGTCATGATTTGATTTTTATATGAGTATTGTAATTATGTATATATTTGGTCAAACTTTTTGTTAATGGTTACTGCCAAGACACCAGAATGGTGATACTGTGGTAAAGCTGGTCATTTATAGAATCTGACTTAGTCACCTCAGTGTCACAAGTGAATGTGTAAATGTTTCGAATGTTATCATACCTGCATGCTTCTACAGGTCATTATTTTATCAATTAGAACTTGTACCAAAGTTCATTGCTGCAAATGTACTGTGCTGCCCCCATGTGGGAAGAATCAGAAGTTATACACGTTTTGGAATGGCCCCCCCCGAGCTACAGCAAGATTCATTTGTAGTCTTGTACACAACACTGTGTATATGTGTGTACACTGATGTCATATAGCCTGTGTATGTTGCTTAAATACATTTCCATATGTCTGTAAACAGGGATTGTTGCTGAAAGCTCTCAATTGCTGTTGGCGTCAAAGACGTTTCTTTCCTTATACATGCCGATACTTTACTGCCATGGAATCTACACAACATTTGTGTTGTGTTGTTTACTGTGTCAGCGAAGATGTAATAAACATAGCTACTTTTACTGAACAAGTTGCAAATCGAGCTCTCACTTACATATTATATTATATAACTATTTTATATTACATATACTATACAAGTTGAGATATATTTTATATCTCAAACGCAGACCACAACATTACAAGTGAACAATTCTGGGCCTGGTTTTATGAAGCATTCATATGAAGAGTCTGGGCGTGTCTTCTAAAACTGTTCCGAGTTATGTAATCTACGTTAAACATGATACAAATGCCCTGTGAAACCAACCTAAGTTCCATTAACAGCCAGTCAAAACAACAACATATGTAAGTTTAATGATATATTTTATTTTGAATTACACATTTTGTACAAAAGCAGGAAACCCTAACTGAAATGAGCCTAGTGTGATGAGAAGTACATGCGGTGGAGTCAACCGCACGCAGCAGAGTCGGCCATTCTGGTTCTCTAATCTCATGCTCACATTCGTTCAATTCGATACTTCAATTCATTGTTGGCGAATAAATCCTGAACTATTTCTTGCTGTTAATTAAAGAAGGAACAAACATATTCGACAGTAGAAGCAGAGAGGTTTCAAGCCCAAGCTAGTAACAACCTTGTTCTGATGAGGTATAATGTCATCGCGCATAGACTGTCTGTTGATACAGTTTGTAAGATGATTAATAACATTTGTCTGTGACTGTGAACACGTACTAACATGAACGTTGACACCCACAACACGGCATAAACAGCAAATGTATCAAACAAGAGAATGGATAAATCTTTTCATATTTATAACTGTACAGTTGGGACTTTGCTGGCGGCAGTTGTATTGCAACATCAACAATCAAATCTCCAACGTTCATACATCTCTGGTGCATTTACATCATCTCGGCAAAATAATGACCAACATTTACTGGAACAATTCTTTTCCCTTTTCTTAGGCCTACAAAAATATTCAACCAACTGCTATCTCACACACAATCATGCAATGTTAGAGAACCAACTATTTCAATAAGGACTGATCTGAGAAAAAACATGATCGAATAGGTCCAGAAAGTTCAAGAGAGATAGGCACTGCCCAACAAATTGACAGTGCTACTCCACTTAAAAATCGTGGCGAGAACACAAGTACCCATAGATTTTAAATATTACCTAACAACTATCCAAATAAAACTGGTCACAATTTCCATTTCAGCACTTGCTCCCACGCCAAGATTTTTTAACGGAACAGAATGAAGACTCCAAAAATGTTACTATGATACAGCGATGGCTGGAAAACATGGCAGCCTTCAATGAAACAGACATATACTCCAATTTACACTTCGACAGATAGCCAACGTTCATTGGAATCTATACAGATACCTCAATCTCACTCACACATACGACGACTGCGGAAAGGTTAAAGTTGTGCTACAGACAAATCTACTGCGCAAAGTTCCTCGTGGCATGTGTATCTATCGCAACTGACATTCCCAGGAGTCCCAATGTGACAGCCATATGGTCACTCATCAACAGATGGATGTTATTCAACCTATACGTCCTGCAATTCACGTGTAGATACCACCACCGGCACAGGTCTGTAGCATGTTCCGAGATGTCGTCGCTGTCTCTACACAGTCTAAATCCGACTGCCGCAGCAGATTTAATTAGTTTATGTGCTAGTTGACTCGGGTGCGTCTAGTTTTTGTTGCCGTCCTCCTTTTTGTCCTTCTCACTAGAGTCCCCACTCGTACTGCTGTCAGAGCTGCTGTCTGTGCTACTACTGCTGCTACTGCTGCTGCTGCTGGAGCTGCCAGAGCTTCCCTCTCGGTCCGCGGCCATCTGAAACACACCCAGGTTGTAATCATTGAAATCTACTCACCAATACATGACCCTCCACCATGAAACATGTCTCATTGCACCAACACTCATTTTGAGATACACGCCAAACATGAAGCCGAGGGGCAACTGGGTGAATTGGGTGATTTTAACTGCAAGTAAGAAATGTGTTGACAAACTATTCTGAAATTTTTTTTACCGATTTTAACTGCTATTAAGAAATTTGTTAATAAATTACTCTGAAAATATGTTACCAAGAATGTCTTACTAACACTCAAAATGTGGTTTGAAAGTAGACTACCTCCAGGTAAACATGTGACTATTAAAAGCCGCCAGAGCAAGATTACTCAGGTCTGCTTCCAAGTTAAAAACTACAACTATGTATATGTTGTATGTTTAAGGTGGCACCATATAATTAGTGTCATTGGAAAGCACAGTTTCTCCCCTTTCACACGGCACCAATAACTAGAAAATAATGGAAAGTGCAATAGAGACACATTTCATAGAGGAGGTTGCATTTCTATTTACAAATTTCACTTCACATCAAATTTATTTAGCGAATGTGGCTAAAGGTCCAAATTGGCTGTAGCTAGACAAATCACAAAATGTTGTTTGGCCATTTCTGCAGAAATTAGCATTACAAAAAATAAATGCAAAACACTACACACAAAGAATAAACAAGCTCAAACGAAAACAACACAGACTAATTTAATAGAACACTGTTGTATTACAGTAAAATAAAGCCAAATGCCCACTGAAACTCTAATGTACACCTAATATCAATTAACAGAGCATTTTTAATTACAATAAAAGAAAGCAAAACACCCCAATATAAACAAATAGAACATTAAGTTTAATTTTATAAATGATGAACACCCTCTGAAAATGTAACAAGCCATTAGCCTAGTATAAATAACATACAAGGTTACATAAAACATCAACATTGTGGCACGTTAGTACAACTGGAAAAAGGAAACTTGAAATATTTAGAAAATAAAAATAATTCAAAACAACATATCATTTACCTACTGGTAGATGTTCCAAGTTGTGATATATTGTATTATATAACTTATTTTAATTTTTGTTTGAAAAAATATTTCATTGATCACTAACTGTTTAATTGAGTAGAATCTTTAAATTAGTTAAGTTTTGTTGTACCACTCGGCACATTTAGCTGTAACAGCAGGAAGACGGCCTCAGACGGCCTCTTTGTATTGTGCTGTAATGCTGACTGATGTAATGCAATGCTGACATTTATCAATCAAACCAAAAATAGATAAGCGAGCAATAAATGATCAACGCGAAACACATCCAAAAGCGCTTTTTTGAACAATTGCTAGTTCCATTACAGTTCGTCCGATCCCAACAATCTTGACATTGTTTGAAAGCTTACACTTTCTGCTATTCAAACATATAAATGGTCTCCTGATAATCATTCCTAAATAAAATATAAACAGACCTACAACCGTGCTGTTTCCGGTGTCTTAGACGCTGCGAACAATGTTGGTTTATCGACACAGTTCACCAATCTACCAATTGAGGCACCACTATCTGTTTTATACTATAAGCTCCACCTTTTTTTTAAAAACGATGGCTAAACTGGCATATTCACAGTAGGCGTGACGTCACAATCATGTATATCAACCAACCAACGCAACAAATTTTGACCCTTAGTCTCCATTGGTTGGCATACGTTATATGATTTATAGGTGTTGTATAAATGGTTACCGGGAATTCTAGATAATGCTACAATAAAAGAAAGTACATCCTTTCAAATGATCCCAAGACTGTCGTTTTTTTGCGCGTTTATAATTTTTTTTAATTTTTGACCAAACATAACATCAATAATAGTGTCACCAAAAATAAAATCGCCAAGAATACATTTTGACAAGTCATTTCTGTCCGCTCACCTTCTTATATGCCATCTCGAAGAGTTTCAGCGAAGCCTGCTGCAGTTCGTTTGTTGCCTTCTTGATGTTTTCTGCCGACTCTGCGTCTTTGTTCTCAAGGATCTTGTGAACCGTTGCGATGTGTTCCCTCAGTTTTATGCACTGGAATAAGAGATACATTACTTAACACCTTCAAGCCAGCATTCCGTTATATCATATACACTTGTGTCGACATGACTTTCAACCGGTTCCTCATTTTTTAATATGATGTTCTAACTACTCACCAAAGTGCGCTTAATAAGCCGAAAACTAGTTTCCTGAATTTAAATTTGTGCAACCACCTTGGTTTCTACAATGATGACTGCAAGTGGGTCGAAGTACGATAGATTTAGCAAGCTTCCTGCTAATAATTACAAAAAACTGGCTTAGATGATTCCAGATAATTTAACAGTCACTTTAAACTATTCACGCAACATTGTTAAGAAAATCAAAGAACATGATTTGTGCGTGAGTTACAGAGGGAGTATTAAGCTGCGGGTACTTGCCTCATCAGCAGGCAGCTGGTCCTTGAACTCTTCCATCTTTGAGTCGGTGTCGTGGATGATGTTCTCTGCAGAGTTCACCGCCTCCACACGTTCCTGGCAAAACACAAAGTAACGGTCAAGAAAAATATGACAATTAGCTTTTGTCACAGGTTATTCCTCTATTAATTACTAATCAGAGTTCCAGGAGCAAAGTGATTCACCTACATAAGTTGAAAAGTAATGTTTGTCATAAACTTAACATATCAAAATTTTTTGTTTTAGAAAAGATGACAGATGTTTTCCCTCACATTCTGACAGCAAACCAGTTGCTGCAAGTTCGAGAGACTAATTAGGTGTTGAGAATGACAGGAGTACACAGGATGGACAGAAAGAGAATGAATGATCTAAGGGTGAAGACCAGCTTAACGGGAAGATTAGTAAGAAACCAGATGATGTGAATAGGCCATTTGATGAGAACAGAGGCAGACTGCCAGAGAGCTGAAACTGAGAAACATCACGGCCATACGAAAAACTACAATTGAGATGGGATAACTGTGTGAAGAGGGTTTGAGAAAGACTGACAAAACTGAAAGGTGGAAGGAGAGGGCTGCTACGACAGAGCAATGGGTGAGGGGTGCAGGGGGAGGGGGCGCAGCTACAACAAGAGTATTGCAACAATAATAGAACTACACTTCTCTAGACCTGTATGTTTACTCACCTTGCGAGCTAAGTCCTCAGCGGCGTATCTCTCGGCGTTCTTCACCATGTTCTCAATGTCATCCTTGCTGAGACCGCCCGACGACTGGATGACAACTGCAACGTCAAATCTACCGTCATCTCTCAGAAGCACACAACTGTCCGTCAATGAGAGGCATCAGTTGAAAATAACACCATTTTGATCGTGACGAGACATTTTGATTAAGTTTTACAAAATTGCATTTCCTCTTCTCAAGGCAACTGTTGTTTTCAACCTTACAGAAATGTAGCAACAGATCAGATCTTGAGACGATCAAGATAAAGACACTGATTTCTGTGATGTGTCTTGACGATTTAGCATTGAATACAAAGTTGTCTTTCAAAGTGACTTCCCTCTTTCTGTCCACAAAGTGTTGCAAACTGTTGAGGTTAATTATCATCAAAACACTTTTTGGCAGTCATGATAACCACCGGCTTAAACGATTGCAATTTTACAAGATGCCTTGCTAATATAGATTTTAAGTTTATCCCATGATTATGTGACAGAAATGATGACATTGTAGCTTTAAGTGTGCCAACACTTACTCTGTTGTTCTTTGCCCGTGCCCTTGTCCCGTGCAGACACGTTCACAATGCCGTTTGCATCAATGTCAAAGGTCACCTCAATCTGAGGCACTCCACGGGGGGCTGGGGGGATGCCAATCTACGCAAACACAAACGACTTAATTAGTGCCTAAAGCGATAATTAATTCTGGAAAATATGCAGGAAAACTAGCAGAAATATTACTTTGATCTCTGTTTCAAATACCTTTTACCAGAACTTTGCTGTGTGCGAGGCTTAGCAGTGGACTTATTTAATCAATAATCCACGCAGAGAGCCATAATAGGATTTTCAGCGAAACGACAGACCACACCTTCAGATGACACACCACATAACAATGACAACGCCAAACGGCTCATCACTCTAGATCACAGATCTCCGTTCATTGACCTATTTGGAGATCGCCAGTTTACACTACTGCCCATGGAATTGTGGGAAATTACAATGTAAATGTAAACAGAAGAATGTATAGCAAACTTCGTTTGCATTGTGATTGAACTGCTGATTTATGTAAAGTATTTATTTGATACCTGTGCTATGTTGAACTTTGACTGCAGCTTAACGGTTGTTCTCGTCACTGTTTAATTAGAATTTCATGCTACGTAGATGAACACAATTTTACTCAGTATGCTTTGTGTAGAGCCGAAATTAACCAAACTCCAAACAGGTCAATGTCGACAAGTCTGACAGCGCCCACTGGTGGTACTCACAAGCTGGAACTGTCCGAGCAGTTTGTTGTCTGTAGCCATCTCTCGCTCTCCCTGGTGCACTTTGATCTCCACCTGCGTCTGTCCATCGACAGCCGTTGAGAACACCTGAAACACACTCAGTGATCAGACAGTAATAACTACCATGTCAAATTAAAATCTCTCAGCATTATCTTTGTTTCCTGTTTAAAATTAAATGCAGCCAACCTTAATAGATCTTATGACATGACAAGTGCTTTATTTTGTTGCGACCTTGTATATCCAAACACAAGGAAGACCTGCCGCCCCACTCAATCGCTACAAAAAACAGAAGTATGTTTTTCTCATATTGGATTTAAGAATATTTCAAAAAATAATGTTCTACCACAGTACCAATCTATCAAAAAATTTGAGAGAACGTAACAGAAAACACATAATATTTTGGTAGGCTTTAGCTAAACATTTTAAAGTAAGAGAATGAAATTCTCTCTTTGAGAATAGTATATGCATGATAACAAAATGGTACCAACCTGAGATTTCTTCGTTGGAATGGTTGTGTTTCGGTTGATCATTTTCGAGAAGACGCCGCCTAGTGTCTCGATACCGAGTGACAGTGGGGTGACATCAAGTAGCAGGACATCAGTGACATCGCCAGCAAGGACACCTCCCTGGGGGAGAAGCGCAACACATTCACAATTACCTTACCACAGTCCGCAACACTCACTCCAACTACAAGAACTGGAAAGAAGGGGGGTTCACAATTTGATTTTTTTACATGAACAAGCACGCCTCCATACCAGGAATGCTCTGCACTTCACACGCAGTTGCTTGATTATAAAGCTGATTTATAGGCACTGACAATAGGAAAACAAAAGATCTCATGGTGATTCAGATTGACGACAAAATATGAATACAATTTGAAAATATATTCATATTATTGTATTACTTTTGGGTCAGAATGTAAATGCTTAAGCCTGATTAGATAACTGGGATATCTGGGTGTAAAACAGGTCTGGGGTAATAGTAAGTATTCAGGGTGCACGGTGGATTTAATTGACAGGTAGTCCGTCGGACTAGCCGACTCAGAAACAACTAGTCCTCATATTGTTTTACTAGTCCTTAAAAATCAATCATACTGTGGTATCATATATGTGTGACAGTTATAGCACATAGTAAAAGTGGCTTTATTTCATAAAGAAAACAAGCCGTTTCCCATTTCAATTAAATGTTCAACTAAATGTGTCATTAATAGAAACAAATACATGTGATTTCGTAGATCCAATTGCAAAGTTATCAGAAGAAATGACTAGTTTAATCAGGGGCAGCAAACAGGAGTCGTGGACAAGGCGATTCCCGCAGAATTTGAAGCCTGACGGCGACAAAGGACCGACATTGTCGGACTAAGTTGCATCATTTGCCCTATACTTTTCATTAGCATTTTCTTTCCCGAAGCTGACTAAACAATCAGTAACATTGCTGGCGTTTGGTAACTTGCTAAAATAATCACCCAATGCAGGAATAACGGAACTACCATCACGACGGGATAGCACGTAACGATGTCAGTAACCCGCGCATGTACGTTTTGTCCATCACTCATGGTCGCTAGGTGGCACTACCTATCCTACTCTAACCGGATGTAAACAGCCGCCATTTACATTCACTGCGTTCAGCAAGTTTCCGATCTGACGGTCGTACGGAATATTTAGCTGCTTGTGATAAAATGCTACCTTACTGTCTGATTTTGTTTTATTCCATCACAACACCCAACTAGCGTATACATAGCGTAAATTAATTTACATAATAACAGCTAGTCCGATGGGACCGCTCAACTAAACATGGACTAGTCCGATCACTGAAACTACTCGTCCGGGACGAGCGGACCGGCCTTATTTCGCAGCCTGAGTATTACAAATTGAAGTAGTAGTAATAGGAAGCACTAGTTTCTCCATGTTTTATGGTTGCTCCCCCTTGACAACTTCAGCATGGCCCTCAAGAAGTTTTATCCTAGTTTTATGAGCTTATACATAGCAAGAGACACTGGTACAGTGTGACTGCTGCATTGACTAAATGGATTAAACTCAGCTTTCACTGCTTTGAAGCCAGTTCTTCCATGTGCCAAGTTGCCAACTACCCTTTTCAAGTAAGCCTGTGGGTTTAGTGACTGCCTCCATGGTGCACACAGTCCAAACTACAGTGGGTGTGAAAAACATCCTGATGTATTTGTACTTTAGCCAATAATTAACTGTCCACCAAGCACCAAGCAGCAGTAGAGCAATGTGGTTTAATTAGACTGTAATATAATCCACCTAGTTATGTGGCATTGACTATTGCTTTTGTCTTTCATTCCAGTATGGTATTTAAATATAAATATTCTATCCTTAGTCAATGTAGTTTGTAGATCGTACTAAATATGGTATATACTATATGTATATATATATGTATATATATTTTGTTGTAAATATTTATGAATTGTTTATACTTTATACTTCTCCAATGATGATGATGAAAGTACTTGACATTCTCAAATACCATTTCAAATACTTTGGGCATGGATATAAATAAATGGCAAGTTAGATTTGTTTTAATCACCTGTCTTGCTTAACTTCTTCAGACTGCAAGTCAAACAATTGCACTTATTGTATTTATGCATACAGGAATGACTAACGGGGTCAGGACACTGTTAGTCTTCCTGCTTGGCTACAGACGAAAAAAGTTCAGTATATTTTTTAGAAATGACTTTTTACAATATTCAGTTGCTCTGACACAAGTGCATTTGAGTAGTCAGATATCTAGATGTGATTGTAGAAGCAGTTGACAGTAAAATGGAGTCTTTTTAGCTTATTTTACTAAGCGGAAAGGTATTTGGCAGCAATTTGGCTAGTTGACACTTTAGCCGGATTACTGCCTGCATCCATTTGTAAATACTGACGGGTGTCATACATACAGGCATTTTGTAAGAGCTAGAAATACTAGATTTTGACTAAACTCGACCAGCATGTCAGTGAGATGATGACAACGGCAGGTGGGAAGTTTAATACAGTTTCTAGGTCACGTTTTCTTACAATCAGACAAAACGTTAACATGGTCGCCAATGGGAAAACTATCAGTGTGCTGACCCCAATTAGAGAGCCTGGCAACGGAAGCACGCTATAGTCATTGCACAATCACGGAGGACGCATTTTACTTCAAATATCTTGAAACAATTACTGAAAATACGTGTATGGCAAAACTACAGTTGAATGGAACAAACCATTTTTGGATATTACAGACTTCTCATCAGTGTGCAAGTCCAAATCACAGCGACGGAACATGTCTTATAAGGGGGGTGGTGTGTGTATGCCAGTAGTTAAACCCGAGTTTGAAAATATGTATGAAAATGAACCAATAACATCGCAGCAGCGTGATTCATCAGACGTTTTTTGTTACTTCAGCTGACTAAACACACGTGAAGATGTTGTCAGTGACCCTAATGAAGTCTGAGGACTGTGATTAGCTGGAGTCAGCCATAGCCAGAGCCTGTTATCAGATCTGTCTACTGACTGGACCTTCTGGCCAATCAAGCAAGTGGCATTGTTTTCTGAATGTCTGCTAATTAGGCTGTGTAATATTATGTAATTGAACTGCTTGAGATGTCTGGCCTTTGAGGAATTCACACCCTAAGGTGACTTTTTGTTGATGTTTACCTTTGTAAATAGGGCACAAGGTCAAAAAATAAATACAAATTTGAATGTAACGTAACAACTGGCTGTATTGAATTTTCTTATAAAACACATATTGGACTTTCTGGAAAACTGTATCAGGAGTTTATAGTGCCACCTGAGAACATTGTGCTGGATTACAAATTGTCCAACAGCGAAGTGCTGATTTTTCTGGTGCCTTGCCAAGTTTGGTGGCACCTTTGAAATGTGCATAAAACACAAACACCTGGAGGGATTACAAAAAATAAAATTGCAGAGTGCTTGTAACATTGGTGCCTATAAAGTGTGTTGTTTTCAATGTTTTTTCAAAAATCACCATGCCTATTTGGGGACAGGACACTGTTAGACTTCCTGCTTGGTTACAGGCGAAAAAAGTGCAGTATACTTTTGAGAAATGACTTTTTACAATATTCACTTGCTCTGACATAAGTGCATTTGAGTAGTCAGATTTCTAGATGCGATTGTAGAAGCTGTTGACAGTAAAATGGTGTCTTTTTAGCTGATTTTACTTAGCGGAAGGGTATTTGGCAGCAATTTGGCTAGTTGACACTTTAGCTGGATTACTGCCTGCATCCATTTGTAAATACTGACGGGTGTCATACATACAGGCATTTTGTAAGAGCTAGAAATACTAGATTTTGACTAAACTCGACCAGCATGTCAGTGAGATGATGACAACGGCAGGTGGGAAGTTTAATAGTTTCTAGGTCACGTTTTCTTACAATCAGACAAAACGTTAACATGGTCGCCAATGGGAAACTATCAGTGTGCTGACCCCTAACATACCTGGATAGCAGCACCCATGGCTACAGCCTCATCTGGGTTGACAGATTTGCTCGGCTGTCGACCAAACAACTCCTGCACCATGGACTGGACCTACAACAGCATTGACACAAAACGTGACCAACCAACCAACCAACCAACCAACCAACCAACCAACCAACCATTGTTTTATTTCCAAATTAAAATCACATACATACATAACTTGATGCAACATTTTGCTTCAAAATTATTACTTTACTCATAACAAAGAATGATTCCAACAAATAAATTCAGTGAATAACAACACTTGCAAATACAAGGTGTTCGTGATTTGATGTCATATTAATAACATGTCTTCACGTCGAATGTAAGGACCAACAGAAATGCTGCAGTGTCACATAAGATCACGCATATAAACTGGGGCAGCCAGTTAATTTGCCAAAGAATTGGCCCCGATAGTTATTGACAAACACTCGGGAATTTGACTTCTTTGGTGAGAAAGAACATATGTGAACAATTCTACCAAACTTCTACCTATTTCAACCTCTGACATAGCACTGCACAAGAAGTATTTCTGTTACATATCTAACAAAATATTTATATATTATGACATCTACAAACTGCACAACACCAACTTACTTTCCGAAAGATTTTAACCTTAAATGTTATTGATAGAACATTCATGAATTTGACTTCCTTTGATTTAGTTTTGACTTCATTTGCCAGAAAAAGTGACAATCGTCTTATGTAACTTTCGGAGTGCTATTTTCCGACCCCTACTGACCTTTGGCATCCTTGTCATTCCCCCGACGAGGATGACCTCTCCGATGTCACTCTTCTTCACCTCCGCGTCCTGGAGAGCTTTCTGGCACGGGGAGATTGTGCGCTTCATCAGTCCATCAACGAGCTTCTCGAAGCGAGCTCGTGTGAACTTCATGTTCATGTGTTTGGGTCCGCTCTGGTCCATTGTCAGGTACGGCAGGTTGATGTCGGTCTGGAACAGTTCTCACTCATAAATGCAGCTGTAACAATTAATTGTTCGTATAGATCATACATCACAACAGTCAAATATGTACGATACACCGATATGCGATACAGTATATCAATCCATCGCCAAAATATGCACAACCAATGTGTTCTGTTTCACATTGGGTGAACAACCAAATTTGTTTGCAAAAGATTTCAACACCTTGCTTGTTATATCATCGTTCAAATCGTTGATATATATTAAGAATAATATAGGTCCCAGTACTGATCCCTGTGGTACACCACTCAAAAGTGATTTCCAGTTTGAAGGCTCCCCATCAACTACTGCCTGTTGTCTTCTGTCAATTAGTCATTTTTCTATCCAGTTAATTATACCATTTCCTATAACATGGGCCTTTAATTTAAGCAATAATCTTTGTTGTGGCACTTTGTCAAAAGCTTTCTGAAAATCTAAATGGATGATATCCCCACTTAGTGATATCTTCCAAAACATTACATATTTTAAAAATATAATACCGAACTAAAATACTCATTCAGGTCTTCTGCCAATAAGATTCCCTCTGATATTATATTTCCAGCACTGTCTTCTAGAGGACTGACCTTATCCTGAATTTTCTGTGTGCTCCGAACATATCCATAAAAACTCTTCCGTCATATTTTTATATTACAAGCTAATTTTTGTTCATAGCTTCACTTTGAATTTCTAATTTCACTTGTAGCTTGGTTAAGTGCTTCTTCATAAATGTTTTAGTCTTCATCATTTCTAGTATGCCTATATGATTTCCACATCATTTGTTTATACTTAATTTTTTTAATGGCTTCTTTCTGGACCATTCCCTTGTTTTTTCAAGGAACAAATATATCAACGATGCACTGAATTTCATCCTTGAAGATATTCCAGCATTCTCTTGTTGTCTTATACTTTAGTATGTTATTCTATTTGCTAAATAACTTAGCTTATAAATAGTATATCTACAGCTTCTTCCACAGAACTATTAGAACAACTAAGTGACAAACAACATATGTGATATATCAAATTACTAAGCCGTTACATTGAATGTAAGATCCACAGATTCGCTGCAACGTCCAATAAGACACTACATAGAAACTGTGGAGCTCCGTTGCTTTGCCAAAGAATTGGCCCCAAAAGTTATTGACAAACAGTCGGGAATTTGACTTCTTTGGTGGGAAAGAACATTTAATAATTTCACAGCACGTGGTCGCATTAGCCATGGCCAACATGAATGATCATCTGGTCAAATTGTTTTCATGTTTGCTACAATATTCTGGCTAAAGAACCTTCAATTTATGTGTAGAAAATGTCAGGTTATTAATCTTTAAAAAATCCTACTGCAAGCACAAACTAATCTCTACTCTGTCTAGTCTCATTTCCCTCACTCGATACAAACTTCTATACCAATAATAGCTTGGGGATTTACGTTAGATATCTATAGATAACCGCACACATAGTTGGACAAGATTTTAAACCGTTTTAATAAATACACTAAATGGATGGATGCTTTTCTTTGGATTCTGTATATAAACAAGACTCCTCCAAATATTCCCCTTATAACAAATTATTTAAATGAACAAAATTTCAAAATTCAATTGTACAGTGTGTGATGTGCCGGATGTACCTGCCTTTCATTAGTTATATAATTTGTTATATTAAATATTGTCCAATAAACAGCCACAACCCATATTACATTACAAAACTGTCAAAATAGTATGTAGCCGATTAACAACAATTTCACAGATATTTACTGGACTCTGCTTTGCAACTATACATGACACGTTTGATGATTAACCTATGATATGACATGGTACTGTAGCAGGGTCTCCAGTGTCCAGTAAGCCACCCACCTGTAGAGAGGAGGACAACTCAATCTTTGCCTTCTCCGCAGCTTCCTTCAGTCTCTGTACGGCCATCGGGTCCTTCCGCACATCAATGCCTTGCTGTCAACACAAACACACTGTCTCATAGGGAGATCACAAACTTTCTCAGCTTTCTGGCCGAGTTTTCAGCTTTGTGTTTCACGAATCTAAAACAAATTTGCGTATTTGCAGAGGACGTTATGGAACTTGATAGCTACCCTCATGTGCCCCCCCTCCGGTTGTGTTTTCAGCTTTGTAAGTTTCATGATTGTCAATCAAAAATAAATCTATTTGGACCCCGTGGAACTTGTTGGCAACACTCATGTGCCACTTGTATCATGTCAACCAATAAAAAAATGAAGGACATTTTTGATGTTTACATACTTTGCTATCAAGCACTAAAGACATTGTGGTACAGAAATGCATACAAGAGTTTGCAGTAATCAGACAGAATGTTACACAAGAGATCATTGCAATAATAATATTAGAGAAATCATAAGCAGACATTTCAACAAAGTACCCTGTTGTACTTGCACAGAACAATTACAGATTACTCTATATTTATGCAACCAATGGTCTTCTCTGGCAACTATTCAGCTAAAGCAGTCGGAACTTACAGGAATAGCAACAAATCGAAGAAAAAGAGCATACTCTAGAGCATCAGCCTAAGCATGACTTGCACGTATAATTGTATAATAGGCATTGTTGTAAATGTATAATAGGCATTGTTGTAAATGTATAATAGGCATTGTTGTAACTGTTTTTGTTGAAATAAACTCCATTGCATTGTATCATATAAAGATGCACCACTCACACAAACCCACCTCCTTCTTGAATTCATCAATGAGGAAACGAAGCAACTCGTTGTCGAAATCCTCCCCACCAAGGAATGTGTCTCCATTGGTTGACTTCACCTCAAACACGCCCTTTTGGATCTCAAGGATCGAGATATCGAAGGTTCCACCACCCAAGTCGTACACGGCAATACTGCAGCAAAACAATTATGCACTGATTAATTGTACATCAGGTGATGATTAATGATTTTCTAGTACTAAATATACAAGCAGTGATGAACTAGAAACCCTCGGAGAAGAGGTCATCTTGTTTCTGTAGCTGTCCACAATCATTTGGTTGATTATTCTGGCATTAATGCTGACGGGAGATTAGAGAATGTTATCCCAGCTGGGTGTGTGCAAAACAGGATTTTTCCATTTCCCTGCCTGGGATAATTTACTTTCCCTGGCACAGACACCAGATAGAAGGGACAAACAGCCTACAGTGTATCTTCCAAAAGGCAATGTAGGGTGAACGAAATTGCCCAAGTTTCGACACACCAACCAATACCAGTACCGAACCATCACTAGGTCAGCACCAGGATTCGAAGCCTAGTTTCTCCAATCGACAGTCAGGCACTCTGACCACTCACGCACCGTGCCCCACATCACAAAATAACACAGCACTGGAACATTGTAACAGACACCAGACTCACTGGGGATAACCGCACAAACTCAATAAGGCCCAAGACAAGCCAAAACCATGCAAGTAAATTAATTCAGTGATACCCTACGGTGCTGTACTTGTAAATAGTAAAGTAAAAACAAAGGGAATAACAACACGACCAGCATCTAACAAAACACCCCATGCCTGTTCAATAAAATACATGTTATTATTTGGAAAATCAGAATTTTTGAACGGTTCTTCATACTTACACTTTGTCTTCTGACTTGTCCATACCATAAGCGAGGGCAGCGGCCGTTGGTTCGTTGATCACTCGCAGCACATTCAGACCAGAGATCTGTCCAGCATCCTTTGTCGCCTGCACACACAGTGTACACAATCTTAGCTTACACGCTGTAGCGTCTCCTTTATATATCTATTACAATCCTAAATAAACATATAAATTTATTACAATAACATTTCTTCACATATTTACAACTGCTGCTAGGATCAACTAAGCTCAAGTTCCAGAGAAGGGGTGATTACAATAAAGAGTTAATCGATTACGATTACTATGAAGATGTACGAGTACTCAAAAAAACAAATGTAATTTATTACGATTACTTCAGCATGTAATCATGATTACAATCATGATTACTTTCTTCTTTCTACCATGTATGTGACCTTCTTTGAATTCAGAACTGATTATTGCTAATCAGGTTTTGTTATTATTTATTGACATCATAATTTTTTTTGCACTTCTTAGGTCTGAAGCATTTATAGTGAAACATCAATTTGCCCTGTTGAACTCCTGGTTTAGTGGTCCTAGCTGCAGTCCCAGGTACTGTGCATACAATGACTGAGCCATTGGTGAAATAATGTGAAAAGATCAGGGGGATCATAGGATTATAAATCCACGGCTTCAGATAAAACTGCTCAATGAAAGATGTAGGAGTAGCAAGCCAATGACTCCACTGTGTTGTGTTGGGGTGACAGGCCAGCTAAGGCTTCCACACACACATACACACAAACACACAGATACACACACACGTAAAGGCTCAATTACAGATAACCCAGTTACAGATCTCTGCAAGTCAATTACAACTGTGTGCTTAGAGAAGCAGGGTTGGGGACAAATACGGTTTCATAATCAAATACAAATATCTTGCATTTTAGAATTTCAAATACCCTCTTTTTAAATTTTCAGATACACATGATCAAATATGTTACACTAATAACATTTCAAATACAGAGGGTCAGATTCAAATATGCTATATATCAGATAGGTCAAACACAGAATACAACAGTGAACTTAAGACAGATTTACCCTTAGATATAATACAGGGATTTAGAAGCTAACCAGCCAGTCAGGAGGTAATAACCATGACCAGTCATTCACACCATACTAACAGTGCAAACAGTACAGATGGCATGGCTTCTAATATTACAAAGCAATGTGGTAGAGGAGGCTTATTTACTGCAGTGCTTCTCAAAGCCTGTCACTATAATAACTTTGTACTATTACAATAAGCAGGAGATGTGGCTTCTCTGGGGAAATCTAACTGAATTTTTATGCAATTGTAATAGAAAATTAATAGCCCAATTACTATTACATTTATTAGAACGCTTCTGGTATAACATTGTAATCATGATAAGTAATCATGAGTACGATTACTTTGGCAATGTAATCGAGTACGACTACGATTAGTTGGCTTTTTTTATCAATGTAATTGAGTACGATTACTCAAAAAGTTGCCCATGATTACAATGAGTATGATTACAGAGTACGAATACCCCATCTCTGAGCTCAACTAACAGAGTCTGTAATTAAATTTATTCACATTTGTAGAATTGTTCTAAGATGCACATAAAACATAACACACATTCAACTTATGTTGTGGCCATAACGTACACGTACAAACTTATTTTTAATTCACTCCAAGATGTACACCATATATATTTTCATGTTATGTACATCAATATTTTGTAAATAGTTGAACGATATAACGATAACAACAATTATAACAATAAACAAATGTATAATTTCAACTATCACTGGATTAGAACTTGTGGAGCCTAACATGGATTATGTCGATCAACGAACCTGAATTTGGACGTAAAGGATAGACCAATGTCCACTACACATGCCCTAGACATGTCCGGGTGTGCACTGTGCATAACGTATGACCAAATTTGGTAAAAGGCGATAGAAATGAACATGCTATGATAACAGACCTGTCGCTGGGAGTCATTGAAGTAAGCAGGCACGGTAACGACAGCATTCTTTACAGGCTGACCGAGGTAACTATCTGAAAGGGCAAGACGTTGTGTGTCAAGCAAACGTCCTCTTCAGAGCAAATACATGTTTCTGCTTTCACAACAGAACCTCAATCATTGCATCAACACTAATGTTTTAGCACATTTCCAAAACGTAACAATCAAGTTTAGCATTTCCCGACCAATCCTGCTTGAACTGCGCTACTACTACACAATTTCCTACTCTAATTTGAGCTAGGATAAAAAGAATTTCATATCTGGCGCTAAGTAATCGGAAACTAACAATATTATTATCTGGCCTAATCACCCATGGTGTACATTGATTAGTGCCATTCAATCCCTCCGGGTGGCAAGTATTACAGCAGCTCAAATATCACAGTAAGGAATATGCAACAATACAAAAATAGATAGTTCTATACATTTCAATTTCAGCTTTTTACTAAACTGATCGAGGAAAATAAGATTGTTTGACGCCAACATATTTATAAATGTCATTTAACTGGATCAGACAGTTTTGGGTGTTTCTGTGAATACTATTTTAGCAACAAAACACATCTTCTGAACCAGTATTCCAGCCATGTCATAGTCATATTGAGTGAAAATATAACTGAAAAGTCAGGAGAACCATGAAAATTGGTTCAGTGAAATTTGAGAAAAACGCACCAGCGGTCTCTTTCATCTTCATGAGAACAAAAGCACCAATCTGACTAGGTGAGTAGACCTTGCCGTTCGCCTCCACCCACGCATCTCCATTGGACGATTTCACAATCTTATAAGCGAGATTCTTCCTGGAAATAACACAAATGCCATCGTTAAAAAACAGCCAGGATTATCCGCATGCACAGCAGACATTTGGATGTAATGCTTCATGTTTATTCAAACTGAAAATGCATGTAAAATATTTCTCAAAGGTAATATAGTCGTCCCGTTATAACGCAGTCGGTCGTGGACCCAGAATTTCTGCCGCCAAGGGGAAAATGGGTGATATGGCAAGCTATATTAACACAGTAATAACTGTCAATTGTTTTGTGTGAAGTTATCCCCGTCTTTGTCCACTACATGTGTATTTCGAAAGACTAGTTGGCGGACAAATAAATTTAACGTTGCCGTATAACTGCAATGAATCAAGTGTGAGGCACGTCATTACGGTGCCGTTGTTTATTCTGCACCACCTATGCTATCAAAAGTATAAGTTTCTTTTACTATATTCTATAATTATGGTCAATTTTAACATTAAGAACAGCAAGTGTGGTGCGAGGTATTGTTTGTTTCACGCCGACATCAAGTGTATCGTTTCCATTCTGCTAGTCATGCTCATGGCTTGCGGGTTCACCTGGCTTCAGCGCCAGGCGGCTTGTAAAGGGCAATTGAAATTCACAAATATGCCTTGTTTAAGAATGGGTTAAATACGTTTTAATGCAGCTTAGTAGGCAAGATCAGTATGCTAAGATTGCGTAACAAATATTAGCTATTCGCTGCGATGAACGCAAAGCTACTGCCTGTACTGGTGCGCCAAAATATTAATTAGTCAACCGCATATGAATTGGTGCATCGTAATATTGTTCGGCACGGTAAATGTGCTTTCTAAATTGGTATTTTGATATTGATTGAAAGACGCAGTTAAGCCAATTGTGAGCGTACTTATAGCTTTAAATTCTTAATCAACTCTAACACAGCGTTTGTCAACTCATTTGCATATTCGGCTGCCGAGTGCTAGGTTATTATTTTAGATCTTACGTCAGCGGTACCATATTATCGTTCAGTTTACCGTGGCCTGTTGGTCCGTTGTGTATTTAAAAACGGTACACCATTCATGAATTTTATTCAGTTCAACATTAAACAGTGTCCACCGCGCCACGTTTATAAAGCGGATTCATTTTGTGGACCCCAACTACTGCATTACAACCAAGCGCGACTGTACATATATATGTATTATTGTATGTATTATTACCTGTGTTTAGAAGCACACTGTCAATGATTGTGAATAGTTTTTAAAATATGTATGCTTATCTTTTGTTTGTTACGCAATATCCTCAATTTTATGAACAGGTCGGAATGGGGGAACACTGACACAATTAGGGCCAGTTCAACAAGGTTCAACAAGGAAAATGCTGTTTGTTAATGCTCACAAAATACTAGGATTGGTACAACAAATAAAATAGGTAGTTAGGAAAAATTAAAAATTGTAATGACCATATCATCATAATGGAAGGCAAACAGAGAAGAGTTAAACCATGACAGAGATTTAGATTAGAGGATTATGTATAGAGATTTGGGGGGAGTGTGAGAGATAGGGGGAGTGGACACTGCAGCCCTGGAGCAGTGACAACAACAAATCTAGGACCAGTATCGAAGCAGGAAAGGCAACAACTCACATGTCTTTCTGGACTTCGGGGTCATCGAAGCGGCGTCCAATCAGGCGCTTTGTCGCATAGAGTGTGTTGGCAGAGTTTGTGACAGCCTGTCTCCTGGCGGGCATGCCTGTTAACCGCTCACTATCAGCAGTGAAAGCAACTACTGACGGTGTTGTACGTGCACCTTCAGAGTTCTCGAGGACTTTCGCTGCCTTACCCTCCATGATGGACACACATGAGTTTGTTGTACCCAAGTCAATACCAATAACGGCGCCACGTACCTTCTCTGAGCTAAACACACATACAAGACCATGGTTAAGGCTCTCGCGATTTCTAAAACAGCATTATAGTCAACCACGATCATAATTAACTGCCCAAGTACAGGGTCAGATGACAAGGATTTAAATTTGTTTCCCTGAATGTAAATAATTACCTATTTTTCACATTTCTAAAAAACAATGATAGCAATCACAAATTTATTACCATCATTTGAAGTAACAACTACTT
The DNA here is from genome assembly GCA_020002185.1 of Paraescarpia echinospica. Lineage (NCBI taxonomy): Eukaryota > Metazoa > Annelida > Polychaeta > Sabellida > Siboglinidae > Paraescarpia > Paraescarpia echinospica. The sequence continues at coordinate 34,363,244 of CM034534.1, read as the reverse complement.
AATATATACCCTAATGAAAACACCCTTTTAAAATAGTAAATATTAACTTCAGTGGTCAGCATTATTTAAACAAACTCATCAAATTAGTTGAAAAACATTTGATCACAAACTTACGCATATCGCTTCTGAATGATTCCGTATTCATTTCTGACAAGCAAGGAAGCAGGAACCTGAAAAGCACAAACACATCAGATGATCTAAGTTGTATTAGCGTCTCTGTAAATGTACCATTTCCAAAGAATCATTTAAACAATTAATTTGGGTTGAATAATAATGACTGCTAATACAGGGTGTTTGTGATTTGATGAAAATCAGCCTAACATGTGGCGCTGAATGTAGGGGCACACAGATTTGTTGCAGTGTCAAATAAGACCCTACATATAAACTGTGCTGCCCAGTTGCTTTGCCAAAGAATTGGCCCTGAAAGTTATTGAAAAACATTCAGGAATTTGACTTCTTTGGCTTAACTGGGAAAGACCATTGTACAAAATTTATATTCGTTTTAAAATATATGTAATTTCCCTAGTTCATTACAAGCATCCATTACAGTTGGAGTAGCATCTGCACGTAATTAATTCATCCACAATATGAACTGTTTAAAGTGTACATTTTGTCTCCGGAAGACACTACAACTGTGCATACTTTTCTCACATGCACCACTGTTTTTGGTTTTGGATAATTACATGTACCTTGGCAGTGACCACCCCCAGTGCCAGCATAGAAAGGCCGGCTTGGTGATGTTATGTAAAAAGGCAAAATGTTAGTGTGGTTTCATAAGACTATCTCATTCTAGTAACCACAATAAACATAGCCTTAGAAGCAGTTGTGTAACAGACTAGACAGTGCTGACTGCTGGAAACGAATTAAATTCTTAAAATAATAGATCATAATTTGCAATTATGTTTTCCAAAGGAAAGCTGTAGACCTGACTACTGAAGTCACTGCCTATGACATGATTAGGAAAAACCTAATTAAATAGGTCGAAATGTACTGCACTTGCAAGTGCAACCTTCGCATGACAAGTTAATACTCAGAGTTCAGTATGACTTCTGAGAAATATACATTTCGTTGGGTTGAACCATAGTGATAGGGTTAGGGTCAGAGGATGATCATAGTTTGGACCATATCAGTAAAAGATTACAAGTAGCCTTGGCGTAACTCATCTTGACGAAGTAATTAAATATTTCTGAAAGACAAATATTTGGAAAATATGTCAACAGTGGTTGACCACATCAAATATTTCTTAGGAAATTATATTTCACAAGGACTGGAGTTATGTGTGAATTCTCATGTCAACACATCGGCGTGAGAACCTTGGTTGCATCATGCTGGCTACACCCGCCAGCTGATCATGAATGACCTTTCAATCAAATACCGTTAGCACTACGCTTCAGTCACGCTGACTACAAAACTACGTTCGCACTTCTTCAGTGGGGAATGACCGTCGTAATAGCTGAACTGGGCAACTAATTTAGTCGAATCGGGAAACGTGAATGTGGCACACATTCAACGACCTTTAACCGGCTTCCGCTGGCGCTGCGCAACAGAAATGTGACGGTCGGCGACTGTTATACTTTTGTCTGCAATGATATAAAAATCAGGAAACTGTACATAACGACTTGTAAACTCATGACACAAAACTGTTGAATTACTCCCATGCACCAATCACTTTGTTTGCCGTTCTCCATAATAAAAAATCAACGCATCTGTCTTGAATGACTGCACCCAAATTCTGACATAACTCGTGTTCACCGACTTCACGATTAACGTTGGTGATCGAAAAATCGCTCAGTCACTTACTTTGTTTGCAAGAGTAGACGAGAATCTTTGCCTCAGGACGCTCGACGCGTTGCCGAACTGTTTAGCGGCTGTTCTGGATGCAGACAACATTTTTGTTTTTGTGATATTTTAATACGCGTCCGTAAAGTGCGTTTCAACGTCCTATGTAACTCATGAACATGTGGTACAAAAGAGGTCACGCCGTGCGAAAGAGCGCATGCGTATTTGCATATTCCGGTAGAATTTCATTTGACAGAAATGCCCTCTACGTATAGTGTCGCCGCCGCCCGGCCAAACCAGTAGCAGTCCAGAATGTTCTAAACGTGCCGGTCATTTCTTTCACGTTGTGACTAACAGTCCGAGTCATGACACAGTCACAAAGTATCGGCAACATGTCCGTCCAGTTTTTGTGTTGGAGGACATTTCGTCATGGTGTCCGCGGGGGATTTTATTTTCAATAACGTGATAATTCAATAACTTTATTCCGGAATATTACATCCATATAAAATATAGGCTATACTATGACCAATAACTGTACGTAAAGATATTATATAAACTTTCGCCAGTGACGACACAGTGGTGATGTGTATAATGTATCACTGTACATTATACACATAATACTCTATAATATAATTTACTCGGCTTGAGACTGACTTTCTTCAATATTTTACATCGATCGAGCTGTCACATTTGACAATTACATACGACGTTGACGCGCGCGTGACACAGGAAGAAATCAAAGGAAACAGAAATGAAAAAAGAAAAAAACGGGAGGGGCAACCAGTCTTTATGTATCCTGACCCTGCAGACCAATTCGGCAACCGCTGCGACCCCGAGGATATCCTCGGACCGACATAGCTCTAGCCCATCAACTACGTACCCACCTTGGTTGCCGTGTCAACTACGTACCCACCTTGGTTGCATGGCTAAATAATTCAAAGTGTGTGAGAGGCGAGCTCCCTCTTGAGGAATACCAAGCCCAACTCAGGAGACGTGTTCTGCTACACTTGGTGGGAGGGAGTTCCAGATAGGAATGGTACGGGGAAAGAAACTGTATTTAAAAGTGTTGGTTATCGTAGAAAGTTGTCGGAAATAACGGGAATGATTTGATCGAGTTCTGCCGAGTGCTGGAGTGACATATACTGTTCAGGGGAAATATCGACACGTACGTTTGTTACAGATCTTATAAAACATTGTGAGTTGGAGTTTGGTTCGTCGATCTAGCTTCCATGCAGAGACTCCCACTTCAGGTAGTCGAGCATTGATGTTACACTGTCGGTGTTGTTGGACCTGTTGGTGACGTATCGTGCGGCTTTTCTCCCCAGTGGGCACACGAAATGTTTTAGACGTCTTTTAGCAGTTAATTTTGGTCATATATGGATGACGTCTAAAAATGACGTCATTTAGACATCTATCAGACGTCTACATATTTACGTCAGAAATGAGACGCAAAATAGTCTTTCACTGCCAATCTAAATTTGACGTGTTTTAGACGTCAAAATATACCACTGTTGCCCACTGCCCTGTGTCTGTACAGCCTCAATCTTTTTCTTCCCCTTGGCGGTTGCTGGGTTCAAGACAGAGCAGCAGTACTAAAAGTGTGGTCGTACCAGAGCAACATAGGCGTTGGTCTTTGTTGTCCTGTTCTGCGTTTTGAGATTTCTCTTCAAGAATCCGATCACGCTATTCGCCTTCCCGCGCACTCGGGCCAGTTGATGTGTTTTTTGAGTGACTGTTCGTGTGCTATATTGAGTTTTAGTATCTTCCACTAAGAGTCTCAGCTAGAATACGATAGAACAGATGTAGCAACTCAATAAAGCCAAAGGTGTTTTTTAATTCTTGAATATCGGGTATTATGGTACAACATTGGCAACTTTTATGATTACACGAGCTTAACCGGCCCTAACTTTCGCTTGCATTTTCAATATATACCGATAGTTGGCAGCTTTCCCAGAAGCTGCACTTCTTCCCCTTCACACTGGATGGCGAGGCACCAACTGGCGACAAAATCAGTGACGCAGGAACGAAATTCATATATTGGGGGGCTAACGGAGCGAATTTAGTTTTTTTTTCACATTTTTCACTCCTGGGCTACAATAACAAAAAATAAGAAGTACAATTTAAGCAGTTCCACCACTTTATCAAGCCTAAATCTATTTATTGAGTATAATAACCATCCAGATAGGGTGTAACTGTATTTATATAGTTCACTATATTAGCGGTCAAGTGCACAAATTCATCATGTATTGTTCAAACTGACATTACACCGTTGCCATCTTGTTCCGTACTGTAGTGCTTAAATTCGTGCTTCTTCGGCAAAAACCTTGGACCCTATCCACGCTATGAATAATATTAATATTCATAACCAGGCATTCACAACCGAAAAAGGACACAAATAAACAGTATACTTTGATTATAATAATATTTATGTATATTTTTATAATACGTACATAGGCAATGACTTATCAAATCAAAAATAGTTTATTGTCTGTCCTAAAACAACACTTTAAAACAGAAAATTGTCTATAGGCTCATCCGTTGACCACACAATCAATCAATTGTTGTGATATAGCACATACCATAATTGCTATAGCGAACTACATTATCGCATGTATCACTACGTCCAATAAACACCAGTTGGTGAGTTAGCCGATCAGGCTGGATCGAGTGTTTGTGCATCGCTGAACGTCATTATACCTATCATAGAGAAGCACTTCATGGTGGCAGCGGTAAAAACGAGCGAATATCGACCACAAACAGCGGTAACAGTGTACGAACTATAACTATTGTTACTGAATGCGCTACCAGCTTAACAAGCCGCAAACGAAACGTTTAGTTGAAACGAAAGTCAAACAAAATGGCGTCACGCAGATGCAGACAACGTCGAAGAAGTTGTCAAAGCTGATCACCAGAAGGCGCCACCAACGTCTGAGAAGTTGTCAACTGATCACCAGGAGGCGATAGCATCGCACATGCACACCGTTAGCGTCTTTGTGAACTGTGACAGTGTTAGTTTTATGTAAGCCTACGTAAAGCCGGAACCATAAAAGCGGTCGCCAGGCTACAGTAGCTATACCTTACACACTATGCAACACATAACCAGCTAACAATGGCAAAATACCCAACTATGAACTGGGAAGGCGATAACAACGCAGAAACATTCAAACTCTTTAAACAGCGAATGACATTGATACTCACAGACGAGAATGTCATTGACCCAGCTAAACAGGCAATCAAAATTCAGATTGCTGTTGGTAATGAAGGACTCAAGCGTTTAAACGCGTCAATGCTATCAGACACAGACAAGCAAGATCCCGCAAAACTGTATCAGCTGTTTGAAGACCAACTAGACATACGGGTGAACTTTCGCATCCACAGAATGGAACTGATGACATTTCGTCAAACAGAGCGAGAAAGTACAGACGAGTTTGTCAACAGAGCGCGTCATAAAGGCAGTTTGTGCGACTTTGATGAATGTGAGCTAGTGGAGCGAGTCATTGAGCTCATCATAGCGAGTGCACCTCATGAACTGTTGCAGAAGCATTTGCTAGACCAAAACAAAGGGTACGACATGAGGAGTGTACTGCAAGAGGCACGCAAGTACGAGGCCATAGCCGCCGGAAAAGCGTCCCTACAAACATCATCCACACATCACACGTCAATCAGTGAGGTAAAGCACCGAAACGCATGCAGAAACTGTGCATTGTCACACGCACCGAGGCAGTGCCCTGCATACAAAGACAGATGCAAGCACTGCGATGGCATCGGGCACTGGGCCAAGTGCTGTAGGAAGAAACAGAAAGATGAACAACAAAGGTATCGCAAACGACGTGATAGCCAGCCAAAGAGCCGAAGCCGACGTGACAGTCGCCATAGACCACATAAACCAATCCATGAACTTTCCGGCTACCAAACAGAAAACGAGAACCCGGACTACGAAAGTGAAAGTGAAGGCGAAGTCTACACGAAGTCGTTCAGCACGATGACGACAGAAAACCTGGGTCGCTGCACAGACACTCCACGTGACGAAGTGTACGCTCTACTTAACATTGTGTGCGCTGACATGAAGGGCGTCCACGAACTCAAACTGAAGGTTGATACTGGCGCTTCGGGCAACACACTGCCCATACATATAGCACGACAAATGTACGGTGACCAGTGGACAACCAAAGTTGAGCCCGTACCGAACACTACGCTGACAGCCTACAATGGTGGCGAGATAAAATGATGCGGTGCAATGAAAATACTCTGCCAGTACAAAGAATGCCAGTGGAGAAAGTACAAATTCTACGTCGTCGATGTCGACGGGCCAGCAATCTTAGGCTTGCGAGCATGTGAACAGATGAAAATCGTCACCATCAATGCAGTCAAGTCGAGAGACAAAACAACCCAACATGCGGTGACCGTGAAGTCCGTGGATGATCTGAAGAGGCGTTTTCCAGAGCAGTTCGACCGCATAGGTAGCTTCGATGGGAAGGCTAGCCCAGTGATGAAACCAGATGTGCAACCATCAATCGATGCACCACGCAAGTGCAGCATTCACCTCAAAGAGAAACTCCAACGAGAATTGGACAATATGGAGAGTGATGGTATCATCCGCAAGATCGAGTACCACACGGACTGGTGCTTATCAATCACCACGACTGTGAAGCGGGATGGTTCGTTGAGAGTCTGCCTAGACCCTAAGCGTCTCAACGACGACAGCCTCAAGCGGTGCCCACACAAAATACCGACTCTAGAAGAGCTCAATCCTGAGTTTGCAGAGGCACGCGTCTTCTCCAAGATGGATGCCAAGGCTGGGTATTGGTCCATCCACCTCGACGAGGCCAGTCAGGAACTGACGACCTTCCGCACATCTTTCGGCAGGTATTGCTACAAGAGGCTTCCGTTTGGCCTGTGCGTATCCCAAGACCTATTCCAGCAGGCCATGGACCGCATACTAGCCAGGACGCCAGGTTGCGTCGGCATCGCAGACGACGTAGTCGTGTATGGTCGAGACGACGTGGAGCACGACAAGAACCTGCTGAGACTGATGCAGGTCGCCAGTGAGGAAGGTCTCATCTTCAACTCGAAGAAATGTGTCGTGAAAACCCACGAGATCGTATTCTTCGGGTCAGTCTACGGCCAAGACGGAATTAGACTGGACCCGAGCAAGATTGAGGACTTACGCATGATGCCGACCCCTCAGGACAAGGAGGACCTGCAGCGATGCATCGGCCTGATGAACTACCTTGCAGCGTACATACCTCACTTTGCGGACAAGGTGGCACCCTTGAGAGAACTCCTCAAGAAGGACGTACCATTCGCGTGGCACGAGGACCACCAACACACCTATGACGATCTGAAGAGATGTATCAGCAACGAATCATGTCTAGCGTACTACCATCCACAGAAGGAAACGACGCTGGAAGTCGATGCGTCGCAGAAAGGGTTGGGTGCCTGTCTGCTGCAGAACAACAAACCCGTGGCGTTCGCATCGAAGACACTCACCCCAGCCCAGTCAGCCTATTCGAACATCGAACGTGAGACACTAGCGATCGTAAATGGCATCCAGAAATTCCACACCTACCTGTTCGGAAAGCAGTTTGTTGTCATAACAGACCACAAGCCTTTGATAACGATACACAACAAGCCGCTGAAGAGTGCACCTCCACGTCTCCAGCGACTCCTGATCAAGCTACAGGAGTACGACTTCCAACTTGTGTATCGACCAGGCAACAAGATGATCATTGCCGACGTTCTGTCGAGGCTCCCCAACCCGAAGAACAATGCTGAGATCCCACTGGACGTGGCTGTGGATGCTGTCGTGCAAGATGAAGAAGAGGAAAACGTCATCGACAGCATCGATCTAATCAACTTTAGCATCGACAAACGTGCTCAGCTTCGAGAGTTGTCCACCTCAGACCGCACACTGCGAGCCCTCCAGCAAGTGGTCTACAGCGGGTGGCCCGACACGATCAGAGATCTGCCACAGGACCTTTGCCAATACTGGTCCTATCGCGACGAAATTGGCATCTATGATGGCGTCATCTTCAAAGGGAGACAGGTCATCATTCCTGAGGCGATGAGGAAAGACATCCTAGGCCAGCTCCACGAAGCACATCTCGGAATCGAGAAGACCAGACGACTGATGCGTGAATCAGTTTACTGGCCAAACATTCACAAAGACATTGAGACAATGGTGAAAACCTGCGCAGCCTGCCAGGAGAATCAGCCAGAACACCGACAACAACCTCTCCTCGCCCACGACGTAATATCAACACCGTGGACTAAAGTGGCAAGCGACATGTTCCAGGTCAAAGGAAACAAATACCTGCTGATTAGCGACTTTCACTCAAAGTTCTACCTCGTCCAGAAGATGCAGTCAACAACCAGTTCTGCCATCGCGAACATGTCAGCAGAATGGTTCAGCATGTTCTCACCACCACTGGAAATAGTGACTGACAATGGCCCACAGTATGTAGGGCAACCATTCCACGACATGTGTAAGAAGTGGAACGTCAAACACACTACAACATCACCCAGATATCCTCAATCCAACGGACTCATTGAGAGACAGGTCAGTAGTGGTAAGAGGTCCGCCATCCCCGGAAGTGACCTAAGATCAAAGGCTTTTTCGTTTTTTATAAGTAGAATTCCTACGTTTTTTATCAGTATGATTTAGCAAACGTCAAAAGTGATTGATGGGGGTCATGAGAAAGAGGGTGTCGCCATCTACTGAATAAAGATGGAATAAATAGGGTGAATGACGACCTCTAGTGGCTAATCAGGTACTAATTAGGGTAATTAATTAATTAATTAATTAAGTACTAATTAGTAACAAATGAGTAGCGCAATTATCGGAGGAGAACGTTAGCAATGACTAAAAATAGTAAATAGCGACCAATTAGTATTAATTACGTGCACGGGAGGTGGGAAAGTTTTAGAGTGAAGTGACACCCCTGGAGATCAGCGAGTTTAAAATAATGACGCGCGGGAAGGTTCTAGAACCTTCTAGAACCTTCTAGAACGGTGCGGTGGTGGAGGTGGGGCCGCGCGGTTTAGATTACGCCTGGTGGCCTGGTTTTCACGACTCACTGGCAAATGGTGGTGTCGAATGTCAGGCTGCAGGATTTTATGTGCATTGGTTTGACGGATAAATGTTTTTCGAGGCGCGCGCTTGTAATAAGCTTCTGGCACCGATGTGTCAGTGCTGGCTGCAGCACGGAAGGCCGGATTTTTCGTGGTGCGCGCTGATGTGGATATTCCCTGTCAGTGCTAGCTGCGGCACCGCTGATGGATACGCGTGCAATTGCGGTGCAATATCGGAGCTGTCAGATTGGCCTGCGCGTATTAATATAGGTGGAATTATTCGTGTGTTATTGCAGTTGGCGGTCGGCGCTGTCAGATTGGTCTGTGTGTGCGCGTATTTAGCTTGTGGTGTTCGCTGGCTTTATCGTGTGTGAGTTGGAAACACAGTTGGTGGGCGCTGATACACGTGCAATATCGTTATAGCAGCTGGGGGCCGGCGCTGTCAGATTGGCCTGTGCGCGTGTATTAAGCTTGTGGCTTGGGCGTTGTTGCAACGACGAATAGGTGGATAGGCGGAATTATTCGTGTGTGATTTGGAATGCTGGTGGATGTGAAAGGAAACACGGAAACAATAAACGGTGAGAAATAAATTGTATTGGTACAATAAAATTTCATTTATCATGGCGGAGGGCCAAAGCCGTGTCGGCCCGGGGGTTGTGGCGGAAAGGCTAAATGCACGGAAAGATGTGCTGGGATGGGTGGGGCAAATGAGGGGGGTAGAATTTCAGGGGGTGGAAAAATATCCGCAAATGAGAATGGTTGTGCGAAAGTGTCTGGGAAGGGGTTGCCGGCCGCAATAACTTCTAAATCAGTGTAGCCGGGGTAGAAGTCATCGTCGAAGTTCTCTTCGAACTCTTCGAGTGAATCGTCACTGTCTTGTTCGGGTGGTGGTGGTGGTGGCCGTCGTTGCGGCTCAACGGCCAATAGGGGCTGGTGACGGCATCGGGCTGAGGTGAACGTGATCGGGCGGGGGGAAGGTCCAACATGGTGCAGTATAGTGCCCCGGCCGATATCATAGCGTCGATGCACCAGGCTCCGATCTATTACGTAGAGGTCTCTGCAGGGGAATGAGGAAAAGTTTAATTAGTGATACTGGCGCACGGGGGGTTCATCTGTGGAGACGGAAACAGTGTTAAGGGCTGTGATGCGGTCGGCGACGTCCAAGGTACAATGTCCCAGGTCGATCGGCGCGCGACCCTCTATCTATCATAAGCAGATCGGCTGGGGTTAAATTTATTCTATGCGATCTATGAATAAAGCCGTTTCGGTGCGAGGGCCTCGCAAGGGTTTGTCTGCGTCCTATATGTAGGGTATCGAAGCCGGCGATGTTTCGTCTGCAAGTATGAAAAAAAGTATTAAAGTAACGGTGCGTCTCTGTTTAGGTTAGGCCCTGTAAAAAAACATTAAGTCGGTAGCGGAGCGTTTGTAAATAGTGGGGCGCTATAGCTTTTTATCGAAAGTCTGCAAAATAAAGGTAAATTAAAAACTATTATCGTTAAACGTACCTTGTTCCGGGGCGGCTTTGTGGTGGGGGTAGACGCATAGAGGCAGGCGGTGGAATATCGCCGGCGGCTTGGGGAGGCGCAATCACGTCGACTTGGGGAGGCACGTCGACTTGGGGCGTACCGAGTCCGGCGTTTTGGGGAGGCGGATCGCTGAAAAAATAGTGAACGTTATAAAAGAAAGTGAGCGATGAAAGTCAGTGTTAGGTGAGTTAGCAATGAAAGTCAGTGAGTTAGCAAAACGTACCTGTTTCGCGCCTGATGAGAATTGGCCGCATAATTACCAACTTGTTCGGTTGGCTCCATAGTGAGAAATGAATTGCGCAGTTGTTGAGCCGCTGTTTTGCGCGCGGCCCCCTAGACACGTACGCCATAGCCTTACATAAGGAGCTGACGTCACTGTTTATATAAAGCGCTTATGTAACTGTTTGTAAGTCTTTAAAACGACCGTTAAATGTGAAATGTGAGCAAACTAAGCGGCCTATAATAGTCAGTGGGGTCTAGAGAATCTTATGGTGACTTTATATTAGGAAATAAAAGTGGCATTCTGTTAGTGCACTAGACTGACCGAGAGATTTTTTTCAGTTTTAGTAACCTTGTAAGAGTCGGCCGCTTTGTGGCTCGCGTGCGTTTGTGCACGGGGGCCGTGTGCGGGCCGCGTGCAACGCGCTTATATAGGAACCGGGCGGAGAACGTCTAAATATTGTCGCTGTCGTGTTGCCACCGTTGCCGTTTTGTTGTTGTTGCAGAGCGTTGTTGATCATGTCCCCGCCTGTCGCGCACGGAGAGGCGCCACCAAAGAGAGGCAGCAAGCTGAGGGAGGTGCCAACGGTGGCGTCTGGTGGCAAAGCGAAGCCGGCGTCGGAGGCCAGCGCGAAGGCGCTTCCGACGGCCAACGAGGCGCCTACTTTCGAGGCCGTGGTGAGTGCGTCCGAAGTGTCGTTGAAGGAGTTCGTGCTGGCGTGCGATGGCACGTATAAGATTGTTACCCCGCTAACAATCGTTGGGGTGGCTTGGAAAAGCAAATGCACGTACATGGGCTGTGGCATTTGCAAGCGCAAAGTGAGAGGCCTAGAAAGTGGTGGCCGGGTGTGCGCTGTACACGGCATACAGGCAACGACGAAGACGTATTTTTCGGTGCGCGTTTTGGTGGAAGACGAAAAGGACACCGACACGGAGGCCAGCATTTGGATCACCCTGTTCGACGAAGCTATTTCGGCGATAGGCGATTACAATGCCGACCATGTGTCGGCCCTGTTGCCCGACCAGTTGCGCAGTAGCTTTGTGGCGAGCCTGGTTGGCACCGTCTTGGAGTTGACCGTGCACAAGGTCGTGTGGGGTGGCATACTGGATGCGTATACGGTCCGTGAGGTGCGGGTCGTGACGAAGAAGGGGAGCGAGACCGTTTGAATGACTAACGTTTGGCTAGTGTTCTGTAGACCTAATTGCTGCTTTGGTTATTCTTCTGTAGGACGCTGTAATTGCTGCTGCGTTGCGCGGCCTTATCGACGCTGCTGACGAGTGCGCACCCCCTGCCGAGAAGTGCGCTAAGAAGGAAACGACGCCACGCCTTGCCGACGACCCTCCACCGCTGGGGAGAGCCGAAGAAGTGCTATCGTACTGGCCGGCAGTGGACGGCGCGCAGCCCATGCCACCGCACGACCTGGTGAGCGACGCCGGGACGCCCACGTACGTTGCATTAACCCCGGTGGTGGTGGTAGTGGGGCCAGACGAGGCAGGCGCTGTGCCAATAGGCCCGGCGGCGACAGCGGACGCCTCCGCGACCGTGCTATCGTCACCACTGCCGCTGGCCGTGCTGTCCGTCTCGTCGGAAGACTTCATACCGTGGGCACGTAACAATCGCCCTGTGGTCGTGGGCACACTTCAGACCGACTCGGAGTGGAGCGTTCTGCATTCATACGCCGGTCGTCAGCGATGCATGATGTCCACGTTTGCTGAGCTAGTCGGTGAGCGCGTGATGGACACAGCGCGACAAGAATGTGGTGAGTGCCCCCCGGAGGAGGGGTGCCCCTTCGTGCACATGCGCGGCTACAGGGGGAGGAAGCCGAGCCGGCGGTATAACATTCTGTACGAAAACGCGGCGGCCCTGAATGTGTGCTTTTTTTCAGCGTCACTCGACAGCTTTCTACAGCAGACGTTGTTGCTTCCTGCTATTCGTATACTCTCGGTGCTGGAGGATCGTTGCGTGCGTGGCGATCGCGCTTCGGAGGGCGCGCTCCTGCGCCAGGTAGCCGACTGGCTCATGGGGACGGATTGGACGGCGCCGTTCGACCGTGCTCTGTTGGAGGTCGCCGTACAGTATTACCTGATGAAAAGGGCATGCCTCGACGTCTGAACGCTATGAACAGTGCATTTCGCTATGGCATAAAGCCGCTGATGAACATTAGCAGGAAAATTGAATGATGGCATAAGCGTCCCGCCGCCCATAGGCCGTTGTTAGAGCCTTATTATTTACTCTGCTGTGGCATAAAGCCTCTTTACTGTTTACAGTCTGAACATTTTGCTATGGCATATACGCCGCTGATGAACATTAGCAGGAAATTGAATGGTCGCTGTGCAGTATTACCAGCGGCCTATAGCTCCTAAAGCGTTATTATTTACTCCGCTGTGGCATAAGCGCCCCCTTAGTAGCGATGAACATTTTGCTATAGGCCGTTGTTAGAGCCTTATTATTTACGCTGCTGTGGCATAAAGCCTTACTGTCGTGATGTAGTACGAGACTGCTTAATAAAACGTATGAAAATCAATTCCCGCCTTCTGTTGTTACCATCCAAAAAAAACCGCACGTCATTCAATGCCTGTCCAATGGCGGCTGCCGCCCACAAAACACTCCGGGTGCCACTGACGGCCGAAATTTCTATAAAAAAACACTTTGCCGTGGGGGGCAGCCGCTGACGGCCGAAATTTCTACTACAAACCGTCGTATTCGGGCGCCCCTGACGGGCGAAATTGCTACTACAAAACGTAAACTTAGGCGACATTTCTACTACAAAAATTTCTACTACAAAAACGTTGCCGCTGACAGCCACAATTTCTACTACAAAACTTTGCCGTCGTATTCGGGCGTCAAAACGTAAACAAAAACTAGGCCGCCACTGACAGTATCCCTCGACGCTGCCCACCTGTCGGTGTCGCCACCTGACGCAAAACGTAAACAAAAACTTTGTCCGCTGGGTGCCCCTGCCAGGCGAAATTTCTACTACAAAAATTTCTACTACAAAAACGTTGCCGCTGACAGCCACAATTTCTACTACAAAACTTTGCCGTCGTATTCGGGCGTCAAAACGTAAACAAAAACTAGGCCGCCACTGACAGTATCCCTCGACGCTGCCCACCTGTCGGTGTCGCCACCTGACGCAAAACGTAAACAAAAACTTTGTCCGCTGGGCGCCCCTGCCAAACGCATCCCGCGGCGCTGCCACCTGTCTGTGTCGCCACCTGACGGAGCAGAGAACACCGCTTAGAAAAGCCCCCCTAGCGGGGTTTAGGGTGGCCTTATAAAGGGCGTCTACATGCCCCTCCGTCGTAGTTAATAGAGCGCCGCCTAGACCGACGATGCACGTGTGTCCGAAATGCGATCGATCGTTCGTCCGTCTTTTTAATTTGTCGCAGCATCTAAAAACATGCGTCAGCGATGAACACGTATGCCCGAAATGCAATCAAGCGTTCGCGCAGCGCTCCAATATGTTGCGGCATCTGCGACTGTGCGGAGACGCCGCTGAGGGGCCCCCAAATCGACCGGTCGAGGGGGACGCCGACGACGACCTACAGAGCGTCGTGCGCGACTACTGGGCGAGCATCCGTACGTCTGTGGAGCGCGGACCCGTTCAATCTAGGTATAATTTCCATTTGACCGGTGACGGGACTACGAGCGCGCACGACGCCCAACTACGACTGATGTTCGAGGCGCAGACTCGTGCCTTTAAAATAAACTTATCGTACGGGTTTATTCTGCGCCACAGGGAGACGGGCCGACTACGTTACTACCATTCTTCGTGTAACTGTTGCGGCCGCTATCTCGAGTCACCCGTCCTCGTTTCCGACGCCGCGTCATTCGAACGCTTCCTCGAAGCCACCCGTCAGCCCGACGTTCTGCAGTACGTGATTGCGCAGCGCCCCGACTCGGGGTGGATCGCCGAGTTGGTAACGAACGTTACGTATTTTCTCAAGGCCATCATCCACCATCCTATCGGATGCGCCCGTCAGCAGCCCCTCCCCGCCTATCTGCGCCACAACGCGGGCCTCGTCAGCCTAGTGAACGATCGCCGCGGGCATCCGTATGCCGACAACTTGTGCCTCTTCCGCTGTCTGGCGCTGCATCGGGGCGCCGACTTTCGCGCTGACGATTTGACGGCCGCCGCCTTAAGGCTCTACGCCGACTACGGCGATCAACCCTACTGCGCGTTCGCCGGCGTCCCGCTGAACGAACTCGACCGGGTGGAGGCGGCCTTCGAAACGAATGTGACCGTGTATCGGCTGTCGGCGGCGGAGGACGCCACCGCCGAAGTGGTCCGCCGCTCCCTCCATCGCTACCCGGCCACCATGAGCGTCAATCTATTCGGAACGCACTATTCCTTCATAGCCGACGTGTCGCTGTTCTGTCGTTCGTATCGATGCGGCAAGTGCGGCGATTCGCTGTGGCGCACCGCCAGTCGGCTGCGGAGTCACGAGGCGACGTGCGAGGGCGGCGTTCGCCACGTCTTTCCCGGCGGCGTCTACCATCCGACGCCGTCCGTGTTTCAGCAGCTGGAGGACGAGGGCGTCTACGTGGACGAACGCCTGCGCTACTATCCGTACAGGGCGACATACGATTTTGAGTGCTACTTCGACGATCACGATCTGCCGGCGGACAGCGCCAAACGCCGGTGGATAGCGCGACACGAGCTACTCAGCGTGAGCGTCGCCTCGAACGTCCCCGGACACGAGTCGGCGCGCTGCTTCGTGACGTCCGGCGATTCGGGCGACCTCGCGAAGCGCCTGATCGACGCCCTGGAGGGCATGAGCGAGGAGGCGTGCGCGGCACTGCGGCCGTCGTTCGACGCGACCTTCGAGGCGATCGACGCGCTCGACGCCGAATGGCGGGCGCACGCAACGGTGGCGGAGCTCGATAAGAGCCCGTACACGGCGCTCGGCGACCGTCTGTGGCAGCACCTGCGCCGCCTCCCCGTCCTCGGCTTCAATTCGGGAAAGTACGACTTGAACGTCGTTAAGAAATATCTGACGCCCCTGTTCATGACCGACGCCGCGCAGGACATCTCATCGGCGTTCACGATCAAGCGTCAGAACAATTTCATGTGCCTGACGACGGCGACGCTCAAGTTCCTGGACATCACCAACTACCTGGCCCCCGGCGTCAGCTACGACCGGTTTCTGAAGGCCTACGGCTGCGAGGCGACGAAGGGGCACTTCCCCTACGAGTACCTCGACGACCCACGTAAACTGGCCGAGACCGGCTGCCACCGCGCGAGGCCTTCTACAGCCGCCTGAAGTGCGAAGGCATCTCGGCCGCCGACTACGAGGGTTGCGCGCGGGTATGGCGCGACGAGGGGATGACGACGCTGCGGGACTACCTCGTGTGGTATAACAATAGGGACGTGGTGCCGTTCCTGGAGGCCGTTGACAAGCAGTTCGCCTTCTATCGGCAGCGCCGCATCGACATGTTCAAGGACGCCATCAGCGTGCCGGGCCTGACGTTGCTGTATCTCTTCAACGATCTACCGTCGTCGCTCCACTTCACGCTCTTCAACGAGTCGAACAAGGACCTGCACCGGCTCCTACAGTCGCAGATCGTCGGTGGCCCCTCGATCATTTTCGCGCGCTATCACGAGGCCGACGTGACCGCCCTTCGGCGCGAGGAGTACGGCGAGTCGGCGCGCCCCTGTCGCTCTATTGTGGGCTTCGACGCGAACGGCCTCTATCTATGGGCGATCACGCAGGAGATGCCGACGGGGTGGTTCACGCGCCGGCG
>CM034534.1:34333558-34345903 GCA_020002185.1 Paraescarpia echinospica | reverse complement strand
GAAAACACTATCTAACAAATTGCGGATATGAACGAAGATCAGATGAATGCACTCCGTGACGACATTAACACACGAACAGCAGCTCTAGAAGAAAGGATACTAAATCTCGAACAAAGATATGCCTGTGTAGATACGGACGAGAACCTGGAGGGCCGTCTTACAGCTTTGGAGAACTGGGTGCCCTCGTACGCAGACGTAGTGGGTGCACACGACGGTCGCGCTCTAAACAGTGTCGTTCTTAACCTACCCGAATCGGAGAACGAAAACGTAGTGGAAAAAATCAACCAAATACTGAGAGACGGGCTCAAGCTCACAGATGTAAAATGTGAAAAAGCTGTACGCAAAACATCCAGCAGAAACGGCTACCCTGGCGTCGTAATAACGACGTTTAAAACCGCTAATGACAAAGCGAAAGTATTGAAAACAAAAAAAGACTTACGACAAAGTGCGAAATATCGTGATATCATAATAGTCCACGACAAGCCAAAAGAGCAACGTGTAATCGAATCGAACTTCAGAATCCTCGTAAAAGCTCTTGACAACAACAACCTGGAACTACGCGGCTCCAGAATCACGAGATGTGACGCCGGATCTCGTAACGCCAACAACCGCGCTCAAATTCCCCATCAACCACCAGGAACAATGAACAAGGAAACAGTCGTGGTCGAAACCCAAGAAATCGAAGGACACGTCGGGAGCGCGACAATAGATCAGATGAGCGCGGTCGTCGCTAGGTGTCCGTGGGATGTTGGAATGTTAACGGGTGGAAGCTAAACAAAAACACCGACAACTACCAAGTGAGGGCAGAATGTGTTAAACACCTCAACACGGATGTAATCGCCGTGGTGGAAACACATCTTACAGATGTAAACACGCTGGAAATGAATGGATATAAGTGGTGGGGGCATAATCGCACAAACCTGAACTGTCGGGCCAAGTCAGGGTCAGGCGGTGTAGGCATTTTTGTAAAAGATGCTCTGCTGCCTGATTTTAATGTGAAAATTCTAGACACATCTGTGGAAGGAATAATGTGGATAACTTTCACAAGCAAGAGCTCGGATACTAGTTTTAGGATGTGTGTGTGTTACCTTCCTCCTGACGGATCATCACGTTACATTGACCCCGAAACCTATTACAACGAACTATTATCACATATATACCGATACCAGAAACTTGGAATATTCTTCATATGTGGCGATTTCAATGGCTGTTGTGGCAGTGAGCCTGATTACATTGAAGGTGTGGATGACATTCCTGAGAGAAAAGTTATTGATTTTAAAGTGAATTCACATGGACAATACCTCATCGACCTTTTAATATCATCAAACTGTTGCATGCTGAACGGTCGCGGTTCGTCGATAAACGACTTCACATCTGTTTCAACCAAAGGTTTGGCTGTCGTTGATTATTGCCCTGTACCGCATGAACGTTTGGCGTCGTTTACCGACTTTAAAATAACTTCAGCATGAAAGATATTTAATGACTCTGGGTGTGTATCGATTATTGACCCACACAAGACCATCCCAGATCACTCAATATTGACATGGGTTTTACTCCTGGATTACATGGAATGCTACAATAATACAGATCCGAACCCCAAAATTCCATGTACAACGAGATATAAATTAGAAGGCATTGACCAGTCATTTCTCGATGACGACACAGCACAAGAACATTGTGCTACGCTCATGCAGTTCATTCAAAGATCTAATTTAACACAACAAAATCTGAACAATGTATATGATAGTTTCTGCGAACATGTTAAAACGGTGATGGAAGATAAACTTCAAAAAATGGTCCATGTAAACCTCTCAGTGCTCAGTAATAAGCGTAGACGGATCAAGAAACAATGGTGGACAAATGAACTTACTCACCTATGGAATAACCTCACAACAAGTGAACAATTGTGGATTAAGGGCGACGAACAAAATAAACCGCACCTGAAAGCGGAAATGAAGGTAGCCCAGAAACTGTTTGATAGGCATGTGCAAGCTGCCAAACGCAAATTCTGGCGTCAACAACAAGACAAACTACTTGATCTGCCGTCATATGATCCAAATGCTTTCTGGAAGCATATTGAAAAATTAGGGATAAAACAAGAACGCATCTATAATATACCAATGGAAGTGATGCTAGAGGACGGCTCCAGATCCACTGATCAAAGCGTGATATTACATAAATGGAGAACTGACTTTCACACTTTGCTGAACCCGGTCAATTACGAACAAACAATTGACTATCAACCGCCGGTGGAGACCCACTCACTGGGTCACAATGAACACCTTGATGGGCCTATCTCTAAGGAGGACATTCACCTGGCCTTAAACAAGGCCAAGAAACACAAAGCATTGGGTGATGATAACATCCCAGTCGAACCGCTGGTCAACGAAAATGCCATAGACTTCCTTTACGAACTATTTAATCACTGTTTTAACAACAGCATGGTTCCTGAAGCATGGCGTCGTGGCATTGTAACCCCGATACCCAAGTGTTGTACGTCTGATCCACGAGTGCCATTGAACTATAGGGGAATTACGCTTAGTTCCCATGTGTATAAAATATACTGCTCTATTTTAAATGATCGTCTTATATCGTGGGTAGAGGCCAACAACCTTTTGTGTGATGAACAAAATGGGTTTAGACCAGATCGCAGTTGTCTCGACCACCTATCTACCATTACAAACATAACCAATACTAGAAAGAAATGCCGCCAGCAAACGTTTGCATGTTTCGTAGATTTTAGTAAAGATTATGACCGTATCAATAGACATTTCCCCGGGAACAAGATTACGAACTTCAACATACAAGGGAAAATGCTTGAGGCTTTTAAATCATTATGTTGATTACAAATGTTGTGTTAGGGTCAACAACGTAAAGTCTGACTGGTTCAATGTTGAATGCGGGCTTAAGCAGGGATGTATTATATCACCTATCATGTTTAATATGTTTATAAACGATTTATTAACTGAATTGAAAGGCACGGGTAAAGGTGTTAAGATCGGAGACGAAATTGTTACAATGTTAGCATACGCAGGTGACATTGTGGTGCTGGCCGAATCAGCAGAAGAACTGTATACATTGCTAAATGTTATCTGGAAATGGTGCAATGACTGGGGCATGTCTATTAACAAAGACAAAACTCAAATTGTACATTTTCGTAATCCATCGATATCTGAGACTACTTGCGATTTTCTACTAGGTGACCAAATCATATGCATCGTAAATAAGTATAAATATTTAGGTTTGATTTTAACTGAATATCTTGATTATAAGGTGATGGTAAAAGCAGTAGCTACTACGGCGAACAGAGCTCTGGGTTTGTTAATGGCTAAGACAAAATGTAATGGAGGAATGCCTTTTAATTGTTTTACAAAACTATACGATGGTATGGTGCTCTCCATTATTAACTATGGTTCTGCTGTCTGGGGTACAAAGGAATATTCGGTCATAAATAGCATACATAATAGAGCCTGTCGATTTTTCCTAGGTGTGGGTAAATATACCCCATCAGCAGCAGTACAGGGTGAAATGGGGTGGAAAACCTCGACTAACCAACAATGGCTATCTGTTACTAGGCTCTGGTGTCGTTTGATCAATATGGATGTATCTAGAGTGACAAAACGTGTGTTTCTATGGATGATGGAAATGACCGTAAGTGGGAAACGAAATTGGGGCTACGAAGTATACCATCGTTATAATCACTTAAATATGCATAATCTTACTAATATAAGAGACCATGTTAATGTAAAGGCTATAATAGAACACACAGATGTTTGCCTGTCTGTATTACAGGAACAGCAATGGCTTCATATTATAAATAGAGAAGAGGGCAGAAATGGTAGTACAAAATAAACTAAGAACTTATAAACAGTTCAAAACAAAATTTGTAACTGAGCATTATGTTAAGAAAATCATGACTAGAAGTAATCGATCAGCACTTGCATAATTTCGATGTGGCGTGGCACCAATCAGAATTGAAACTGGACGTTTTGAACGAAATTACCCCCCACCTGAAGCTAGGACGTGTTATAATTGCACGAATGAAATAGAAAATGAGTTTCACGTTTTAATGAAATGCCCTTTATATGTTAACGAACGAAAAGAACTAATAGGCTATGCAACATTTAATGATCCTGCTTTTTCCAGTATGAATGATCAAGATAAATTTGTATATTTATTGAGTAATGACAATATAATAAGTAAGACTGCCAGCATCCTCCAAAAAATACTGCACACAAGATTACACAATACAACAAAATAATAGCACATGTTTATTAAATTATTACTGTTTTTATTTGTACATTTTTGTTTTTACAAGTCTCTCATAACTCTTTTTGAGTGGTCTTTGTATACAGTGCTAACTTTGAATGTAATATATTTATTTGTCTTGTATTTTAATGCATGTATACGTGGAGTGAGACTCTAATAAAATACTACTACTACTACTACTACTACTACTACTACTACTACTACTACTACTACTACTACTACTACTACTACTACATATGCACATTAATAAATTCTGGTGAATATTAATTCTTCACCAGTGCTGCAATAATCCATTATGAAGATTAATTTCAACAATATTATTGTGATATCACGATGAATTACTCACAATTTGGGAAAACTTGCAATGCAGTGTCAAACCGGGGAAAGCGAGAAGAACCAGGACAGGATTATCACATCAATAGGTAATTTCGGTTTTTGTGTTGGTACATTTTGTTAAATTCCTTACATGTTGTGTTAACGTCCATCGGAAGGCCCAACTGACGTAATGCTACGAAACACTGCAGAACGCACCGATAACAGTACAGCAGCCATCAAACAATCGCTGTCAAGGACACTGGTTGCCTAGCAACACTTACCATGATGACCAGTAAACTCCAGCCGAGGGCGATGCTCGCCAGATGGCTGACCTTGACAAAGAGGTGGCCCGCACACCTGCCAACACAAGACACACGCTGTACACACACATGCATGCACGCTCGCACGCACATGCAGCACGTACCTGCACGACAAGCAGACCGCCACAGATGCTGAGCTCTGCCTACGGACCGTAAGACTTCAACACCCCTCCTTATATTGGTCAACGATGCAGCATGCTTGCACACGTTCGCATGCATGTATATATGCATACACTTGTCAGCAAAAAACAGCAATTTTATCAATGCAGATTTGGTTTATGATTATTGAAGTAATGTACGAGAGAGGAACAAATAAGTAAGTAATATATGGGATAAAAGTATGTTGTATGACACATGCATCATCGTCATCATCATCATCGTCGTCGTCGTCATCGTCACCGTCACCGTCACCGTCACCGTCACCGTCACCGTCACCGTCACCGTCATCGTCATCGTCATCATCATCATCATCACTGTGCAGGCATAATGTCATGTGGTTGGGCGAAGGCCTCAGCATGACGTTTCCAAATCTGCCTGTCTTGCGCTATCCTCTGCCAGATGGTGCCCTTCCAGTACCCGTCTAGTTCGTCTCTCCACCGTCTCACTGGTCTCTAGATCGTTTCCATTCGTAAGGTCTCCAGGTTGTGATATGCGATGTCTATCGGTAATCACTTAGTCTGCTGATGTGCCCTATCCAGGTCCACTTCTGTCTTCTGATTTGTTATATCACGTCTATTACCTTTGTCTTCTCTCTTACCCTGATGTTTGTTTTTCTCTCCCGATACTTCTTTCCATCTTTGTTTGTGCGGCTGCTAGCTTGTTCTTTGCCTGGATGGTGAGTGCCCATGTTTCCGCGCCGTATATCATCGCTGGAAGTACGCATGAGTTGAAGACTTGTCTCTTCAAGCAGGTTCCAAAGTTACCCTTGAAGATGTCGCGGTGTTACACATGCATAGGGAAGTAAAATACTAGCTGGCGTCTGCATCATGACTATAGTATGTAAGGAATTAAACATAGAATTGGAAATATCTAGTTTAATGTTGAGATGTGAACACTAAATGCATAACGCGCAAGTTTAAAAAAATGACGTGGCATTTTTTGTACGTCAGCGCAATTTTGCTGGCAATAAAACGGTTAAACTGAGCAAAAGAGGTAAGGAATATTGACCATCCTGTAAGTCCGCCGACGGTGACCTGCTTGACTGTGGACGCCTTCGTGAGGTAGTTAACCATCTGTTTCAGCCACTTGTGATTCTCCATGCCGACCACGTCAACGTCCTCGTTGGCAGCGTTGTCTGCTTCTACAACTGGCAGACACTCGTCTTACACTGGATTTGAGTCACATATACGGTTGTGGTCACGTATATCAAAATATCCATGAATGTAAACAAGTAAAGGGAAGTTCTTATATAGCGCAGTAGCCAGTCCTTAGGATTGCTCAAAGCGCTGTACACTTTACTCCCTGGCAGACCTGTTCAATCGAACACCATCTCGACTTATCTGGGAAGCATACAGCCACGCTGCAATTAATGCGCGAAGACTATTCATACAAACATAGCCGACACTGTCTATTGCCAGGCATTCATTCATACTGCTGAGTGAAATGGAGCAACGTAGAATGAACGAAATTGCCCAAGGTTCGAGACCGCCGCACAGGATTCTAACCCGGGTTCTCTCAATAGAGAGTCCGATGCTCAGACCACTGCGCTACTGCAGTCCACAAGTGTATGCCAAATTCCTTTGAAAAAAACGTAAAATCAATTATCTTATGTTATGTTTTATCAATACAACTACACCTAGGTCAACTCAAGTACAAGTATTTAGAAAGATCTTTGCCAGCCGTGGGTGGTGCCGAGTGGTTGATTATTCCACCCCTGGCGGATATCATACGCAACGTATGCTGAATAAGTTGTGCTTTGTCCTAGTAGTTGACTGCGCGGGTCTACATGTAATTGTGCAAACGCTCGTGGCCCATACCAAAGGAAACTCCAGGAAATCCCAATATAGTTACCAGTCCTGCCGTTTGCGTGGTGCATTTTGTAATAACTACTTCTACTTCCCAAACTTTAGATGTTGCCACAATTGGCTAAAACCCAGATCACTGATTCTAGAGTGGCAATGAGATGGTTGGATAGCGGGCACAACTTGTCTTCAGCGTTTGCACAGTACGATCTGCCAGGGACACCGAGGGTGTAGAATAATCAACAGCGCTCCCTGACATGGAAGGATGCTTCGAAATAAATGGCCAGTAGAGGAGGCTATATTTGGCGGAGATAGATCGTAGAAATTGGTGGTGCAGAAAAGTTGATAAACAAGTGGAATTACGGATTGATAAGTATTATTCTTGCCTTAATATCATTCATAAAGTTGCAATAAACATATATTGAGTAGCAGTTGTGCTTAAAGTTAGTTAGTTATAGTATTTTAGAATACCTTAGTATAGTGAGTGATAATAGGGTAACTCACTTAGGCTTCGATAATTTGAAAACAAGATTTAACAAACCTGATTATGTGGTAGAATATATAGGAGATAAAGTAACAACCATCAAACTACTTACATAAGATAATATCTGTGTAAGCCAGTACTTGCTAGATATTTTGATTAGGTAGCATTGTTGTTAAAATTAAGCAAGGGCGATAGTCGGGCGGCGTAACCTAAATAAATAAAGCAGCCTAACGTAACGTAATTGATTGTATTTAAATTAGGTCACTACCGGTAATGTTAGCGTTCGTGTCAGGATAAATAGTTGGCTGTGTAATTGAAATTTGTAACCTAAAGTGTGCTGTAGTACACAGGAAACAGTCTTTATAAAGACTAAGTTAGTTAAGTTATTAAATAATTTCTGATCGGGATATGGCGCCTTGCAAGCGGCAAGTCAAGGCAAAGCGACACTTGGTGTGCGATCACTGCCACAGCTGGGTAGATTTTGCATTGTCCGGCTGTGGGAAGTCATGGGCAGAAACCATGGAGGAAGGATTCACCTTTCAGTGCATTGGGTGTTGGAAGGTGGAGTGTCTGCAGAAGGAGATAGTTAGGTTGACAGATATTGTGAAGGGAATGGAGATGGGAATTAGCAAGGAGGCAGGTCGAATGGAGAGAGACGACAGGGAGAGAGGTGAGAATACTGCAAGA
The DNA here is from genome assembly GCA_020002185.1 of Paraescarpia echinospica. Taxonomy (NCBI): domain Eukaryota; kingdom Metazoa; phylum Annelida; class Polychaeta; order Sabellida; family Siboglinidae; genus Paraescarpia; species Paraescarpia echinospica. Next base: position 34,337,867 of record CM034534.1, on the reverse strand, counting down.
CTGAAGGAGAATAGCAGTGGCAAGAAAACTGAGGAAAGGAGATTGAGAGGAGGGAAGGTGATTGGAGGAGAAGAAATTGGAAAATCGACAACAGAAAACGTGACAAGCGTGAAGGTGACAGTGAAGAAAGTGACCGTAGAGAAGGAGGGAGGGAAGATGGGAAGGGAGAGGAGAGAGGAAAACGAGATGGGACGAACGAAGAAGGGACGAAAGGAAGTGAGAGAAAATGTGTAGAAGAGAAGTTGATAAAAGGGAAGGTGACAAGAGAAAAAGCGACAGGAAAGAATGGATCGGAAGAGAATGTGACAGGAGAGAAGACGACAGGGGGAAAGACAACAAGCAGACAGATGCAAACCGAAGAAGGAGCTATTCTAAGGCAGTGATAGAGGGGGCAATGAGGAAAGAGAGGGTGTTTATGGGCGACTCCATTATGAGAAAGACGGACAAGGCACTGAGCGAGGGGAAGGACATCGTTGTTTGTTTACCGGGGGCTAGGATTGAACATGTAACTGACAGGGTAGAGAAGGTATTGGGACATGGCAAGGGGGGGTCTATACTGGTACATGTAGGAACAAATAATGCAGACAGGGAGGGAACAACTGCGATAGTACAGAAGTATAGACAGTTAGTGAGGAAGCTACAGAAGACGAGAGTTGAACAGGTTATTCTGTCAGGAATTTTGCCAGTAATGGGAGGAAGGGGGGCAACGTATAGAAACTGTAAGAGGATGGCGATCAACGTACTAGTTGAGCAGATGTGTGACGAAGAGGGGGTGGGATTCACAGATTTATGGGGATACTTTGTTGGGAGGGAAGATATGTACATGAGAGATGGCCTCCATCTTAGTGGAAAGGGGGCAGCAGTTTTCTCAGAGAACCTGCTGCGATCTGTTGACAGTGGGACAGGTTGTATCTATTTAAACTAGATTCGCAGCAGGGAGACTCACAGAAAAGCCTGAAAATGGAGGCATAGATAAAGACAGCACAAATAAATCAGCAAATAACAGTGTGGAAAACTCTTCTGAAGCTGGATATAAATGTGTTTGTTTAAATGCAAGGAGTATAGTAAACAAAAGAAATGAACTAAACATTATGGTAGAAGATATTGACCCTCATATAATAGGTATAACCGAATCCTGGACCACCACCGATATATCAGATGCCGAATTGGGATTGACAGGATATGTAATGTTTAAAAAAGGTACAATAGGAAGAAAGGGAGGTGGAGTTATTTTACATATTAAAGAATCTATCCAGGCTTATGAAATAAAATTAGAAAGAGAAGCAGATTGCGAAGAAGCTGTTTGGTGTAACATAGTTACAGGAAACTCAACGTTAACAGTTGGGTTAGTTTATCGAAGTCCAAACATAAGCATAGAAGAGAATGAAAAAATACAAAACGCTATAAGGGAAGTAAGCAAACGGGACTGTATTATTATGGGGAATTTTAACCACGGGCATATACAATGGAAATCTCTACAGAGTATGGGGAGTGAGGACCACAAGTTTTTAGTTTTAGTTCAAGATACATTCCTTTCTCAGCATGTGCTAGAACCAACCAGGGGTGAGAATGTGTTAGACATAGTTTTGTCCTCACAGAATGAATTAGTTGATAATGTCAAGATATGTGAGCCACTGGGGAGTAGCGATCACAACCAGATACATTTTATCATCAAAGTAAAATCAGAAAGGAATAGTAAAAAGCAGTATAGGAGAAATTTCCACAAAGGAAGGTATAAGGACATGAGGAAATATTTAGCAAAGATAGACTGGAATAACACACTGAAAAATAAGACGGCAACAGAATGCTGGAATGTATTAAAGAGTGAAATTAAGTGCATAGTCGATAAATTTGTACCCTTCAAAAAACAAGGAAAACGGTCCAAAAGAAACACTTATCGAAAGAAGCCATTACAAAAATTAAGTATAAACAAATGATGTGGAAGTCATACAGATGTACTGGAAATGATGAAGACTACAACAGTTATAAAGAAGCACTTAACCAAGCTACAGCTGAAATTAGAAATTCAAAGAGAAGCTATGAACAACAATTAGCTAGTAATATAAAACATGACAGCAAGAGTTTTTATGCGTATGTTCGAAGCAAACAGAAAGTTCAAGATAAAGTCGGTCCTCTATAAGATAGTGCTGGAAATATAATATCAGAGGGATTCTTAATGGCAGAAGACCTGAATGAGTACTTTAGTTCAGTGTTTACCAGGGAAGATATTAGTTCACTGCCAGCACCAGAGGCTAAGTTCAAGGGGGCAGATTCAGACTATTTAGGACAATTAATTGTAACCCCGGAAATGGTAGGTAAGAAAATAAGGGCTATGAAGGATAATAAATCACCTGGAGTGGAGGGTATTCCACCCAAACTACTATTGGAAATTGTAGAACAAATTAGCATACCGCTTGCAACAGTTTTCAATTTGTCATTAGAAGAGGGAGTGGTTCCTTTAGAATGGAAAGAAGCAAACATTATACCGTTATTCAAAAAAGGTTCGAGAAACAAGTCAGAGAACTATAGACCAGTGAGTTTAACATCAGTGATTTGTAAATTGTTAGAAAGACTAATTAAAGATCACATGGTGGATTTTCTTGTTAAACAAAACTTGATAAACCCATCTCAACATGGTTTTTTAAAGCGAGGTCATGCTTAACAAATATGTTATGTTTTTGGAAGACATCACTAAGTGGGTAGATGAGGGATCACCAGTAGATATCGTCTACTTAGATTTTCAAAAAGCTTTCGACAAAGTACCACATCAAAGATTACTGCTTAAACTAAAGGCCCATGGCATAGGAAATGGTATAATAAACTGGATAGAACAATGGTTGATTGACAGAAGACAACGAGTAGTAGTTGATGGGGAGGCTTCAAACTGGAAATCAGTATTGAGTGGGGTACCGCAGGGATCAGTATTAGGTCCTATATTATTCTTAATATATATCAACGATTTGGATGATGAAATAACAAGCAAGGTGTTGAAATTTGCGGATGATACAAAGGTGTTTAGAAGGATTAACAGTGATGGAGATAGACAGCATTTACAAGATGATCTTGACAGGTTGATCAAATGGTCTGAAAAGTGGCAAATGCTGTTCAATTTTGGGAAATGTAAATGCCTCCACACAGGACATGGGAACGAAGAAGTAGAATATACAATGGGGGTACTGTACTAAGTACTACTGTAAAAGAAAAGGATTTAGGGTTAACCATTAGTGCTGATATGAAGGTTTCAGAGCAGTGCGGAATTGCAGCTTCAAAGGGAAATCAAATCCTTGGATTAATTAGGCGAAACATAACGTATAAGGAAAAAGAGCTAATAATACCGCTGTACAAAACAATAGTTAGGCCTCATTTAGAATATTGTATTCAAGCGTGGAGGCCATATCGCAGGAAGGACATAGATATGCTAGAAAGAGTGCAGAGGAGAGCAACTAAAATGATACCAAAACTGAGGGATCTTAGTTACGAAATACGCCTAAAAAAATGCGGTTTAACAACACCAGAGACCAGGAGATTGAGAGGAGATCAGATAGAAGTGTTTAAAATATTGAAGGGTTATGAAAATATTGATAGAAATATTTTTTTCTCAGTTAAGAAAGATAGAAGGACTAGAGGACATGAACTTACATTGGCAAAGGAGCAGAGTAGATTGGATATAAGAAAGTTTTCATTTTCACAAAGGACTGTAAATGAATGAAACAGATTACCTGCTGATTGTGTGGGTGCTAGTAGCGTGAATATGTTTAAAAATAAAATCGACACATACCTCAGACGGGCGGGATACACATAGATAAAAGGGTCGGACTCTCGATAAGCCAAAGGGCTTCCTTGTCCACCTGCCACCTAGAGTTAATTCTCTGGGTGGCAATCTTATTAAATCTTGTTAAATCTTGTTAAATAGAGTAGGGTAGGGTCAGATGGCCCCATTAGGACAAATTACGTATTTATTCCTTTAATACTAATTGGATCGAACTATTTAATGAGGTATGTGCGGATGGGTCTTGTCCAACAGATTGTGAAATTAATTATTTTTAGACACACGGTTATGAAGAACAGCGCCAAAAATGAAAGTGGGTACCGATAGCCCCCGTACATTGGAGTCTGATGGGCCGATCACCACGAGTCGTTTCTCTGTCAATATATTTTATCTCTATCATCTGCAATATTACCATAAGCACACATTTGTACATTCTCTTACATTTAGCACATACAATGGATCTTGGTTTTGGTTGTAGCTGCAAATTTAAATGCTAAGGATCTGACGTATGTCATTGTAAAATTGAATTTTCTCCGTTCA
>CM034534.1:34118558-34328558 GCA_020002185.1 Paraescarpia echinospica | reverse complement strand
GCTTCCTTGTGCTGTGATAGTGTTCCGAGTCGCCGCAGGGGGCGAGGAATACTATCACAGCACAAGGTGGGCCTATATCTGATGTCACCGAGGCTGAATGCACCAGCCGACATAGACCATGATGCTAAACTTATGAATTTTATATGTAAATCTTAATATAAATATATCAATATATTTATAAATGTATTAATTAAATTTAATTAATTGATTTATAAAGTAAATATTTTATATCATTAGTTGTTAGTGGGCAGCAGAATTACTGTAGGTCTGGTTGGTAACTGCAGACTGCATCTTTCGAAATATTAATCTAAGTTTGTCTTAGTGATGTCATAATTTTTCCAGATGCCACGAAAATACCAAAGAAGATCAAATCGAGGTGCACCAGAAGATGTTCTACAGAGAGCAATGGAACAAGTCAGGGGAGGATGTAGCATTCGTGCAGCTGCTAAGGACTTTGATATAGCAAGAATGACTCTCAAGAGATACACCAACTCGAAAATGGACAAAATTATGAACGAAATAAGGTGTTTGGCTACGGAAACTGTCGACTGAAAAACATGATTCTTTCTCCAGAGATGGAAACTGACTTGGCAACACATATTAAAACTTTGGCTGAACAATTTCATGGTATGACTAGAAACAAATGTCGTGCATTGATTGTGGAATATGCTTTGAAAAACAATGTGACTGTGCCTAATTCATGGAAAGAAAATGGAATGACTGGTGAACACTTTTGGATATCATTTAAAGAAAGAAACCGTCTTGTAATCCGAACACCAGAGGCAACATCTCTTGCTAGGGCTAGTTGCCTTCAACCGGTATACCGTGGGCAAATTCTATGACAACCTCGGAAGCATTATGGACCTGCACAAGTTTTAATGTCATGCTATCTATAACGTTGATGAGACGCACCCGAAAACATTGTAGCTGGAAAAGGAGTGAAGCAAGTGGGGTTAATCATATCTGCTGAAAGGGGGCAACTTGTCACTGCAGTGTACGGCATCAATGCAGTTGGTAGTGTCGTTCCACCTATGCTAATATTCCCACGGAAAAACGTCCGTGAGCATTTCACCAAAGGTGGCCCCCCAGGGTGTATTGGGGGTGCAAATTCAAGTGGTTGGGTCAACGAGGACTTATTCCTGGACTACCTGGACCATTTCATTCGCCACACGCGATGCAGCAAGGAAAATAAAGTTCTTCTTATCTTAGATAACCATGAGGCCCACATTTCTCTGGCTGCCATTGACATGGCTAAAGAAAATGGTGTAGTGTTACTGACAATGCCATCACATACTAGTCATAGGCTTCAACCTCTCGATGTGTGCTGTTTCAAACCTTTCAAGACGGCATATGCTCAAGCTATGGAAAACTGGATGCGATCAAATCCTGGCAAAACAATTACGATATATGAAATACCTGAATTTGTTGCCCATGCTCAGTCGCATGGCCTCACTGCAAAAAACATTTTGTCAGCATTTCAAAGTACCGGCATTTCCCCTTACAACCGGGATTTGTTCGACGAAACAGACTTTTCGCCAGCCACAGTTACTGAGCGAGATCTTTAACAAGATTTAACAAGATTGCCACCCAGAGAATTAACTCTAGGTGGCAGGTGGACAAGGAAGCCCTTTGGCTTATCGAGAGTCCGACCCTTTTATCTATGTGTATCCCGCCCGTCTGAGGTATGTGTCGATTTTATTTTTAAACATATTCACGCTACTAGCACCCACACAATCAGCAGGTAATCTGTTCCATTCATTTACAGTCCTTTGTGAAAATGAAAACTTTCTTATATCCAATCTACTCTGCTCCTTTGCCAATGTAAGTTCATGTCCTCTAGTCCTTCTATCTTTCTTAACTGAGAAAAAAATATTTCTATCAATATTTTCATAACCCTTCAATATTTTAAACACTTCTATCTGATCTCCTCTCAATCTCCTGGTCTCTAGTGTTGTTAAACCGCATTTTTTTAGGCGTATTTCGTAACTAAGATCCCTCAGTTTTGGTATCATTTTAGTTGCTCTCCTCTGCACTCTTTCTAGCATATCTATGTCCTTCCTGCGATATGGCCTCCACGCTTGAATACAATATTCTAAATGAGGCCTAACTATTGTTTTGTACAGCGGTATTATTAGCTCTTTTCCTTATACGTTATGTTTCGCCTAATTAATCCAAGGATTTGATTTCCCTTTGAAGCTGCAATTCCGCACTGCTCTGAAACCTTCATATCAGCACTAATGGTTAACCCTAAGTCCTTTTCTTTTAGAGTAGTACTTAGTACAGTACCCCCATTGTATATTCTACTTCTTCGTTCCCATGTCCTGTGTGGAGGCATTTACATTTCCCAAAATTGAACAGCATTTGCCACTTTTCAGACCATTTGATCAACCTGTCAAGATCATCTTGTAAATTCTGTCTATCTCCATCACTTTTAATCCTTCTAAACACTTTTGTATCATCCGCAAATTTCAACACCTTGCTTATTATTTCATCATCCAAATCGTTGATATATATTAAGAATAATATAGGACCTAATACTGATCCCTGTGGTACCCCACTCAATACTGATTTCCAGTTTGAAGCCTCCCCATCAACTACTACACGTTGTCTTCTGTCAATCAACCATTGTTCTATCCAGTTTATTATACCATTTCCTATGCCATGGGCCTTTAGTTTAAGCAGTAATCTTTGATGTGGTACTTTGTCGAAAGCTTTTTGAAAATCTAAGTAGACGATATCTACTGGTGATCCCTCATCTACCCACTTAGTGATGTCTTCCAAAAAACATAACATATTTGTTAAGCATGACCTCGCTTTAAAAAAACCATGTTGAGATGGGTTTATCAAGTTTTGTTTAACAAGAAAATCCACCATGTGATCTTTAATTAGTCTTTCTAACAATTTACAAATCACTGATGTTAAACTCACTGGTCTATAGTTCTCTGACTTGTTTCTCGAACCTTTTTTGAATAACGGTATAATGTTTGCTTCTTTCCATTCTAAAGGAACCACTCCCTCTTCTAATGACAAATTGAAAACTGTTGCAAGCGGTATGCTAATTTGTTCTACAATTTCCAATAGTAGTTTGGGTGGAATACCATCCACTCCAGGTGATTTATTATCCTTCATAGCCCTTATTTTCTTACCTACCATTTCCGGGGTTACAATTAATTGTCCTAAATAGTCTGAATCTGCCCCCTTGAACTTAGCCTCTGGTACTGGCAGTGAACTAATATCTTCCCTGGTAAACACTGAACTAAAGTACTCATTCAGGTCTTCTGCCATTAAGAATCCCTCTGATATTATATTTCCAGCACTATCTTCTAGAGGACCGACTTTATCTTGAACTTTCTGTTTGCTTCGAACATACGCATAACAACTCTTGCTGTCATGTTTTATATTACTAGCTAATTGTTGTTCATAGCTTCTCTTTGAATTTCTAATTTCAGCTGTAGCTTGGTTAAGTGCTTCTTTATAACTGTTGTAGTCTTCATCATTTCCAGTACATCTGTATGACTTCCACATCATTTGTTTGTACTTAATTTTTCTAATGGCTTCTTTCGATAAGTGTTTCTTTTTGGACCGTTTTCCTTGTTTTTTGAAGGGTACAAATTTATCGACTATGCACTTAATTTCACTCTTTAATATATTCCAGCATTCTGTTGCCGTCTTATTTTTCAGTGTGTTATTCCAGTCTATCTTTGCTAAATATTTCCTCATGTCCTTATACCTTCCTTTGTGGAAATTTCTCCTATACTGCTTTTTACTATTCCTTTCTGATTTTACTTTGATGATAAAATGTATCTGGTTGTGATCGCTACTCCCCAGTGGCTCACATATCTTGACATTGTCAACTAATTCATTCTGTGAGGACAAAACTATGTCTAACACATTCTCACCCCTGGTTGGTTCTAGCACATGTTGAGAAAGGAATGTATCTTGAACTAAAACTAAAAACTTGTGGTCCTCACTCCCCATACTCTGTAGAGATTTCCATTGTATATGCCCGTGGTTAAAATCCCCCATAATAATACAGTCCCGTTTGCTTACTTCCCTTATAGCGTTTTGTATTTTTTCATTCTCTTCTATGCTTATGTTTGGACTTCGATAAACTAACCCAACTGTTAACGTTGAGTTTCCTGTAACTATGTTACACCAAACAGCTTCTTCGCAATCTGCTTCTCTTTCTAATTTTATTTCATAAGCCTGAATAGATTCTTTAATATATAAAATAACTCCACCTCCCTTTCTTCCTATTCTATCTTTTCTAAACATTACATATCCTGTCAGTCCCAATTCAGCATCTGATATATCGGTGGTGGTCCAGGATTCGGTTATACCTATTATATGAGGGTCAATATCTTCTACCATAATGTTTAGTTCATTTCTTTTGTTTACTATACTCCTTGCATTTAAACAAACACATTTATATCCAGCTTCAGAAGAGTTTTCCACACTGTTATTTGCTGATTTATTTGTGCTGTCTTTATCTATGCCTCCATTTTCAGGCTTTTCTGTGAGTCCCCCCTGCGAATCTAGTTTAAATAGATACAACCTGTCCCACTGTCAACAGATCGCAGCAGGTTCTCTGAGAAAACTGCTGCCCCCTTTCCACTAAGATGGAGGCCATCTCTCATGTACATATCTTCCCTCCCAACAAAGTATCCCCATAAATCTGTGAATCCCACCCCCTCTTCGTCACACATCTGCTCAACTAATACGTTGATCGCCATCCTCTTACAGTTTCTATACGTTGCCCCCCTTCCTCCCATTACTGGCAAAATTCCTGACAGAATAACCTGTTCAACTCTCGTCTTCTGTAGCTTCCTCACTAACTGTCTATACCTCTGTACTATCGCAGTTGTTCCCTCCCTGTCTGCATTATTAGTTCCTACATGTACCAGTATAGACCCCCCCCTTGCCATGTCCCAATACCTTCTCTACCCTGTCAGTTACATGTTCAATCCTAGCCCCCGGTAAACAAACAACGATGTCCTTCCCCTCGCTCAGTGCCTTGTCCGTCTTTCTCATAATGGAGTCGCCCATAAACACCCTCTCTTTCCTCATTGCCCCCTCTATCACTGCCTTAGAATAGCTCCTTCTTCGGTTTGCATCTGTCTGCTTGTTGTCTTTCCCCCCTGTCGTCTTCTCTCCTGTCACATTCTCTTCCGATCCATTCTTTCCTGTCGCTTTTTCTCTTGTCACCTTCCCTTTTATCGACTTCTCTTCTATCACATTTTCTCTCACTTCCTTTCGTCCCTTCTTCGTTCGTCCCATCTCGTTTTCCTCTCTCCTCTCCCTTCCCATCTTCCCTCCCTCCTTCTCTACGGTCACTTTCTTCCCTGTCACCTTCACGCTTGTCACGTTTTCTGTTGTCGATTTTCCAATTTCTTCTCCTCCAATCACCTTCCCTCCTCTCAATCTCCTTTCCTCAGTTTTCTTGCCACTGCTATTCTCCTTCAGTCTTGCAGTATTATCACCTCTCTCCCTGTCGTCTCTCTCCATTCGACCTGCCTCCTTGCTAATTCCCATCTCCATTCCCTTCACAATATCTGTCAACCTAACTATCTCCTTCTGCAGACACTCCACCTTCCAACACCCAATGCACTGAAAGGTGAATCCTTCCTCCATGGTTTCTGCCCATGACTTCCCACAGCCGGACAATGCAAAATCTACCCAGCTGTGGCAGTGATCGCACACCAAGTGTCGCTTTGCCTTGACTTGCCGCTTGCAAGGCGCCATATCCCGATCAGAAATTATTTAATAACTTAACTAACTTAGTCTTTATAAAGACTGTTTCCTGTGTACTACAGCACACTTTAGGTTACAAATTTCAATTACACAGCCAACTATTTATCCTGACACGAACGCTAACATTACCGGTAGTGACCTAATTTAAATACAATCAATTACGTTACGTTAGGCTGCTTTATTTATTTAGGTTACGCCGCCCGACTATCGCCCTTGCTTAATTTTAACAACAATGCTACCTAATCAAAATATCTAGCAAGTACTGGCTTACACAGATATTATCTTATGTAAGTAGTTTGATGGTTGTTACTTTATCTCCTATATATTCTACCACATAATCAGGTTTGTTAAATCTTGTTTTCAAATTATCGAAGCCTAAGTGAGTTACCCTATTATCACTCACTATACTAAGGTATTCTAAAATACTATAACTAACTAACTTTAAGCACAACTGCTACTCAATATATGTTTATTGCAACTTTATGAATTATATTAAGGCAAGAATAATACTTATCAATCAGTAATTCCACTTGTTTATCAACTTTTCTGCACCACCAATTTCTACGATCTATCTCCGCCAAATACAGCCTAAGTTCAGACTTCCAGAGGATTTGGAGAGAAATGATCCAATTCCTGCTGAACAACTACCAGCTCCCCAGCCAGAACCGAGTTCTACTGCAACACCAGCTCCGGCTCAGCCAGGGCCAAGTAACCATTATGTATCGCCTGCTGATATTGTTCCGCTTCCAAAAGCTGGTCCACGAAAGGTTACCGACAGAGGTCGCAAGAGAGGGGATACAAAGATTCTAACCGATACTCCAGTACGTAATAGCATAGCACACGCACTAGCTGCTAGGCACACTAAAAAACGAAAGTCAAATCAACCAGTCAAACATAGAGCTAAAAAGTCCTTATTCAAAACCAGAGCAAGGAAATCTCCCACTCCATCATCTTCATCAGAAAGTGATACCGAAGTTGTGCCATTCATGGAAAGTGGTGAAAGTTATGCTGATGAGCCAGATTACCAAGTCATTGAAGGAAGGTGATTTTGCAGTTGTAAAATTTTTGTTGGCCAAATCACGCATTGTCCATTATATAGCGCGGGTTGACGTTATTGATGGAGACGAGTGTGAAGGTGTTTTTCTTCGACGATAATTCAGTCATCATCAGACAATATCTACATTCATGATTAATGATAAAGATGAAGCATCATTCCCTAAGAAGGACATCATCAAGAAGCTACCTGAGCCTCAACAGCTTGGTGGCACAGCTCGTCGAGCAGGAAAATTTACATTTCCTTGTGACTTCACACGATGGGATTTCCACTCGTCTCTTTACTAGGCATCATCGAACCTATCACGTATTGTGCATCACATAGCACAGGTTGACATTGTTGATTGGGACGAGTGTGAAAGTGTGCCTCAATATCACAGTCATTTTAAAATGTGTTAAAACACGGCATAATTCCATTTTAGGAATTGATATAGGGGCCTATGACCAAATAATCAGTGACATCATTAAAAAAGTTAGAACTGGAATATTTTGCTGATCATGGTTGACTTTTTCTAGTGGAGTGCTACTGGACCATGTTCTTAATATCTATTAATGGTTATTTTAAGTTTGGAATTAAATTGTTCACATTTTCCTTCACTGGGTAGTTGTTACATGTCTGTCCCAAGTCTCCGATTTTGTGGCCCAGCTGTCCTCAGCTATGGCCCAAGTCTCCCTGGATATGGCCCAACTCTCACCACTCCCAGGGAGAGTTGGGCCGGGATGACACCTTTCAACAATCACCTCCTCTTTCTACATGTGTGCCTGCATTTTTTCTACATGTGTGCCTGCATTTTGAATCAGCTGACACAGATTGTATATTATGGTCTGTACATATCACAACCGCAGGAAATGGTACTATGCCATGAATAGAGAGAGCACAATATGTCAAAATATAAAAAATGGCCCAACTCCCCCAAGCCTCCCCTACATTGCATGGCAGACTCGCGTATCTAGGAAACTTTTAACATGGAGAGCATAAACTTTTAACAAGATTTAACAAGATTGCCATCCAGAAAATTACTCTGGATGGCAGGTGGACAAGGAAGCCTTTTGGCTTATCGAGAGTCCAATACTTTTTATCTACATGTATCCCGCCTTTTTAAGGTGTGTGTCGATTTTATTTTTAAACATATTCACGCTACTAGCACTGCCACAATCACCAGCCCTACTACCGTATGCAAAGACGTTCATCGTAATCATTAGTCTGTCTCTGTTAATTAACGTGTTTATGTTGTATAAAGTTATTGTGTTTGCCTTGGCGTGTTATGCACGGTATGTGAACGTGTGGAGCGGTCGGTGGCACGTGCTCGAGACGTCCAGAAGCGAGGCAGCCGGGCCAGCGTGGGGTGATGATGATCTCTGTCATTTTTATCATCACACGTGTGGGATAGAAATAGTGCCCGGATTTAGTAACCTCACATAATAGTTTTCATTCACCCTACCTTCTACAATAGGGACTTCACTAGAAATTAGCACTTTTGTCAATTTAGATCACCAATATGTATCAGATTGAGCACTCAAATTACGTCTGCTCAAAAGAAATTGTAAAAAAACCGTTCTGTGGAGGCCTCCATAACAATGATATTGTGGAGGCCCCCTGAACAACGGCTCCCATCGGCGCGACTACAGGGGCAAGCTCGGTGGGAAGCTATATGGTTCTGCCTCCCTCCAGTAAAGCTATGCATGAATGTTGTTTTTTTGGCGAACCTGAAGGGAGTGCAAATGAAGGTTTTTTTGATAGCCTTAAGGTGGGTTTTTTAGCGAGCGTCAAGGTGTGCAATTGCAGGTTTCTGGTGAGCTTAAAACTTGTGAACGTCGCCGCGAAAAAATTTCAGCAGTAACCGTCTTCCCCGTCTTCCGATATTATCAGTCGAGCAGTCGAAAGCGGAGAAGTTGAAATTAAGACGGCCCGGCGGCGAAAAAAATTCAATAGCACACCCCTGCGTCTTCAGATGTCATGATCCAACGGAGTGATCCTCAAGCTCCGGTCCTTAGCTCCCCCAATATTAATTACATCATCGATGCACATCTGTCAAGGTAGGAATTTGGATTCAGGAAAACCAGAGGAAGACTATACGTTATTTTCTTAGTGCGCCAAGTCATATAAAAGACAAACGAACACCTGGTCCCACTGCATTCCAGTTGTGTCGTCTTGATACCGTTTAGAGAGATAGAAGAAGCTGAGTTCTATTAGGGTGGACACCACAATTACATCACTGATTGAAGCCATGTATGACAATGTTGAATGCGCAGTCATCATCAATGACCAATTGATACAATTCAAAGGAGAAACAGGAATAAGACGGGGTAGTCTGCTATCACCTATCCTGTTCAGTTTGTTCCTAGAGTTCGTCTTGGCTGACTTGAAGAGCTTATATAAATAGTTCAAACTAATATTACAGACCCTTTGCACTGGCGCTGTGACGAAATTAGTATTGGAGGGAACACTGAGCCTGACTTTTAGCACCACTCCGCTGACGGATCATGACATCGGAAGGAGGGCGGGGGTGTCCTGTTGAATATTTTTTCGCGGGAACGTTCCACATTTTTTAGGCTCACCAAAACGTATCCAATTGCACCCTCCTCGAGACTGGCCAAACACCCAACTGCGCCCCTTGATAATGACCAAAAATGTACAATTGCACTTGCCCTGAAGCTCTCCAATAAAACATAAACTGCACTCACTTAAGAACGGCCACAAATCTCAAAGACTGACCAAAAATCCAGTTCCATTTGTTTTGAAGCTCTCCAAAAAATTCCATCTGTAACCCCGAGTCTGACTAAAAACCTCCCATTGGGACTGACAAAAAAAAACTCCAACTGCACCCGTCTTAAATCTCCAACTGCACCCTCTTGAGACTGAAAAAAAACGACGAAAAACTGCAACGGCCTTTTTAAAGCTCATCATAAACCTTCAACTGTATCCCGTTGCCAAACTATTAGTAGACTAAGAAACATTAGTAGTCTAGATATGTTATAATCTATTTTCAAACAAAAGCATCTTAGTAAGATTGAAAGCCATATGCAGAAAATGCAGCGGATGTCAGAGAATAACAATAATATATAGTTTGACAGCATGTTATGGCAGGAGCATAACAGAGTTGCTACAAAATGCAAACAACCGAGCGCTTTGGAGGGCTGTGATCGCCAACGCCTGCGTCAGACAGAAGAATAACCTGCCTGTAACAATCTTCGGCACAGAAGCCTAGATCCTACCGTCACAACATACACAGTGTCTTGAGATTGTTGAGATGCGTTGCCTGCGAGCTCTCAGAGGTGTTACCAGGGCAAACAGACTACAAAATAACCATATACAAGAGGATTCATTCATTATCTCACATGGTACCAAACATAAACCTTCGGTGCTTTGGGCACGTTTGTCTTACACCAAAAAGACCTTGTTAACATAGCTTTCAAGCAAGACTTTGAAGCACAAATAAAAATAGAAGGTCGCGGAAGAGGGGGAGCGACCAAATCAAACATGACACTGGACTTTCCTTTTGAGTACTGCCTTGTACTATATTATATCAACATGGAATCGACGTTGCAAAAATTAACAAATCTACTGGTGTATATTTCTGGTCAGAAACCCTAAATGCAAGAGGTCAGAAATTATGTAATATTTCTAGCCAATGCAAAACCAGCACGACATTCACATGATCCAAAGCTGCTCAGTTTCTGAATATAGTACACCTATTTAATTATTTTATTTTATTTTTTTGAATTTATACATTTTGCTTTATCACTAGATATCAATACCATGCCTTTTTGTGACCCGCTGTATATCAAACACGAGGCAGCACGTCGTATAGCACTGCATATCAATACATGAAATAAAATAAAACACAATTTGCCTCTGCAAACTGCATACTCATATCACCAACATGTGTCGTGTAGAAATTAAGCCATGTAGCGCATCACATTAAGCAGCATGTGGAAAAAACACACAAAAACAAAATCATCCTCCACTTTCAACATGAATTCCATTGAGGTATATATTTTAAGTCGGTGACTGGATGACTATTACGGACAACAAGTTACGTCATGCCCGGCGTCATGCAACCCTGCTTCATTATGTCTAAGCCGTAGACAAAAGGTTTTGTCAAAACTGTTCATATACGGAATCGTCGGAAACACACACCATTTGATCAAACGTTTTCAAACAAACCATACAGATTTATGCTTGCAGAGTTACTTTGCTAGATTTATAGCTATCCTCTGTGCAGCTACTCTTTTTTTCATTCACCACTTCTGTGCGGATGATCTATGCATTGTACGGTATTTCTGGATACAATTCATGGAACATTATGATGTCACGCTTTCCTGTAATATAAAATAAACAAAATAACCTATCTATGACAATACATTTACAACTAATGCGAATAAGGTACTCACAATTTGGATTACTTTCCATGATTATACTGTTGCAATGCTATTATTAATTATGATATTATTTACTAGCAGCTGGTACGAGACAATAGTTTTGCTGCCGTTAATGCAACTATTATAATACCACATTGCATAATAAATTTGGTTAACCTGTCCTCAATAGTCACCCCTACCTCTTAGCCTTACCTTCATCAATTTTCTTTAGGTATGGGTACACCCGGGTAACCTCTGCAGCTCCCAGTGGTGTCTGGTAGCGCGAGAGATTCATCTCTGCCGAGTGCCCCATATGTTTATAAAACAACATTCGTTCATTCGCTTCCACATCCATGCCAGCATAGAGCGTGCTTGACCTATTTTGGTTGCGGTGAGTCTGCTCGGATTCTGCACCTTTATTGCGATGGATACCTGGTGCACAGTATTCCAACCGCTTACGTGACCATCGGAGTTGTGTGTGTGCCTGCGAAGAGGTACTCATTCGACACTTTCACGCCTGCTTCACGTCGCACATCTGTGTCGTTCAGCAACTCCATTGCTCTTATGGTTATTCCCTTTTCCTGTTTGGTAGGTGATAAGATCTCCTTAAAAAAGGCGCTGATCGACTTCGTCGAGATCAGTTGCATGTGTACTCTGTCGTCCATGATCCCTCCACAGCATCCTGCCACTCCGACTGCAGAAGGCGTGCTGGTTCTTCGCTCCTTCGTGCATTGAACATAGTTATTCTGCTGGCGACAATATCCCTGAGCACAAGAATTCATGCGTGTCCCACATAATATGCTCGTCCGACAAGATCTCTGCAGTAGTAATATACTTAGCGGGGACGCAATCCGTTTTTCCGTCGGATGAAGAGGAAGGTCAAAGGTCAAGGTCAAAGGTCAATGTCAAATACAAGGGTGTAGGTCAAGGTCAAATACCCGTATGTAGGTCGAAGTCAAAGGTCAAGGTCAAAGGTCAAATACCCGGATATAGGTCAAGTGGCCCCCTCTCGAAATTTTTGGAACTATAAATAGCGCCCCCTGGCGGATTTTTGGGGAACATAAATATCACCCTGTCGGATAAATAGTGAACTACAAACAACAGTGGTGCCACCTTACGGACAAGGGTTGAACTAAATGTAGGAGTACTGCCTAATTTGGTGCGTCTTATTTATGAAAATTGGCGCCCCTTGGCGGATAGGTTACGAACTGAAAGAGGAGTACAAATAACTCCCCCTGCCGGATTTCAGTGAACCAAATCGATACTGCTTAAGTTCGTGTCTCTTGTTTCTTTTTTCTCTTTTTACTATAAAAATAGGTCAAAGACGTCATTAAATAGGTCAGTGACGTCGCTAAATAGGCCATTGCGCATGCGCAATGGTGTCTTTTCTTATGTCCCATAGGTTGTCGACCGTTTGTTTAGGTGTAGGCCTCTCCTAGCCTATACATTTACAACTTTAACATAGGTCCAAACCTGACGAATCGGTAGAGAACTAGTAAAATAAGTCAAATTATGTCATTTCTCGTTACCATACAGATTAGACCTTGTTTTGAACTTGCGCATATGTAATGTAATTCCATAATTTGGTCATCAACAGTGACATCATTAAACTATAAAATGCTACGCGCAGTAATTTTGTACGCGAGGTGAGTTGGTTATAAAGGTAGTGCTTTGGTTATCCATTGTTTTGAGCTTTCGCGCTTGAATATAACTCCATCATGTGACGTCATGGTCAATGACGTCGTGTTATAGCGAGTGGAAAATTCCCCTGTAAAATTTCATTCTAGAAGTTTCTTTGGTAATATTTTCAGCACACTACAAAACTGACGCTACTGTCTGGACTTGTTTGTTTGTTGCGGGCGCGAGCTCGCTCGCGTCCTGTATAACGTCAAAGCTATCATAGTCATTTGGTTAGCCGTCCTTTGTAAGAACTTTATTAGAAAATTCAATCACGACCTTCAGAGTAAAATCATCGTTCACTACACTACAGGCATATCACGCTATAAGCAAACTGGTATGAACCGGTAACCAAGCCCAAGGCTCTATGTGTTAGAAAAACATCCGTGTATTTGTCCTGTGTTAAAACATAGGGAATATAAAACAGTTACTTAGGTTAAACAGGTAGTTCTTTGGTTAGCCATTGTTTTGATCTCTCGTCACAAAAGAGTATTAGCTATTCTCATAGGTTAGAAATTTCGTCTTCATTCGGGTTAATCTCGCGAAAATTTAAACAACAACCTCCAAGGTGGTTGTTGTATAAATTTTCGCGAGATTAACCCCAATTTTTTTTCTCTATCTAACCTAATTAGATGTTTTTACCTGCTAGTTGGCGCTATCATGTGACGTAGTACTTCGATTATCCACTAGGGGGCGCTACTCCGGAAGTGACATCGTACCGGAAGTTACTTGACTGTCATGGCAGCCTCTACTAGGGACGGTACGTCGGAAGTGACGTCGCACCGGAAGTTACTTGAATGTCATGGCGACCTGTCATGGTGGCTTCTATGGTTCCACCATTTCCGGAAGTGTGTCAACGAATAGAGATCTATCATGGCCGGTAGATGGACGCCATCGTGTGGGGTAGTACTCCGATTATCCACTAAGGGGCACTACGCCAGATGTGATGTAATTCCGGAAGTTACTTGATTGTCATGGCGGTCTCTACTATGGGCCTTTACGGCGAAAGTAACGTCGAACCGGAAGTTACTTGAATGTCATGACGACCTGTCATGGCGGCCTCTACGGTTTCACCATTTCCGGAAGTGTGTCGACGAATAGAGATCTGTCATGTCCGGTAGATGGCGTTATTCTGAGTAGTTACATTGCTATCCGTTGGGGCCATCATATGTCGCCTGTCTCATGAACGTGCACAGTTTTTGTGTTAAGGGAAGTCACGTGATGTACGTTCGGTCTGATTGGTTATGCAAATGAGATGACGCCGAAAACGTGTGTATATACCGTGCTTCCGACGATTCTGGTCTTTCCTTTTTCGACTCTCGAGAAGGTCGTATCGTATCTGGTCGCTCACACTATTATAAAATATGGAATTGTTACGTTGAAAAGACGGCTGCTTCATATACATGTTTTCCATTAAAAGAAGCCATACCTCATACGAGTCCTATGGTCGCCTCGTTGGACGTGAATCCGAACAGATGATCGTCTCTTGACATGAAGGTATGTGATGTTTGGCACTTAAAACTCAAAATGTCGTTGTATGTCTTTACGATACATCGTGTTGACGTTTATCATGGAGAAAATGCCCTATCTTTTAACATGGGGAAACTTCCTATCCTTTAACATGGAGAAAATGGCCTATCGTTTAACATGGAGAAAATGGCCTATCCTTTAACATGAGGAAACTTCATATCCTTTAACATTCAATTCGTGCAACGTGTTGGGCTAAGTTTAGTGTTTTGTTTGTGCAACTTTGTTGTCAGTGATATGAAGAAAAGTTAGTTGCGTCTTGATGACTATGAAAAGTAAAAACAAACAAACACACTCATCCATAGCATAAACACGATTTTATTTGAATATTCCCCATATGATCTCTCTTGAACACTGTTCCTGTGGATTGCATGTCCCACGCGAACCTGTTTTTGTCGCAAATCGGTAATACTAATATGGTTCCCAACGTGTGATTTGCAAAGGTGTCGCCGAATGAGCTGCGCGCCGCGATGATGCAGGTCGTCTACAATTCCGATGACGATCGCTGTCAAATGGAATGCTGGTTTCCTTTGACATGTCGTCGTCCACTGACGCTGTCTGCATGTAAAGCCAACGATCCGAGTTCCCAACTAAATCCATTGGCGTGTTGACGTCCTTGGGACCACGTGCGAAGGTTTCACATCCCACCGGTTCAAACGACTTCCGTTTTCTCAACACGTCGTTCACGAGATCTACAATGTTACTTCCGGGAACCGCCTTGTTTCTGTACATCATCTCGCCGCGATCGTTCCAACTTACTGCACCTTTCATTTTATCGAGTAGTCTTCATACTTTCAGCTTTATAGTTTTTGGAACGCTGTCGATGATTTCGTTTTCGATGCTCTCCTTTTCGACTACTTCATTTTCGTTAGCAGGTTGCACTTTGTTTTCGACTTTGATGAGAAATTTATCGATGACCACACGCACGGGTTCTTGGATACGTTTGTCGGAAAGATCATTGTACCGACTCAATACCTGGTTATACAACTCAACTTTTTCCCTCTCGTGTATATCACTTCGATCTAATATGCCTTGTATTTCGTTGTCGAGTCGTCGCAGAACACTTTCGATAGGATTAATCAAAGGACGTTGCGGTTGAATGTTTTCCAAAATATGGGGATCGACCAGGGCCATCTTCTTTGTATACTCCATGGTCACCTGAGATGGAGACGGGAATGTCGAGCTTGTTGATGGAACCGTAGGTACATGTGTTATGGTGGGCCCCGAGACAAGTAAATCCAGTGACGTGGTGTTTGTCGATCGTCCACCGTGAATGCAGGCAATGTGCCGTTTCAAGTTGTCCCGACGTGAAAAATGTCTCTTGTAATTTGGGCACTGGAACGGTGATGGTGTGGGCTTGTTGGCAGCCAGTAGAATAGTCGATGAGCTCATGGTGCAGGTGTTTGTGGTTCAAATGCAAGCAATGAAATGAATGGCGAGATGAATTGTACGCACAAAAATACGAAAATGTTACCACGGTAACATGTTGAAAACATAAAATGTTAGAAAAGCGACGAAGGGAGGGCGTGAGTGAGTGAGTTAGGGCTTGTGTGATTGAATGAGTGCGTGAGTGAGTGAATGCGTGAGGGCTTGTGTGAGTGAGTGAATGCGTGAGGGATTGTGTGAGTGAGTGAATGAGTGAGGGCTTGTGTGAGTGAGTGAGTGAGTGAGTGCGTGAGGGCTTGTGTGAGTTAGTGAGTGAGTGAGTGAGTGAGTGAGTGAGTGAGTGAATGAGTGAGTCAATTCGTGAGGGCTTGTTTGAGTGAGTGCGTGAGGGCTTGTGTGAGTGAGTGAGTGTGTGAGTGAGTGAGTGAGTGCGTGAGGGCTTGTGTGAGTGAGTGCGTGAGGGCTTGTGAGTGGGTGAGTGCGTGAGTGAGTGAGTGAATGCGTGAGGGCTTGTGAGTGAGTGAGTGAGTGAGTGAGTGAGTGAGTGAGTGAGTGAATGCGTGAGGGCTTGTGTGAGTGATTGAGTGATTAAGTGGGTCAGGGCTTGTGTGAGTGAGTGAATGCGTGTGGGCATGTGTGAGTGAGTGAGTGAATGCGTGAGGGCTTGTGTGAGTGAGTGCGTGAGGGCTTGTGTGAGTGAGTGAGTGAGTGAGTGAGTGAGTGAGTGAGTGAGTGAGTGAGTGAGTGAGTGAGTGAGTGAGTGAGTGAGTGAGTGAGTGAGTGAGTGAGTGAGTGAGTGAGTGAGTGAGTGAGTGAGTGAGTGAGTGAGTGAGTGAGTGAGTGAGTGAGTGAGTGAGTGAGTGAGTGAGTGAATGCGTGAGGGCTTGTGTGAGTGAGTGAGTGAGTGAGTGAGTGAGTGCGTGAGGGCTTGTGTGAGTGAGTGCGTGAGGGCTTGTGAGTGGGTGAGGGCTTGTGTGAGTGAGTGAGTGAATGCGTGAGGGCTTAAGACAATGAGTAAGGTTCCCAACGTATGCATTGCATTACACTATGAAAAAGACACAAGATGAGGTTTGCACAGTTTATTTGTGAACAACACAAACGTATTTACATGTCACACTCCATAACTACAAGAACCAGAGATTAGACATTGATACAGAGTCTTGCAAAGTTTAATCGTGTACAAGACAATACCACACCTCACTACTTCAGTCTTGCCTGCCATACGGCGAGGAGCCCTTGTGGGTCCAACAAAGTCGGTTCGGATACTTGGTTACGGTATTGTTCCAGACAGTCAACCAGTCTTTAATCAACCTCATCCTCCATTAGTGTCAGAACCATTTGTTTCATAGTGTTTCGCCACTGTTTCGAAACGGAATCTTGGAACCAACACTTGATACTACACTTGGATAGTGTCGTCTTGAGAGTTCAGCGTGACATCGTTAGGAGCGGAAGTTGGCACATCGACCGTGTCGGCAGAAATTGTGACATCGGCAGAAGCGGAAGTTGGTACATCGCAGAGCCTAGTGTACCAGATGTCCTCGCCCTCTGGTTCCGTCGGAACGGAAGGACGGTTGGTCACCGGCATGATGGGTCGGTTCGTTGGC
The DNA here is from genome assembly GCA_020002185.1 of Paraescarpia echinospica. Taxonomy (NCBI): domain Eukaryota; kingdom Metazoa; phylum Annelida; class Polychaeta; order Sabellida; family Siboglinidae; genus Paraescarpia; species Paraescarpia echinospica. The sequence continues at coordinate 34,311,198 of CM034534.1, read as the reverse complement.
TCGTCCTCATCGCTCGAGTATGCCGCATCGGAAGGTCGGTAATAGGGTATGTTCAACATCCTGATGTTAGGCGTGATGTCGTCGTAATACGGATGACGGTCCGACTGGTAGAACTCCGCGCTTATATAGTTAGTGAATGTGCCGAAAAGTCACGTGGGCGTGCCGAACGAGCACGGACTGCAGAGTAGAAAATACACATTAACGGGCTGTAGAGTAGAAAATACACATTCACGGGCTGTAGAGTAGATCAGACTTGCACAGCGAATACCAGTTCAAACCAGTTTGCAAACAGGCAACCATCTGAAGTAAGTTCAACTCTACTATGTAAAGACTGTCGTCGTTTCTCCTTGCACTGCTTGGGTGTGTTCAGCAGTGGAGTCAGTCGCTTGGAGGGTCGATATTTGCCGCAACAGGGGAGAAGAGGGAGAAGTATCGAGAAATGCAGCAATACGCTCCTTTTCTTGCCGCTGAAACAGTGAAGGAATGAGTTCAATAATGAATTGTCAATTGATGTGTATAAGAGAAATATAATATTATGCTCTTTGTAGCAGGCTTTGACTTAGAACAAGACCTGAATAGCATTTGAATACTATGAGAAATTGAAACTTACTATTAGCTCTTCAAGTTGTTCTTTACGCTGCCGCTGCTTGTCTTGCTTCCTTTGGCAGTAGCCCTGCTTCACATTAATGTTCCAACTCCCTTTACAACTGAAGGTACTGCCACACATATAGCAGGCATAACGAGGCAAAAGCTTCCGACGTTTCGTCGGAGATGAAGACGTCGGGTTGACGGTTGGATTGGTTGACGGAGCTGGTGACAGAGACGAAATTGTTTTGGTCGTCGAACTGGTCGTCGGACTAGTCGTTGAACTGGTCGCTAGTTGTTGGTCCGGTTTGATTGTTGGGGTCGAGAGGTCGAGTGGGCCCGTAGCCGGAGAAGGCTGCACCTTCGGTAACAAACTCTCTTGTCGGACGTTATCACTAGTCATGTTGTTCATCTTCCAAAATGTAAGATATAATGAACAAAAAAAACAGACGCAGGCCTTTTATAACAGTTCGACAGAACATAAAGGTCACGTGGGCGTGCCGAATGAAGACGAAATTTCTAACCTATGAGAATAGCTAATACTCTTTTGTGACGAGAGATCAAAACAATGGCTAAATAAAGCACTACCTGTTTAACCTAAGTAACTATTTTATATTCCCTATGTTTTAACACAGGACAAATACACGGATGTTTTTCCAACACATAGAGCCTTGGGCTTGGTTACCGGTTCATACCAGTTTGCTTATAGCGTGATATGCCTGTAGTGTAGTGAACGATGATTTTACTCTGAAGGTCGTGATTGAATTTTCTAATAAAGTTCTTACAAAGGACGGCTAACCAAATGACTATGATAGCTTTGACGTTATACAGGACGCGAGCTCGCTCGCGACCGCAACAAACAAACAAGTCCAGACACGTCTCCAGGACACAGTAGCACACAGTAGCGTCAGTTTTGTAGTGTGCTGAAAAAATTACCAAAGAAACATCTAGAATGAAATTTTACAGGGGAATTTTCCACTCGCTATAACACGACGTCACTGACCATGACATCACATTATGGAGTTATATTCAAGCGCGAAAGCTCAAAACAATGGATAACCAAAGCACTACCTTTATAACCAACTCACCTCGCGTACAAAATTACTGCGCGTAGCAGTTTAATGATGTCATACAGGGTGCGCGCGCTCACGCCCGCAACAAACAAACAAGTCCAGAATGTATGTATCTATACCTGTCCCTACAATCACTGCCCTTGGCATATATGTGCAAGTTCAAAACAAGGTCTAACCAAACCACTACCTGTATAACCAACTCACCTCGCGCACAAAATGTCTCAAAGAATGTTACATGTTCAGGAATCACTTCACGTCTGCCATTAATAACATACATGGGTACGCAAAAATTGACAAACAACTCTTTGTTAATACAGGAAGAAGTCGACGTATGCAAGTAATAAGAGACATTGATAAGCAAAAATTTACAAACAGGGAGATGGACAGGTCGTAGATCTGTATGGTAACGAGAAATGATCTCTACCGATTCGTCAGGTTTGGACCTATGTTAAAGTTGTAAATGTATAGGCTAGGAGAGGCCTACACCTAAACAAATGGTCGACAACCTATGTGACATAAGAAAAGACACCAAGCAGTATCGATATTGGTTCACTGAAATCCGGCAGGGGGAGTTATTTGTACTTCTCTTTCAGTTCGTAACATATCCGCCAGGGGGCGCCAATTTTCATAAATAAGACGCACCAAATTAGGCAGTACTCCTACATTTAGTTCAACCATTGTCCGTACGGTGGCACCACTGTTGTTTGTAGTTCACGACTTATCCGACTGGGGTGCTATTTTAGTTTTAAAAAATCCGCTAGGGCGCCACTTGACCTACATCCATATATTTGACCTTTGACCGTTGACCTTGACCTTTGACCTTGACCTACATCCGGGCAATTGATATTGACCTTGACCTTTGACCTTCCTCTTCCTCCGACGGAAAAACGGATTGCGTCCCCGCTAAGGGACCTATATTACTACTCTCTGCCACCTTACATATTACGCAGTCTCTCACTCTTTTGACGTCATCTTCGTCAGGAAGCTCTTCCGGCCTTCGTATGATCTTCTGTCGATTCAGGCTTAGAGCATACGTGGCGTTCCCAAACAAAACATCGTGGTTCAATTCCAGTACTTCGATGAACCTGGAAACTTCTTCCGCTTTTTCGTCTTCCTCGACAACCAGATGTGACACCTTGACGATTTTTGCGGCTTTTTTGATCAAATAAAACAAAGCGGTTTTCAGGCGTGCCTTGATGTCACTTTCCCCTTTCTTTGTGGTATTCAGAACTGCTTGTTCAAGCACATCAACATTTCTTCTCAAAAGCATGTCTGCTGCTGACATGGAAGCAGTAGTCGACATTGTCGGGTCTATGTCCCATATTCTTCTTAAGTCTGCGAACAGAGTTGCCAGCTTCCTCATGTCGCACATCACCGACTTCCTTACCTCTGTTTTTTTAATCTGTTTCTACAGAGGTTTCTGATAGAACATCTGTCCCATGCACTGCAATTATCTTAGGATCTGTCTGGCAGATCTCCCCTACCTCATCAGACTGGAACCTACAGAGGACTTCCTCCTTAAATTCTGGGTTCGCTAATGTCGAGATCAGGGAACGGCACTCCCGTTGCAACTGCAGTGGTCACAGTGGTTTGAGTTCGGGTAAATTCCCATATTTTAAATACGCACATCTAAATCCTGTTCTCAAGAAGACTTCTCTGCCAAAAGATGATTTAAAAAATTATAGGCCAATTTCTAATCTTAGCTTTGTTTCTAGGATACTTGAGAAAGTCGTAGCAAGCCGTCGAAGGTGTCATATTAGCTCAACTTGTTTATCCAGTGTGCTCCAATCAGCATACAAACAATTTCATTCTACAGAGACTGCTCTCCTAAAAATACACAATGACGTTATATAAAACATTGATCAAGGCAAAGTAACTGTACTTACCTTGCTTGATCTGTATGCCACCTTTGATACCATTGATCACAACACTCTTGTCAAACGTTCATCAATATGGTATGGCATATCTGGCAAAGCTCTGACCTGGTTTTCTTCATATCTAACCAATATACATCAATGTATAAAGATAGATAATTACTTTTCAACCTCACTCCCCACTTCATGTGGCATTTCTCAGGGTTCCGTTCTTGGGCCTTTGCTTTTCACTCTCTACACTACGTCACTCAGCTCTGTAATCCAAAGTCATAACTTGGATCATCACCTTTATGCAGAAGACACACAGATCTACATTTCCTTGGCCACGCCCGATACAAGTCACTCTCTAAACCGACTCAACGCTTGTCTCCAAGATGTTTTTTCATGGATGACCGATAGTAAATTAAAGTTAAATGCAGACCAAACTGAATTCCTTATCATTGGTACTCCAATGCAGCGAGAAAAACTTAATGACTTTTTTCCAACATGCATCCTGAATCAAAATATCACACCAGCAGCATCAGTACGGAATCTAGGAGTGACCTTTGATTGCGACTTCAATTTCAGACAACATATATCCCAAACGTGCCGTTGCTGTTTTTATCATATCCGTGATCTTCGCCACATTCGCCAATATATGTCGCTTTCTGTCGTTAAGACTATCGCAACAGCTCTTGTTAGCAGCAGATTAGATTATTGCAATTCCCTCCTTAATAATATTGCTATCAAGGATATTGCAAAACTACAACGAGTCCAAAATTGTTTAGCAAGGGTAGTCACACAATGTCCTCGATTCTCCCGCTCGGTACAACTTCTAAAATCACTGCATTGGCTCCCCGTGCGATATCGCATTACGTTTAAGATCTGCACAATCACCTACCACGCCCTTTCATCCAAATAACCTAGTTATTTACACTCAATGCTCACACCAGCTAGACAAGCCAGACAACTTCGGTCGTCTAGTTCGAAGTTGCTATCTGTTCCTAGAGTTAAGACAAAGGCTGGAACTCGAGCTTTTTCAGTTGCCGCGCCAACTAAAAGGAATTCGTTTGCCGTTAATGTTAAATCAGCAGAAAATATTGTTACATTTCGTCGTCACCTCAAAACCTATCTTTTCACTGAGCTCGGATTGTCTGAGGATATTGGCGCGTAAGAAGTTATTTGTTATTATTATTATCATGCTGACACTGTTTTTGTGATGCCACAAGTATCGACTATAGTAGAATCCATTGCAACTGTTGCACATTTTCGCGGGCAGTGATCAAAGGTATATTATATTAAAGTACTGTATAGAAACAACTGCTGAAAAAGTCACTATTATTTATCAAGTAGCACGTGTTTCTATAGTGTGGTGTTTACTATCATAGTTGAAATTATTGCCCTCAGTGTTTTTTTACCAACAGTAAATATGAAAGAATAAATTAATTTTAATATTAATACCAATAATATAATAATAATACGTACTTTGTCGGTGTCGGCGTCGCCCTAGCGCTGGGCGGAGGACACCGACTCGTCGAAGCGACGAAAGCACGTGTCAAGGTCGTACTCGACGATCTGGTACACGTTGTCGACGCCGAGTCCCTGCTCCAGATACCATCGCAGTAAGGGGGTGGCGAGAAGAATTTTAGAGGTCGTGTTCTTCGGCGTAGCGACACATGAACGGACTGAGATCATCGCGAGTGACGTAAGTGTTCTTGAAGACGGGCTGCATCTCGGCGAATCTATCGCTCAGGTCTTCCTGCATGACGATGTCACATTCTACGAAACCGAACAGGGTACCGTTGCGCACGCCTCCAAGACCTGTGCCTACGTGAGCTTCCCGAGTGGTCGACGGGGAAGCTCCAGAAAGAAGGCCGCCTCGTTCTTCTTTACCTCTCTCCACTGACACTCCCACATCTCGACGACGGTAACGAAGCAACGAAGGTATGCTATGATGGCGCCCATCTCGGCGTACAGTTGAGTCATGGGTTTACCGTTGACCAAGTTCGTCTCCTTCCCCGTGCACGGACAACCGTGGAAGAAGCACCCTTGGAACTGGTACGCCGCCCTTGTTTCCCGGCACCACCCGTCGACCAGGTACTTGCCTACGCGCTTCTCACGACCGTTGACCCGGTGACGTATGTGTAGACTCGTCCGCGCGGTTTCCCATGTCAGCCAGTGCACGGCCATACGACCGTGCCGGTGCATCGGCTCCGGGCGAAAGGAGGTCTCCTCGCGGCGTCGCGTGTACCAACCCGTAGGCATGTCTTAGGTGAGAGCCTAGAGATGCAGGGCGTTCGCATCATACCCAACGATAGAGCGACACATCTGTGCCGTGTTTTGTGAAGGTATTCTTGGAGATTTGTCTCGATAGCGTTAACATCTACTATGAGGGTTCGGTGTTTTATGTCACGAGTTCTCATCATGCTGAATTATGAGGGTCGTTTGCGAACACAAATACAAGGAAACGTGCGTTTCAGAACTTAGCGTGGTTGATTAGTTTTTCTCGGGGTGGCTTAGGGGATATTTCTCGATTCGATCTAGAGTTGGAGATTAACCACAGTTCGAGAGGGGGAGTGTTGGAAATGTTTCCCACGTAAGATGGAGTTAGAGTTGCAGATTTGTTGTGGTTTGACAGCGCAGCGCTGCAGATTGTTTTTGCAGTAGCTTTAATATTTTCCCCGGAGTCTCAATTTAGTTACGTCGCGATTTCTTTCAAGTGGAACTCTTTTGCCTCAGCGTGGGAGTGCGCAAGCCGGCCTATCTGTTAACTCATGAAGTCATATATACAAAATTGCATCATTTGATCGTGGTGAATACTATATTATTTTATAGCCGATGGAACCGAGGGGCGAGACATCTTTAACATTTTCATCATCACCATCACCACCACCATCATCGTCTTCATCATAACCACCATCATCGTCATCATAGCCATCATCATGTTCAAAACATCATCGTTTAAACGTTGTCGTAGTATCTGTAGTCGTCATCACCTTACATTGGCGTACCTTAAAAACGAAATGCAACGTGCTGCACCAAATTGAAACAAAGAATTGCAGTCAGGTCAGGACCGTCAGTTCATCAAGGTCGACTGCCGAGGACAAGTCCAACTTATCGTCCAGGGTCATGAGTTTTTCCGCCACATTGTGTACATCTGTGATTGGTTTAGTTCTGTCAGCAGCCGGACGACGGACACAGCCCGCTTGCTTTTGTCTTTTTCTGTGCCATCTATCCAATTAGAAACAAATAGCATGCCAGTGAGTGCTATATTAGGCTGAAAACAACCGGCAAATGACAACTAGTATTGTAAACTAATATCGACAATGAGTATCAGATTAGGTAACAGCACATTGGAACACCATCCGCTTATGACAGGCGAATCAATCATACAAAAAATTACACAATATTTAAAAGCGATTCCATAGCATGCGCTACAGACGTATATCAAGCTTTTTTAAGAAAAGGGTGTCTTTTTCTCAACTTATATAAAAGACGACTACCTAATCAATGGCGGATTGGGAGAACTGATAAAAACAAACAATTTCTGTATCATTCTGCAAGTAGAACTACTAACAATAGTGTTCACAGTGTGTACAATGTATGAACATTCTGCAAGTAGAACTACTAACAGTAGTATTCACAGTGTGTACAATGTATGAACATTTATCCAGCTCACCTATTCCCATTATTGCAGTTTAGCTAAAATTGATATTTAGACTTCTACATGTTTTTCTTGAAGGATTACATCTTTTAGGCTCATCAAATCGAACTCCACAGGTTTTATGGTACCCATAAAGACTTCACACGACGAAGGGTCTCTTTCCGTCCCAAAGCTCCACAAGTTTCCTTTCAGTCTAAGTAGCTAGAACTACCATGTTGCTTGAAAACATCGCTCATAATATTTGTAAAACAAAGACAATATAATAATGTCTATTACATACGAAGATTCCTTGAAATGATTAATTAGAAATAAAACTTAATATATTAGTTGAGTTCGGGTGTTGGGTATTATACATGTTAAGTTGTCGGACCAGTTCGTCTCAAATGTAGTGCCCGTTAAAACAGTAAGGAAACAATCGGGGAAGATGATCTAAACTAGTTAAGAAAAGGTTTGCTCCGAACTCATTGCGTCCCTTTCATTACGTTCCGTTTACGTGTCACCTATTTTATATTATTATTTCTTATAATTTCATCTACAATTTTGTTCCCATCAAAACAGTGAAAACATACACAAGGAATTATCGCATAAGAAATATTATAAACGAGTAGTTTCCAGTCTTTCTTCTAGATCCGCATCTATACTACAAGATGTTTACAATTACACGGTGTACCGGGCGGAGGCTGTGCCAGTTTTCTGACTTTCTCTTCTGCTGCCAGTTTCTCCCGTTCTGCTCGTTCTAGGCCTACTCGGTCATGCTCTGAACTATTCTTGAGTTCTGAGTATGTTACTTGTATATTGTTGATAAATTATTTTGTATCGTTATTAATTATTTTGATATAGAGCCTACTATTTATGTATTTAATAAGTATTTACCAGTTTTCTTCTTTATGTTTAAAATTACAGAACAAAATGATATCTTTTTATTTGTCACTATATAGTATACATAAAATAATATACATTACATAAACATTACAACTGATTGTATATATTAATTAAATATAATCATAGACAAATAAGTATAATAGTAGGCCATATTGTTGATGATAACAATTGGTTTAACCACAGTATATTACAAGTTAATTGGTTTGTCATAGTACAGTAAACCTCTTTTAAGTCGGATTCGCCTAAGAGTCGGATTTAACAAGATTTAACAAGATTGCCATTCAGAGAATTAACTCTAGATGGCAGGTGGACAAGGAAGCCCTTTGGCTTATCGAGAGTCCAATCCTTTTATCTACACATATCCAGCCCTTCTGAGGTATGTGTCGATTTTATTTTTAAACATATTCACACTACCAGCACCCACACAATCATCAGATAATCTGTTCAATTCATTCACAGTCCTTTGTGAAGATGAGAACTTTCTTACATCTAATCTACATTGCTCCTTTACTAATGTAACTTCATGTCCTCTAGTCTTTTTATCTTTCTTAACTGAAAAAAACATATTTCTATCAATATTTTCATAACCATTCAATATTTTAAACACTTATATCTGATCTCCTCTCAATCTCCTGGTCTCTAGTGTTGTTAAACCACATTCTCTTAGGCGTTTTTCATAACTAAGATACCTCAGTTTTGGTATTATTTTAGTCGCTCTCCTCTGTACTCTTTCTAGCATATCTATGTCCTTCTTGCGGTATGGCCTCCACGCTTGTATACAATATTCTAAATGAGGCCTAACTATTGTTTTGTACAGCGGTATTATTAGTTCTTTTTCTTTATATGCTATATTTCGTCTAATCAATCCAAGGATTTGATTTCTTTTTGAAGCTGCAATTCCACACTGCTCTGAAACCTTCATGTCAGCACTAATTGTCAGCCCTAAGTCTTTTTCTTTTACAGTAGTATTTAGTACAGATCCCCCCATTGTATATTCTACATATTCGTTCCCATGTCCTGTGTGAAGACATTTACATTTCCCAAAATTGAACAACATTTGCCACTTTTCAGACCATTTGATCAACCTGTCAAGATCATCTTGTAAATGCTGTCTATCTCCATCATTTTTAATTCTTCTAAACACTTTTGTATCATCTGCAAATTTCAACACCTTGCTAGCTATATCATCGTCCAAATCGTTTATATATATTAATAATAATATAGGTCCTAGTACTGATCCCTGTGGAACCCCACTCAAAACTGATTTCCAGTTTGAAGCCTCCCCATCAACAACTACCCGCTGTCTTCTGTCAATCAGCCATTTTTCTATCCAGTTAATTATACCATTTCCTATGCCATGGGCTTTTAGTTTAAGCAGTAATCTCTGATGTGGCACTTTGTCGAAAGCTTTTTAAAAATCTAAGTAGATGATATCTACTGGTGATCCATCATCTACCCACTTAGTGATATCTTCAAAAAAACATAACATATTTGTTAAGCATGACCTCGCTTTTAGAAACCCATGTTGAGATGGGTTTATCAAGTTATGTTTAACAAGAAAATCCACCATATGATCTTTAATTAGTCTTTCTAATAATTTACAAATCACCGATGTTAAAATAACTGGTCTATAATTATTTGACTTGTTTCTCGAACCTTTTTTGAATAACGGTATAATGTTTGCTTCTTTCCATTCTAAAGGAACCACTCCCTCTTCTAATGACAAGTTGAAAACTGTTGCAAGCGGTATGCTAATTTGTTCTACAATTTCCAATAGTAGTTTGGGTGGAATACCATCCACTCCAGGTGATTTATTATCCTTCATAGCCCTGATTTTCTTAGCTACCATTTCTGGTGTTACAATTAACTGTCTTAAATAGTCTGATTCTGCCCCCTTGAACTTAGCCTCTGGTACTGGCAGTGAACTAGTGTCTTCTCTGGTAAACACTGAACTAAAATACTCATTCAGGTCTTCTGCCATTAAGAATCCTTCTGATATTATATTTCCAGCACTATCTTCTAGAGGACCGACCTTATCCTGAACTTTCTGTTTGCTTCGAACATATGCATAACAATTCTTGCTGTCATGTTTTATATTACAAGCTAATTTATGTTCATAGCTTCTCTTTGAATTTCTAATTTCAGCTGTAGCTTGGTTTAGTGCTTCTTTATAAATGTTGTAGTCTTCGTCATTTCCAGTACGTCTATATGACTTCCACATCATTTCTTTATACTTAATTTTTATAATGGCTTCTTTCGATAAGTGTTTCTTTTTGGACCGTTTCCCGTGTTTTTTAAGGGAACAAATTTGACGATGATGCATTCAATTTCACTCTTTAAGATATTCCAGCATTCTGTTGCTGTCTTATTCTTCAGTGTGTTATTCCAGTCTATCTTTGCTAAATATTTCCTGATGTCCTTATATTTTCTTTTGTGGAAATTTCTCCTGTACTGCTTTTTACTATTCCTTTCTGATTTTACTTTGATAGTAAAATGTATCTAGTTGTGATCACTATTCCCCAGTGGCTCACATACCCTGACATTGTCAACTAATTCATTCTGTGAGGACAAAACTATGTCTAACACATTCTCTCCCCTGGTTGGTTCTAGCACATGTTGAGAAAGGAAACTATCTTGTACTAAAACTAAAAACTTGTGGTCCTCACTACCCATACTCTGTAGAGATTTCCATTTTATATGCCCATGGTTGAAATCCCCCATAATAACACAGTCCCGTTTGCTCACTTCCCTTATAGCGTTTTGTATTTTTTCATTCTCTTCTATGCTTATGTTTGGACTTCGATAAACTAATCCAACCGTTAACGTTGACTTTCCTGTAACTATGTTACACCAAACAGCTTCTTCGCAATCTGCTTCTCTGTCTAATTTTATTTCATAAGCCTGGATAGATTATTTAATATATAAAATAACTCCACCTCCCCTTCTTCCTATTCTATCTTTCCTAAACATTACATATCCTGTCAGTCCCAATTCGGCATCTGATACATCGGTGGTTGCCCATGATTCGGTTATACCTATTATGTTAGGGTCAATATCTTCTACCATAATGTTTAGTTCATTTCTTTTGTTTACTATACTCCTTGCATTTAAACAAACACATTTATATCCAGCTTCAGAACAGTTTTCCAGACTGTTCTTTGCTTAATTATGTTTGCGGTCTTTATCTATGCCTCCAGTTTCAGGCTTCTCTGCGAGTCCCCCCTGCGAATTTAGTTTAAATAGATGCAACCTGTCCCACTGTCAACAGATCTCAGCAGATTCTCTGAGAATACTGCTGCCCCCTTTCCTCTTAGATGGAGGCCATCTCTCATGTACATATCTTCTCTCCCAACAAAGTACCCCCATAAATCTATGAATCCCACGCCCTCTTCTTCACACATCTGTTCAACTAGTGCGTTGATCGCCATCCTCTTACAGTTTCTGTATGATGCCCCCCTTCCTCCCATTACTGGCAAAATTCCTGAGAGAACAACCTGTTCCACTCTTGTCTTCTTTAGCTTCCTTACTAGATGTCTGTACTTCTGCACTATCCCAGTTGTTCACTCCTTGTCTGCATTGTTTGTCCCAACGTGTACTAGTATAGACCCTCCCTTGCCATGCCCCAATACCTTCTCTACCCTTTCAGTCACATACAACAACGTCCTTCCCCTCGCATATAGTCTTGTCTGTTTTTCTCAGAATTGAATCGCCCATAAACACTCTCTCTTTTCTCCTAGCCCCATCAATCACTGCCTCGGAGTAGCTCCTCCTGTTTGTATATGTCTGGTTGTTGTATTTTCCTCTTGCCATCTTCTCTCCTGTCACATTCTCTTCCATTCCCTTCTTTCCTGTCGCGTTTTCTCTTGTCCCCTTTCCTCCTGTCATCTTCTCTTCTAGCACATTTACTCTCACTTCCTTTCGTCCCTTCATCTTTCCTCCCATCACATTTTCTTCTCTCCTCTCCCGTCCCTTTTCCCCGGCTACCTCCTTCACTACGGTCACTTTTTCCCCTGTCGCCTTCACGCCTGTCATGTGTTCTGTTTTTTGCTGAACAGTCTGTCTTCTTCCATCAGTCTTCTGTCTCACAGTCTTACTAACTCCCTCTGTGGTATCTACCTCTTCACCACCTGTATCGCTGTCGCGTCTCCCCTCGTTCTCTACAGTCTGACTACCTGTTGATCTATTCCCACTGACCCGTTTTCTTTTCCTCTGCCGAACACTTTTCCTCCGTCCCTCTGTCTTCTCAATTTCTTGTTCCTTCATACCGGTCACCTTCCCTCCTCTCAGTCTCCTTTCTTCAGTCTCTGTGTCACAACTCAGCTGCTTCTGTGTTGTAGAATTCTCAACTCTCTCTGCGTCATCCCTCTCTGCTCCATCTATTTCTATGTTGAGTCTCACCTCCATCTCCTTCACTATATCCGTCAACTTACACACCTCCTTCATCAGACATTCCACCCTCAAACACCCCATACACCGAAAGGTGAATCCATCATCTTTGGTCTCTGCCCATGATTTTGGACAGCCAGACAACGCAAAATCCACCCAGCTCTGGCAGTCATTGCAAACTAAGTGTCGTTTTGCCCTGAGCTCAACTCGGACATAATTCCGAGGAACGGTTGATTTGTAATGTATTTCCCATAACAATATTCGTCTAAGTCGGATTATGTAAGTCGGATCTTCGCCTAACTCAGAATAACTGAGTCTGTCCATTTGATCGTAGATAATGTTTTCCTCGCCTAAATCGGATTGCAGTATTCAACCAAATCACTTGGTTGCTTGGAGTATATGTACCATATGAACTAAAAGTGAAACGGCTATTCCTAAAAACAATCCAGACAGCCACACCAACGTACGTAGGCGTCACGTCTTCACGCATCTAATACACTAGCATCATCAAGCCAATGGACGCGGGTATAACCATGCAAGAACATGATGTTCCATTACCGGTACATCCTAGCCACCAGGAGACTAGAGGCATCAGAAGGAGTCGCCCTATTTTCTCAAGAAGTTGAACTATGTTGGACGTCGTCATTGCCATGAAACCAACGTGGAACAAACTGAAAACACTTATAAACTCCTACAAAAACGGGATTTGTCTAAGGTGTTGAGCGTCAAGACGATGATGATGACGAAGCAGCTCGTTCGTTCAGAAACGTACGGAATAAACTCCACGAGATGTATGGAGATGTTGTTTGCACAATGGACGACTGTGTTGGTCTGGACAAGACAGCAGAAACGTTGGCTACTTCAAATAACGAGGAGATCATTGAAACCTCACAACACCCCGACGCAGACCGTTGGTTTACTGAGCGATGATGAGGGCGACGAAGTCTCGGTGTCTGAAGATAAGATAACAAAACTCAGTGGCAGACATGCTGCTTTATGGATGCTAATTAAGACACTCTGGTTTGACGCTCGTGAAATCGAAGAGTTGACTGACAAGTAGAGGCCATTATCATGAGATAGAAGATGACTGATATTTACAATCAATACTAATTTCTAAGCTATAACCTTAGAGATTCATGCCACAATGAAGCACACAATTGTTCTAATACTGCATAATGTTCTATGTTGCTTGTGGACATCAACATATGTAGAATTACCGCAGTATCCAGCGTTATTCACAGTTTCCTAAGGGTATTTAGAGGGTAGCCTTTGGCGCTGGGATATGTTATCTTCGGCTAAATCGAATTTTCGCGTAATTGAGATTAAATCACTCGGTCCGATTGAATCCGACTTAAGGTAGGTGAGGTTTGTAGTTATGGGCTTTGCCTAATATAACAATTGCGTAATGGGGGATTATTACTGGCATTTTGTGCCACAGTGTATTACGAGTTAATTGGCTTGTCAATCAGTAGTTATTGGCTTTGCCCAATATAACAAGTGTTGTGTAATGGGAGACTATTATTGTAATTTTGTGGTTCTAATCCACAGCCAATCAACAATGCCTTTCACGTGGTTACAACTTCATACAGTTGTCTTAATGTTATGAAGATACAACCACACTGATCATCTTTGCTCAGTTGCTGTAGCGTGTTCATGATTTAATGGAATTGTAATGCATGGTGTGTGTATATTTACTGTTTTATGTGTGTATTTATTGTTACATGTAATTTTTTATTGGCCTCCTTTATAGATGACAAAAGATTCAAGACGATAAAAATTAATTTCTTGTGATTTATGTACAAAATCAGATCCGTCAGAAAATTTGGAACTTTACAAAACTGTTGTTTCCTTAATTTTGCATTTAGCTACATGAAATGAATAGCATTGTACTTCTTATAGTAACCACTATGTGGGGAAATATTCTAGAAAAATTATTCTTGTGATTTATATGGAAAATTAGATCCGCCGGAAAATTGTCGGAAAAAAATCATGAAATTTGAAAGTTTACAAAACTGCAGTTTCTTTAATATTTCATTTATGACTATTATGTACATGAAACAAGCACCATTGCACTTCTATTGGTGACTATTATCAGGGGAAAATAATTTTAAAAATCTTGATTTATATGCAAAATTAGATCCGTCAGAAAATTTCTTGAAAATCGAAACTTTACCAAGCTGTAGTTTGTTTAATATTTCATTTAGATACATGAAGCAACTATCATTGTACTTCTTATATTGACTACTATCAGGAAAAAATTGAGAAAAAAAATGTTTACGAAACTAAATTTTTGTCCGACTCCGACCACCCTATCGAAAGTACCGAAATACGAAATGTAGGCAGGTAGATAGGCTTTAATTGGAATTATAAAAACATACATATCAATATAAACAATCCGTAAAACAATCGACAAAATGATATACAATTCTAGTCTCGCTTAACCGACTCTCGCCTGGCTGCGTGACTTCGCCAGAACGATAGTCGATCTGGCTCTGAATGGCACTTCTGAATGTTATCCGCTAGATGGCAACACTGGTATACTCGTGAATTAAAGCGTCATCAATTTATGAAGTTATATGTGACGTGTTGTCAGGATTTGCCGTGTTTTAATAATTATTAGTCTCGCTTAACCGACTCTCGCCTGGCTGCGTGACTTCGCCACAAAGATAGTCTGGCTCAGAATCGCGTTTTGACTGCTCACTGCAAGTCTATCCCCCAGAATGTTTATATATTATGTGTTTTCGAAAACGAAATTAAATTACGAAATAGTGCCCGAACTAGTACTATACAAAATAAAACGAATCTTAAACTAAATGAACGCAAACAAGTTTCGAGTACTCTGCAGGATTCGAACCGAGGACCCTAAAAATAGCTGCTAGACACGCTACCCACTTAACCACCAAGATCAGCACGTTTGGATTGTTCTTTGGCGACTACATATATCAGTTAGCAGTCCAACCGTTGCGCGAGACATCGATTGCACTTTGTTAATTTAAATATGTCCATGTTTGGTATTTATATCATGCTTATGCGCACTTAAGCTTTTGTTTCTGCTCGAGCATAAGCAAAGAACGTCAATACGGAATCTTCGACAGCCACGGCCACGAGAGCTGCCACCTAGTGAATATGCATGTGGTTAAAAGGTACTAAACTATGAAAAAAAGTTTAATGTCGGTTTATTTTTTGTGACATGTTTCAATATAAGTTTGATGTTGAATAGTTGTCATAGTATAGTATTATTTGATAAAAGTGTATCCTTATTTAATTTGTTATTCCATAGCCAATCATCGTCTCTACCCGAATCTGGGGTAAAGCCCCCTACCGGTAACATTGGCTGGAACTTAATTATCCAGGCCGTCGTGATAGGACAATACTGCCACCTCACGGCGCCTGGATAATCGAGGCTAACACAATTCCAGGTTGACAGCGCTGTTGGTACAAACCCGAGGGCATGTTGTGTACCACGGTTGGTTTGTGGACACAATAGGTCGTTAGCGCCTTGTGTTTATCTAACATTTCCATCGTGTGTCACATTCCAGTTCATTAAACTAAAGAGCAGTTCATCCAAATTAATTTTTCTTTTTCGAACGCGCCGCGCCACTGTTAATTTCCAAGATGGCAGTTAGTAAATAACAGTAGTTGCGTTGTCGCGCTTACATTTATCCGA
Source organism: Paraescarpia echinospica (assembly GCA_020002185.1). Lineage (NCBI taxonomy): Eukaryota > Metazoa > Annelida > Polychaeta > Sabellida > Siboglinidae > Paraescarpia > Paraescarpia echinospica. Next base: position 34,295,088 of record CM034534.1, on the reverse strand, counting down.
GCGTTAAATATTATCCGGGTGACGTTTCTGCGCGTGCGCGTATTTGGGAGAATGTATTTAGTACCAGTTGTCGCGCTTTCATTTACCTGGGCGATAGGTATGTTTATATATATGTTTATATATGTCTATATATATATATATAAATTATAAAATGTTTGCTTCCCACAGACAAACAATTTCTGTCGTAAAACAGTTTCCTCTTCACGCACACGTCACGTGACTTACTCTTATACTTGGTCACAAATCTGAAACAGCAAATTATAATGATGTACTCTAACTATAACGCTCGTATTACAACAAACGAAACCTATTTAACTACTGGATATTATTTATCATTACGTAATCTACTAGTGCCAAATATTATGCCTTACATGTGCACAGAAACATCACCCGGATAAAATTTAACGCCCGGATAAGTGTAGGCGCAACAGCGTAACCGTTCGTTGCACGGCGCTGCATAACAAAAAAACGGTGGTCAGAGACACCAGGTGGCAACACACATTTTATAATACCCCTGGTCCCCTCCGTACGCTTTGTACGAATAGGTAAATGTGTGAACTGTGAATGACCGCTTACTGATACGTTATACACTTTTCATGGTCACTTTCCTAGCCATGAATTTATTTCTAACAGTTTGTTTATATTAAGAGTATGTGATGACATATATTCAAACAGATTATTTATTATATAGATATTCAGGTACGAACAACACGACAGGTTGAAACTACTGACGTCAAACCCAAGAGATGTGATCAATCCTCAGCACCTGCTTGCCAATGCAGTAGGTGTTGATAGTGAGAGCAGCACACTCACTGCAGAGAGTGGGGTTGACCCCATCTCTTCAACCGCAGCAGCAGCCGATTCACCGCCCTCCCAACCTGTGACAGGGCCTTCAACCCTACCTTCACCAATGGCAGGTCCATCACACAAACCAGACATCATGCATATCTCTGTTGGATAAATGTTCACAGTTCAACAGTTCTGCAGTTGTATGTTTATACAAATGTCAATATTGCTAGACTGCTGGTTGATGATAATAGCAATCTTGCAACTACAGAAGCACGTATATTAATTGTTGCTGATTAGCAGGGTCGAAACCTCTTACGCTTCGGACGTACGTATCTTAAATTTTCGTCCGGGCCTTGTTCAGGTGCACGCCATCTGGAAGGAGGTATTCTTTCTCACCCTTCTTTCCATTCCAAGACCATTCCACGGTATGTACTTCCATTCCCTTCCAGGAATGCACCTTCTCCAGCCGGTTCACCAGTCGTCGCACCCGGGCATTGTAGATCTCGCAGGTGTCATTGAAATTAGCGCGAATCTCTCTTCACGCCAAGTACTTCAGCCTACACGCAGCATTATTTCGATGATATCGACGTTTTGCACGGAAGACACCGCCGCAAACTCTTTCGCCGCGGAAACGACTGCGTCCGCTACGGTAAGCGGACAGCACATCGGCGACGCAAGATCGTTCGTGCCGATGTCGATCAAAACCAACGCATGCCTCTCGCGTTCTGCGAAGCCGATGTGCTGCCGCAAACGACGCAAGCAAAAAAATAATCATTCCTTCTTCGCCCCGATTCCTAAACCGGCTGAAACTGCCTCCAACAGCACCATCCTTGGTAGAATGTGGCGCCATCTTGCGAGTATGTCGACTACTATTGCATATTTCGATGTGCGATTTAATAGCGATTATACTGCTTTTGTACAAAATATATCGATTTGCTCGTCTATGCATGCAAATACAAATCAAGTTGCGTACTGCAAAGTTATCCTACGTATTAAATAATTTGCAATTATTTATTTACACAGAAGAGCAGCCAAAGTAGCGACATCTGGGCGCAAACTAAAAGGCGGACCCCTAGCGGACATGGACCACCGGGCGGGCCACATTCAAAAGAACGCGCATAGTCTCTATCCTCCATCTTTGCGTGCGTTGTTGTTGTTGCCTTTGGGGCGCTCTTGTGCGTTCGTTTATAAACATTGAGATGTCTTTCATTAATGCTATTCGTGGAAATATGAGAAGACTGTCACGAGATATCCCAGCTGATGCCCAGCAGGGAGGGTATATTTGGACTGATTGCCTAGCAGCAACCTCTGGACTCTAATTAGCATATAGAGTAGTGGGCGCTGCCGCCGCTGTTAGTGTAGTGAATCAGTATAGACTAGGATTTAGACCAGTGCAGCTGCATGTATCCAGATAATAACGTATTAAACATATTCTTCTCGACGTGTTGTTTGTATGTTATATAATACATAGATACGAGCAATACCGTTACATGGTGTCAGGAAGTGACTTACCGTTACGTGTTAATTGAATTACGTTATCTGGATGATCGCTGAATTACCGGCTCAGCGGGATTGCGACAACAGTGCCTGATAAGATCAGCTAGACTCCGTTAAGTGTGAAGCACACTGTGATGGCAACGCCTCCGTCCAGTGAGCTGGCTACGCCACCGTCGTCAACATCGCCTCCATTTAATCGTATTGTGACAACGTACAACAGCAGTATTCCACCACCGCCGCCGTTGAAAATCGACGCACTAACTGCTGCGAATTATTGGCGTCTATGGAAAAGCGCCTGGATAGAATATGAAGTCGCCACAGATCTGAATAAAAAGACACAACGGAAACGCGTGAGTACGTTGTTGTCAGTGATCGGCCAGGATGCGAAAGACATCTGGCAGAATCACCCGTGGAATGATCCTGCACATCGCTACGAAGTAGAACCAGTTCTACAAATGTACGAGAACTACTGTACGCCAAGGGTGAACATACCGTATGAGAGAGACATATTTCATTCTCGTAAACAGCGGGCTGGGGAAGATGTAATGACGTGGTATAACGAGCTGCGGCGAATCGGAACAAACTGTGCGTTCGATGAAATCACGACTGATGAAATATACCGTGACCATCTTGTTTCGAGTGTTATGGACGAGAGAATCCGAAATCAACTCCTCGAAAAACGCGACGTAACGCTGGAGAAAGCCTTAGACATCATCAGAAATTCGGAAGTGAAAGCTGAACGAGCTAAGGCATGGAATTCCGTCGTTGACGTAGATGTGCACTCGATGAAGAAAAACACAAGAACGAGGCTGTTCGCAAAGCATGGCAGCGAGGCAGATCATGCAAGACCTCGAGAAAAAATGTACGCGAAAACAAGCACAGTTGTGAACTGTTCGTTTTGTGGAAAGACACATGAAAGAGGCAAATGTCCAGCCTGGAGACAGAAATGCAGAGTCTGCCAGGGCTTGAACCACTTCGCCGTTAAGTGTCGCAAACTGAAACTCAGAAGAGACGTCAAAACAATCGGGACAGAACAATATGGCGTGAGTAGTCTGATAGACGATTAAGCTACTCGACACTCAGTTAACCGTGTGGGCGGACGGTAGACGGACTCTGAATACATAACGCTTGGTATCGGGTCGCACATGGTGCAGCTCGAGTGCGATACCGGATCCCAATGTAACATCCTGCCGCTGAGTGACTATAAGTTAGCTACAGGAGATACTAACTTGCAGAATCTGACACGAGTCACATACACACTGACTGTGTACGGAGGGACGAAAGTTAAAGTGATGGGGATCACAACACTTCAAGTCCACAGAAACGGCCGTAAACACAATCTGCACTTCAAAGTGATGAGCGGTAAACACCGCCAACCGCTTCTCAGCCGCCAGGCATGCGTTGGCATCGGTGCGCTGCAGTGGATTGATGTGGATGTCATACGGCCATTAGAGGAATCGCCGGAGACCCCGAGCGTAAACAACGTTGATGCAAAGCAGGCAACGAAGATACCTAGCTTTGACACCGCTGACATACAGCACCAGTATGCAGATGTTTACAAGGGACTTGACAAATTGCCAGGCCCGTACCACATCAAGATTGACAGAGACGTCAATCCTGTCGTACACGCCCCTCGACGAGTACCAGTGCCTCTGGGTGACAAGCTGAAACATGAGCTGCGTGAGATGGTCAACGATGACATCATCGCGCCAGTCAGTGAACCGACAGATTGGGTTTCCAGCTTGTTGCTCGTGTCGAAGCCAGAAAAACTGCGTATCTGCATGGATCCACGGGATCTAAACAGAGCTATCAAGCGAGAGCATTATCAAATGCCAACGATAGAGGAAATTGCCACACGACTAAGCGGTGCGCGTGTCTTCACTGTCATAGATGCCAAAAAATGCGTTTTGGCAGGTCGAATTGGATGAGGAATCCAGCCGACTCACAACATTCAACACGCCGTTTGGACGCTACAGATGGAAGCGTATGCCATTTGGCATTTCCAGTGCACCAGAAGTCTGGCAGAGGAAGATGCATGAGACCATCGAAGGATTACAGGGCATCGAAGTAATCGCAGATGATTTTCTCATCACGGGGAAAGACGACGACGAACATGACGTCAATCTGCATGCGTTCCTCAAGAGATGTCGTGAGAGAAACCTAGTCCTCAACGCGGAAAAGGTGCGCTACAAGCTAAACGAAGTCAGCTACATGGGATGTCTGCTGACAGACGAGGGCATGAAACCTGACCCGAAGAAAATCGCGGCCATAATCGAAATGCCAATGCCCACGGACGTAGAAGTGAGGTACAAGAAAGGATCGGAAATGTACGTTGCAGATACATTGAGCCGAGCGTACAACACGGAGGCTAAACGACACACTCGGCAAGATACGAATGCCGATGTCAATAAAGTTGACGACTTAGACGAGATGATGTACAGCGACAACATCATGCTGCCTGAAGATAAATTGATCGAGCTGCAGCACGCCACGAAGGAAGACGCAGTGTTGCGAGAATTCGAGAAGGCCATCAAGTCAGGGTGGCCAGCAGCGAATACCGGTAAGGAAGCATTAAAACCGTACGTGCAGTTCAAAGATGAACTGTTAGTTGAAGATGGATTAACCTTCAAGGGATACATATTAGTAATCCCCCCTGTGATGGGACCGAGAATGGTGAAATTTATACACCAGGGCCATATTGGAATAGAGGGATGCCTGCGCGGGGCGCGCGAAGTCATCTATTGGCCAGGTATGAACGCTGAGGTGAAGGACCACATCAGCAAGTGCGACGTTTGCAACGCACACCGATCGGAACAGTGCCGTGAGAAGCTGCAAACACACGAGTTCCCCCATCTGCCATGGGCCAAGGTCGCAACAGATATGTTTGAGCTCGACGGACACCAGTATGTCATACTGGTAGACTACTACAGTAACTTCTTCGAGATCAACCAGCTGAAGAAGACAACGACACAGGCTGTTGTCAATGCTCTACGGCCACACTTCGCACGTCACGGAGTTCCTTCAATTCTGGTCAGTGACAATGCTTCACAGTATGGGTCACAGGAATTTGCGAAATTTGCTCGTGAGTGGGGCTTTGTGCACATAACATCAAGCCCGCACTACCCGCAAAGCAACGGGAAAGCGGAGAACGCTGTGAAAATAGCTAAAGCTTTGCTCAAGAAGGCCAAACTGGATGGAAGCGACCCACCGAAAGCTATTCAGGAATGGCGCAACACACCAACAGAAGGTTTGCAAAGCTCGCCCATGTAACGTTTGGTGTCACGCCGGACTAAGACGCTGTTGCCGACGCGAAACAGTCTACTTGCACCAAAAATCCAAGGAAGAAATGTCAGCGATGCAATCGAACGACGAAAACGAAAGTACCAACGACATTACGACACCCACTCAAAGCCGCTGAAAGAGCTGAATGTTGGACAGGCAGTCTGGATGAAACTGCCTGGACGCAACACTTGGAGTTTGGGTGTATGTAAACGATCACTAGGACAGCGATCCTACACCGTGGATGTCGAAGGACACACCTATCGGCGCAACAGACGACAGTTGAGGGCAACCAACGGATCGGCGCCCTCAGTGACTGTTGCTCATGACGTAACGCCAGACGTGGGAGATTCCGCGCCCCGTGCAACGATCTCCAAGCCGACCGGTCAACGACAACCGGCTGTTGTTGTTGACATTCCGTTATCGCCCGAACACGCCGCGGGGGACACCGCGGGCATTATGCCGAGGCGAGACGAGCCAAGTGCAATACGGATGACACTTCGAGATCGTGTTGACATTAAGCCACCACGACGGCTCATTAACGAAATGTGAATCCCCAAACAGAAAAAAAAAGAAAAAAAATTAAAACAAAAAGGGATGTCACGAGATACCCCAGCTGATGCCCAGCAGGGAGGATATATTTGGACTGATTGCCCAGCAACAACCTCTGGACTCTAATTAGCATATAGAGTAGTGGGCGCTGCCGCCGCTGTTAGTGTAGTGAATCAGTCTAGCCTAGGATTTAGACCAGTGCAGCTGTGTATCCAAATAATAACGTATTAAACATATTCTTCTCGACGTGTTGTTTGTATGTTATATAATACATAGATACGAGCAATACCGTTACAAAGACATTAATGGTTTGAACACAACAGTACAATTAATAATATAACAATTCTTTGATTTGTTGTTTGTTTGTTTGTATTTACTGTCACGATTGCAGTGACGATACATATAATTAACTACAAACCACATGTCAAATAATATGATAAACAGCTGCTATGCATTTATGTATGAATCAATAACAACTATTCTGATGACTGTCGAATCTGTTTTGGACAGTTTGTATACAAGTCAACTTTCTCCCTCGCTGCAAATACAGTTAGCTTGTATATATGGGTGTGGCATAAAGGAACTTCAGGTTTTTGTGCCGTTCGTTCAACAAGATCCGGGAACAGTAGACTGTGGCATATTTGTCATAGCCAATATTGTTTAATTTATCTTTTAAAGAAGCTACCCAGTGGCCTTGACCATTATGGTGTATTTGTGCTGTGGGGGATGCACGCGATCCAAATTCGGTCGTGTATTGCCAACATTTGTTCTTGTCATCAAATATTGGTGCCAACAATGTAGATTGGAAAGCGTTGGCATATGGGAAATCTAGAGTTAAGATTTTATGTATCAATTCAAATATGTCTGATGTAATTTCTTTATTTCCTAAGATTTCTGTTTCTAATGTTTTCTCTCTCAAAGATGTCGATTTAACCAATTTCAATGATCGTCTAACTGTAGCTTTACTAGTGTGATGTTGATCTTAGTTGTTGGTGTTTGCATTGTACGTTCTGTTGTTTCTTGCACAATAGGACTTTGACTGAAGGTAAGGCTGAGTTCATGTTTTAAAACATTTCCTGTGTGAAATGTTGCATTCTTTTTTACCATGTATTTAGGAAACTGAATGCATACTATACTGTTACATTTAGGTGTGGCTGGTGATGATATTTTTTAATGTGTGGTGTTATTGACTGGAGTTGAAATAGTAGAGGAGCAGAAGCTTTTACATTAGAATCTGGTAGTGTTTCATCTAATTCTGGCAATACATACAAGCACTGCAGTGAGTCTGGTGCCAGGTTATAGTCAAATTTTTGGGGTTGTTTATTGCCAGATTTGTTATCTAAACGTTTTCTGCTGTTTACTTTTGCATTTGGAATACCTGCGGACATGCCAATACTCATTTTAATGGCAACAATATGATAACACTGACTTGTGGATGGGCACTGACTGTTTTGGAAATAATTTTACAGCATAACGTGCATCTTTGCTGCCATTGACCATAAAACATTCCATCTCGGGGATGTGAATGATTCCTTTGTTTTCTATGACAGCCTTTGTAAGAACAAACTGGAAACATTTTTGTGGACGCATGGTTCCTGGGCTATCCATGCTATCATCTTATATATAGTGGCATTTACAGGCACATCATGAACTAAAGTAATGTTAGGTTTTGTGTCACAATCTGAATTGCAATTTACTGGATTTTGATTGGGTTGGCTTTGAATTTTATTAGATTTTCGGATAAAATCTACAATATTCTCTGGGGAAATAATATTATCCACGTTAGTCATTTCTTCTGATGAAATTAAGCAATCTCTAAATTCGGATTTTAGGTGGTATTAATAACCTACATCAGCCTTCCCCCTGAAGATTTCCATATGGAAGTACGTTTGCAGATGCCACAGAGCTAATAAAGCACAGTTGAATGTTCTGTCATAAAATAATTAAATTGGTTTGGTTGACTTCAATTGGAGAAGTTTTCAATTTATTGTAGTACATCTTTAGATGCAACTATACATAACAGATCGGGAAAAAGTGTCACGTTCTTAACAAAATCACTTAAATGGTATCCAAGTTCATCTAGATTATATACATCATCATGACTTTATTTTTTTTGTCAACCAGAGCCTTGACTTTGGACACTTGTTTCAAATTGTCTTGGATTTAATGCACCATGGTCCTGGCTGTCAATATTTTGTAATATCATTTTTTGTAAACTTTAGCTGGATTTTCATGAATAACTTCTTCTTTAATTGTCTCCATTACGGAAGGGCATTAATTACGCCTAGAAAATAAAGTTGTGAATGTGTCTGTGACATCTAGTCACATACATATACTGTCCACGATCTCAATTAACAAGAACATTCTAACTGAACTACTCACACACTCACTAACACATATATGCAGCTAGCAGTGCAATCCAACTGACATCAAACGAAATATGCCCCTATACAATATAGATCAAACAAAATCAAAAGACTGCTGGATCGAGCCTCATAATTCCTCAACCGGCTGTGTGGTAATTGTTTCAATAAGGCCAGCATTCGATAACAGGTGATATTGTCCCGTGAAAATGTATACCGTTAGGCGAGTGGTTACATCAAACGATTTAAATAAACTGACTCTGCGTGGGACTTCAGTTTATAACTGAGTATTCTTTTATAGTAAGTAAACTGTTAATGTATTATTATGTTAAGATTTTCTAAATGCAAGTTACACCATTCAGGTATTACATTTAGAATTGTTAATATAATACAATAATAAAAGACATTCCAATATTTACGAACGCACGCGCGAACAACAACAACGCATGTAAAGATGGGACGAAGATCGTGCGCATCCTTGCGAATGTGGTCCGCCCGGTCCGCCGGTCCGCCCGTTTGTGGTCCGCCTTTTAGTTTGCGCCGACATCTGACATCTCGCATCTTCACGGCCAACGAGATTTCTAACGAGTCGCGGAAATTTCGAAGGTTTGTTCCGTAAATATAAGTGTTTTCGTGAAGTAAAAGCCGTGTTGTTGACGTACTGTTCACCGCCAGCCACTGGTAACGTTACATTTGAACAACGGTGCGTTTGTATTCAGGTGGGTGCACACCCATTCTAACAAACCGAACTGGCGCCATCCTTGCGACGCAAGCCAAAGCGACAAGTCACAAGACGGTTTTGAATCAATGTCAATGAGTGTTGCCATTGTGATTGTGTTGCCAAACTCAAAGTTGGGTTTATCCTCAAGTCGATCTTTAGTGCATCTGTCTATGGCGCTGAACGTACGAGTACATTTTTGAAGTACTCATACTCATAAAACTTATAAAATGGGTCATGGTCGTACTCAGTCATACTCATTGTACTCAGATTTTACGAGTACATCTGAGTACTTTCTCAATATCATATGTACTGGGGAAAATAAATATATTTGGTTATAAAATGAAACTTTCCTGAACTATTTAAATGTTCAACTATTTTTTTAATACTTTGTTAATTCTGATAGAATACCACCTTACCATCCCTTCACAGTACTTCCTCATTCTCTGATAACCATGACTTATGATACCCAAACATGGCAACAGGCAGCATCTTCAGCAAACAATAATTGTAGGCTATCAGTTCAGGCCATAAACCTGTTTGTTTAATTGAGCCACCAGGATGTCCATAAAGAGCCAATTAGCAGTTAACCCACCAGTTAGACAGGAAATGCTTTTTATGTAGTCTGGAGACCATGCCACTTGACAGTGGCTGACAGTGCTAACTGCTAAGAACAAGAAATGCCAGTCTTCCTCTGTAGAAGTAAAGTGGCTCATGTCAGACTGCCTCCAACACTAGTATAATCCCATGCCAGCAGCCTGGCTAAAAAATCCAAAGGGGATGCTGAGCCTGTTATGTGGACAAGTGCTAACCCTCTCAACAATTAGTAGTCTACGATCAAAAAATATAAACTGCAACCTTGCTGATTGTAGAGGTGAACGAATACCTCAGTCAGCCATGTACAGATCGTCACAGTGACCCACTGCAGTTCTGAATTTTCCAACTCTGGCTCAGTTGTCCCTCTCAGCATTCCGGCCTCATCAGCCCCAGTTGAAATGGTATTTAGCATAGCCAAAAAAGTATTCTGCCCTGAACGGTGCAGCCTGAAAGACTCAACCTGTGAACAACTCATGTTCATTCGGTGCAAAGGCAAATAGATGATAAGATCATACGATGCCACTGAAATGAATGCCAATGAAGTGAATTTCATTGTTGATGAAATAGAGGTTTTTCTTAGTTTTCCTCATAAAAAATGTATCAACTGCCATTGCATATTCACTTGTGCTGAGTTATATGAATTAGATTAATTAAATAATTTTAAAATATGTTATTATTTAATATTTATATTTAACAAAATGTACTCGTACTCAGCTTTTAGCAATGTACTCATACTCATCCATCATTACAGTACTTGTACTCATGAAAATGTACTCTGCCCCAGGTCTGGTAGTAACTATAGTATGTACCCATTGGCATTACTTTAAATATGTAAAATACAAACATTCGCCATGGACCCATACCCGCCCATCATGCTTAACCTAAACTCCTAATAATTTATTCACAAATTTGTAACACAAATCAGTACCTTTTCAAAATCACTGGACCTTATATAAGTTGTGCACATTACAGTTTAATAAAAAAATGATCTTGTATGGAATTGACTACATATACAGTTATATGCGATCATAATATTTAAGAGTTTGCATTCATGACATTCAAAAGTTATATTTATCCAATTTGGTGACATTATTTAAAAAAATAACACAATTCAGATCTGTATAATTGATGCAGAACATAACCTATTAGAAATAAAGACCTAATGTGTGATATGGAGGTAATTGCTACACAGGTGACAGAGATGAGGTCCGCCAGGGAGATGGTGTCTCCTGCAGTGTCGGCTGCACAGAACCGCCACGTCACAACACCACACGAGTTCGTGTCACCATCGACCCAACGTCAGGTTGGGGTGACGACGCCGCTGGAATATGTGTCGCCTCTGGTGCGTCGTCAGCGCGGCATCGTCAGTCCACAGGTGCTGCTTACACGCGTACAGGAGAACAATGACGACGCTGAGAGGAGGGAGCGACGACGATCAACTGTCAGGGACCTGCACATTCAACAGCTGTGCAGTCCCGGCACACCCTCCGCCGATAAGTGAGAACTGTTCCTTGTATATCATACTATGATAAATTCTACTTTTTATGTGATCAATGTAATTTTACAATATATATGTGCACAGGGCCTCACCCAAGATAACATTTTTGTCAGTCCAAATTTGTTCCGACATGCTACAAAGCGCGGTCTGGCACGCGATCGGACACGCGATCGAATGACATGCTATGTAAGTATGAGTATATATATATATACATATGTATACCTGCATGGTACATTTTTGTAATTATACTTAGTGTGTCCAATCATAAAAATAAACTAAAAGTACATGTTACCATTTATGAAGGCAAGGCAGAGCACATGGCTGAATGCACATCTCATGTGTGATCAGAAATGTAAGTAGTAATAACAATATAAATACAACAAAGAGATACTTCATAAAACATGAGTATATATAGGGACACTGATTTTCCGTTTCAAAAAGGCAAATTCTGTGTCAAATGACATATTTTCTGTTTAAAAGTGAAACAGAAGCCCGTTTCTGTTCAGAAAAATAATATTTTATTTCAAAGTTAACTTTGAAAAATAATACATTCTGTCAAATATTTAAAATATCACAATGTTATGATCTCTGCATCTAAATAATACCATTTTACTGTGTGGTTAACCTTTCTAACAACACTTATTTGTGTGATATTTGCAACACAAAAACAACCGTACATAATCAATTTAGATAATCAAATAATTCATGTCGCACAATAACGTAAATGCCTGGTTGTTTCTAATACAGCAGTACTATATAAGTTAACAAATGTAAATTAAACAAACAATCATATTAAGAATGTTCAAATCACTGATGATGTTTCACTGATAATGTTCTCGTTTGAAAACACAAATTCCGTTTCGAATATCGATTACGCGGAATTCCATCCGTTTTCCAAGATTGCATCGTAATCGGCAAGTGCTTATTGTATCTCCCCGCCCTGACATTGACCTCACGTAGGATTATTTAGTCAACGCAAGTGTTGGCTGCCTTTCAAGCAACCACCGCTTTTGGTTAGGTGACAATTACCCTAGGAAGTCGAGGCCTAGCTGGCTTAATCGGTTTCTGGCGTGTGTCGGGCAGCTGGCCAGGCGATCCGGGTGGGCGATTTTCAAAACCAGTCTCCGTAGATTTTGTAACTGGCTTCGCGGCAGTTTCAAGGACGTCGCAAAAAAATGGCGTGGACGGGCTGGCCCGCACCAAAAAACGACATGGACGCGCCCGTCCACAATCAATTTCAAACCGTCCAAAAATGCAATTTTCTAATTTTAACCGTCCAAATGACGGGTGGACGGGTCTCTGATTCAGGCCCTGTATGTGCACCTGTTTATTGGCTCACCAATGATGTCTTACTTGCTTTTCTAGCTTTATTAGCAGCAAAGTTATGGACGTTGATGTAACGTCCAGTATGTGAATCATGTCATAGTTCAGTGACCTATATCTTCAATAATATTTGAACTTGTTTTTTTATAATTTGCAGTTTTCATGTTTTAATTTGGGCGAGAAAAAAATGTTGCTAAATTTAATCAAAATTGGAGTCAGGTGATGTTTTTTAAGTGATTGATTTGACATGGAATGACCCTGGTTGGTCTGATCACAAACTCTTGTTTTGGTAAGAAAAAAATTAAATTGGTATTTTTGAGACATAATTGGAATGTTGTAATTGGTTTTGAATTGATAGTATGTAATTGACCCAAAGTATTGTGGGGGCACATTACTTTATCTGTTCCCGCCTCAGTGTGTCCCCTCCACCTATCATTCTCTTACTCTTGGTAGTTCGCTGCTGCCCATTTGAGATTTCTCTTAAGTCAGCACTATCTTGCCATCTTTATTTTGGCCTGCTCTTCTCTTTGTATGCTCTCTACGTTGTTATTCTGATCTAACTCGTCTTCTCTGTATGTGTCCAGGCCAATTTCAGTCTGTTCTTTAATTAAATATTATATTTCTTATAATAATAGTTGTATAATGTTAAATTTTTTCAAGTTGTTTACTGTCATTTTGTTAAATTTAGGTTTAAACATTTCAACTATAGTTTCAAAGTTCATGTAATGTTACGTATGCAACTGGAACTACATGGATTCCAGCCTTTCACAGTAGAATTATTCAGTATACCTGAATGTACACATTAGTTCCAGTTAATTTTGTTATATTTTTTAATGTTATATGCCTTCACAGGTTTATTCTGAATCTGGTGGTCAATATATAAGAACTAAGAATAATATGTTACATTTGTAGGCGCACCGATCCACTGAATGGCCTCAGTACAACCCAGCTGACGGAACATTACGCCAACTGTATTAAGCTGTCTGCCGAAAATGTAAGTTTAGTAATAAGATATGGCTGGAGTTTATTAAGTCAAAATCTGTGCATGACCATGCAAAATATATTAATTAGACAAGAGTTATCTTGCACAATTGAAATTGCATAACAAACATCATCATTATCAAGAACATTACAATTACAAAGAAGTATTATCTCTGATGTTGTGGTTGAATTAGGTGAATGTGTGAAATAAACCGTGTGTATTATGTAACCACCTAGTATACTATATGGACATATCCACACTCTACTGCGACTCACTGGGCATTATAAGGAACATTTTGAAATGCTGATTTTGGATGGCAAAACAAACAGTTATGTTCCATTTTTTTGGATACATCAGTCATAGCCATCATAAAGATATAAAACAAATTAAAAAAGTCAAGAATGTGTGCTACTGGGTTGTATGTTTTTGTCAAACTTTGAAGAAAATGCGGTTTTAAGAACGTTTGAAAGTGTGACATAAAAATTTCAATTTTGAATGTTCTATTAAAGCATTAAACATTTTTTGCTTTGCATGCAGTGATGTAAATAAATAAAATACCTACTATTCTTCATGAATATGTCTTTTGTTTTATGAAGGAAAACATATTTTTTACAGTCTAGAAATTGTGTGTCACGGTCATGATGCGTTCCATCAATGGCGGTCGTAGCATAATATTAGTACCAATTAAATATAACTTTTATTACAACTAGCGTTTTGCCTTGTAAGATACTCTCCGATAGGTATGAAAACAAGTCACTACATTTCCAACTAATTTGTGGCATACTCCCGTATTTTAATCCATCCAAAACAAGAGGACATTATTTTCCGTCAGTAAATCATGACTGTTCGTCCCATCAACAAGAAACCAAACTACTTCCAAAACTGTGCGAAGGAAAACCAAGTGTATATCATGTGACGGCATACAAATGGTCATGTGATTCAATGTTGCCGTCATTTTCCGGTGAAGGAGATAAGATGGCGTCAAATTGAAGATAAGAAATGTTCCGTCAACATTTTTTGCATAAATCACGACCGTGGCAATAATCACGATCGTGCAACTAAATTGAAGGCGCAATATCAATTAGACAATAGAATCTCGGTGTGTGTATTATATATCTTGCCATGTTATTTCTCTTGATATTTCGCGATGCCTTTGTGCGCTGGATTTCCGACAATTTTATTGATGATGTACGGTCGTGATGTTTGACCCAAAAATCATGACCATGATTATCATTAAGATGTTCTGCAAATTCAGTCAAATGCCTTAAATATTGCTTCCACAAATTAAATCAATTCGTTATGGAGTAATTTTGTGAAAAAAAAGTTAAAATGTGTGGATTAATCTGTTGTTATCAGAAATTGTATTGCATTTTTCTATGTCAAAAATCACGTTTGACTGATTGACTTACTGACTTTTCATAAATTTTCTCTCATTATATTGATGAAACTATGTTTTCTTCAACAATCAATTGTCTACACAACCAAGGCATTTGTGTCAATTTGTTTAGGTTTCTAGAACTATACAGTGTGGATATGCCCATAGCAGCAACCAACGTCATAATGACAGTAACTTGTTTGTTGTAACAGTTTGTATTATTAGTTTCAGTCCTGTTCTGGTTTGTGAATATGTTCTCTGGTTCCTTGCAGAAAATCAACTCAAAAAATGCATTCGGCCTTCACCTGATCGACTATATGTCTGAGCTGATTGCGAAAAAAGAAATGACCAACTTCCAAGTAAGTGCTTTCTGCATGTAGTGGAGCGCAGTGGTGCAGTGGCTAGAGCTTTGGAGTGTCGACCGAGAGAACACGGGTTCGAATCCTGTGCTGGCTTGACGTACCTTGGGCAAATTCGTGCGCTCTGTTGCTCCAGTTCACTCAGCTGTATGGATAAGTACCTGGCTATAGACAGTGGTGGATATTTGTGTATGAATAGATGAGTTCGACATTAACGATTGCCCGGGGCAAATAAAACGTACCGCCGGGCAAGGTGGCATAAACTCGGACGGGCAAGTAGAATTTACACATGGACAAGCTAAGTCGGCATGGCACTTGGCCGATCAAACGTAGAAGTGCTACTAATGTTTTGACACTAATAGTTATTTATTCTAATACCTAAAAAACGGTAAATTAAAACGCCATCACTTCGACAACGACGTACATTTTTCGTAATGTATAACGCTAATAAAGTCAGCAGGTGGCGAAGGCAAAACTTTGAGGTCATTGTAGTCGCTTGCAGAAAACAAAAGTTGGATGGAACATCCGTTGAATGTTCGTGTTCGTTTACGATCAACATGTTTTGTAAGACCATGAAAAGCAGACCGAAAACCAGTTACCTGGTTCTAGAAAATGGAAAGGCGTATCCCCATGGTTGCAACACGTGGCACACTCACAGACACAGTGTGGCACGGGGGCAACAACATTAAAGAAACTTAGAGTTGTCAGATAGAAGAGACAGCTTTTCCTACCTGTTATTGCATTTCTGGTACAACAGCAGCAAGACATATTTATTTTATTTGTGTAAAAACACATGGATACTGCATTTATTTGCGTAAAAACGCATGGAAATGTCATGTATTTCAATTACTAATCTTTTCAGGGCAAGTAAAAATTCTGGTCGGGCAAGTAGAATGTCAGCAAAAACCTTAATGTGAAGCCTAGAATAGTCTTCGCCATTAATTGCAGCTTCCCATAGAACTTGATAGAAGTCGAGATGGTGTTTGATTGAACAGGTCTGCCAGGGAGTAAAGTGTAAAGCGCTTTGAGCAGTACTGGCGATTGGAAAACTATTTATTTTAACAGAAGTCTTACAGCATAATGACGGAGAGCAGAATCAGCTGTTTAGTACAATCACATATATTTGTTGGGAGCAAATCATTCCCTATTCCTGCTAAATGCCATGCGATGTTCGGGTCCATTTTGATGAATGCATCTCTACTTCCTTCCAAATAAACTCTCTTTATTCACAAACTCAATTGATTCGTTTGTGCAGAGCTGGGACTGGGTGGTTTTGGCTTGTTTGTGCAGGAAAGAGTTAAAGTAATTTTTTGATTACCTAAAGTGAAAGGTGCATTAGTTTGTTTTTATGGGGAAAGTGCGGCGTTACCCCAATCGACAGGCTGTTAGCTATACAATATTAAATCTGTGTTCTGAACTAGGTGGCGAGTTCTACCCTTGATGCGAGTGCAAAAATCTATGCAGGGCGAGTTGACGCCATCCACACGGAGACCTACAAGATGCTCAGTGGCCTCGGCTGTGGCGCAGAGAAGAATGAAAATGGTATTAATGGCAAAGGGTTAATGTTTTGAATCATTTTCATTACTGCATGGTTCACAAACAATTTTACATCTAATATAAATGCCAGCTATTTATTATAAAGCTTATCATACCTTGGTTCCTAACTTTCTAAGTCAACATTTTTTTCATGAGACCTGTTTCTTTAAGCTGTTTATACATAAACTAATTATTGATGCTAAAACAACAGATTCTGTATTGATCGTATAGCTCTTAGCAAAATTAATAGTATTATGTGTCTCTTGGATGAAATCTTGCAGAAAGTTATTTATTTTTTCCTAATTATGTGACATCTGTAAAAAAAACAAATTATTGCTATTAATGTCTTGTTATATTATGGAATAACATTTTATTTTTACACACACACACACACACACACACAGATTTGACTGATCCATTCTGTGAATGTTGTCCTAGTATCCAGTTCTGACAGGCTTTACTAAAATGGTGCCACATATATAGACCAGACTTTCCATTACGTTTTTAGTTGAAATTCTGGTCCAAACAATTGATGTATCCCATACGTGACGGTTTGCCTACGTCACAATTAGAATTATGTGCGTGACCTCAGTTAAGCTTTACCTTTGTCACCAATGTTGATAATCGTCATATATATGTGAATTACATCACTATTGCTGTATGACATCTCATAAATCAAACATTAATGCCTACTGTTGTCACTTTGCTTTATGTTTTTGTTATAAAGACAAATTTTTTTGGCCATAATTTCAATAAAATATACCACTGAATGCACCACGTCTGTCGCATCCATTTTTTGATGGCTTGACGGAGGCATTGCTAGGCTGCTGGTCACATGATGTCATGGATAGGTCAGTTGTCTTTGCTACAAAAGCTATGGCCATGTTTGAGTGAGAAGAGTGTGTGGGAAAGGTTCACCGGGCCTGTGTGGGAGGAAATGTAATGTGTACGGTGAACCTTGATGGAGATCTATTCTGGATCTGTCAGTTATTGTTTATGCTCTTATGAAAATGTAATGTGTACGGTGAACCTTGATGGAGATCAGTTCTGGATCTGTCAGTTATTGTTTATGCTCTTATGAAAATGTAATGTGTACGGTGAACCTTGATGGAGATCAGTTCTGGATCTGTCAGTTATTGTTTATGCTCTTATGAAAATGTAATGTGTACGGTGAACCTTGATGGAGATCTATTCTGGATCTGTCAGTTATTGTTTATGCTCTTATGAAAATGTAATGTGTACGGTGAACCTTGATGGAGATCAGTTCTGGATCTGTCAGTTATTGTTTATGCTCTTATGAAAATGTAATGTGTACGGTGAACCTTGATGGAGATCAGTTCTGGATCTGTCAGTTATTGTTTATGCTCTTATGAAAATGTAATGTGTACGGTGAACCTTGATGGAGATCAGTTCTGGATCTGTCAGTTATTGTTTATGCTCTTATGAAAATGTAATGTGTACGGTGAACCTTGATGGAGATCAGTTCTGGATCTGTCAGTTATTGTTTATGCTCTTATGAAAATGTAATGTGTACGGTGAACCTTGATGGAGATCAGTTCTGGATCTGTCAGTTATTGTTTATGCTCTTATGAAAATGTAATGTGTACGGTGAACCTTGATGGAGATCAGTTCTGGATCTGTCAGTTATTGTTTATGCTCTTATGAAAATGTAATGTGTACGGTGAACCTTGATGGAGATCAGTTCTGGATCTGTCAGTTATTGTTTATGCTCTTATGAAAATGTAATGTGTACGGTGAACCTTGATGGAGATCAGTTCTGGATCTGTCAGTTATTGTTTATGCTCTTATGAAAATGTAATGTGTACGGTGAACCTTGATGGAGATCAGTTCTGGATCTGTCAGTTATTGTTTATGCTCTTACGAAAATGTAATGTGTACGGTGAACCTTGATGGAGATCAGTTCTGGATCTGTCAGTTATTGTTTATGCTCTTATGAAAATGTAATGTGTACGGTTAACCTTGATGGAGATCAGTTCTGGATCTGTCAGTTATTGTTTGTGCTCTTATGAAAATGTAATGTGTACGGTTAACCTTGATGGAGATCAGTTCTGGATCTGTCAGTTATTGTTTATGCTCTTATGAAAATGTAATGTGTACGGTGAACCTTGATGGAGATCTATTCTGGATCTGTCAGTTATTGTTTATGCTCTTATGAAAATATAATGTGTACGGTGAACCTTGATGGAGATCAGTTCTGGATCTGTCAGTTATTGTTTATGCTCTTATGAAAATGTAATGTGTACGGTGAACCTTGATGGAGATCAGTTCTGGATCTGTCAGTTATTGTTTATGCTCTTATGAAAATGTAATGTGTACAGTGAACCTTGATGGAGATCTATTCTGGATCTGTCAGTTATTGTTTATGCTCTTATGAAAATATAATGTGTATGGTGAACCTTGATGGAGATCAGTTCTGGATCTGTCAGTTATTGTTTATGCTCTTATGAAAATATAATGTGTACGGTGAACCTTGATGGAGATCAGTTCTGGATCTGTCAGTTATTGTTTATGCTCTTATGAAAATATAATGTGTACGGTGAACCTTGATGGAGATCAGTTCTGGATCTGTCAGTTATTGTTTATGCTCTTATGAAAATGTAATGTGTACGGTGAACCTTGATGGAGATCAGTTCTGGATCTGTCAGTTATTGTTTATGCTCTTATGAAAATGTTGCTGTTAGCAACAACAGATTCGATCGTAAATGTTTTGTTTAACAGACAAAGGAAACGAGGAAGACGGACAGGAGGGAGTGAAGAGGAAGAAAAGGGTGAGTAAACGGGTGTTGTACTGCTTGCAGACTGCTGTTGTTACTCTCGTCTTTCCCCCAGTAGCCCAGGATGAGGCTCGCCTTGATGCTGGTCCACAATTTTCGTTTTCTTTCTTCAATCACTGATCCCGTACTTCTCCACCCATCTCCACCTCTCCCCAACTTGTGTGCCTCTCCTTCCTGCCAAATCTGTCTTGACACAATCCCGGCTCAAATGTGTGTGCAGTGGATGCTGCAATAAGTAACATTGACACTGAGGGTGACGTATGTGGTTTGGTTGCCGTTTAAATATACATTGTCTTTGGGACATCAGACTATGAATAGAGAGAACCATGCTTCGAATCTTCTTGCCTTTGTTTCATAAATTGAACCATTTATTTCATTCCACATTGCCTCAGTTCACTCAGCTGTATAAATTAACGAAGCTGTATAAATGAAGGGTCTGCCACGGGGTGAAGTGTAATGGGCTTTGAGCAGCCCTACGGACTTGATACTACGCTATATTTATAATTATAAAACAACTTACTTTTACCTTTTCTGTCGTTTAACAGATGCGTCGAGGCAAAACGATTGAGACAAACCTCAAGAACATCGGCCTCAACAAATTTGATCTCGAGTTTCAGGTGAGAAGTGTGTTGCTATGTGTAATAATCCACAATGGTACTTGAAACCCCACATGTTTCTTTTATGGAATGAATAAACCATACTCTGTATCTGTAATTTAAAAAAAAACTTAAGTAAATATTTAAAATGACTGTGCCTCAGAGTTATTACATTTTTGTTTGATCAAGTATGTGTTTATAACAATTTCTGTAAAAATAACTGGGTATACCCAGCTTATTTTACCATTATTTCTTTGAAACTAATTCTTTTTATACAAAAGAAGGGTTCATACTGGGTATGGAAATCGTTGAAAGCTTGGAATTGTCTAAATGGCATGGAAGAGCCTGGAAGTCTGAAGTTTTCAGACATAAAATGGTGGACATCCATAACATGAATGAATTAGTTGACAATGTTAAATTATGTGAGCCTCTGGGAAGTAGTGATCACAACCAGATACATTTTACCATCAAAGTAAAATCAGAAAGAAATAATAAAAAGCAGTTCAGGAGAAATTTCCACAAAGGAAGAAATGAGGAAATATTTAGCAAAGATAGACTGGAATAATACACTGAAGAATAAGACAGCAACAGAATGCTGGAATATCTTAAAGAATGAAATAGAGTGCATCGTAGATAAATTTGTTCCCTTCAAAAAACAAGGGAAACGGACCAGAAAGAAATACTTATCGAAAGAAGCCATTAGAAAAATTAAGTATAAACAAATGATGTGGAAGTCATATAGACGTACTAGAAATGACGAAGACTACAACATTTATAAAGAAGCACTAAACCAAGCTACAGCTGAAATTAGAAATTCAAAGAGAAGCTATGAACATAAATTAGCTTGTAATATAAAACATGACAGCAAGAGTTTTTATGCGTATGTTCGAAGCAAACAGAAAGTTCAGGATAAGGTCGGTCCTCTAGAAGATAGTGCTGGAAATATAATATCAGAAGGATTCTTAATGGCAGAAGACCTAAATGAGTATTTTAGTTCAGTGTTTACCAGAGAAGACACTAGTTCACTGCCAGTACCAGAGGCTAAGTTCAAGGGGGCAGAATCAGACTATTTAAGACAGTTAATTGTAACCCCAGAAATGGTAGCTAAGAAAATTAGGGCTATGAAGGAAAATAAATCACCTGGAGTGGATGGTATTCCACCCAAACTACTAGTGGAAATTGTAGAACAAATTAGCATACCGCTTGCAACAGTTTTCAACTTGTCATTAGAAGAGGGAGTGGTTCCTTTAGAATGGAAAGAAGCAAACATTATACCGTTATTTAAAAAAGGTTCGAGAAACAAGTCAAATAATTATAGACCAGTTAGTTTAACATCGGTGATTTGTAAATTATTAGAAAGACTAATTAAAGATCACATGGTGGATTTTCTTATTAAACATAACTTGATAAACCCATCTCAACATGGGTTTTTAAAAGCGAGGTCATGCTTAACAAATATGTTATGTTTTTTGGAAGATATCACTAAGTGGGTAGATGATGGATCACCAGTAGATATCATCTACTTAGATTTTCGACAAAGTGCCACATCAGAGATTACTGCTTAAACTAAAAGCCCATGGTGTAGGAAATGGTATAATTAACTGGATAGAAAAATGGCTGATTGACAGAAGACAACGGGTAGTAGTTGATGGGGAGGCTTCAAACTGGAAATCAGTTTTGAGTGGGGTTCCACAGGGATCAGTACTGGGACCTATATTATTCTTAATATATATAAACGATTTGGACGATGATATAGCTAGCAAGGTGTTGAAATTTGCAGATGATACAAAAGTGTTTAGAAGGATTAAAAGTGATGGGGATAGAAGCATTTACAAGATGATCTTGACAGGTTGATCAAATGGTCTGAAAAGTGGCAAATGTTGTTCAATTTTGGGAAATGTAAATGCCTTCACACAGGACATGGGAACGAAGAGGTAGAATATACAATGGGGGTACTGTACTAAGTACTACTGAAAAAGAAAAGGACTTAGGGTTAACCATTAGTGCTGATATGAAGGTTTCAGAGCAGTGCGGAATTGCAGCGTCAAAGGGAAATCAAATCCTTGGATTAATTAGGCGAAATATAGCATATAAGAAAAAAGAATTAATAGTACCGCTGTACAAAACAATAGTGAGGCCTCATTTAGAATATTGTATACAAGCATGGAGGCCATATCGCAAGAAGGACATAGATATGCTAGAAAGAGTACAGAGGAGAGCGACTAAAATGATACCAAAACTGAGGGATCTTAGTTATGAAAAACGCCTAAAAGAATGTGGTTTAACAACACTAGAGAC
Organism: Paraescarpia echinospica; assembly: GCA_020002185.1. NCBI lineage: Eukaryota > Metazoa > Annelida > Polychaeta > Sabellida > Siboglinidae > Paraescarpia > Paraescarpia echinospica. The sequence continues at coordinate 34,272,531 of CM034534.1, read as the reverse complement.
CAGGAGATTGAGAGGAGATCAGATAGAAGTGTTTAAACTATTGAATGGTTATGAAAATATTGATAGAAATATGTTTTTTTCAGTTAAGAAAGATAGAAAGACTAGAGGACATGAAGTTACATTAGTAAAGGAGCAGTGTAGATTAGACGTGAGAAAGTTCTCATTTTCACAAAGGACTGAATGAATGGAACAGATTATCTGATGATTGTGTGGGTGCTAGTAGTGTGAATATGTTTAAAAATAAAATCGACACATACCTCAGAAGGGCTGGATATATGTAGATAAAAGGGTTGGACTCTCGATAAGCCAAAGGGCTTCCTTGTCCACCTGCCATCTAGAGTTAATTCTCTGGATGGCAATCTTGTTAAATCTTGTTAAACATTCAGTTGTCCGTCTATAGAAAACCGTGAGTGGCGAACCACTCGCCTCCAGAGAGTGCCACTGTGAAACAGGTTTTATAAGATCAGCATACAGTACTGGTGATTTATAACTGCCGCCCTGGGTTTGTTCCACTTGTGGAATGTTAGTCAATTTTGGCACTGATTAAGGTAGCATGGAAATGGCATGGAATTTTGTAGTTGCTCGACTATATGAAACTCCAGTGAGAGACCAGGAACACATTTTATTAACTGTAATCTGTTACTACTAACACATATCCAGAGTGCAATTTTTTTATAAAATAATTCCACAGAAGATGTCACGGTTTGCATTTCTGCCCCCAGGTGGACCCGTTCTTCCAGAAGATGTCGGCAGCATTTGACGAGGGTGGTACTGGGGGGTTGTTACTCACCCAGCTGCGGTGTTTCGACTCAATGTCACAACTTGCCTTCGACTCGAGCACCGTTGTGACACGAGGAGACGATGCAACGAGGGATGATGACCCCGCTGCCACACCCGTTGACCTTCGCGACCTGCGGAGTAAGCGACTCGTCTACCCAGTGTCCAAAATTCAAATGCCTGAGACCGTCAACTTTTCGGGCGTTTTGGCAATGTGCCGGCTAACTTTAACTGCAATACCCTTTGATGTTCAGCAATGTCCCATTTTCCCACGTTCAATGCAGCAGACTTCCTGTTACAAATTACTACGCCCGCTAATTCTGGGTGAACGAACTGACTAGCTCCTTTTAAGGAACTATAGACATTTCTACTTCCAAAATTGACAATGTAAATACCCAAATGGGAAACAGCTCTGCTGAGTATGTTTACATTGATTTATTTCCTGTGTTGCTGATATGGTTCGTGGTTTCTGGGATCTACCGTTTGATTACTTTTATGGAGATTCGTCTAACATTTAAGTCTTAGTATGGACATTTCCATTATTCGTTAATAGTTTTATAACTATTAAAAACAACCAGCTGATCAGGTGCTTCAGGATTATCCATTTGTTTTTCAATATTAGATTCGATCACATCTTGACAGATAGGATGTTTCTGATCCAGGTCTGTACGCAGGCGTCAAGTTGGAGGCACTCCAAGTTTGCCCAACATTTGCACAATTTGAGTTTGCGAATTGGAATCAAGATGGAGAGGTAGGTATTTCACTACTACGACACACTCAGGAATTATTTCAAAACATGACAGGTTTTATGGTAGTGAAGGTTAGCACTAGTTTTGTTTAGTCGTATAACTCATTAAATCTGTAGGGAATAAGACTGCATTTCTTTAAAATGTCAGGGTGAAAGGGTTAAAATGGATTAATGTTGTAATACTATTTCGGCATCTGTATTCTGATGCTGTGGAATGCTTGGGCGTGGTGTTTGAAATTAGCAACTTTCTTAAACGTGTTTTGTTATCAAAAAACATTTGGTTGATGTAGGACTCGATAATGTCGCTGCTGAACAAGTCAGCCAGTGGGAAGCATGCGTTTGACCTGGATGCTGAACCGGAGCCAATACCAGAGGACATTGCTGACGACGATGGTGGATATGATGCAATGGACGACGACAATGACCATGGTGGGTTTAGTTGTGACACAGCTTTCTCTTGTTATTTATTTCTTTTGTGTGTCTGCTTTGTTTGTGTCTCATAAGCAATTAACAGACTGTTGTAGTTATGTTACAAAAATATTTGATCAGTGAGAAACAGGTTAACTTCCAACAACATTCTGATAGTGAAGCTAGCAAACAGCACTTCGTAACTGTCAATAGTGTTTTAGCTAATAAATTTTGATGATGATTCATTGATTCGGGCTTCCAGTCAGTTAATCAATTAGTCTTGTGTGACTTATGATCATAACATGTATGATTACTGACTGATGAAATCCCTTTTAAGTTTTCAGTCTCGTGAAAAAGATGCCATTGACGTCATTCAAAACTGCTACACTTATGGCCTTTCAGAAACCTCTCAAAGGGAATATGCTATGCATTAAATATATTAACATGATGGGGCCGCTTGACACATTTTTTTTCTGTTTATTATGAATATGTGCTTACATTTTCATCAGATATGTCAAGTGCCTTCAGTTCGCCACACTAATACTGCCTTATAGCAATACAACTTCTTAGAATGACCATCCACAAAGCGATTATACAAGTGATCATCAATCAGTTTGGCGAAACAGATGAAAATCAAACTGATTCCCAATGCTGGCTTTCAATCAACAATTTGTGGGCAGGGTTTCTGTATCTTGGACAGTGGCTATTGTATCTGACCATTGTGTGCAGGTGATGTAGTGTCAGAGGCTGGCAGTATGTTGATGGGAGAAGGAACAGAGGCAAGACTCGTGGAGAACACGCTAGAGAGCATTAGGTAGGTCATCTACATGTTGCTTAGCAACCACACATCAACATTGCACCTAAAATCTATTTTTTTGTGAATTCATCAGACAAACTTTTTAACTAGTTTATATATTCACTTACTGAATATTTAAGACACCTAGCCTAATGTATTTTATTGTTAGCTCAGATAAGAAGACATTTATTGCTAATCATATGTGTGGTGGCCTAGGAAAAGCAGTCACATTGTCAAAAAATGTAATGTATTTTTATTTCAAAAATGGAATGCAACACCATTTTCAGTTCCAAAACAGTTTACTGTATTCAAATATTCACACTACAACCAAAGTTACAAGAATTTTAAGAGGGCACCCATCGAAAATTAGTTGTGGAGAAAAGTCCAGTCGAGAGTCATTATTTACATGAAAACAAAACTTCAATATGGTATAACCAAATATCCATTGCTATTAACATATGCAATCCAGTGAAACAAATGTAGCTATGTCTGTTAGCTTTGGCATACAAAAACAATAATTCAATTCTGATGGTTACTTTTAAAGTTACAAGAACTTAAGAGGGAACCCGTGAATGCAGCTGGATTGTCATCAACAACTTCACTGTCACCGACACCAGTGACAGATCTGCACCCTACTAGCACCGGGTCCCCGTCGTCCATGCTCAACTCAGACAAGTCCAAATCATCATCACTATTGCTGATCTGGTGTGCCACACAGTTCACTGAGAATGATTCCGTTGCGATATTATGTATGTTTATTAACATCAGTGCTGACACATCGAGCAACAATGTTTAAATTCGATCCAGGCATGGACGCCGTCATTTTGGATTTTTTTAGAAAATCATAAACACGAAATGAAAATCATCCCGTAGTTTATATTTCCAATTAAGTCCTGTTCGACAACAGGTTAAACAGTTCCGTAATATATCCAGATATATACTACAGCAGTATCAAACTAAACAACTAACTGATCGTTCTACATAAACACTCCAATCCATATTCAAATTTTTTTACGTACTTAATTTTCGTTCAGTGCATTCCTGCAGCGGATCTGCACAGCTGCAGCAGATCTGCGTGCTTAAAATAGCTTTCGAACAGTATGCCATTTGTAGGCATTGCAACTCTGGGTGTAAGTTGTAAGTGTTCGCAGAATAGTGCACATTTCATTTTTTAAATGTAGCAATTTAGACTGAACTCCATGGTTACAAAAACACAAAAAGTACAATTTTCACTTGGATAAATAGGAAACCAATTATGGAAGTTATGCCTAAGTATGTTACCTGAAGTATCATAGTAAAATCTCAAAATACACCAAATTACTCAAATTCATGGGTATAATGCATTTGTAAGCAATTAGGCCTAGTGACTTCCGACTGGTTTTCCTAGACTGCCACACACATATGTAAAAATGCCATGTAAAGAATCAGTATTGTTATGTTTTACCTTGCAGACACGGCACTGTGGGCACACTCATGCAGGTTCTCGCAGCAGAGCCGTCTGAATACTCCTACTTCAGCACAAACTTACTCGAGACGTGGGCGGGGCCAGACCACTGGAAGCTGCGGCCCAGGTCAAAAGGTCAGCATAGATCTTTCACGATTTTGGCTTGGCAAAATTCGTGAAACCATTGGTTGTTAAATTAAACTGTTTTTAATATGATCATTGCTGGAATAACAAAATATGTGAGCTGTCAGATTTGTTATACGTAATGCTCTATCTACATGTGGTTGGATTTAATTACAATTATTGTTGTAATCATTTACCCTCTAGTGCCATAATGATTTGTTTTTTATTATCAGCTATGGAAAATGTAATACTGTTACGATTTTTATTATAGAAATCTCATTACAGACATTGTTTTGTACATAATTCAGCTTCATCCTGTCTCATAATCCAAGCCTAATATGCAAAATACACTATATATTCACTCATACTTTACATCGCATTAATAGTCAAAGTAGAGATCTATTTAAAAGATGTATAAAAACAGTAAGTCTAAGACACTTCTACCAAAATAGACGTAAGATCATACTGTTACTCAAAGTAGAGATTTGTTTACAATTAAAAGTGTGAACATTTAAACAATGTAATGTAATATTATTTTTTTGGAATATATAAACATAAAATACCATCAGAACTTGGCTGTTCCATCGAATTTTTTTCCCCCCTGTAATGTTCCCTCCCTTTCAGCCGACCTTCTGGCCTCCACCACTGGAGAGGGAACCACGGTAGACGCGGAGAAGAAACTGCGAGGGAAGAAGGAACCATTCTGCATCGACTACAAGGCCGAGGTCGACGTCGACAGCCATCTAAAGAAGACCCGTGCTGCCACCACGCTGACGAAGGCGACACTAGTGAAGTACAGCAAGTCGCAGACGACCTTGCCAAAGGACTTGCATTACGACGGGGAGAAACTGTTCAAACTCTCACTCAAACCCAAACTGATGGTGGGTTCAAGTTAATGAAGCTTACCTTAGTAACCATGCTGCCAGATGTTAAAGGAAGCTTGTCTGTTTTATTATGAATGTTATACAGTATAAACTATATCTATTATAACATAATGACGGCCCAAATGTGTTAACCTTTTTGTTGTTGAAATGTACATGTCCATAATTATCCCTGCTCGCTAGTTGGGGATTTGAGTGATAGCTCTGCAATTTGTGTAAACTTTGAACTGTTGAATTCAAAAGTTGTTTCTGCTTTGTTGAAATAAATTTGTGTGGTAAATACATTAGAATACAAGTATTTATAGAGAGCCTCCCTTTAAATGTCTAAAGTTTGATTATGATGGTTGCAGGACCTTCGTTTAGTCGGCCTTATCTGTGGTGTGATTTTGCAGGTGAAACGGCAACAGGAAAGTGTGACAGATGTTGACGATGGTGTGGAAACCTACAACTACAACAATGCCAATGACGTTGACAACTTCTGTCCATGTCCAGAGGTAAACACCGCATTCGTTGTAATCTGCACGCTCTGGCAGGCCTCAGAGTTAGCATTCTGAGCTAGGAGTGCTGCAGTCCTAAGGCTAAATATTTCTAGGAGCACACATGCTTTCACGAACTAAATGCATCACTGCATTTCATTGAACACAATCTTATATCAGTACTATGCAGAGTGTTCTGAATCATCTCTACCACTAATACAACATATTGTTTGTAATCAATTCCACATGCAGTATAAATTATATTAGACCTAGCCATGTGTGATAATGTTTTGTATTGATGTTTACAACCACATGGGTGGCGGAAAATCGAAAGAAATTATTCTGATTGTTACTGGAAATACTCATCTTTGCTTGTGAAACCCTTGACACACAGCAGATACACTAAAGCCTTGACACACAGCAGATACACTAAAGCCTTGACACACAGCAGATACACTAAACCCTTGACACACAGCAGATACACTAAAGCCTTGACACACAGCAGATACACTAAAGCCTTGACACACAGCAGATACACTAAAGCCTTGACACACAGCAGATACACTAAAGCCTTGACACACAGCAGATACACTAAAGCCTTGACACACAGCAGATACACTAAAGCCTTGACACACAGCAGATACACTAAAGCCTTGACACACAGCAGATACACTAAAGCCTTGACACACAGCAGATACACTAAAGCCTTGACACACAGCAGATACACTAAAGCCTTGACACACAGCAGATACACTAAAGCCTTGACACACAGCAGATACACTAAAGCCTTGACACACAGCAGATACACTAAAGCCTTGACACACAGCAGATACACTAAAGCCTTGACACACAGCAGATACACTAAAGCCTTGACACACAGCAGATACACTAAAGCCTTGACACACAGCAGATACACTAAAGCCTTGACACACAGCAGATACACTAAAGCCTTGACACACAGCAGATACACTAAAGCCTTGACACACAGCAGATACACTAAACCCTTGACACACAGCAGATACACTAAACCCTTGACACACAGCAGATACACTAAAGCCTTGACACACAGCAGATACACTAAAGCCTTGACACACAGCAGATACACTAAAGCCTTGACACACAGCAGATACACTAAAGCCTTGACACACAGCAGATACACTAAAGCCTTGACACACAGCAGATACACTAAAGCCTTGACACACAGCAGATACACTAAAGCCTTGACACACAGCAGATACACTAAAGCCTTGACACACAGCAGATACACTAAAGCCTTGACACACAGCAGATACACTAAAGCCTTGACACACAGCAGATACACTAAAGCCTTGACACACAGCAGATACACTAAAGCCTTGACACACAGCAGATACACTAAACCCTTGACACACAGCAGATACACTAAAGCCTTGACACACAGCAGATACACTAAAGCCTTGACACACAGCAGATACACTAAAGCCTTGACACACAGCAGATACACTAAAGCCTTGACACACAGCAGATACACTAAAGCCTTGACACACAGCAGACACACAGCAGATACACTAAAGCCTTGACACACAGCAGATACACTAAAGCCTTGACACACAGCAGATACACTAAAGCCTTGACACACAGCAGATACACAGCCTTGACACACAGCAGCCTTGACACACAGCAGATACACTAAAGCCTTGACACACAGCAGATACACTAAAGCCTTGACACACAGCAGATACACTAAAGCCTTGACACACAGCAGATACACACTAAAGCCTTGACACACAGCAGATACACTAAACCCTTGACACACAGCAGATACACTAAAGCCTTGACACACAGCAGCCTTGACACACAGCAGACTAAAGCCTTGACACACAGCAGATACACTAAAGCCTTGACACACAGCAGATACACTAAAGCCTTGACACACAGCAGATACACTAAAGCCTTGACACACAGCAGATACACTAAAGCCTTGACACACAGCAGATACACTAAACCCTTGACACACAGCAGATACACTAAACCCTTGACACACAGCAGATACACTAAAGCCTTGACACACAGCAGATACACTAAACCCTTGACACACAGCAGATACACTAAACCCTTGACACACAGCAGATACACTAAAGCCTTGACACACAGCAGATACACTAAAGCCTTGACACACAGCAGATACACTAAAGAATCCAGTAATACAACTCACATATGTATCCAGAAGATGGTGCCACCTCCACGTGTTGCCAAAGCTAAAAGAGCACTTAAGGAAACCAGAGTTCGAACGTTTTTGAGTGCTCAAATTGTAAAGGGTTAAGGCATCTGATAGTCCAAGTACGGCATCTATCTCAATAAGACATGGTGAGATTTGTGAAGTAACAGATCACCTAAGTGTCGACTGTATCTGCAGATGGGGCTCGCTGATGATGACGGTGATGACGACGATGGCAACTTGGGTGGTCTTGAGTTGACGGGTGGTGCAAGTGACTTCTGTCTGAGTCAGGACATGACACAGCCAGGAATGACAACAGCTGGTGACAGTCTGCTCAACCACACTGTCTTCACTGGTGACAACCTCGTGTCACAGCCTCGCAAGGTGAGTGTCACATCACTGGTGACAATCTCGTGTCACATTACTGGTGACAATCTCGTGTCACATTACTGGTGACAACCTCGTGTCACATCACTGGTGACAACCTCGTGTCACATCACTGGTGACAACCTCGTGTCACATCACTGGTGACAACCTCGTGTCACATCACTGGTGACAACCTCGTGTCACAGTCTCGCATGGTGACCAGTCTAACAGATGTTGTCCTGTCTTTGTGGGTGGGGGAGGGGCGACATTATTTTCCAATTACTATCAGGTACAAATATTTCACTTTTTCCATAACCGGGACAGTCAGGGGTGTCATAATAACCACTGTACAGCGCCTAGAACAATGATTTGAATGGTCACTATGTGAGAAATGTATTATTATGCCCAATTCCAGTCTTCTGTGGTGTGATGCAGGATCAGTAGGGGTAGATGGTCCATTTTCTCTTGTTACCCAGACAGTTTTTCTTGTGGCATGTCCATCCTTTCTTGACCTCTATGGTATCTTGCATGATGGTTTTACAATAAACACTAGCGTTGTACACAGTCCAGGATAACTTTTGTTGTATTGTTGACAACAATTGTATATTGTTTAATAGCAAGGGAGTCAATTTGCTGTCTCAGAATAATTTAAGTTGTATATACAAAGTCCGATCATTTTTTCATAAAATCATATTCTTTCTTCTCCCGTCATCTGGGGTCGTTGGTATGGCGGGTAATTTTCTTTCTTCGTGTCGCCCTGTCCATCACCACATCTGCATTTATACCCACGATTTACATGTCTCTTCTGCATGTGTCTTTCCATCTGGTCTTCGGTCGTCCTCTCCTTCTTCCTGGTATCTCTGCATTTAGCACTCTTCTCACTATGTGCTCCTCTTCCCTTCTCATCACGTGCCCATGCCATTTCAGTCGTTTCTCTTATCTTTTTGGATGCTTGTGTTGTGTCACTCTCGTTGCTCCTCCAATATATTCGTTTCGGATCTTTCTTTGTTACTCCACACATCCACCTCAGCATCCACATCTCATTCGTCTCTATCCTTGCTTCTTGTCCTTTGTCATAAAATCATGTTACATCAGTATAAACTGTGTCGTATCTAATTTTGAACCGTAATGGTTTAATTAATAATGTACACGGTTGATCAAATCTGTTCGGTTGTTATTTGACTTATATGCACTGTACAGTCAAGATGCCGTCCACCTTGTACTGTTGCTTACCGTTTTGCGAATCACGAGATCTAGCGAACTTTCAGTACAATCACAGGCACAATTGGCATCGTTGAAATATCTCCGCTTAGAGCATTTTCATCGCTGATATTTGTAAGTTTTTCACCAAAATAATTTTTCTAAACACTTGTTTGCATGGATGAATGAAACAAGTGTAAAAGAAGTAGAGCATGGGTCTATGTCACATATTTCTAGTCAGAAATATGGTATGCGTGGCAGCCAGTATAACATTGCTATTTTTGTGAATTATTATTTGAGTCAAGAGTCTTACGTTGTCCATCGTTACTTTGCCAACAGGTGGCGAAACTGAACATTGCGTATGCGAAGGTAGCTAAGAAGGTCGACATGAAGCGCCTGAAGACATCCATGTGGCAACTGCTCGTGAAGCCTTGCGAAGAAGACAAGGTACGTTTGTCCTTCACGCTTTCAAGATGTGTACTAAAAATAATTCTGTAACATGTCTGTCCTCACATATTGCCTCAATAAACCCACAGGCTGTAGTTGTAATCCTGGTTGCTTTAGATGCTTTTCCTCCTCAATCCCTGTCCTGCCAGTATGCCTCCCATTTCAAACTGAACTTATAACTGAATGCTGCTTTTTGATGTTACATAAACAGGGAAACATGACTGAAATCTTTCGAGTGTATGTGCCTATTCATAATGTACTCCATAGTTTGTGCATGGTCAATTCGCTTTTAGTTTTTGTCCTTATTTATTGGTAAATTTATGCTTTTTGATTACTTTTCTTGTGTGTCGTCGGTTTACTTTTTGTTTAGTGGGTCTTGTCCCTTGTTAATATATTTGTATTTCTGTTACGTTTCAGACTTCCCAGGTACGCCTCGTTTTATTTCCTTAAAAATTTGCTGTTGACGCTATCTGTCTGGAATAGCTGTCTTTTAACACTGCACTTTCCCCGGCCAAATTCCTCCGTCCCCTCACACTTCCTCCGGCCAAACTTCCTCTGTCACCTCACACTTCCCCCGGCCAACGTCCACCGTCCCCTCACATTTCCCTTGGCCAACTTCCTCCGACCCCTCACACTTCCCCCGGCCACCTTCCTCTGACCCCTCACACTTCCCCCGGCCAACTTCCTCCGTGCCCTCACACTTCCCCCGGCCAACTTCCTCCGTCCCCTCACATTTCCCCCGGCCAACTTCCTCCGTCCCCTCACATTTCCCCCGGCAGTAGTCGCTGTCTGTTTCGATTAATATCTCCAATTAAAATAGTGTCTTTTAATTCTGCAGATTTTTGTCCAAGATAAATTAATAATTCCTGAGTGTGTATTCTTGGCGGCACAATGTTTGATAAGAATGGCACAAACTGTCTTCCCCTAATCCTGTCAACTCTACATGTTTATAACATATAGTACAGTACTGCTAAAGCAGCCTTCAGTTTCTTCCAAGCCGTTATGATGTTCCTGAACTCACATTGAAGTTTAAGAAGAAACCTAAATATTAATCCATAACTTCAATCCCTAGGGCAACCTGTATGATTTTCATATCATTGAAAAGACAAAATCCCGCATTAAAGTACTGCTTTACTTAAATCTTAGCCATAGAAGCCGAGGACCAGCAGATTTTATCACCTGTCAATTAATTTAATCAACAATACTGGTAATTATTAACAAAGGACATTGCTTATATTTAACATGATAGAACCTTCTTTAACTGTGGGGTAAAGTATCTTTTTCATGTTCCTTCCCATGAACAAACCCCTCCCAGTGCATGTGTGTGCTTTGGCAGTAGTTTGGCTTCCTTCAAGTAGCACCGTTCGATTTAGTAACCTATCACATGACACCATGTGACCTTTTTGTGGGGATGGCGTACATGGTTTGTCATTGCATGGCTCTAGGCGCTGGTGTGTTTATTAGAAAATCTGCACAAGTAGTTGTTGCGATTTGATTGGTCAGCATGCACCAAGTCAACCAATCGTCAGCTCGTCGTTTAGATGCCATTTTCCAGTCGTTAATCAATCAGTAATTTAAATAAAACATAACCTGTTGCGTAAAGTGTATATAATTTATCTGTTGTCATGATGCTGAAAGATTATATAACATTTCTGTTTAATAATTTATGTAGACACAACCATCCCTGGGTAATATTTATATGTAATCGTATTAGTAGCGATTACAAATAGTGAAGTAGTAGTAATAGGTTGAGCAAAACTCAATGTAATAGTAATAGGAAGCAATGTAATAGTAATTGACCTATTACTTTTATATTACTATTGAACATTTCAACCAAGTTTCAACTTCATAACAATTCCATTTGACTAATTTGTAGATTCCACTAGTTTCTCCTGGTTTTATGGTTGCTCCCCCCTTGTCAACTTCAGCATGGCCCTCATGAAGTTTTACCCTAGAGTTTTATGAGCATTTAAATAGCAAGAGACACTGGCACAATGTGACTGCTGCATTGACTAAAGATATTAAAATGTGCTTTCACTGCTTTGAAGCCAGTTGTGCCAAGTTGCCAACTACTCTTTTCAAGTAAGCCTATGGGTTTAGTGACTGCCTCCATGGTGCACACAATTCAGCCTAAACTACAGTGGGTGTGAAACACATCCTGATGTATTTGTACTTGAGCCAATAATTAACTGTCCACAAAGCACCAGACAGCAGTATAGCAATGTGGTTTAATTAGACTCTAATATAATCCACCTAGTTATGTGGCATTGACTTTCATGCCAGTGTGGTATTTAAATATAACATGAAACATGTATGTTCTATCCCTAGTTAAGGGTAGCCACTACTCGAAAACAGCCATAGGCTATATTTCTGTTGATACTGAACGTATCTTACAAACATTTTGAGTACTGATTAGTTAAATGAATAGTATTTAATATGTGGAATATTGGCTCAGTTGCTTGTGTATTACCATGGCAATGAACATTTCTAGTGTGACAGAGGGGCATGCATCCTTGAAAATTATTCTGAGCTAACAACTGTACGTGTGATCATGCAGTTGTCAAGAATCATCAGCTAGAATACTCCTTTGTGCAATAAGGTGGTTTTGGGCAAGGACATCTGACTGCAATGACTTTTGTGAGATGGGACTTTAGGTTTGAGCATTTTTCAAAGCGTCTTGAAAAATGCTAATACCTGAACAACAGTCAGTGAAGTCAGATATCCTTGCCCAAAACCACCTTATTGCACAAAGGAGTATTCTAGCTGATGATTCTTGACAACGGCATGATCACACGTACAGTTGTTAGCTCAGAATAATTTTCATGGATGTGAAAATCAGTCTCACTAGAAACAGTCATTGCCATGATAATACACAAGCAAATGAGCCCATCTTTCAAATGTCATATACCATTCATTTATGTAACTAGTACCCCAAATCTGTTTAATATATGTTCAGTATTAATAGAGATATAGCATGTTTATTATATGGCCGTTTTCGGGTAGTAGCTACTCTTAATGTAGTTAGTATATATACTATATAGATATATGTAAAGCATTGAATTGAAAAAAATATATATACTTTGTTTTAATATTTATATACTTTATAATACTTCCCTAATGATGATGATGATGAAAGTACTTGACATTCTCAAATATTATTTCAAATACTTTGGGCATGTGTATCAATAAATGGCAAGTTAGATTTTTTATTCACCTGCTTGTTTAATTTCTTGAGACTGTGAGTCAAACAATTGTACTTTCTGTATTTATGTATAATGTGCATTATAGTTTATTATACCATAAAATGTTCCGATGCAAAATGTAATAGTAATTGCTTCAAATGTAATAGTAATTACTTCAAATGTAAATTACGTAATAGTAGTAGTAATAATAAGAAAAAAGTAATAGTAATATATTACATTGCAATGTAATTTACCTCAGGCCTGGATACAACATTGGTGTTGCAAACAATGAGTGCATTTTAATAGTTATTATTAAACTAGTCAACCACCACTTGATTTCTAAGATTAAAAAGATTTGTTTGTCATTTGCTTATTTGAAGCAGTGTGAAAGTCTTTATTTTGACCCACTGCATCAGTATTATTATGAAAAGCAACTATTTGATTATTCCAATGAGTTTGGTAGACCTATTTAGGCTGTAATATATAGTTACCATAGCAGCAAGCTGATATATAAACATGCAATTCTTTACATTAATGTATTCTGATATGGGCAAGAATAATTCTTACTTCAAAAGTTACATTGTGTCTGTATACATGCTGTGACTTTTAAATTAATGTATTTATTTTAATTTATTTTCTTTCTTATAAAACTTTTTTATTTGGACAATACTGCATTTGACAAATGTTTTTGCGCCCTCTGTGAGATCAAAACAGCAACAGCTCAACACAAACTAGTCAGAGGTGAAAGGTCACGGTTCCGCATCACTGACTCGACCCTTTCCTTGCAGGAGAACTGTGGCGTGGAGGAGGAGGGAAGGAAGAGTCTGGGAGGCAGCATCATTGGTCGTCACTCCTTCAATGCGGTGGTGCGTGACCTCCACGCAACACTGCCCAAACAGAGCGCCAACAACCTCAGTGTCCACATCGCGTTTGGCTGTCTCCTCCACCTCGCCAACGAGAAGGTATCTGTCCATAGGCCGCAATAGCTTTGGCTTCACTCAGATGTTTAAATGAGTGCAATCTCATCAAAGTGACCCTTTCTCTTCCTTTAACAGTTTCAGTGTCAGCCAAAACTGTGCTCACGTACAAGATGTGCTCACGTACAAGATGTGCTCACGTACAAGATGTGCCGAGACATTTTTTGAGACTTGCACGTTATTCTAAACTTGTGTTTTTATGCATATAGTTTGCAAATATCACCACGTAAACTATATAGATTTCCTGAAAGGGCAGATCATTTTCCATTTAATAAAAAAATGTAATAGTCAGATGACACAACGTAACTTTCTTTCACTAAGATTATTATATTACTATATGCTTATGTTGTCACCTGACACAATTTGCGTGGCAAATGTACACTTCTTTTTGGTTATTCTGCTGGTTTATATTTGCCATGTAATGCATGCAAATCTAAGCAACATCATAAATAGTTTCACTTAACCGACTCTCGCCCAGCTGTGTGACTTCACCTGGAAACAGAGTCTGGCCGAGAACACCCGTTATGAATGCACGCATCTAATACCGATCCTAGGGTGCTCCCATCTCGCGGCGCCTAGATAAAGGCTAGTGCTACTCAAGAATCTATTTTGCATATGCTGCCATCAGCAAATGTTTTGGGCGAGCAGCCAATCAGCATCGTTATTGAGATTCTTAATCCCAAAATATATTAAGATTTAACTTTTCTGCTTATTACTTGTGTCAATATAACCAAAGTTTCCAATGCTTAGCATAAACTTACATAAGTTGACTCTTATTTAACTTTTAGTTTTATTGTTAGCCTGAGAGCCAATCATCGTATCTACCCGGATTCAGGGTGAACTGGGATCAGTGCCGTGCAGTGAAGACCAGTGTTATCTTCCAGGCAGTAGGACAGGAGCCCTACGGTGCTCCCATCTCGTGGAGCTTGGATAATCGAGGCTACATCATAAAAACAGCAGCCAAACACCTAACGTTTGTAATGATTAATCTTATTGGCCAATTTATAATGGTGTCATAGACATCAGCCAATGCCAGTAGACTTTGCAAAAATGCAATCGGCTCTTTGGCACTGAAATGGTTATTGACCTTGTTAGTACTTTAATACAAGTGAGTTAATTATTCAACTAATCATTTGCTAGGAGTTAAAACTCCCTCATAAATTTATTGAGTATTATGAATTGGATTCTTTGATATGCAGGGGTCTGCTTCATGGGCTATAATTGTGTTAGTAAATTATGTGTTTTTAAATTAGCTAACATAGGAGTATGTCATTTTAAGTAATGCATAACTACAGGTGGCCACTGGGCCGAATTTGGCCCACACGATCAGTGCAAAACTGCTCCCGCCTGAATATCGGCCCGATTCAGTATCACACTTTTTAACAATAACGATTCATTTAGGTAAACAAATTTTGTTTCCGTCACTAGCAACTGACAAGGGAACACGAGGTATCATTGAAAAGCTGAATGATTCTTCTTCCTGTGGCACAATACTAGGCCGTACACCCATTGGTATTGCAGTATCGGCTGTATTTGAACGTTCTACAAAAATATAATAAAATGAAAAGTTCTGAATATATTTCAGTCTAATTTTCATTACCACGCAGCTGAAATGTATAGCTACATTTGTTACATACAACCGCTCAATAATTATTTTGTCACCCGGCAAACTTGGGTTTCTACTTTACCTTCATTCTGACATTCATGAAGAATAGTCCAAATTTTACATAGGTCTGCCTAAAAAAATCATAAAAAACTTCTCAGTATATTGGATAATTTTGTTCTGTACTCATTAGCTTGTATATATGGCTACATTTCTCTAATTGGACATAGACACATATAACCACTCAGTAATTAACTATTAGTAGGGTGAACAAAATAGTTTTTTGCATTTATTTTGGATAGAATAACATCAACACTTATATATCTTCATGATTATTTGATGTTATGCAAATATTACCACTGCATAATAATAAAGGGTCTTTTTGCCAACAAAATGATAGCTCAATCATATTTCTGCAATAAGTATTAACAAAGTTGTGATTTTTAAAAGCACCCCTACAAATAGCTCCAAATTGCGTACACCTGTAGGCTTCAAGATACCAGCCCCTGTGGAACATGTGAATAAATCAAGTATTATTTAACAAATACTAAATATATATCATTGCTACGGGCAGTGATTTTTTTACACAGCCCATTTTTTAAACTTATTTTTCTCAAAACGTTGCTTGCTTCATATTTGGCAATAAGCCAAAAAACACTGAAGATATTTCAACAAATGAGAGATAATTTTAAAGCTCATGATCTGTGGAATTCAAAAAGGTACAACACTATTTCACAGTTTTGCAACCATTTTGCCTTGGCAGGCCATATCAGGTAAAACACAATACCGAGGACCTAAGCACCAAAAACAAAAAGGGCTTAAAATAAAGGAAAAACTGTCTTAGATGGTAGCCAAGATACATCTACAGTAATTTCTACACCTAAAATTAAAGAAGAAGATGAGATCTCTTTACTCACTGTTATGTAGTGCAATGCCAAATGTACATAGTCGAAGTTCATGAAGTAAGTTACATGGTGTCTTTTAACTAAATTAAAATGAGAATGTGAAACCCTTCAGAAATAAAAATTTGCTTGACTAATGTACCTCATCAGAATCAAGACTTAAAATGTTAAGAATGATCACAGCACTCTGGACCTGAAATGGTGGACACCGTAACTTACGTTATCCACCACAACCACAATTTTCCATAACAATAAACAGGCAGGATGTGTTTTTGTGTCTCTTCTTTCTTCATGGGCCTAAGATACAGCACAGATGTTATCAATAGGAACTGTCCGCAAAGAAGCTGGTTATGGAATAAATATAGCGTAAGTTACAGGACACCTATTTGGCCCAGTGTCGTGCGACCCCACATATATGAATGTGGTTTGAAAAGGAAATGTTGCAACCAGCCAATAGAAACTGTTGTGTCTTCTTGTAGATGCTGTCGCTACAGAGCAATGAAAACCTGACC
Organism: Paraescarpia echinospica; assembly: GCA_020002185.1. Taxonomy (NCBI): domain Eukaryota; kingdom Metazoa; phylum Annelida; class Polychaeta; order Sabellida; family Siboglinidae; genus Paraescarpia; species Paraescarpia echinospica. The sequence goes on along the minus strand of CM034534.1, from coordinate 34,255,492 downwards.
GACATCCAGATTACCCAGTGAACCCATGTCACGGGGGGTACTTCCACCCCAGAACGTAATCACTTCATCAGGCAGCTAGAGGCCACACAGAGACCATCGTCCAATGCTGTGGATCACAACTGACGTCTCAAGGAGAAGCCAAAATCCATATTGAAGGACACAGTGTGTACTTGTGGACTGTACAGTTTTAATTACACGCCTACATCCTGTACATATCCACTGTACAAAATTCCTGTGTCTGTCTGTCGGGCTGAGTTGCGCCAGCCAGACCAGACAACATGGGAAAGATTCGTGGTCAAACTGTGTCGAGCCGACACTTATTTAAAATATTCAGAAAATCTACAAAATGACTGAGAGAAGATGAATGTATAATGGCTGTGTTCTGGCTTATAGCAGTAGAAGTAGTCATGTTACTTGCTATATTTAGGGGATACAGTGGTTAGACCATCGGGTTCACTATTGGGAGGACCCGCGCTCGAATCCACTTCCTGCTGTTTCAAAGATTGAGTATTTTGTGTTGTATCAGTTCACTCAGTTGTATGAATGAGTACCTGGCTATAGACAGTGGTGGGATTCCGTAGATGGAATTATAAGTAAAGTAGGCTGCTGGGAGAAATGAAACAACTGAATCAAGTCGAGTCAATGACTTTGTTGCACATCAAACTTTGTACATAAAACAACATGCACCACTGTGTCATGTTGTAGAAATTACATTTTAATATGTGGAATAGTTTCATGTTTTTTACACATCGCCTGTTAACTATTAACTTTGTACAAAGGGATGGGCACAATACTTTTAAAAGCTTTGCAAATAGTTGCAATTCTTTTTAAAAAGTATAATAAATACTTGCAACATAGTATTGCATTTTCCACTCTATAACATTGGCAATTGGTTTAGTAAAATGTTTGACCAATTTATTTAATGTATTTCAGACATTTTTATTTCATGAAATATACTTTTATGGATTCTTGAGGCAACAAAGAATGACATTTTTTGGGAAATTAACAATACATCATCATATTAAGAGTTGTAATTAAATACTGCAATACTGTATTGCTAATTTCAAAGTTTTGCAAATATTTTGGTGTACGCAGAATCGAGTACCTGGTATTGCAATTAGTATGGTGTACTTGTAATGCTGCTCTCATTCCAGTGTGTATATAAGTGAAATGATAGTATTAGTTAAGTTTGACTCCATGTACTGTCACACAAACCATCTCAAAACACATCTCATCCGACACGTGAATACACCTCAACACAATGTCAATGTACAGCAGTAGTTGTGTCTTTGTTTAGTGGTGTCATCTGTAATAATATTAAACTAATAAACACTCTCCTTATCTTTATGCAGAATCTTAAATTTCAGCATGATTACAAAAACTGTCTGATCTCATTTAGATAGTGCTTCTGAGAACCTGACTTTAGGGGTGGTGTCATACATTTGCAAAGTCCAAAACAACAGTGCTTTGTATTGGTTCAAACCAACACCCATATGTGGCAAAGGACTTCATTTTTCAGCTTTACAAAATGGTTTTGAAAATTACATCCAATAGCTGCTGGATTTAGCTGATGTAACAAGGTTGCCAAGACAACCTATTATGCAACCCAGTCCTGATATCCACAATAATGTCATAGGTAGTGCCACCATAGTGATTTATTCCCCCAAGATACAGGCCCTTGGCCAAAAATAGAAATTAGCCAGTCTTGAATTAATCAAAATTGTGTCTCAGTGTGCAAACGTTTTGCATGGAAGCTATTGATAGCCTTTATTGGGCAGTTTAGTTTTCTTTCAATGACAAACCAGTCTCATTTGAGCCATTTATTTAATTAATACTGATCCATTCGGTGTGTTTCACTACCAGTTGATGATAATCATTAATAAAGTATTAGTATTGTAATTGCCAGTCTTGAAGATAGGCAGATGGTAACAATCAATTCGCTATCCACCCATTTGTAATGCTATGCATATTTCTAGGAAGTTTGTGAACATATGCAACTGCACCTTAGTAAAAACGGAGAGGCAATTGACATTGCCTTTAATGCAGTAACAACATTCTATTTCTCGAGCACTGATTGTAGTGAAGGTTGGCTCTAGGCCCTCTTCATAATAAAATTATTTGTTCGTAGTTTCATATTTATTAGTTTACTTGTTTATTTCTATTACTGAACATTGTCATAACATGTTTTATACTGGTGCCAACACTCTCTAGCTGACGTCTGTCTCGAGAGATAGTGTCATCTTCTGGTTCTTGTGACATTAGTCCTGTTTTATACTGGTGCCAACACTCTCCGGCTGACGTCTGTCTCGAGAGATAGTGTCATCTTCTGGTTCTTGTGACATTATAGTCCTGTTTTATACTGGTGCCAACACTCTCCGGCTGACGTGTTTCGAGAGATAGTGTCATCTACTGGTTCATGTGACATTATAGTCTTGATTACCAACTTGGTTCCAACTAGTAGTTGGTAATCTACAACTTAGTGAAACTGGGTGAACTCCTCAGAATTGTCCATTTACTGGTAGTAGAATCAAATGGATTCTAAAATGCAGCACTGATTGTATTGTAAGAAAGTCAGCAATGTAACAGAATAAAACTGCTTTGGTCTGAAGTGATTCTATTAAGTGTTCTCTGTAGTACGCAGTAGGCAGGGCAGGGTTTTAGGAATTGGACATAATGTATCTTGGCTGCAGTCTTCAGTGTCAGAGCCGTGGTTGTACTGGAATGATTTATACACAATTTAGTAAAAAAAAGTGCATGCATTTGTTTTATCATCGAAAGAATTGTTAAATCTGGTAATCTGTGAAAGCCAGTAATAGTTGGGCAGACATTTACCCTTTAATCCATTGAAAGTGTCAATCGTAGTTTTCACAAAAAAAGTCAACATAACCCAGTGGCTTAGGGTTTGAACCAAGAACATACTGACCATAACACAATTGCATATAAAAATGACAACTATACATTACATGTAGCACAGCTTTATTCGCATATAAACAAAATACTGTAGCAGTTAAAATATCTAAAATATAAAACTACCCTGTAAAAGTGTTGTAGATTACTGAAGTCGTAGATATAGCTGAAGTTTATATACTGGTATATATAACAAATATAAACAACAGTCTCACATAAAAAAAACACTTGCTGTGCAAATGTATACAATACAGGTACTGTCAGCTTTACAAATATAAAATTTAACTAGTTATTCGACCACTTCACTTGTTACAAAATACAGATGGCCTACACATGTTGATCACAATACAACAATAGTTTGAGACATGCTATGTCTGATGATAAGCACACTTGTACACTGTTGTACTTAATGGATGCATTTCATTGTCTGTTTCAAGTGGAAATTATTAATAATATGCATAAGAGTTATACTTGTAACTGTGTTGTCAATCTTTGTGTCAATCCTGTGTACCTGTGATTAGGGCAACAAGCCATACAATTCAACAGGAATGTAACGCCCAGGTTGAACACAGTAACTGACAAATACATGTTACAATACGTCAAAGATACTAATATACTACATTTTTAATAAATATACCCGTAAGCCACTTCTAAGACCAACATTTCATCACTGAAATTACATGCGCAGACTATCCTTTGATTCTAAGAAGCATCATTGTGTACTTGACATTGTTATAAGCCAACATTTTGCAGTCGAGAACATATAGTTGTTAGACCAAGAGAGATTCCAAAGTAAAACTCTTCAAAAAAAACTTTATAAAACGAAAGTAAAATAGGATTGCTGTATAAGCACAACAAAACATGATGATATGTTATATATTCCAAGTGATACATATATAACTTGGTGCAACATTTTACTTCAAAATTATAACTATACAGTCATAACAAAGAACAATTCCAACAATAAATTCAGTGAGTAACAACGCTTACAAATACAAGGTGTTTGTGATTTGATGTATGTGGTAACTGTTTGGAAGATGTTTCCGACAAATGATCTGTGCAGGAACAGTTTGCCCCCAGCACAGATCTACAGATATCGGCGGAAATTACAACTGGTAATATTTTCTGATTGGCTTATTCGTTACCTCTGGCCGACATGATTACCAGGTGGCATACAAGTTGCAAAAAAATGTAAAGCCGTTAACTTGTACTTCAAGTACATTTTTTTTAAGTGCTTTACTCGAGTAACTTTTTTCCTAGTTATTTGTACTTTTACTCAAGTACAAAGTAAATGTACTTCTACCAGCACTGATTCCAACATCTAAATGATATGTAATATGATGACGCACCAGTTCTAGTCATACCTTGCCAAAAAAATTGAGACGGTGCTATCTACTTATAACTTAAATCAGGTGCAAAAATCACCTGTCAATAGAAGTCGGTATACGTTTGAACACAACCTGCAGTAGCAGTTAGCATGCACACGTACGTGACACATCAGTAAGTATCTCAAAGGGGTATATTAAATCTCAACATCGTATATTATGCACAGCATTCATTATCCTTTCAAACCTAATGCCGACCTTGCCAGGAAGCATGGCTAGTGTAGTGGTTAGCACATTCGCCTGGCGTGACAGCGCTCTGAGTTCGAAACCCGGACCGGGCAGGAATGATATTTGGTGTAAAAACCTGGCTCTCAACATTGGGAACTGTGAATCTCTCGTGACTCGATCACGTTAGTGTCGGTCCCCTCTCAATTTAGGACGTAAAAGAACCACTGAGGACGACAAGCACCCTGGCAGTGACCACCCTGAGTGTTAGCATAGAAAGATCGGTTTGGCGATAATGTTCTGAAAAAGGCTGGCTAGATGAATGAGACCTCATAAGACCATAACATTGTAACCACAATAATACAGACCAGTCAGTTAATAGAACGTTGCCAAGCGCTGGAAACAACTACAACTAGAACCAGTTGTCCAATTATACATATATTTAAAACAATTTCTCAATCTCCCGCTTTCAAACAAAAAGCTTCCCTTTTGTTGTGTTTGATATGGCAATACTTTGTTTTGGGCTTGATTTATGTACTTATCATTGTACGACATAATTAACGAGTTATTGATGTAGATCAAACCAAAACCTGAAAATCGTTTCACTTACAAATATACCCGTTTTCTAGCAAACATGTGGAAACAAATCGGGGTTTGTGCATAATTCTGGTGAATTACTTTGATAGATGGCACCAACAAGATCTCAAAATGAAAAAGGCTATTTACATCAAATGTCATTACTTTTTACCTTTAAAAATTTTGGGGGATTTCGGACTCTTTCTTGTCACTGACGGTTTCCTCTTTCGCGGCGATCTGTTCACATCGTCGTGTCCATGTATGGTTAGAGACAGCTTATTCGGTCGTGGTGTTGACGGCAACACGTCGAAGCTGTCGTTGGCAACCAGTCTATCTGACGCAACATTCGTCATTGATGTCTGAGTACATAACTCGGGTAAATAGGCGGATTCCTTTTCAGTTGACAAGTCCTCTTTCAGTCTTCTGCCTACACCCTGTATGATGTTCACCACTGATTGGGCGAGGTGGTCTGGCGACGGCTTCTTGTCGCTCAGAACAGCCCAGTCATGTTCGCTTACACCTGGCGGCACCTGGTGGGAAAAAACGCAACAACAGGTTGTTCTTCATTTTACTGTGCGGGACCCAATTTTCAGCTATGTAAATGCATTTTTGTATAATTTTATGTAAGTTGTATATTATGTAATTATTAGCCACATGTAACAAGCTATGTAAAGTAAAGGTAAGTTTTTATACAGTGCAGTATACAAAACACAACACACTTTAGTCCCTGGCAGACCTGGTCAATTGAACACCATCTCGACTTCTCTGGGAAGCATTCAGCCAAGCTGCAATTAATGCGCGAAGACTATTTGTACACAAATAGCCACCACTGTCTACTGCCAGGTACTCATTAATACAGCTGAGTAAACTGGAGCAACATAGCGTGAACAAACATGTCAAAGGTTCAAACTGGCAGCACAGGATTTGAACTCGGGTTCTCTCGATCGAGAGTTGGAGACTAGCCACTGCACCACGGCGCTCCACACATGTAGAACTGCTTCCGCAATTAATTTAACTCATCGCAAATTTGGTTTGTTGATATTCAATCTGTAGTGCAAGAACAGTTCAATAATATGAACCTTCAGTTAGATAAATCATTGAAACAATGGACTTTTTCATTAGAATCTGGAACTTGTGATAATATAAACAACCTTGTGTCATAGTACATAAAGTGGAACCATTTGCTCATTTTTGTCCGACTTTGACTTGGCACAGTTGAAAATAATTAAAGTTTATCCAATGATTTAATCAAAACTAAGAAAATTTGCACAACAGAGCAAGCATGTCGTATTGAGAAATTGAGAGGTAAATCAAACCTAACATGAGCAGACACGATATGTTCATCCACAGGCTTGGCACGTTATCTGTACTGTTCATTACTTGAATTATTTGTGTGCTGGTATGTTGAGCTACAAGTCTCCTGTCTCCAAACATAAACACAAAAAGTCTATCATGATTGCCGACTCACTTTGAAAATCTCCTCTGGAACATCAAACTTGCCACCGGCGGCGCCACCAGTGCACTTGATAGGAATGACAACGTGTTCGTTCCACATGAACTCCTGCGCTTCATGAGCTGCACGTGGACCACCTGGTGGACAAATGCCAAACTATGCACCAAAACTCACGTCCACGCATATATATATATATATATATACACATACACCAGCCAACCTTTTCGGATTATACCTGGGAGTCTCCTGGATTTTTTGTGAATCTCCCAGATTTTCGCTTCAGACCACTAACCCATCACCCCGATGTCCAATCCAATGGAATTGAACTGTTGAGAATTATGAAAAATCTTGAATCTCCTGAATTTAAAAACTCAAAAGTTGGCAGGTATACAAGCCAATTGAAATATACATGTACATCCCCCGTGGCATAGACACAGAAGCAGTCATGAAACTGGCAGGAAAGACCTGGCATGAAATCTGTGTAGCATCAGATGTATTTGCTTGTCTACCACAATCAGTGTGTTGTTCAAACTTACACGTGTCGCAAATATAAGAAAATATGTTAAGCAGAATTCCACATATTTAATATACAATTGTTACATTTGAAGCAAATCAGTATTACAACGGGTCTTCCTCCAAAACTTTATTGTGTATAGTAAAATCTGTCTTACCTGTGCGTAACGATAACCTGGATATAACGGTCACTTTTGAAAGTCCCGAATGACTTCCTATTAGTTTGCACTACCCTATACCTGTCCATAACGATAACCTGTCTATTGCGTATAATGGTCACTTAATTTGGACCGAACCATTCATAGTCAACCTGCTGCTTGGGGGCAGGTCAAAGGGAATCCATAATTTCCCTGAATAAAACGTCATCTTGTCAGTGTCATCTTGTATATGCAGGACTATCAAATTGCAATCGAGTCACGCCTGGCGTCATCACCTTGTTGCAGCTGCTATGTGGCTCCTTTACTCCAGCAAACAGGAATAAAATCAACTTTGATGTCCAAAGTGAGCTCAGAGAAGCCATGAGCATGTAGCCACAGATGAAAGCGGGCTGTTGTAATATTTACCTAGGTGGCTTGGGGTAGCTGGAGAGACTGCCTAGGTAAATGTTACAATGGCCTGTAGCTCAAATTGTATTGATAATCCCCTGAGCAAGTGTGGGCCAATGCTTGCCTTCCACTTGTTCACACCCTCATGTTTCCTTTTGGACATCAAAGCTGTTTCTGTTCGCCTTTACTTTACCACGGCCCAAAACAAAAAAGGAATATCAGTTAAATGTAGCAAGTTGAGTAGTGTATTATTTAATATTATTGTTAACTCTAGGTTTGGATTGTTCAAAAGAGTACCAACTAGTGAACGTCAATGTAACCGTTCATAATACTGTGGCTCCACCTAGTGAGTATCCAAGTCATGAAACTCTCCATAACGGCAACCTGCCTATAACAGTAATTGTGCGTAGTCCTGACTATGACCGTTATGGACAGGTTTTAGTGTACTATGTTATGCTATGACTAACCCTCTACGTGGATAAACTACGACTTGTTCCCTATTATCACTCACCCTCCAGCAAGACGCAGATGTCGAAGGTCTTGGTGACAATTGTCTCCCTCTGTCTCACACTGTTGCCACTGTAGACCGTCTGCCCATAATCCAACTTCTTGAAGCTTCCGTCTCGGTTTTGTCTTGCCTGCTTGCTGCTTCCCTTGGTTGGGGGAGATGACAAAATACTGTTCTTACTTAGCACCACGTTAAAATAATTGTTCGGTGCATACATTAAGTTGTCATAAATCCTTTTTAATGCAAGCGTATGCAATGGTTACAAGTAAAATAAATAATTATAAATTGATGTCTATGTGAAAAAATGTACAAACATAAATAAAAACTAAATAAATTATTAATTAAGAACTCGACCTACAGTAAATAATTCTATGTTAAATTGTTTATTACTAAGCTGTATCTCACACAACCAGTACTACCAACAAATTACAGGAAAATAACTTGGTAAAAAAACTGATATGTGATATTTAATGTTTAAGCATTTCTGTAACTTAAACTACTGGGATGATGATTACTTATTATATCCATAAACGAGGTGAAACCAAAGAAATGTGACAAATTATGAGTGGGAGGTAACTGTAAATTGAAAGCCTGAAATCTCCACAACTATTAGGAAATATAGGATTCATTTTACATATAATAATAAAATAAAGTAAACAAAGGACTTACAAGTAACATATGAGATATATAGATTTGAACTTTGACCTCTCGGTCGAGAATCGGATGTTCTAAACACTGTGTTATGGCATGTCATTGTGAAGACTAACCTTCTTTGTGTAGGGCAAGACATGCCACAAGCTGGGAGAAGCATCTCTGTTCTCCCTCTTCCTCTCCTCGTGGAAGCTGTGTCCCACGGCCTCCCCGATCCCATAGAATCCTCCTGTTCCCACGTGGATGTCCCTCATCCCTGCTAGCTGCTTCCCAATCGCCCTGTCGCAAGGGAACACGTTTCAATACATGTAAACAGGATCAAAACCATTTATTCATATGCAAATAGTAATATTATCAACAGCTAAGAATATGGTAAAAATGATTTTTTTTTGACGATTCTTTTAAAATGTTCGTGAGTTTGGTTTTGTCCATGTTTGGAGCACATCAGAGATGTTTTTGGAAATGAAGTTAAATACCTTTCTGAATCCTATATGGCATGACAGCACTTCCAAGAATACCGCAGGGAGATTGTAGCTGGTCGCCTGTCTCGAACCTCAATGGCTTCGCTGATTATTCTTAACCAGAAGTTGTTCCCTCTGGCGAGCACTGTGGCGTCTTTGGCCGTGATGTTATGGCCCTCGTTCATGCTTACCACTTGGCTACGATCCTCCCGTGATATACTTGGAATTGCTGTCATGTGACGAGTACCAACAAAGTCACATGACAACTGAGAGTGAGTCAGTTCAACGCTAACAAAGGCATTGTGAAGGGGCCGAAATCTCCGTTTGAGCCATGAAGGATTCAGAAAGGTATCTAACTTAATTTCCAAACTATCAATTTAACTGAATCCAGAAACAACTTACATGCTGAAATATGAGAATGTTTTTTTCACAAAATTCCTGTTAATCTGAATCTATAACAGAAGAACAGTGCTGTAAGAACCGACAGTATAACAGAAGAACAGTGCTGTAAGAACCGACAATATAACAGAAGAACAGTGCTGTAAGAACCGACAGTATAACAGAAGAACAGTGCTGTAAGAACCGACAGTATAACAGAAGAACAGTGCTGTAAGAACCGACAGTATAACAGAAGAACAGTGCTTTAAGAACCGACAGTATAACAGAAGAACAGTGCTGTAAGAACCGACAGTATAACAGAAGAACAGTGCTGTAAGAACCGACAGTATAACAGAAGAACAGTGCTGTAAGAACCGACAGTATAACAGAAGAACAGTGCTGTAAGAACCGACAGTATAGCAGAAGAACAGTGCTGTAAGAACCGACAGTATAACAGAAGAACAGTGCTGTAAGAACCGACAGTATAGCAGAAGAACAGTGCTGTAAGAACCGACAGTATAACAGAAGAACAGTGCTGTAAGAACCGACAGTATAACAGAAGAACAGTGCTGTAAGAACCGACAGTATAACAGAAGAACAGTGCTGTAAGAACCGACAGTATAACAGAAGAACAGTGCTGTAAGAACCGACAGTATAACAGAAGAACAGTGCTGTAAGAACCGACAGTATACTGGCAACTTACACACATATGGGCTTTGTGAGCTTGCTGTAGAAGCTTGTACTGCCTGAGATGTAGACACCCAGCTGCTTCGGCAAGACACTCCTCAGCTTCTTTGTCTGTCACAGACATCACATCATTACAGAGTAACTATTATCACACCTGCACCATCGTATGGATTCCCCTTATGGGTCATCCACAAAGTAAGTTGTGTGGGGGTGGGGGTTCTTTGGGCAAGCATTACATAACAATTTAAAATGAAACATGTTAGCTTGTTTAGCTGACCCTATTAGACTGATAGCAATAATTGCAATGTCACTTGCAATCAGAAATCTGTGTCTTTTAGTAAGTTTCTGTAGTGTACCAATAGAAAGAGCTCCCAATGACTTCAATATATAACAGTTATGACGTGCTGTCTTCTATTGTGCTGGCATCATCTTGACAAGGTGCTCAAAGCACTTATTCTATGATCAGAACAAGGGATTTTGCAGCAGGTGATGACTAGCCCTCTAAGTTAACTTTTTGTCTAACCTTTTTTGGGGGGCCAAATTAAAAAAATAGGAGCCAAGTAATTGTGTGTGCGTATGTGTGTAATTGCGTTTTCAGTACAAATTTAATCCAAATTAATCACAGACTTTCGTTTGAAATATAAATAAATTTAAAACATGTGTAAATATGTGGCCAGACACTAACTTTATGCATTATAACACAGTACACTGCCAAATTAATAACAGTCATATGTGGAATCCCTGAAATTACCAATAATTACTGTAAATACACATGTATGTATAGGGACACAGATTTTCCATTTCAAAAAAGGCAAATTCCGTTTCAATTCTGTTTAAAAAAAGACAAATTCCATTTTAAATTACGTATTTTCTATTTCAGAAAAAGGCAAATTCTGTGTCAAATGATGCGTTTTAAGTGAAAAATAAGCCCATTTCTGTTAAAAAAGTTAACTTTGAGAAATGAAACATTCTGTCAAATATTTAAAATATCACAATACTGTTTTAGTGTTTTCTAACCGTTCATAATAAATTGAGATAATCCATTGACGAGAGATGCTAAGCTACTCAGGTAGCTGGTGTAAATGTTGCTATTGGCTCCACACGTGGTAGGTACATCAGCAATATCTTGGTTGGTATACTGACCGAGTCGGCGATGACCTTCTCTGTTGTGTTGTCTTTCTTGGACGGGTCAAGTGCCTTTTTGACCATTTTACACAGCACGTCTCCGTGGTTACCACTCTGACAGTCCTGGAGGAAACGACAGTGGTCAGTCGGCAGAAGAGGACGATTGGAAGGTGGACAAGTGGGAGTGTGTGCATCGTAATGTCCTCACAAGTGTGATGTTTGTAGTAATCATACAGTGCGGTTCTAGAACTGTTAGATACGGTTTGTAATAAAGTTGGATGTGTAATTTTTACATCTAAGTTAAGAAGTCACTTGTATGTTAGAAACAGCTAGATATAACAGTGTTCTTATATTGCACAGTACCAGGCCCTCAGCCAGAAATATTTTCTGCGCGTGAACGACTTGCATGGAAGCCATTCTCATCAATCACAGCCATTATTAACCAGTTTATTTTTTTCAATGACAAATCAGTGTCATGTGAGTCATTTATTTAATTAATACTGATCTATTTGATTTGTTTCACTAGTATCACTACCAGCCGTGCCAATGACAGTGATTAATGTGGACCTGTAGACTTGGAACTATTAGATAATCTAGTGGCCAGCTGGCCCCATCTAAATTCCATCCATCTTATCAGTTATAATTACCTATCTTGGCCAGTCATCTGCCAGTCTTGAAGATGGGCAGACGGGTCTCTTGCTAAGCCCTGCACAGTACCCAATCACCAAAAATGCTAAATAGACTTGAGACTTCAGACAGGCGGGGAACAGAAAGGGACTCACCAGGAACTCGTTGGTGCCAATGAGAACACTCATCCAGGAGGGCATACAGAAGTCTCCCGCCCGCACGGGAATCACTGTCTTCCGCTTCTCGCAGTAGAACACCTGCAGACAGAGGGAGCCACCTACAGACCGTGACACGATGTAAGAGACACACAGACAAGTCAAGTGTCACATATGTGGTGTGGGATAGTAATAATATGTAATAGTAATTATTACATATATATATATGTTACATATATATATATAACAGGTTGAACAAATCACAATGTCATTATAATAGTAATAAGCAATGTAGTAGTAATTGACCTATTACTTTTCTGTTACTAAGGAACATTTCAACCGAATTACAACCACATCAAAATTCCATTTGATTAGGTTGTTAGGTGTAAATGTCAACCTGAAGCCAGACTGTATTATTGCTTAGGGATTCTGCAACTCCGCTACCATTGCATACTGGATCTCATAGCAGTCTACACTTTGGAGTAACGGACACATATACATACTCCTTTAAAATGTTAAATTCAAGCAAAGTAGCTCAAGTAAAAAAATTAAAACATTATAGCTTCATGTGTAATAGTAACAGATTACACTGCCTTCCGTATATAACAGTAATAGCCAGTAATATTTGGATTGAATTTGTTGACAGAACTATTGACCCCCTTAGCAAGTGCTACACCTATACAACATTAACAAACCAACAAAGTACCTGCTGACGCGATGTCTTTGATTTTGCAAACTCTTCAGACAAGATGAAAATGATCAGGTTCGCGTTGTCTGCATTTTCACGAAACTCTGCATTCTTGGCAATGGGAGAGCCAAAGTCCGGTTCCTGGGAACTCGACTGTGAGAAACAACGACCTGGGAACAGGAATTATTTAGGGATGATCTCAAAGCAGCAACACTGCACGAAACTGACATTACTTATTAAGTGCAGGTGAATATGATGATGACAATTATATTTATAACACATAACATAAAAATGCCTTAAGTAATGGTAATTCTTATATAGCGCAGTATCCAGTCCTCAAGACTGCTCAAAGCACTTTACACTTTACTCCCTGGCAGACCTGTTCAATCGAACACCATCTCGACTTCTCTGGGAAGCACTCAACCATGTTGCAATTAATGCGCGAAGACTATTCGTTCCCAACTATCCACCACTGTCTATAGCCAGGTGCTCATTCATACAGCTGAGTGAACTGGAGCAACGTGGAGTGAACGAACATGCCCAAGGTTTGACACCGCAGCACAGAATTCGAACCTGGGTTCTCTCAGTCGAGAGTCCAATGCTCCATTCACTGCACCACAGTGGAAAATCATCTGGCTGTATGCAGTGTACAGTATGTACCACATATTGTTATCTGACATGTATAAATATGAGTGTGAGTGAGTCTGTCTGTCTGTCACAGTCACACTCTAAGCTGATCTGGATGAAACTTTGCACTGTGATCCGGGAGACATAACTACGGACAAGTGGTGGTTAAATACTCGAAACATGAACCCTGTCCCCCCAGCTTCTACAATGTTAATTTTAACTCAAATACCCTTTATAACTTAAGACATGAGTCTGGCCACAGTGTAAGCCTTAGCAGCAGTAGTTAGACACAATTAAAAGAAGCACTATAACAAATTGCACAATGCAATAAACTTATTTCCATAGTGGACCTTTAAATAAGAGCGCGTTCTTTTACTGAAATCATTGAATTAATTTATTTTGATTCTTAGATATGGTAACTTGTGGAGGTATAAATTATCTTACTCTTTATTGTATAGGGCTTTTGCAATTTTTTGCTGAATTTTCACCAGTCAAAAATAGTTCTCTATATCTCCCATGATTTCACTACAATATAAAAAAAATTGTACAAATAAGACTCGTTGCAGTTGAATCAATTTTCTTGTAACATGAACCTGATATGAGACAAGTGAAAAAAAAACTGTCTCAGTAGAACTGCTGACATTATTTCTGTTAATAATTATTTGCAATTATACCTGTGTCAGACAACGGTGTGTGGACGTCACAGTTTTCAAACACAGGCGAGTCCGAGAAATCAATTCCATACGTTTCGTCGTCACATACCAGTGGACAGGAGCACCAAACACTGTAGCCTTCCTCTTTCAGGATACCTTGCAATGATTTCCCCTACAAAAAGAGAAGTGTTTAAGAAACAAACCAAGTGTGCGTGTCCATTGTTTATAGTGAAAATTTACTGATGACAAGTTTCCCGTATGAGACACGCTATGAGCCCATCAGGTGGCGCCAGTGTTATCTCACAGAACTTCCAGCAGTCTCTGGATATTCTACGGCCTAAATTATCAACAAATTGTAATTCTAATTTACTTTTCATTTCTAAAAATGTAACGAGCATTGGAACAATAGGGCTTTCTCGGTTGCTGGAATTAATTTCATTAGGCCTGTATGAGGCAATACAATTTTGTTTCCTTTGAAGACATCACTTTAACTGTGCTTTGCTCCCTAGTATATTCATCCATTGTTGACAATGCTAATTCTGCTTATTGTTTTGAGATTATATAAAGCAAGGATTCCATATGTACAGAAATTACACGTGGAGTGGGAAATACCTCTGTAGAGGCATCACTTCTGGGAAATTCCTATGCAGATATGATTCCAATCGCTATATGATGCAATTCAATTTTCCACATCCACATAAAGTAATGTAACCACCTATGTAAATCTTCTGTCAATTTTCACTGGGTGCTATATTCATTGTTTTTCTGCATACCACATCTGCATGCCTGTTTCCGTACATAACAGAGTCCTAACTTTTTTATTTGATTCGCATATGGGGGTCGTGTTTCTGAAAAGTTATGCACAATAGAAGTTATCTTGTTATTATCAAATATGCAGACGACATATCTCTGAATTGTGGATTGCACAATACACAAGGCTCTCGTGGTTTCCTTATTCAGAATCTTGTTAAAATTGAACATAATTTACGTACTGATTTTGTCTGTTGGGGATGAAAACTAAGGACAACAAGAGGTCGGTCAGTGTGGTCTTGTGACTGCGGGTGGTAGCCAATGGAAGAACTTGCCGGGGAGCTCTTCAATGATGAAGTCTGAAAATGAAATACGTGGCCACTCAAACAGAAGTATATGATACATTCCTTGCATGCAACAATATTGTTTCTTGGTTTATTTCGATATTTGATACGGTTAACTCTCAAGAAAGTGGTCATGTAACACACCCATAATGCAGCAAAATTTCGCCGATGAAGAATGATGTACTCAAAATATTTGAAAACAAAAAAGTTTCTTGAGAGGTAATGTTGTCAAATATTTAAATGATATATTGTTTTGCAAAGTATCAGTTCTTGTCTGCAATCAGAATTATAAAGTGTAATGAGAACCGATTGTGACTTGACTGATATCTCAATGACTTCTCAACTTGTGACTTTTGTGAATGGAATGGATTGTAACATCTGTATTAAATGTGGTTCATGTAATTAAATCTTGACGTTTTTGTTTCCCTCTAATAACCAGTGATCTATTAATAGTTTTATACAAAATGCAATTTTTTTCTTACAACGAAAAAACATACAACATAAAGCAGGGTCTTACGAAAGTGTTGATTCCTTTCAGAGACTTGCTGGATATTATTTCTGTGAGCTGTCTTGACACATCTTCCACAGTGTTTGTCTGTACATAACAGTTGTCCATTTCACTGTCTGAAACCAAATCACACTCTTGTTAGTGCTTCGAACAAATCATTCACTCTTGTTATATCTTATAACCTCGTGTTCGATAAACCTGCTCATTCCAACACCAACACGACTACACCAGGAAGCACTAAGCCACAATGTAATTACTGTGCAAAGACTACCTGTACACATATATCCACATCTGTCTATAGCCAGGTACTTCTATATACATCGTTACAGAGTAAACTGTAGCAACGTGGGGTGAACAAAATTTGCCAAATTTACAGAGGTGCCAAGCTGCAGAAAAATTGCCACAGAAGACTAAAACCAAGTTACCAAGCTGTAAACCCAGGCTGAAACCATAGACGATTTCAGCCTCTAATCTTGCGATGAGCACTATCAACAGATGCCATACACACCCACCCCCACTGTGAACTATAGCCAATAGTGGCTCCTTACGACGTATCAAATCAGAACGACAACTGTCCAAGCTTAAAAAGACGGCACGTGGATCGAAACCCCAACACTCTTGATGTACCAACCACCAAACTACTGTGTCCCACTAAATGACCCAAATAAAATTGGCCAATCATAGAGATTGCAGAAAGATGATAAGAGTGGGGTTCTTTCTGTTGAAAGTCTGGTGTTCTATCCACTAAGGTGGGGAGCAGTGGTCTTGCGGTAGAGTGCCGGATTGTCAATCGAGGGGACGATTCCACCTGCCGCCTTTTTAAAACTTAGGCAATTTCATTCACCTCACATTGCCTGTGTCTTTTGGAAGAGATACTAAAAGTTGTGGGTCCCTTCTATCTGGTGTCTATGCCAGGGGAAGTAAAAGATCCCACACAGGAGGTAAATGTGTAACCTGTCGTGGACTCACAGAGTGTTGGTCTCTATCTCTAACCCACTGGATCTTGCTCCCAGCGGACGGAGTTGCTTCCCAGTCGGGCGTGTGAGAGACGCCCAGCAGGCAGTGTAGGCAGTGTTTCATTGGATCCACTGGGTCTTATATGAATGTATGTACATACATACATACATAACCACTAAGCGGCCATGCCCTGTAGTATAACCAAGAACAAGAGTAGTTAGTGTTTGAGTCACCTGCATGACTGCTGTTGCTGATGACGTCTCGCGCTGGCTTTCCCTCAATGAAATGTTTTGTGGCGAATTGAATCGCGAGACTGTCGGGTGGCCATTCGTCGAGGAAGTTCACGGGAAGGATCTGCTTCTTGAGAGTGTCGGCCAACTTCAACTGGTACAGGACACAAACATGTCATCCGTTATGTTACCAGAGACAGCTAAGAACGTTATAACTGGTTTGTTATGTTGGAAGCACCATGTGAAATGTTGCTGCCATTTTCTGAAGTTATCATTACTTCCTGTTCAAACCAAATACTTGTTTTGGCAAACAGTGAAACACTAAATGGTGTTAGAAGTGGGATTCAAATCCACGTTCAAATTTGTGTGTTCGCTATGTGTGCAATAATTCTGGGTCAATTAATCCACATAAATCAAAGGGATGATATTATATTGCTACACATGCTAGTGTAAAATCACCATAATGCGAATACAACTGATTCCTATCATGCTTTGAAATATTTTAAGAACAAACCATAATTTCACGAAAGGCAAAACTGTCAAAATTCACTGTATAATTGTTTTGTAATTAGTTATATACGTCTCCTCCTGCCAAAATTGCTTATTGATCATTTTGGAGGAGAGTGATTCACTCAGAGCTTTATGGAGAGCAAATTATCGTTCTCCTCAATATTTAAAATCAAAAGATCTGACCCACCTCTCGATTCGTCCACTCTGTCTTTCCATACATCTCTGTTACCAGAGGCACAAAGATGTGACACTTTGTGACAGCATCATTCAACACGTCCTGCCAGTCCGACCCTGCCTTGATGTCATGAACATCCTGAGACAATAGATGAAGTGTCACAAGTAAATAATATCCACCATAACATTGCTTCTACAGTTGAATTTTAAATTTGTTTTTTATTGGAAAAGAATTTTGTTGAAAACCAAATCATCTATTATCCCACTATGTTCATTTGTGAACATTTCGTACTGACGACTATAACATAAGGATATCCACATTTTTGCAAGTTACCCCATTTAACAATCAAAGTCAATTTGTTGATTTTAACCAAAAGTGATCATACGATTTAAAAATTACTGTAAGAGGTCTTACAAGAAAGACACTGTAGCCGCATTCCGTGAGCATTTTCTTCAGTTCGACAGCAAAGTTGACAGCTTCTTGTCGCACGTAACTGATGAGGATCCTACAGCCACAACTCAACAATGCAGCCATCCTAATATGTGAGTAAACATCTCTGTTACCTTTATGAAACATCAATTATTGAAAACTATGTCAAAATGGAATGATTTGACGCACTTCACATTTAAAATTTAGTAAATTAAACTGAACCAACTGCACAACCATAATACCTCCCTACTGCCGGGGCTAAAGTGCTGGTCAATGGTATATGGGTCGTTCTCTGAAACTGGGCCCCAAAGTGTGACACTGGGGTCCAAAAATAAAACTGCTCCAAAACATCTGAAATGCTTTTTTTTAAAGAAACATTGTCATAGAAAGTAGTTCTGCAGGAAAAAAGATAATTCAGGAAAGTATATTGGCAGTAGAAACTTTAAAGTTGTCGGCCATGACGAAATTTGGTCGTGTAACATGGACATGAAATGTTTCTTACAAACAGCAAAGAGAACCCCAGTGTCTATTAAATTTCAAGGATATGTTTTAGTAACCTCTAAAAACGGCATACAAATATTATGTTACATTGAGGCAGTGTCTAGAAGTCATATTTCGTGCATTATTCACGAACTGGTTTGTAGCGATAAGAATTTTTTTTTCTTCACACACTTCTATTTTGTCCAACAAGAATGAAGTTTATCAGCATATTGACAGCATTATTAGCTACATAAAAGAGCAAAGAATGCCCACAAAAGATTTGAGATGATTACTCATAAATTTGTATCAGCCGTGTAACATGGACACCACATACTAATGTCAGACAACAGGTGAGAGACAATACAAATAAAAAAACTAACAAATGGTTGCAATGTGAATGTAATCAAGCTTCGTTTATTTCGTAAAGAAAAACAAAACAAAACAAAAAAGAAACAAATTAATGCCAATCATATGGCATTTGACATGGCACAGCATATGACATTTTAGTGAAACACTGTCACAGAGTGTTCAATACACCTTGTTCAAAATATGAACGCAACCCCGTGACTAGGTGCAAGAGTGGGAGGGGACACACAAGTCACAGGGTGGTGAGCTGGAAGCCAGGCCTCATCGGCCCAGACAGACATGCCTGAATCTGGACGCTGTTTCAAGTACAGCACCTTTAAGTCCATTGATTCTGAATCAGTGTGAAGTATTTTGCCATATAATTGCACCTTCCTGTTCCTCCCCTGTAGCTCCACCTTGATATAGCTCCCAACCTGAGAGGTATTTCCAGAAGGGGGTTCTGGCTGGGTTGGGAGCTGGCTGAGGCAGGTCCACAGGAGGGTGGACTGGCTGAGGCTGGGCCGCAGGAGGAGGTGGCCGAGGCTGGGCCGCAGGAGGAGGGTCTAGCTGAGGATCGGCCATAGGAGAGGCGACTTAAAAAATAGGAGGCCAGGAATGTTGGTGTTGTAAAAAATAAATGATCTGTCAAAATCACTGATCCTGTTACATCACATGTTTATCACTGATCCTGTTACATCACATGTTTATCACTGATCCTGTTACATCACATGTTTATCACTGATCCTGTTACATCACATGTTTATCACTGATCCTGTTACATCACATGTTTATCACTGATCCGTGTTACATCACATGTTTATCACTGATCCGTGTTACATCACATGTTTATCACTGATCCGTGTTACATCACATGTTTATCACTGATCCGTGTTACATCACATGTTTATCACTGATCCGTGTTACATCACATGTTTATCACTGATCCGTGTTACATCACATGTTTATCACTGATCCGTGTTACATCACATGTTTATCACTGATCCGTGTTACATCACATGTTTATCACTGATCCTGTTACATCACATGTTTATCAGTTACAGCTCAGAAAAACAAGCAAATCAAGTTAACACAGTTTCCCTTCAATCTCTCAAGACCGAAACGTGCTGGTGTCTCGGTGACGGAGCTGAGAGCACTTTCACAAGAAGCTGCAATGCACGTATTAAAGGATCACAGTGTTTACTGTCTGTGGAGAAAAAAAACCTTTAATCCCAATGTCGGTTTCTTTCTCATAATAAAAAGTACATCCAGTTAAAAGTAGATTTATTACAAATTTCCCTTCCGAAGTTCAGCTACGTAAGAAAGACGCAAAATATGCTGGGTCTCTGTTATGTGGGTGAGATAACAATCCAGCAATCGGCTGGAAACGAAGTCCGAAAGTTCAATAGATCAGCCCTGGTCAGCTTACACGAAAAGGTAATGTGAATAAGAAACGATTTCTGTTCGATCGAGTCAGTACAAGAAAAACTGCGATCGAAAACAGGGATTGACTTCGAAAATCAGCTTCGTAACCAAGACTCAAGAAAAATCTGCTTCCACGTGACGTAGTCATCTATTTATATGTTTTCATGAAGACATTTTCGAAGAAAAAACACAATTTCGGACAACTGCAACTATTTAAGGTATACAGTGCTTATCTGGTCTAGAATGGACTATAAAAAGCACAATTTTCTCACTGTAAGATCAGCCTCGTCACAAAGACACTAGTCCTTGTTACGGAGCAAATGGCGAGGGCTATCGACAAACATATCTAACTAAAACCTTTCGTTGGAGGCTTCATGCTTCTTCAAAACTCGTACCAATCAATTAACTACACTATAACTAAATATTTCTAGGAATTAAATCAGAATAGCCAGTGTCAAACAGTTTTGATCGTCGCAAGTGTGGTCCTTGCCGAGAACGGCCGAAATGGCAGTCCTCAGATCATTTAAAAAAAATTGTGCAACGATAATTAGTTTGTTGACAAAGTACTGTAAAGCGAAGACAATTTCATAACAATCATTTAGAAACAAGAAAATACAAGAAAACGTCCATAAATCTGCATCAAAACATGCCTTTGAGCAGTTTGCTCTCGCTGGCATTAGCCGTGTAACTTTCGCACGCGAATAGATACCACACAGAAAAATTGCTCCGCAAAGGCAACCGCACAGCATCATCCGAAAGAATGTGTACTGATATTCTTCCGCCAGTATAGGCGACCTTCTTCTACTAAAAATGTAGTCCTTACTCGCTTCAAATATGCACATCTTTTGTCACTTCTGATTGGCACGTAACGTTCAAAAACGGACACGGTTCCGGAGTGGCAACTTCAAAATTTTATTTCAACGGTTAAAACAAACTTCTATAGCCGTCCTTCTGAAAACATGTTGACTACACATGTGCTTGTTATGCTCGTGCTGATAGCGTCAGTCCAGTGTATTCATACGCCAAGCTACACACCGAGGGAAAGAGTGTGTGTGTCTGGACACAAAGCGTTATGTAGCTGATCCTGATCAAAATATTGCAATATCTACATGAAATATTGCTCAGCAAAGATTATCGAGCAGCTTGTTTGGTAGATATTGGTATCACGATGCTTTAAAAGGCACAATCGAGTGTTTCAGTCTACAGTCTTGTCCTTGAATGCACATATCCCCAACATGCCTATTTTTATGTCACAAATCGGCACGCCATTTTCGATCCGATGTTCACACAAAAATGCAATAAAACAACACAAAAAGGCATCATTTTTATTTCATGATATTTCTGTTGTCTCTCATATCATTTTCAATCAAAGAGGGAATATTTGTTTTTGAATGTTTCTCTATAATTTTTGAGTATATCTTACCTTAACTTTCCCATACAGCTCGCTGAGTCTGCCTCATTCAGGCAGATGGTGCGTTTTTCCGCTGTGTGTTGATTCACTAGCACAGACGCGTTAGTGTTAAGTAGATCCAGCACACACAGTTGGTGTTCCTGATTCGTCATGACTGGCCAACCATTGCGATCAATAAACCAGTAAGTGCCTTTCACATTGCAGGTTAAACCAAGCTGAAAAATTCAACAAGATTTACAACTATTTAACAATATTTTAAATTCTGATCGCTGAAAGTTGAAAAAGATTTTAAAATATTTAATAGTATTTAAAAATATGTTTAACTATAATCTTCGAAAGTTCAAAAAGTCCTGCGTGGCAGCTTCATATATGTATACTATATAGTATACACATACTATATAAGGTACAAGGGACTGGTTGAAAAGACCTGTATGACAAAATGTTAAGGATCATCTAATTTTACTACTGATACAGGTGTAATAAATTAATTATTAAAATATATTGACTGTTATTTGTTTACTGATATCAACCATGCCATTCAGAACATTTGTAAACACTTGTAAAATGTCCAGTAGTTGCAGACAAAGTGTATTCATGCTATCACGTCATGGGTATAGCACAAACACCTGTAAAATCGCATTCCTCCAAATGCATTGTAAACATGACAGCCAAGTAAGAATATTCAAATCAAACACATAACAGCCAAAGATAATTATACGTGGGGTTCACTAAACCACATTTGGTCAGAGGGGATGTTATAATAAATATACTTGATACTACATAACATTATTTTAAGATAAATGGCAAATTTCATCAAGCCTTTCTGGATAATGTTCACAACTGAGGATTCTACCCTAAACCGTATCTAAACTCTACTAAAACACATCTACCTCTGCTCAAACCACTCACCTGTTCACGAAGTTCGTCTCTGAGCTGTTGCAGTGAGCAGGCTTTCTCAATATACATAAATCCAATGGCCATTCCATCTTCTGTGCAAACTCCCACCCTTGGTTTGCCTGCAACAAAATGCTACAATTGTTTTAAACTCTTCAAGTGATACAGAGGTCATATAGTTGTTTTATTGATGTTCAAATATAAGGTGTGTGAACACTTTTAGTAATATCAATGGACAGTTTAATAAGAGTTCATGCATAATTTGTTAAAACTATCAACAGAATTTACTGACTATTGGAATCGGGTAACTTGTGAAAGTGTGAATACACTTCAGCTACAGTTAGTATAGTATAGAACATAAATAAGAATACATTTTTTCAGCTGATTTCTGACCAGACACAGTCAAAAACAGTTTAATTGTTTGTCCAATGTTTTTACCTGAAAGTTTTTTTAAATTACACAAACAAGTTACTATGTCCTAGTGAATATCAGGTAGGTTAGATTTTTCACAAAATGAGTGACCAATATCTCAAATAAACAGATGAAAACTTACCATGGTTTTTAAGAATTCTGATGACGTTATCATCACTGCCAACAAGTTCAGAGACAGTGAGTTCTTTTTCTTGGGCCTGGGTTATGTTACGTCTGTCATCCAATAAAATCAACAATATTAATATCACAATGTACAGTTACCTTCCCAAATGTGTACAAAATACCATGCAGTATTTACAACTTTCTGTTAGTCATCAATCATGTTACATAAAACCATGTACAGATGTAGTAGTCTGTTTTTTTTTTAATTTGTCAACGTATCTCTTAAAAATAGGATCCTCACAAAATTATAATATTGACTCCATCATAGGATCAAAAACAGTTTTGGACAGGGAATATTTAATGAGGATAGGAAAAGTGAGAGACTCCAACCAGATCAGAAGGCATTCCTACACAGTGAACAAACTCTAGAGCCACGCATGCTATGGGTGACATATTCTGCAGGCAAGTCATTCATGTGTTGACTATTACAAACTACAGTTGAAGCCTGACTAAAAACTTAAGTACTTTTAAAAGCAATATTTTAAAGGAAGGTCATCTGTTACATTAGGTAAATATCTGTAGGAAATTAATTGAATCAGTTGTACTCAGTCCCAATTTGGGCAGGACATCTTCAAAGCAATAATGGAGCACAGTTGTGCAATGGTTGGTACTTTGGATTCTCGACTGAGAGAACCTGTGGTGCCGTGTCAAACTGTGGGCAAGTTCATTCATTCTATGTTGGTCCAGTTTACTCAGCTGTATGCATGAGTACCTGGCTACAGACAGTGATGGATATTTGTGTACGAATAGTCTTCGCGCATTAATTGCAGCGTGGCTAGATGCTTTCCATAGAAGTCGAGATGGTGTTCGATTGAACAGGTCTGCCAGGGAGTAAAGTGTAAAGTGTTTTAAGCAGTCCTAAGGACTGGATACTGCGCTATATAAGAACTTACATTTTTTACAATAAGCAATAAGTGCAAATAAAAAATAAGTGCCAATAAGCAATAAATACCAGTAGTGAACACTGCTTTGGGCGTGTTGAGAAACCTAATGGGCATTATATCTACTGTCATAATCAACAACATATTTATTCTGGTAATATTAAGATTTCTTATTTAGAACAACACACAAATTTATGTTAATAAATGAGGATCGCACATCATGCCGTTAATATTAAAAAGTCAGGTGCCACAAGTTGCACTGAAGATTATACACCATTCTTCCTTCTAATACGGAGTTACAATTTACAATAAGCAACTTTTATATTACTCATGCACTAGACAACTTAAAGATATGCTGTAGGTACTAATTTGTGCTTTGCAAACCATAAACCATGCAGGTTATGTAAACCATCCCAAACTAATCAGTGGTTGGTTTAAGTAGCTAGGAACAATTGTAGGAAGCATGCATAAGGCCAAGTAAAAAAAGGAAATAGTTTCTCGTCCGGATTTTTTTTCCAAAGGAGGCGGGAGGTCCTTATTATTTACTATTTGTCAATATTTTGTTATTTTTTAAAGATGGCCGCAATGTCGTAGATGTTAAGTGTTACTGATTTAAAGACACTGTTGCTTGTCCGATGTAACGTGGAACATACCAGGGCTGTGATGTATGTTACTATAATTACTATTATTTTAGCTGGATTGACAAATAAACAGAAACAATTATGTGGAATCTATATATCCCATGTTACACCGAATACAATTTAAATTGATTAAATAAACAAAACACAATGTTAAATGTATTTAATACACAGCAAAAGGTGCCACACTGTACGGATTTCCCGCATACATTATGGATTTTTTTAAATACGGCAATATCCAGTTTTAATACGGATTTGCTACAAAATGTAAGCAAATGTTAATTAATGTAGGTATATTTAGTAGCCTGGTAAATGGCGACACTCGCTCGGAACAAGCATGTTAACCAATACAAAAATACTACAGTTTCAAGTTAAAATATGCATTTCAGAACACAAAATGTGGCATGTCTGTAAAAACAACCATCCATTGCCAAACGTACACAAGCACATCATTTGCTTGCAGGTTGCCGAGGTGCGAAGGATCTAGTCACTTTCTTCTTGGCCACTTTGCATTTCACCTCACATTCCTCACAAAGAGGATAATGGCCAACCGATGTTGTAACGCTATGTTACATAGTACGACGCCTCAATGGACATTTTACTTGTTAATTTGTCGTTGACCTTCACTATGTCAAATGTGTTCCCTTCTCCAGGATCATTTACGTCTTTGAAGCATGCGCCACATGAGTGTAACATCACCTCCAAGTTCCTCTCCAGTTCTTATTTCTCTTCTGGTTTGAGAACGCAGGCAGCATAGAGGACACTCCATTTCAGACATCCTTCACACTTATAAAAATTGAAAGTGGAGAAAAATTGCAATTGGCCAGTTCACAATAAATAAAGCAGTTTCCGTCTTACCTTATTGTGGTAGGCATGGTTTGCCTACTTATCTCTCTGTTACAATTGATTGGGTGTTTATAACCTATGTGGTTAAACAACCAATCACAACATAAATATTTCAACCACGACAAGTTGGAGGGCAGAGTCATACCATCTTTGATGCAAAGTTGTATGCGTTGTCATAAAGCTTTGTTGTGATGAACATATATATTCATTTGTAAATAATGAATCATTCCAATTATTCAATTTTGGGGTGTGACATGTATTGCAATTATCTCACTGACGAGGTAATTGACACAATGTCTGCTAGACACTCGTTCGGGTTTGCCGACACGTCCAACTTGTCCTTACTTCTACCAATGTTCACTTTTACCTGAAGACAAAAGAAAAGAAATGAGACCTTAAAACTACAACCTTTTCCAAAAACCATTTAACAATTGACAAATCTTAATTGGCTGAGGTTATTTTGAACAAAACAACACAAATGATCAAGCAAGAAAAGGGTGAGTAGGCCTACATTGAAACGTTTTTAATATTTGTGCCCGAGCAGTAGGCTATCATGGAACGATTTCCAAGGAGTTGCAATCCACAATATCTCTCTGGCTACATTTCAAATATTTCGTTTAAGCTATGCAACGTATTGCTGTATTTTACGAAAAGTGCACTTGCATTTCAAAATGTTACTTATTTCCATGAAACATTCGAAAATTACAAACTAAAACAGACAAAAAAATTCGTACAACTCTGCATGGTGTCACTAGTAACAGCCTTGTTAGACAATCACCATAATTTAATAAACCGCACAAATCAGCATGTCATGCCATATTTAAACTACTTCAGTAATACTTTTATACACTGTTGCTAACAAAGTTGTCATTTTAAATAATCTTCAATATCTTGGCATATTTGTGGCGGGTCTAACCGGTGATTATTTACACTAGTAGCGCCACCGTGTAGACTTGAGCGAAGTCAATGCAAAATCTACTGACAGGCCTCGAATTTTATCAAATTGAGGACTTTTATACTTTTTAGGGGGCACATAATATATAACACGACCAGACCGTGAACAATAGCTTAATTTCCGAGGCAACGCGGCCAGTTGCCAGGGCATTTCGGCAAATGGCCGCGTGCTGCCACGCAGTTTGAGGTGAGTACCGACCTGTGACGTTTGACAGCATTCTGTTGAACTGATGTCTTCTCCGTCATCAAATTCCCCTGTGGGCGTGTGGCAAATTGTGAGAAAAGCTCTAGGAATGTCTGCTTGCCATTTAATACCGTCCTAGCATACCACGGTTTCAATATTGCGGTGGACCTACGAATTCGCAAGCAAACAAACACCGACATATTCGGACTAAAGATGGCCGACAATAGCAGACATGTCGTGCAAGCGCTATAGTTTCGTGCACGTGATTAGCCTCGATTCCAGACTTGACTATGCGGTCCTTGGAGCACGGGGCACGCAACAAGCCAATATTGTTCCTATTTTAATCTCTATAGAAGGCATACACAGATCTGAAAAGCGTTTAAAATAACGAATTTTGTTAATAGTAAATAGCAAAAAAAGGAGGCGGCAGCTAAAAAGGAAGCGGGCGGGGACGAGAAACTATTTTCTTTTTTTACTTAGCCTAACATTGCAAACAAATTCCAAAGCAAGTAATTTTCATCAAACGTGTATGTGTGCATACTGTGCAAATAGCACCATCTGGAACATAATATCAAACCAAGAATTAGATTGAGTGATTAATAAAATCGATATCTATTGGTTTCTGACATAACTCATGCAAACAATCACTAAGAGCTGATTATCAACTACCAAGTTTTCAGAGGATGGATATTTTGCTAGTGAATAGATGAGCAATGCACACCCATCAGCTGTGATGAAGCTGAAAGCCTCAGGCAGGTCGGGAACTTCACCGGTCATGTCATGCTTCAGGTGTGCAAGCATGCATGCACGACACACACGGATCACGCCAAGATGTAGATCTTTGCTCACATCTCTCGTAAATGTTTCACTTGCTAGATTCACTCCAAACAGGTCCGGCTTATTTGTGCTTGCTATAGAGTAAAAATAAACATGATCTCTTAATTGGCAAGTACCAACTATTATAAAATAATACACCATTTATTAGGCCTACTTGAATGCCCCATTAGCCTGATTAGGTCGGGTAAATTAGGGGCGTACATCTTTCAAACCCCAAATCAACTTTCTTATCTGACAGTTGTGATGCAGATACACATCTGAGGTAATAACACACAATTTAAAAATTACATGAATTAATCTAGCTACAGCTGTACATACATTGTGTATTCCATGATAAACTCCCTAGACTGAGTCGTACACACTCAAATTAGACAAATATGATAGACCTAAAATGCTAAATTGATAAATCTAAAAGTAGTTCTAACAAATCAAATGTGCTTCAAATAAGTTTATCGTCGAATGTTGGTCAGAACTCGATGATGTTGATGTAGTGGGTATATTATAATACCGTATACAGTGCTATTATACACATAATTCACATTGCACAAATGACTCGTGGCCGGGCGTTCGTGGTCGAGAAAAGAAAACTAAAACTCGGAAAAGCGCTCGTCTCTACACGGGTGATTAATAAAATTGATGTTTCAGTTCATCGACTTTATGGCATCAACTGTTAACGACCATTCTCAGTAAAACATGAACACATAGTTTCGTATGTTGACATCTTCCACAGGATTGTACGATACAGACTTATAAAAATTCGTAATTTTTACCTGAAGTAGACATCCTGTCCACAGATCCTTCCACTCGCGATATCACGCTGCCTTAACTTCCGGTATGATATTTTACCTTTTTGCGTGACGTCATGCTGCCAAGAAAAGCCAAACGAGAAAGCCAGTCCAACAAGAAATGTTGGTAATGCGAATGCAGCAGACAGTTGTGTAATGCAACATCAACTAGCGTAAGGAACAAACTAGACTTGAGTTCGGTTACCCTTTCAGGTATTGGCCAGTAATTTCGGAGCTTCTTTTCAACGACAGATTATGTTTATATTGAAAAGTTACGGTTGTTTTGGCTAAGTTGAACTTGTAGTTGTCAGCGACATGCATTGCAGTGACTATCACTATCACTAGCCTCAGGTCTATGACTATGTCTATGATGGGCTGACTTTTGTGACCAGTCGCAGACAGTGCCAGTGGAAATGTCCTTCTGCTAGTACGTCTACTGGTGTAGTAAAGTCTAGGCACCTCGATTTGATCGAGGTGCCTAGGCATTTCATAGGATTCAATCACGATCGACCTGTGCAATTAGACGAGTAATTAAACTTTAAAGCTTACTGAGTTTTCCTAGTTGTTTCCAGCACTCGGCAACGTTCTATTAACTGACTAGTCTGTATATATTGTGGTTACAATATTATGATCTTATGAGGTCTCATTCAACTAGCCAGCCTTTTTCAGAACATTATCGCCAAGCCGACCTTTCTATGCTGGCACTGAGGGTGGTCACTGCCAGGGTGCTTGTCGTCCTCAGTGGTTCTTTTACGTCCCAAATTGAGACGGGACCGACATTAACGTGATCTCCGAGGCACGAGGGATACACAGTCCCCAATGTTGAGAGCCAGGTTTTTACACCAAATATACCATACCTGCCCGGTCCGGGTATTGAACTCGGGGCGCCGGCATGTCAGGTGGATGTGCTAACCACTACACTATCGCGCACCCCCCATAATTAGTTTGTGTATTCAGTGTGTGTCTGAAAGATTTGGGGACAGAGGCCGAGTGGAGGACACAATTATTTTACGAAGTCGATTTTTTTAACACCACTGGCACTGCATGTTACTGATCTGTCTTGTCAAGACTCAAGTCAAGACAAAACTTCAACAGACAACCAACTAATTTTTGCCTGAAATGACTAAACTTGCTTTAAAATAGCCTTACCATAGAGGTAGGGCAGGTTTAATATTAATTAATATAACCTCACCACATTATGGATCATACATTTAGACATACAAACAAATTACTAAGTAAATGTTAATTGCACTACTAATTGTATTGGATAACCATTTTATCAGTAACAGTCAATAAGGTCTGTATTCCAGTATCTAAAGTTCAGTTTTTTGCACCATTTATTTATTTATTCTATTTTAATATGGTTGAGGTCCACATTGGAAATAATAAAGACACCTTAAATTCTTGCTGAACTCCCATCTTACAATGATGACATATATTTGACATATTTTGTTGCGGTGAATGAATTTGGAACTTGCCCACTTCAAATGACACCCCATTGTTTTAGGTTTTTTTGATAATTTGATGGTGCTGCACTCTGGCGGTGTATCTGGACGATCGGTATCTGAGCCGGGAAGACAGCGAGTTTGTACAACTGGTCACATGCGACGTTGATCACTATGTGAAGGCAGCCACCATTGACACGTGGGTTGTTTTATATATCATCCACATAACATGTTGCATTCTTTGAGTGGTTTCGGTGTGTCATTACCTTTACAAGATTAGCCCTACTGAATCTGGTGTTCTTCTCAATGAACGGTCTCTCGCAGAGTTCTGTTAGGGCAACCTCTTCTGCGAGACTTTTCCAGAGTAGAACCTAAGTCCTTGTTTGCTTCTTCGTGAATCACCATGGTCTGCCAGCTAAAGATGACATCGTCTCACAATGATGGAAATCTGCAGAAAGGCTTTTTTTGTTTACCCTAGGTAACTAAAGCTATGTCATGGGAAAGCTTATTTTTTAAGTAGTTTTATTTCATTGAATTAATGTATGAGAATACTTATAATTTTGGTTGTTTCATGAGATTATAGTAACCTTATCATCGACAGTATCAATTAAATTACTTTTTGATCTAATATTTAATAATCTTTACTAGAAACTATACATTACCAGAATTTTTGTTGACACAGAAATATCAGTATTTACTCGGCGAGACTGATTGTGTCCCTGTGACACTCCCTGCTTGTAGAGTGCTGCTCTTCCCGCCTGTCCTCAGCTACTACCGCCTCCTCATCCACAAGACTGTCGAGGGCTTCCCCTCCCTCTGTAGTTTCTCCGTGGGGGAGGGCGACGACCGCAGAACTGTCGTGTGTCAACAGGACACAGTTTTACGGTAAGCCTTACTTTCACCCTTATGGTTGGGAGCAAATTCTTTTTGTCTATCCGACCTATTCGCAGACTGAATTTTGCTATTCTATTCAATGCAGATGGATCACATGTTCTGTCTGCGATAAATAGACCAGACTGAGAGGCTGTAATGATCGCTTCTATCCACCAACCTCCAACATATATCACTAGTGAAGAGTCAATATTATTATGTCACGTGACCACATATACAAAGGCTATTTGTCCATTTATTTCACTGTATACAAAATTAGTTCTTTTCCATTATAATTACTACTATTTGAATTTCATTACAAATGTTTATGTCGTGATTGTCTGATACACAAAAATAACAATGGATAGATGTGTGATGGTACATTTGATTTGTCATCTCTCCAATGTCTATTCTATTTGCTCCAGTCCGCATCCTTCACAGTCACCACTTCCAGTCTAAAAAAATGCCCATGCTCTCTATGAGTTAGTACTATGGGAGCAGTCATTATTTATCTTGGTTGAGCTTCAACTTGGGCATGAGGAAACTGTCAACACACCTTTCTTTGAAATCCATCCAACCCACCACCCAAAATGATAATGCACTGGAATGACTCCCACCACTAACCCTAACCCTAACCCTTCCCATCTGTCCTCAGCTAATTAAACTAATTGTTGGCAGAATTATACGAACTGAAAATTGACTCGCCACCAAATTTGAAATACTGAATCTGACCTTCCCCTTAGATTCAATGCAATAACAGCTGAGCCCACCCAATTTCTTTGGGGCACCCTGATAAATGATGAGAAAGTGGAGGGGTTATGCAAAATATAAAAATAAGTTTAATTTTTTATGTGTTGCCCTTCCTGTTTCTCAAATGTTACATTTGACATAGTAGTGTGGCTTTTTTAAATTCTTATCAAAAACCTAACAGAAAACATAATGCTACTGGTAATAACAAAGTGTCTGTCCATATAAAGTAAATGTGAAAGCACTATTCTGCAGAGCTAAGCACTATTCTGCAGAGCTTACCTGTGTGACTGCACTAGAGAAGTTTCGGAGGGAATAGCGAATGTACGACGCACTGTCGCCATGAGCCAACAGAGGTGGGGCCATGAAGGATATCGGGATGGCTATCAAGACAGATATCAGGATTCAAGACGGAGTCTGCCATGTCAGGGAGACAGAACCAGCAATTACAGCCCTGATGCAAAAGAGACATCATCGATGGGGTAAGACATCTAAAGAATGCCTTGATTCAAAGACCAGTGTCAACTTCCTGATATACACCTGTTAATGCTATCAACAAGGAATTGTATATGTTGCCTTATTTTGTGTTTCATTTTTTCAGTGATTATGAAACAAAACACTCACATCTCTTAAGTGGATATTTCTGTCAAACTGTATTATGGTCCAGTGTAGGTTTCACTAGGCAGATTTTTGTTATGATTTTGATCAGCTAATGTTCAATTATCACATCCTTTTTAGTCCTTTGGCCGAAGGTCCAAGGGACTATTGCCATCACTCTGCATCCGCTGTCCTCCGTCTGCCGTCCGCCATTAGCTGCCGTATCTCAGAAACCGTTCAGCAACTTTTTCTCTAATTTTGCATAGACATATCTTAGGGCACTGCCACTATGCACGAGAAATCTGTATTTGATTGAATCATTTTAAGGGCTCCCTAGGGCCTCCAAGGACCCCAAAACTTGTAAAAATGTAACATTTTGCCTATTTTTTCAAAAAACTGTTCAGCAACTTTTTTCTAATTTTGCATAGATGTATCTTAGGGTGCTGCCACTATATACAAGAAATCTGTATTTGATTGAATCATTCTAAGGGCACCTAAAGGGCCCCCAAAGTGCAAAAGTTTTACCTTATCTAGTGATGTGGTTTTGAGAAGGGCCCTTGAGACCACCCCCAACAATAGATTTTGTTTAATGTGCCACAAAGTCAGCAGCATGACAACTCTGCAGCCTAGTGCTACTGTTCCATTGAGACCTTGACTAATCTTTAATTGGTCACAGTGCCCAGGCAGAGTAGACACACTTGACCCCTGTTAGACTGAACAGTTCCCTAACACTTTTAAACTGTATCTTCAAAACTATTGATTTTCTATAATTGCAAGTTGTGTTTATTTTGATGTTCATTTAAGTATTATAAAATGGTGTGACTGTGGTGTCTATTAAAGATGTATTGTCCGTAGAAACCTGTAGGCGACAAACATAGAAAATTAATATTCTGTCACCTGTAGGTGACAAACATAGAAAATTAATATTCTGGACAACTATACAGTGAAATATTATTGATATCAAATGCGTTCTACTGTTCTGTTTACGCTTGCCATGCCTTGTGTAGACATGGTACTGTGTAAATAAATTGTATCAATATAGACTAATAATTACAGATTCACAATATAGTTGACACCTGAAACAACCAAATGTCAACCATTAGAAGAGTTGACATAGTTCCGCTATACACAAGCAAGAAATCTATTTGATTGAATCATTCTAGTGTCATCAGCATATAATAGAACAAACATTTTCTACATCATCATCACTAAGGTTGTTGTAAATTTAACCAGCTGCCATGTCAAGTCCGTTATAATTGTGACTAACAGTGTTCAAAATTATTCAGGTAAATAGCAAATAACAAAGGACACAAGTTTTCTCCTTGCCACACCTCTACATCACATGAGAAGAAGCCTGACACAGCCTGGCCCTGATTTATACATGATTTAGCATTTTTGTACATGTTGTATACAACTTTCAACACATTACCATTAATACCGCATGAAATTATGTTAGACCACAGTGAGGACCGGTCTACTAAATCAAATGCTTTCTTATAATCGATGAAGGCACAATAAAGCCTTTTGTGTCGAGACAAATACAATTCAACCAATACCGCTATCTGAACACTGCCTGTTCTTCACCTATTACATTCGCTTTGTTTAGGTATGTGGTCAGTCTGGTGTTCTGAACAATCACTAAGGATTAATGAACACTTGTGCAGAATGTCACCCACTTGGCAGGTTTAATTGATCTATTCAGCAATGAGGACACTGCTTAGGCCTCACTCTGGACACTGTCACTCACAGTGTTGTGTATTGTCTTAGTTGGTGCATTGAGCTAATCTACTTGACCATGAATCAGTGGTGGCTTTGGTTGTGTATTACACCCAGCTGTGGAGCTAAGATTCTCTGCCTGCTATTGTTTGATGGAAACTGTGACTAATCTGTAATTGGTCACTGGCAGTAGCTTGTGTCAACAGACAGCATTAAGCCACTAGACCCCTGTTAAACTGGACAGTTGCCTGTAGGTTTTAAACTGTGTCAAACAGTGAGTCTACCTTTTGCTCTCAAATAATCTGTCCTCTTAGTTTTACACATAAAGACATAATCTGGCATAACTTGATAAGTCTTTGTAGCAGCACATTTGTACTTCCAGTGTATCATTGCAACATAACGTACATATTACATACTGTGTGCCACATATGAATGTTGTGCATGTAATATTTCCATGCAATCCATTTGCATATATAATGTAAAACTTCAACAGCCGTTTTCTTCATTTTCACTTTTTGACCCTTACCATGTTCAATGCTCCATAACTTCGCCAATTTTTGTAGAAGTCATAATTTTTGAAACGTGTAAAGCACCCTACCCAACCTTTACAAGAATGTAAGAAAACAATGTTACAATTTTTCCGACTTATCATTCATTTGGTCAGCCGGGGTAACATATTGACGTATTAGTCCAAAGGACTTCAGGGCCTCTTGGCCCATTTTTTAAAGGATTTAGTCAAATGCCTGCGATCGTGACCTTTTTGGTCTTAGAACTAGTTAGTAGGAGTCTCTCTAGTTACTTTGAGTTTAAATTGTTTTATTCTCGATGTAATATTTGCAGTTTGTTGATTGAGGGTTTTTGTTTTATCCTATTGAATATTTGGTTTGTTGTTGTTTTGCAGCGATGATTGCGATACAGCGAAATGCAGAACGAGGAGGCCTCCTAGTGGCAGACACAGGTCAGCTGACCTCTCCGTTGGAAGTCTGACGGACAGACAAAAAGACGATGAGCTCCAAGCGGTCGAAACTGCCACAAGTACAGCAAAACAAAGACCTCGGTAAGGAATATAGACGACTGTTTATATGCTGTAATTATTGTAAATGTAAAGTATAAACCATTTTAATAAGTAATTGCATTTGAATGATTAATGCAAAAACATGAGGAAAAGAACTAGAAGAATCTGTGCTAAAACAGTAATGTATTTATGTTAATCTGCAAATAAAATGTTTGCAAAATATAGTTAGCATTACAAATGAGCCTTGCTTTTAACATTGTCGAGGTGAGCATGGCAGGAATTGATAGATTGGTCCTAAAATGTGGTGAGAGGTTGGCCTCAGAAATGGGTGGGAAGGGAGGTCAACTCTCAAAAAATTTTGGGACCAAAAAAACGGATGGGATAGGTTGAGACCCCAGCCCACACCCTTGTGATTTTGTATGTTAATGTAATCAGTAGAAAATGTTTTACTTTCTGATGAATTAAAAAATTAAGCCTATTTAGAAATGGATGATTTCCTGATGTAGCAAGGCATTCATTGAAGTCTTGCCGGTGATTTCAGGAGCAAGCCAAAGCGGCCAGATGTTGCCATCTATGTGCCCCGTGGGCGACGTCAGCAGGAACACGCAAACGTGCATGCGTATCCGCCAGAACATGCCGCAGAACCAAAACAAGAACAACCGAAAAAGTCAGCTACAAGAAGTGCTCGTCACACTATTTCTGTGCCACGGATGCGACGATCACAGAATCAGGAATCAGACCGAGTTCACACAGATATTCCACTAGAGGGAGCCACAAGTCAAACCCCATTGAAACTCACTGAGGAGGGGGATTCGTTAGCAGATGTGGTGAAACACAAGACAAAGCGAAAGAAGGGACATAGTAAGATACTGGATGAGAAGACTGACAGAGAGACGGTTAAAACAGACGGAAAAAAGAAGAGAAAGGATGAGATTCTGCAGGTGATGCCACCTGGTGATACGGAAGCAAAGGACGTTGGCGATAGTGATGCTTCTGTGGCGAGGTCTTCAGAATATACAGATACTAGTCTGCCAATTGAATCTAATGAGGCATGTTGTAGGAAGACCATGGATAAAGATCAAGTGGAATCCTATGATGCATTGCAAATGGTGGACATTGATCAAGTACAAGACAGCATGATTATTTATAATACAGAGCTAACTGGACACTCTACAGAGAAACAAGATGATAAATTAGAACAACTTAGTGAGACTGATCAGTTGCCTGGCAACCAGGCAAGTGATGGGTCACATGATCTCGCTGGCAGCCGTATTGAGGTAGATATTCCAACAAAGGAACTCGTAGAATGTACCGATAATGAGCAGTTGGAACCAAATATCAATGAAAAATCATGTCTTGTAAACGAAGGTACGTGCAGAAATGTTAGCACAAAGAGTTCTGATCAGACTGTCACTTCAGAAAGTGAGGGGAAAGACGGTTGTGAGGATTGCCTGCCTGAAGAAGACATGGCCATGGTGGTAGAACAATGCACCAGTAGCAGCACATCTTGCACAGAACAATCAAACAACAATAATAAAGAAATTGGTTTGGAAGCCACATGTGAAACAGACTTGGACTCACAGAGCTGTGAAGTTACAGTGGAAAACAAGAATGTCGTTGATGCAACATCAGAACTAACATTGTCAATGTGTTCAGAGCATACATTGCAGGACACGCCACAGACAACTGGTGGTTTAACAGCTACAATTAGTGACACTGGTTGTGGTATCACTTGTGATTGCGGTACGTCTGAAAATAGTGACACAGGTGACGTTTTGGGGACACATGATGAGCTTGAATGTTGCGCAGATGATGTAGAGGCTGGAGATTGCAAAGGACAATGCAGTGATGAGGAAACAGGTAGTTTAGAGGGTAGACTTAAATGTGAGCCTAAAGATGAAATGAAAGAAAGCAATGCAAATAGTCAAAATGAGTTGGTGGGAAATAAAATAAGTGAGCAGGCAACAAATGAAGTTTGTAAAAACGAAAGTGAAATGAGTGGCCGCAGTGTTTGTGATGAGAACAAAACTAAAAGTAAAATGGATGTGCAAGGTAATATTGAAAGTGAAACTGTTAGTGACATCCAAAGTGAAAATAACTTCTGTGAAGATGAAAATGAAGGGGTTGTACACAGTATCAAAAGTGGCAAAGATGAAGCGAATGAAAGTGAAAGTTGCAAACTGAAACCATCAACTAATGACAACAATGATAATGGACCAGCTCAGTCGGAAACTGTTATCACGAGCAAAACAAAGAAGGTCAAAATTGAAAAAATCAAAGCAGCAAGCGGTGACATTGGCAAATCACCAGATTCTGTCGATCATTCGCGTCAAGGAGACAGTGTTGCCATGGATACAGAAGATGAAGATGATTCATGGGACAAACTGTTCGATGACACAGGGGAGGCGCTCGACCCAACGTTAGTCGAAGAGGTAATAATGATTAATTCTTCTGTTACATTTAGTTCATATATCATGTCATTGTATTTGATCTTGTTGTTTGATTTGACTATGCACAAAGAAGGTTTTTGTTTACGTACCTTTTTTCAGAAAATTGCAGTTTTGTAATTGAAAACTGATACACCCGAAGACCACAGAAATATTGGAAGCATTCAGCAATACCGTTTAATGTCTGTCAAGAAATTGTCTTATATGTAAGGTTGTGGAACTATAAAATGTATTATTCTCAGTTTTTGTTGTACATTGATGATTAAAGGTGAATTAGAATTGTTCTTAAAGAAACATTATCAATGTTTTGTTCTCAGTTGACGGTGGCTGTGGGAAAGGTCAAAGTTCAGAAGCCGCAGTTCGACTACTTCAGCTTCCAACCAAAGGAACTTGAGATGGATGATGACGGTAAATGTGCCAACTGTAATCCAATATATTATACAATGTATATATATATATACTTTCATTGTTTACATCCACCAAACATTCCTTGTTTACATCCACTGTATTATTACATTGTTTACATATGTCATACTTTCATTGTTTACTTACAATGTATTGTTGTTTACATCCACCACACTTTCATTGTTTACATCCACCATATTTTCATTGTTTACATCCACCATACTTTCATTGTTTACATCCTCTTCACTTTCATTGTTTACATCCACTGTATTATTACATTGTTTACATATGTCATACTTTCATTGTTTACATACAATGTATTCTCATTGTTTACATCTACCGTACTTTCATTGTTTACATACACTTTATTTTCATTGTTTACATCCACTTCACTTTCATTGCTTACATCCACTGTACTCTCATTGTTTACATATAGACATCGTACTTTCATTGTTTACATCCACTGTACTCTCATTGTTTACATATAGACACCGTACTTTCATTGTTTACATCCACTGTACTCTCATTGTTTATATATAGACACCGTACTTTCATTGTTTACATCCACTGTACTCTCATTGTTTACATATAGACACCGTACTTTCATTGTTTACATCCACTGTACTCTCATTGTTTACATATAGACACCGTACTTTCATTGTTTTCATCCACTGTACTCTCATTGTTTACATATAGACATTGTACTTTCATTG
This sequence comes from Paraescarpia echinospica, assembly GCA_020002185.1. Taxonomy (NCBI): domain Eukaryota; kingdom Metazoa; phylum Annelida; class Polychaeta; order Sabellida; family Siboglinidae; genus Paraescarpia; species Paraescarpia echinospica. Next base: position 34,217,259 of record CM034534.1, on the reverse strand, counting down.
TTTACATCCACTGTACTCTCATTGTTTACATATAGACACCGTACTTTCATTGTTTTCATCCACTGTACTCTCATTGTTTACATATAGACACCGTACTTTCATTGTTTACATCCACTGTACTCTCATTGTTTACATATAGACACCGTACTTTCATTGTTTTCATCCACTGTACTCTCATTGTTTACATATAGACATTGTACTTTCATTGTTTACATCCACTGTACTCTCATTGTTTACATATAGACACCGTACTTTCATTGTTTACATCCACTGTACTCTCATTGTTTACATATAGACACCGTACTTTCATTGTTTACATCCACTGTACTCTCATTGTTTACATATAGACACCGTACTTTCATTGTTTACATCCACTGTACTCTCATTGTTTACATATAGACACCGTACTCTCATTTTTACATATAGACACCGTACTTTCATTGTTTACATATAGACAATCATATTTCATTGTTTACATCCACTGTACTCCTCATTGTTTTTCTTACATATAGACACTGCATTCTCTCATTGTTTTCTGCATCCACTGTACCTCATTGCTTGCTATATAGACATTGTACTTTCATTGTTTACATCCACTGTACTTTACATTGTTTACATATAGACACCGTGACTTCATTGTTTACATCCACTGTACTCTCATTGTTTACATATAGACACCGTACTTTCATTGTTTTCATCCACTGTACTCTCATTGTTTACATATAGACATTGTACTTTCATTGTTTACATCCACTGTACTCTCATTGTTTACATATAGACACCGTACTTTCATTGTTTACATCCACTGTACTCTCATTGTTTACATATAGACACCGTACTTTCATTGTTTACATCCACTGTACTCTCATTGTTTACATATAGACACCGTACTTTCATTGTTTACATATAGACACCGTACTTTCATTGTTTTCATCCACTGTACTCTCATTGTTTACATATAGACACCGTACTTTCATTGTTTACATCCACTGTACTCTCATTGTTTACATATAGACACCGTACTTTCATTGTTTTCATCCACTGTACTCTCATTGTTTACATATAGACACCGTACTTTCATTGTTTACATCCACTGTACTCTCATTGTTTACATATAGACACCGTACTTTCATTGTTTACATCCACTTCACTTTCATTGCTTACATCCACTGTACTCTCATTGTTTACATATAGACATCGTACTTTCATTGTTTACATCCACTGTACTCTCATTGTTTACATATAGACACCGTACTTTCATTGTTTACATCCACTGTACTCTCATTGTTTACATATAGACACCGTACTTTCATTGTTTTCATCCACTTTAATTTCATTGTTTACATCCACTTTATTATCATTGTTTACATATACAGTGTACTATATTTTCATTGTTCACACCCACTGTACTTCCTCAGAGTACAGCCATCTGGTGGAGATTTATGACTTTCCCTCTGACCTTATCACGAGAGACCTATTGGTGGCCTTCAGGGAATACAAGTGAGTATTCTCATGTATTTCTCACACATACAAGACTTATAGCAGCTGAAGAACAAATACTTCTGACACCAGCCAGATTTCCAACACTATGCAGCAGATTTTGTTTATTGTAGCCTGGCAGATGGCGACATTCAATCGCAATAGGCATGTCATAAGCCAATGTACTTTTTAAAAACATAGTACAGATCTACACAGATGTTTTAGTCCAAAATATGCATTTCAACTAAGAAAATGTGGCATATATTATTAACATTGGTAATAAATGGTAAAATACTGTGTAGCATTGGTAGTAAATTACTAGTAATTGTAACTCTGCTTAAGTATTGAATAAATAGAACAAAACCTTACGTCATCTTTTCACATTAAGTCTACATAAGAAAAGGCTTTAATAAAGACATCCAGTGTTAACATTAATTTGTTGTGGTTTTGAATTTTTAATGTACAGAACCATAAAGGCATAAATACTGACTCTACATGTTTTGGAGATGAGAAAGTAATATATAATAATAATGGTATACTTCTATGGCATTGATATCGTCATATAATATATAATAATAATGGTAACTTCTATGGCATTGATATCGTCATATAATATATAATAATAATGGTATACTTCTATGGCATTGCTATCGTCATATAATATATAATAATAATGGTATACTTCTATGGCATTGATATCGTCATATAATATATAATAATAATGGTATACTTCTATGGCATTGATATCGTCATATAATATATAATAATAATGGTATACTTCTATGGCATTGATATCGTCATATAATATATGTTTATTATGTATAATAACGTGTCATAATTTATTGTCAGAGACCAAGGTTTTGACGTCAAGTGGGTGGATGATAGCCACGCTATTGGGATATTTTCAAGTTCCATTGCAGGTGAGTAATATTGACCAGGACTTATTTCTACATATGTACCCGGTACTAGTGTACAAAAATCGCTTATTTGTTACTCTGTTATACCATTTCCCTGATCACAACTCTGATTCCGTCTTGGAGAGGTCCACATTGAAAGCACTTTCTCATGTCTATCAGTGAAATGTAACAAAAATGGACACGTTCAGTATCGGTGAAATGTGTATCGTATACAGACAGCATTTGTAGTGTGAGGGCAAGTCAAGGAACATGGGCTACAAAGACATAAATCGTTCACTCCTGTGATAAACAATGACAGCAAAACAGCCATGCAACAACCAAAACAATCCAAACTTTCCTGAATATCTATGCACTATAGAAGTTTGATTGTTATTAAATGTCATTATTGCTATGAACCACTACATTTATCCATCATCTTTGTATATTTTCTGTGTTTCAATAAGAATTTCCTAGCAGTTTAACAGTAAAAAAGTTAGTCTGATGGTGTAACATTTCAGCACGTGGGGCGCTTGGAATGTCGAGTCCGTTCATGAAAGTGAGGCCGATCAGCCAAGCCACGCGGGCGACAAAACTAAAAGCCAAGCATTGTACAGGTGGGGACTTGATGGTTTTGTTCATTGCATAATTAACAGCTAATTCAAGTTTTAAATTTTAATTAAAGTGGAAACTGGGTTGATCAAACATTTTTAACATTGTAAGATATGTTTTGGTAAGGAAAGTTGTTCTAATGCACAACTATTTTACATGCTTATTCAACATTTCAGTGAAATAATAAAGATAAGGAAGACAGCTTATCTTATAAACCAACATAAAGGGGCTACCAGCTCAGCCACTGTTCTTTAATGGTTAATGCACTGAGACAAAACGTAGTTGTTGACCTGTTGATTTGAGTTGTACTTGAGTCACCCATTTTCCCGATTTAGAATTCAAACTTGAGACTTGACTTTGACATCATTGACTTAGAACTTGACAGTCATATAATGAGTACAGATTGTTTACATGTCAATTATATCATGCGTAATCACTGTTTATTACCTATTTGGCAACGTTCACTGACCACAATTGGTTCTCGTCAGAGTTTCTGCAGCCCTATAAAGAGCGGCCCGAGACCAACGCGAGTGTGGCCCGAAGCCTGGTAGCAGGGGCCCTGGGCCTGGCGACCCGAGTGCCAAAGGAGCAGAGAGACGCTGAGAGGAAGAGACTGAGAGAGGCTCGAGGTACAACATAGGGCTGTGTTTTTGTAGGCAAACAAACCATAAAATGAGTCCACTTCATCTGTCCTAGTTTCTAAGCTCAACAATTTATGTTGTATGTGAAATAACATGTCTTGATCTACCAATATTATCCCAGTATACGAATGAATGCACAGTGGAACCTCGCTCTGTGCTCCCCTCGATAATACACCCTAGGACAGTGCCAAATTATGTCTGTAACTGTAAAGTATATGAAATTAGTCTTGCTAGTATGGACACCTTGCAATTGAGGTCACTTTTGACCAGTCCTGGGGTGACATTACTAGAGACGTTCCACTGGAAATTATATTATTTTTTCCAATTAACTTAGTTTTAATATTGATAAGTGAACGAATAATCATTATTAGTGTTATACAATTATTTTTATATTGTATTTTAATACAACGGACTCTCATTATAAGAACTACTGATGCAAGGAACAACTTTAACAATCCCTGTTCAGTTGACAGTTTCACTAACATTCTTACGAGCTCATAAGCTAAGATTTTCTGTTTAAAATTAATGAATTTTTTTTAAAGTCATACTGAAAACATTCAACACCAGAATGTGCCACTTGGACACTTTCGCTGGTGTGTCATGGAAATAATGTCCTCTGTGATGCGGCGGTGTGTTTAATGATGATTACATTATGGTTTCATCTTGAGCTCTTATCTTATCTTAGTGAAATGGTCCCTTGGTTGGCGCTGTTGCATTTATCAATGGATATAAAGAACATTGGATATATGGAACAGTTCAGTCACGTGACAACATGTTCCTTGAATATGAATGTATAAATGAATGAATATATTATCAGTTCATTTCAAAATACATAATACACGAATCATTACACATATCAACTGAATATAACACGTGAAATTGGGAAGAAAGTAGAAGTTTTTTGACTTATATAAAGTGTTTCTTCCCTCACACACAAAAAACATACAAACACTTGATTGATGACATCATAACTTAATTTACACAGATGCATAGAATATAAAAATATATTTAAATAACGTAATAAAAAAGGTTGACTCGTATAATCACTAATACTGAAACCTAATGTAACATTCTTATATGTAAGAGTGAACTATAGTTGTTATTAGCTGCAGACTGCACTTACACCCCTCGTGTTGTGATACGTTGATACTGTAGACTCTTACCAGGTGTTTTGTTCTATGTTGCAGCTAAGAAGAAGCAGGCCAAGCAGCAAGTGGTGGACGTCTGGGAGGGACGGGTGGGTGGATGCGCCATGGATGAGGTCTAATCCCCTTCCCAGGCCCACACAGGGATACATGGGAAGAGTCCCGTCACAAAAATATATTTGTGTCAAAGCGTACACTAGGTGTGTTAATGTATGTCATGTAAGAATGCAGGGCTACCTAAAGTGGAGGGGCAGGATCCTGATGTCCGTGTAGTTCGGGGGTCCTTGGGTTAGCTTGAGGTGGACATTTGGGTGGAGAAAAATTGTGAACCCCTGGTGTAAATTATATGCTCCTGGCTGTATGTAAGTGTACATTTTATAATGTTGAAAGCATGCCCTTTGAAAATGTGGTGATATCCTCCAGTGCTGATATTTTATTGTTAAGTGTTGGGAGATATGACTCTGCCACAACATAGCATTTACTGGCTTTTCAGATGACTCAAATGTAAATAATTTATATTTGTGTAAGTCCATCCACAAAATTAATCATCCAGTAACAGCCCTGATGCCTCACAAATGCTACACAAAACGTTTCTGCCAAGTAAATGTTTCTTTTGAGCATAACTTAAAGGCAGCTTACTACGAATATTAGTTTACTAACACATTGTCTCCAAGAAAGAGGCAATTGAGAAGGCTTGTTCTTTGAGGACGTACTTGTTGGACAAATATTAAAGAATTTCTCATCGAACCCAGTCAAAATTCTGCAAAAATTGTGAAAGTTGTCCAACTCTGTTTGACCAAAAAGTTAACAGACTTGATCCATGATTTGCTGAATCAATTAAGTAGGAAGTTTTAGCAAAGTGGTTGTACAGTCGTTTTGCATAAGTTATGATGGACTTCAATGATTTTATACACAATGAACAAACATTTGACTTACTCATTTGATTTGTGAACCAGTGGAATTCGCAGCATGTGATAAGGTTGACTTATCACAGCTTTTACTTTACAGATTTATAAAGTTGTTGGTAATATATATGTATGGTATATGTGTGTGTATTCATCATGAAAATGTGTAAGTTTGCATTGTTGGCTGGCATCCAGTTGTATATTATGCAGGCAACAAAATGGTATTTTAACATTGTTAATGACTGTGTATTACAGAAATGGATTTAAAGCCGAGTTGTTTTCTAGATTTGTTTGTGAATACCTGTTGTGTTCTTGCAAACTGAATTCATCTGAAAGCCATGGGGTATTGTATGGCAAGAAGTCTTAGATTGTGATAACCAATTTTATAGCAAGTTTGTTAAATACCTGACGAGATATTATTTGGCACTCGCCTTTTAATAAGATTTGACAACATATTAATAGTGTGTGCGTGTTCTGCTTGGCCAGCTTGGGTGTGTGTAAGTGTGCATATAGGTGTGTGTATCTAAGCATTTTATTCAGTATGTTTCCCACCATTGGAAGAGAACTGTACAATGGGTCAATGTTTCTTCCTCGGGAAGTTTTGGACAACTATAGGGATTACAGTTGACTAGAATAGAGTTGAGAATAATGCATGATGAATGTGGAGAGGAATATTTATGTATTATATCAGTAAAGTATCTATCCCCTGGAGAAATAGATATGGTGTGTGAATGCAGGGCACACTTTTCACAGACTTACTGTGCGTTGGGTTTAGGTATCCAGAGAGGTGTGTGGATTTTTTTATTTTAACAATGTTGGTTCAGGTAATGGATCATTTCATGTCTGTGGTAATTATGTGCCCTGAAAATCTGGAGGGAAAAAGTTACTTCTGTCCCCCTGTCCACCCATCTCCCCCCCCCCCAACTCTGCCATCTAGGTCATTGTACATAAATTTCAGAATCGTAGAAGTCTGTGACTGTAAAATATGCCAGTGTCAATTTGTAGTGTTCTTTTTAAAATGACCGGTCCTGCATGCTGCGCTAACTCGAATGTACATTTTACTGTTGATCTAACTATTTATTATTGCCCAGAAATTGTTTATGTAAAATGTTCTTTAACAAACCCTAGGCTACTGTTGCCTTTTAACGGTAAATTCTAGCTCATTTCTGAATACAAAAATCAGTTAATTTTAAAAACTAAGTGAAATGCAATTTTAAATATCTTTGAAACTTTGTATACGTAAACTTAATACTGTTGTCAAGTAATGTGCCAGATAAGAAGTCAGTTAATTGCGAACTCATGTCACGCGTGGTTCACAGCCCGTCAGACGTTGTTGTTGTCACCGCAGGTAGGACCTTTGAGCGCGCCCTATCCTTTAGCATGACGAGCGGCGATGTAGCCTGTTGTTTCAGACTGTACATGAAATTGCAATCACGTAATTTAATATTTTTTGATATCACCGTAAAGATAATAATCCTATCTATACCTTTGTCACTGGATTTGAGTTATTGTTGTTTGAACATCAAGAATGCTCAACCTTGTATTATATCCGCTGCAGCATATACATTGCAAGATTAAGCATTCGTGATGCTCAAATGGCAATAACTAAAAACAAATCCTGGGTACATACAGTGGCATATTTGTAAATATATATGATTATTATCTTTACTGTGATATTAAAAAATATTAAATATCATATTTGTAGGTAAGATTATTATCTTTAGTGATATAAAAAATTTGAGATTGCAATTTTAGGTGTGGCCTGAAACACCAACCCGCATAGATGCGCACCATGCTAAATCCACACCGTTGCTACCTGTGGTGACATCACAACGACCGCTAGGTGTCGTAACAAACTGCAGAAAATGTACAGAAAAGCACATCCAAAAGGGGCCTTGAACAGGGTGATGGAGAGGGTTAAAATATCACGACACATTTTAGAGTATATTTCATTTAGATTGGGAATAAAATGGTTCATTTTGTTTAGTCTTTAATGCCCAAGGACAAGCATTACAGTTTAACCTAGTGTCTTCATAAAGAATTACTGGATGGTAGTTTATTGGTCAGATATAGGCAACTACTAGATAAAACATTTAAACATTGCTCGACTTTAAAATAAAACTACATAACCTCTCGGGTGGTAAATTTACAGAAATGCACTGATATAATAACATGGTAGACCCATCTACAAGCAATTAATTGGGTCTGGGTTTCTATGAGACACTGTTCCTTGCAGACCATTTCCGGACATTACAAGGTCTTGATAAAAAACACTTGTAACAACGAACCGATAAGGCAATAAGTTTATTACAATAACAAACACCACAGAGAAAAACAATTATAGAGAGACTTGGTCCATCAAACATGGCCACAGGTCAAACTAGTCAACATGGCCGCCATCAAACATGGCCACAGGTCAAACTAGTCAACATGGCCACCATCAAGCATGGCTGCCAATGAAATATGGTTAACCATTAAATGGTTGTCAAGACAAAGACTGTTAAATGACCATCAATGACACACAGCTGTATCACCAATATTTCGGTTATCTACTACCGTATATGAAATGTAGTGATCATATTTTGGGTACTTTTGCATTTTCTGTTTCCACACATGAATTATCACACAGCTATTCACAACGAAATCATCACACAGCTATTCACAATGAAATCATCACACAGCTATTCACAATGAAATCATCACACAGCTATTCACAATGAAATCAGTGTTTTGTTGATAAATGGCCATATTAATGGCAGGCGTCATAAGAAAATAACGATATTCCACAAAACATTTCATCACACTAAAACCAGCTGTACTTCACAATGTCATGCATGTCAACACAACATTGGTAGTGCAACCAGTGAATATAGCTCCCTTCTGTAATTGTGTGTGTGTGATCAATGTGTAAAATTAATAACAATGAGCATGACTGGGAACTATTCCTGCTTAACATCTCCATTGGTCCCCGAATAATATTTGATAACCTTGTCCGGTCAATCAATGCGTTATCTGGTACAAGAGGCAACAACAAGACAATGCTGCGACTGCTAGAGGCTGGTTTATATGAGCAATTTTTTTTCAATTTGTCAGCAATAAAAACCGCGCTCGAAATTAATGAGCACAATTGTTAACGATCGTGTTTATGAAAATTGGTACTGATTACAAGTCTCGGTGTAAGTTGGCCATGATTTTGAAGCAGTGACCAATCAGTGACCAGTTGCATTTGCTGTGACCTTTCATCAAAACTAAAATCAGGAATGGCACGAGTCAAGATCTAGGTTACTGTGACAAGACATGTTTCTCAATCAAATGTACAAAATATAGTTGCACGTTCTCATACAGCTCAGTTTTGCCTAACAAAATTAGGAAAAAAATCACTCGTGTAAACCAGGTTTAATTACGACCAATGTGGAATTTGAGAAGGACAAGGCAAGTTCATTACAAAGTAACAAACAGTTTCTCAAAGGCAAAAGTAATCACAACAAATACATATATGCATAATCACAGAGAGGAACCGATTATACTTACTAACAAAAGGCAGATGACTTCGTCACTGACGTAAACCTTAACTACACAAACACGGTCTTTAAAAACTAGCACCTTTGGTACCTTGTGTAAAACTCGCCACTAACAATCTACAATAACACAAAATGTAGTGTAGGCCGTCTTATGATCAAGAGAACGACTTAATGATCAATACCTAACCCATGTAGTTTATCTAAAACAATGGCAGAAGAAGCAAACTAGGTTTTCACAGCACAATGCAACATGGGCCGATGCTGGGCTTACCCAAATACCAACAATAGAACAGGATCAGTTTATAATCAGTGCAGATGTCATCACTTAATAAAGGTGATATTCATTCACTGAACGTTCAGTTGGCCTTTGTAAATGGTACCATCTATTCAATCTATGTAATCGTTATGTAAATAATTTCATTTAATGAGAAGGAATGCATCACTTACTACGACATATATAGAGATACGTGTTGACTTGTATTAACATATCCACAACAATACAAAAGCTTGTTCTAAACAGCATCACATTTCATTGATGTACACAAATCTTACATACTCCTATGGGGGAAATATTTCAAAATATAAATATTCAGTATGTCTATAATTAAAAACTGCACATTTCATGTGCAAAACGCTGGATATTCTCTCTGGAATGATTAAGGGGAACATTAAGTACATTCCAATCATCATATAAACACCGATTTCACACAAGTCTCAAACACAAAGTATCACTAACAAAAGTAATTTCCACAAAACAGCTGCTTGGAGCTATGATCTTAGAATGTTAATAAACCGTCAATAGTTCAAAAATAACACAAAACTAGAACTGTGCTGCGGAAGCCAAATATAAATGCCAATTTGTTTGTATCACACAAATTCTTACTGGCAAACAGCACCAGCACACATCTATTAAACGAACATCTGGGGCCTGTTTCACCAAGATGAACAGATTTTGTCGTGTCATCATCAATTACTAGATTTGTTTCCAATTTTCTTCAAATATAGCAATAACAAAATAAACACCCCGTAAGCATAACTTTTAAGATAAACCTGCCAATATATTGTTAAATGTATTTTCCAGTTCAAGCTTATTTATGAGATAAACAAGACACGTTTTACGAGCTCATGTTATAAATCTTGGTGAGACAAAAAGCCTCGGATCTGATTAGACACGAGATTGGTGAAGACGGAAAACACCCACCAATCGACAAGACAAATCGACCACATTCCATCAGATTTGTTCGGCAGTATAAGTATACCACCTACAAAACAGTCCTAGCACTAAGTTTGTCGTAACACATTAGAGGTACATGTACAGAACAATTCAATCTTCAACAACACTGTTTGATGACTAGGATATTGGACTTGGCAATCAATTCCATACGTTTGTGGCACGGCCTACGACCTGGACGGATTGCGCACTGTGCAGTTAGAATTGATACCATAGCATCCGTGATGCTCGTAATACAGCACATCGTATAATGGACTGACTCGATCAATTGTACACAAATTATCAGTTTATGGCTGATGCACCAACAATCGTATGTGTGCCTACATGTCATAATGCTACCGTCGCTGATCAAATAGTCAACTGTTATCTGTAAAATCAACAAGCACCAACGTGTATATATATTACAGTAATTATACAGTGGCTTTTCTAAAAAGCAGAAACCAAAGCTGTTAGGGGTGATCTCAAAGCACCAATGTATGACACTATAGGAGTACGATATCGATGGGATCTGACCTCCGACCCATGCTGTAACCCCCAAGTACTGTTCTTATTGTCATAACACAATACTGCCTACACATGTCCAAAGTCAACACCCCATGTGAACTGTGATCAGTAAAGAAACAGCGTTTTTTTTAAATACTTATATATTCCATTATCAAAAAATATATGCTTTAATTTACAATAATGTAATATTCTGGTTATTAATACTTGCCTGACTATTGATTATCCAATTTGTACATTAATTCTTAATTGAATATATTTTAAAAAGGGTAAAAGGTAAGTTCTTATATAGCGCAGTATCCAGTCCTCAGGACTGCTCAAAGCGCTTTACATTTTACTCCCTGACAGACCTGTTCAATTGAACACCATCTAGACTTCTCGGGGAAGCATTCAGCCATGCTGCAATTAATGCGCGAAGGCTATTCGTACACAAATATACACCACTGTCTATAGCCAAGTACTCATCCATACAGCTGAGTGAACTGAAGCAATACAGAGTAAACAAACTTGCCCAAGATTCGACACCGCCGCACAGGATTCGAACCCAAGTTCTCTCAGTCGAGAGTCCGAAGCGCTTACCACTGCGCTACTGTGCTCCACAATATTTACTCCCAATGGTAGTTCATATTTTATACAAATTCATGAGTGATTTAGTTTCTTTAATTCAGTTTTCTATAACAAAGTCATAGCTCTACTTACTTGTATATATGGATATTTACCCACAAAATTGATTTTCTGTAATATCATACATCGATTATTTGAAATCATCCTTATTCAGAAACGGAGGTGCCATTTTCCATCCCAACTGCTGCAAGAATAACGACAAACCATAAAGAGTAAATGTACATTTCCTCTTGAGCAAACACCCACATTTGCCTATATTACACAAGGACACTAACCAGAGTGCCTGGCTACGATGTGTATTCAACGAGATCTGGCGAAAACCTTAACTTCATTTCGAGAAAATAAATTACTTCCACACACAACACCAACCCGACGTTGAAACACTGCTATTTCACTGTCACCTGGGCGTCACCAGCGGAGACAACGATGGAGTCTGTAGTTTCAACATCATCATTCGTCAATGTCTCGAGTGCAGAATTTGCCTGCACCTTCTGTTGGAGTTTCTTCAGGAGTTCCGATGCCGACGTATTGAGACCAAACTCGGCTCCGTATGGAGGGAAACCAGTGGCGTGTACATTCGGTACACCGGTGCTGCCTTTGCTGAACGGTGGCCAGCCAAGTGACAAAGGCACATATCCGGATAACGGATACAATGGCAAATTGGCTGGATCGTCCCCAGCCGATGAGGAGGTTTCATCAGGTAATGGAGTGTTGTCATCGGAAGTGGATCGTACGTCGGATGTGGCATCGTCACACGATTTCTTATGGTTCTCCCGAGCTTTTTTCTGCCGGAGTAGATGGCGCTCCTTGACCTTATACTCGAGGGTGGAATGGGGCACTCCATAGAAGCTACCCGCCCTGTGTACACTCATCTCACCCCGTTGTACTGACTGCACCGCCTCCATCAACAACTGGCTGTTGTATTTACGATACTGTCCTCGTTTCGGTCGCGTCTGCTTGTGTTGTCTTCCTGGTTTCCCATCATCCTCTTCTGATGCCTTTACGGCCTTGCTGGGTTTCGCTGCCAACTTCGGCTTCTTCGCTTCTGGCGCAACCTCACTGTTCGCCTTCGGTGGTGCCTCCCAGTGGCCATTCTCACAGGACAATCCGAACTTCGGCTCCAAATCCGTTTTGCTAGCGTTGTTCAGCATGACGCGAGATCGCACTTTCTGCGCGATGCTCTTCACAATGATGTCCTTCAACGATTCGCCGATCGTCTTATTGGGCCTGGCGCAGTTCGCCATGCTCGGTGCGGATCTCCCACTAACAGCAGGCTTCTCTTCACACTTGATATTCCTCATCGGTTTATAGGATGGAATTTGCAGCTCAACATTGTTAACACCGCTGCTGCTGAACATTTCCCCTGCATCCCCCGTCGTGGCGCCACATTGAGGCTTGTGGTCGACCCGCGGTAACTTCGTACCGCCAACCCGTTCTTCAGTCAACTTCCGTACGAGTTGCTGCAGAAACGGCAGCTTCAAATCATACAGATACGGATTTGAACAACCGAACGCTTTTTGGCACTCGAGGAAATGCTCGTTGCTGAAGAACAGGGGAGGCATGCCAAATGGGCGTTTGTGCCCCGCCCCTAGATCGTGTTTCCGACGCAGCTGCTGTAGCTTTTTCTCCCATTCACCATAGTTTGTTGCCAGGTGACCATCCGGAAAGAGTTCTGGGGGGAGATCGGTGGTGTGTGGAAACGTGTCCGTCGCGAGCAAGTTCTGTGGACTGCTGGTGTCGAGACGGAATATCTTGTTTCTGAGAGTTGACCGGGGCACTCCGTAGAGGGCTGCGGCCCGCCGCGTGCCCAGCTTCCCACTGCGGATGTCACTGACAGCCGCACTCAGCTCCTCGTCCGTGTAGTTTCTCTTTCCACTGTTCTCACGCCGCTTCCTGCAACCCACAATGCACTGCTCACATCTCTGTGGGATAACTTGTGATCCGTAGTCAATTCTCAGTGGAGTACTACAAATATCTGGAAAGTTATGACATGCAATTCTTTGTGGAGTACTACAAATATTTAGACAGTTTCCGATTAGTAATGCTACTCCACCTGCAGTGAATCAGTCACTTAAGATTATCAAAAATTAATCATTTTATATTTCTTTTACATGTCTAATGATTTTGGTCAATAAAATGTTCTGCAGTCGGCTCAAATTCGGTTACGAGCATAGTAAAAAAGTGGTCAGGGTCCGAAAAAGGCATATATGTATTTGGGATCTTGAAACTATATTTAACAAACTTCTTTCACATGTAGAAGTTGATAATATAAATCGGGTGAAACAAAATTATGAAAATCTGGGGATCTCAAAACTTAAATCATATTTTTGCCATTTTTCAAAAGATTTCTTAATATCAAAAAGGTAGTTCCACTGTAACTACACACGTCTGATTTTGTAACTAACTCCAGAGTCCCCAACTTACCCATGTTTTGAATGAATCTGAGGCACTTTGAGTTCGACAGGATTCTGACTCGTCTGAATCTCGTCCGTGTCCGAGTGGCTGGATGAGGCACTGAGGTCAAGCGGTTCATCTGGGGTCAAGGTGAACCCATTGCCATGCAACGAGTTCAGCTGTGATATATGCTGCAGGAACTTTGTACCTGCCCAAACAACATGCCATGGATTACACTGAATGTAAGACTTACTTCATAGTTACATAAGCAAACCATTCTAATATATATGTGGGTGTATGTCAATTTTGTTACAACTTCATTATTGTAATGACAAAGGGGGAAATATTTTGTTGAATATTAATTTTTGACATTTTATAATACAAAAAATGGGCCAAGTGGCCCTGAAGTCCTTTGGACTAATACGTCTATATGTGACCCCAGCGGACCAAATGAGTGATAAGTCGGAAAAATTGTAACATTGTTTTCCTACATCCTTATAAAGGTTTGGTAGGGTGCTTTACACGGTTTAAAAAATTATGACTGCTACAAAAATTTGCGAAGTTATGGAGCATTGAACATGGTAGGGGTCAAAAAGTGAAAATGAAGAAAACGGCTGTTGAAGTTTTACCTTATATATGCAAATGGATTGCATGGAAATATTACATGCACAACATTCAAATGTGGCACACAGTATGTAATATGTATGTTATGATGCAATGATACACTGGAAGTACAAATGTGCTGCTACAAAGACTTATCAAGTTATGCCAGATTATGTCTTTATGTGTAAAACTAAGAGGACAGATTATTTGAGAGCAAAAGGTAGTCTCACTGTTTGACACAGTTTAAAACCTACAGGCAACTGTCCAGTTTAACAGGGGTCTAGTGGCTTAATGCTGTCTGTTGACACAAGCTACTGCCAGTGACCAATTACAGATTAGTCACAGTTTCCCTCAAACAATAGCAGGCAGAGAATCTTAGCTCCACAGCTGGGTATAATACACAACCAGAGCCACCACTGATTCATGGTCAAGTAGATTAGCTCAATGCACCAACTAAGACAATACACAACACTGTGAGTGACAGTGTCCAGAGTGAGGCCTAAGCAGTGTCCTCATTGCTGAATAGATCAATTAAACCTGCCAAGTGGGTGACATTCTGCACAAGTGTTCATTAATCCTTAGTGAATGTTCAGAACACCAGACTGACCACATACCTAAACAAAGCGAATGTAATAGGTGAAGAACAGGCAGTGTTCAGATAGGGGTATTGGTTGAATTGTATTTGTCTCGACGGAAAAAGGCTTTATTGTGCCTTCATTGATTATAAGAAAGCATTTGATTTAGTAGACCGGTCGTCACTGTGGTCTAAGAGATAATTTCATGTGGTATTAATGGTAATGTGTTGAAAGTTGTATACAACATGTACAAAAATGCTAAATCATGTATAAATCAGGGCCTGGCTGTGTCAGCCTTCTTCTCATGTGATGTAGAGGTATGGCAAGGAGAAAACTTGTGTCCTTTGTTATTTACCTGAATAATTTTGAACACTTAGTCACAATTATAACGGACTTGACATGGCAGCTGGTGAAATTTACAACAACCTTAGTGATGATGATGTCGAAAATATATGTTCTACTATATGCTGATGACACTAGAATGATTCAATCAAATACAGATTTCTTGCTTGTGTATAGCGGAACTATGTCAACTCTTCTAATGGTTGACATTTGATTGTTTCAGGTGTCAACTATATTGTGAATCTGTAATTATTTGTCTATATTGATACAATTGATTTACACAGTACCATGGCTACACAAGGCATGGCAAGCGTAAATAGAACAGTAGAATGCATTTGATATCAATAAAGTGTAGGATAATTCACTCTATAGTTGTCCAGAATATAATTTTTTTATGTTTGTCACCTACAGGTTTCTACAGACAATACATCTTTAACCAATAGACACCACAGTCACACCATTTTATAATAATTAAATGAACATCAAAATAAACACAACTTGCAATTATAGAAAATCAGTACTTTTGAAGATACAGTTTAAAAGTTTTAGGCAACTGTTCAGTCTAACAGGGGTCAAGTGTGTCTACACTGCCTGGGCCCTGTGACCAATTAAAGATTAGTCAAGGTCTCAATGGAACAATAGCACTAGGTTGCAGAGTTTAGTCATGCTGCTGGCTTTCTGGCACAATAAACAAAATCTACTGTTGGGGGGTGGTCTCAAGGGCCCTTCTCAAAACCACATCACTAGATAATGTAAAACTTTTGCACTTTGGGGGCCCCTTAGGTGCCCTTAGAATGATTCAATCAAATACAGATTTCTTGTATATAGCGGCAGCACCCTAAGATACATTTATGCAAAATTAGAAAAAACGTTGCTGAACAGTTTTTGAAAAAATAGGCAAAATGTTACATTTTTACCAGTTTTGGGGTCCTTGGAGGCCCTAGGGAGCCCTTAAAATTATTCAATCAAATACAGATTTCTTGTGCATAGTGGCAGTGCACTAAGATATGTCTATGCACAATTAGAGAAAAAGATGCTGAACGGTTTCTGAGATACGGCAGCTAACGGCGGACGTCGGACGCAGAGTGATGGCAATAGTCCCTTGGACTAAAAAGCGATAAAGACTGTTTACATCTAGATATGTGACCTGGTACATTAATTAAGGAACAAGTGTAAAATCAAAAATCAGAGTGCATTTCATATTATATCCTCACAATTTTAGAGCTCTTTTTCTATTATATATTATTTAAATGTACAAACACTTTAAATATGTAAACATGATTAAAGAGTATGTTAATCAAATGGCTGGATTTGTTTCCTGTATTGCTAGGTTTCATCATACATTGAAAGGATGTTTGAAAATAAAATACCACTTACGTGCATGATCAATTTCTGACTGTTCTTCATTGGAGTGTTGTAAAATATCCTGCCAAACGAAAGTTACAAAACTCAATGAGTGATATCAAGAAACAATGCGAAAACAATTGCATCACCAGGTTGTGAGAAAGTGATATATCCAAATTCAAGCACTAACCCATCCTCACATTTAGATTTAACAAGATTGGCATCTAAAATAACCAGCTCCAGAGTCCAGATGACAAGTGGACATTGGCTTATCAAGTCGGCCATTTTTGTTGTGTACATGTGTATGTAGCCTAGCTGTTCATATCAGACAGTCACTAATCTGTTCTAACAGCAGGCGTTACACAATCATGCAAATTATATTTGCATATTGTTAGAGAAAATTAATACATTAATATATTTGCAATTATACCTTAAGAGTTGAAAGAAAATATTAAATAATTTCACAAACATTCAATATTAATTTTTACAAAAATTTCACCTAAATATTGATATTAAATCAATATTGAACATCTTCAACAACATAATGTGTTCATACATCGACGAAGGGCGTTTCTTCTTCACAGAACTGACACCTGGTCTGCGGTGCCCAGTCATTCGCAATGGCGGGTTCCAAATCTGTGTGGACAATGTAATTATTACACAAACAATTATACTTTACAAACACGAACTAGTCTTACAATGTTGCTCTTCTGATAAAAATCAGAGCAATTTTTTGCGACTGCTACCTTCCTGTGGTAATGTTGAACTAACCACAAGCTGGCTATAAGGCAACTGGAGCAGACACACACTGTTAGAAACATGTTGGGATCTGGTCAGTCTGCGTCCATGCGTCTGTTGTTCCTTACATCCATTGGGGGCGGGTCAGGAATGTCAAACTTGCTCCAATCAAGAGGACGTTCATTGCATTTTATTGCATTACGAGTCCTTATCCTTCACTGTAATTTGTTCCTATTTGCTGTTTCTCAGTTGTGTTATATTTGCAATAGCGTACCGTGACCATACTGTCACATGGTTCATTTCTAGGATGGCAATTAGCACATGACATACCAAACATTTGGAATCCTTTATGAAATAACAAACATTTGACATGTCACATGACATACCAAACATTTAACACACCACATGTGACATGCCAACCATTCAATATACCATGACTGTGGCACGCCATGCATGTGACATGTCATACCAGAACATTCAACACACATGACACATCAAACATTTTACACACCACATAATATACCAAACATGCTATATGTGCCAAACATTTGAAATGAGACCACATGCCCTAGTAAAATTTATAGGCATATCAAAATTACTTTAACATTTGCAATCGATTAAACAGCTGGTTAGTTAATGCAAGGAGCGTTATAACTTTATTAAACAAAAAATTCATTTATCTTAATGGTAAACAAGTAAGGAAACTACATTTATTGACAACTCACTGTAAAATGGCTGCAGCAATGTACTGGAGACATCCTTCCCAAGAATAGTTCGGGTCACTTCTTCCAAACCTGGCAGACAAACAAGTAAGCTGTCATTAACATTTACTTGTAGATACTATCTGATCATTTTTATCACAAAATCATGAACATTATATTGTTTATAAACTATGTGGTATTCTAACACATACTTGGACAACATAGGTAATGTAAAGTAAAAAGGTAAGTTCTTATATAGCGCAGTATCCAGTCCTCAGGACTGCTCAAAGCGCTTTACACTTTACTTCCTGGCAGACCTGTTCAATTGAACACCATCTCGGCTTCTCTGGGAAGCATTCAGCCACGCTGCAATTAATGCACGAAGACTATTCGTACACAAATATCCACCACTGTCCATAGCCAGGTACTCATTCATACAGCTGAGTGAACTGAAGCAATGTAGAGTAAACGAACTTGCCCAAGGTTCGACACCGCCGCACATGATTCGAACCCACGTTCTCTCTGTCGAGAGTCCGGAGGCCTTACCGCTGTGCTATTGCGCTCCACTAGATGCAAGGATGTACTGCACATATCATGACTGACAGTGTTTAGTACATATCTGCGGTGTACTGGATGTCTGCTACATCAAATTACCACATCAACTTTGAAGCTTTTGAGAATGGTTCATGGTGGAATACCATGACGCCGTTCTGGTGCATAGAAGTTGAGAATGTTGGAGTATAGAACGGTACGTGAGAATACACAAGATGCCATCTGGTGGTTTCACAGGAGCTGAGAAGTTTGATGGTGGAATACACATGGGCCATATCTCAAGTAGACCTGGGGCCGAGTACATGTTCATGAGTATGAGTACATTGACGATGGATGAGTACAAGTACATTGCTAAAAGCTGAGTACGAGTACAGATACCAGTACATTCTAACGACTATGAGTAAAAGTACGAGTACATTTTTTAATATACATATTAAATTATAACATATTTTTAAATGATTAATTACCGTAAATCCTGTATTTGTAGCCGCACCCCGACTTTTGACCTAAACCATGACTTTCCTCTGCGCCGTTTGTTACATGGAAAAACCTTATTTAAAGCCGCACCTGGAATTTGAGCCAAGACCATTTTAGCCCTGCGTGTGACATACTTTCGTAGCGCACATAATTGCTAAGACTTTATTGTAATGCATTGATAACAACTGCATCACATTTTATATTATCGTTGGAATATTACTGTGTGATGTTGTCAAAACAGAAAACAAAAATAAACAAATTTAACCATGCTACCAGAAAATAACTGGGTGGCTGAATGTCCATACATCCAGTGAACGAAATGTAGCCATATGTTTATGCTATATGGTAAAGCTAAACTTAATCAAATATGTTGAGAAGTATATTTTTATGCCATTTTATGTAGAACCATGTATAACGTTGATGTTATAAATGCATTGAAACGACTACCTGGACTGTAGCTGGTTCAGTGCAGTTGTACCAGCTGTGTTGACTTCAAAGGTGTTTGATTGACAGCTGGTAATAACAATGTAATAATCTTAGTTTTCAGCAGCTTTGAGAACGGATGTATCTATGGTTTGACCTATTTCTTAGAAAGTTAGAGATCATTGGGCCACCTGCACAATTTACCAGGCACTGGGATTATAACACTATATTGTACCAGGGCAAGTCCAATTTACTCCACAGTGCTAAGAGGCACTTGTAATGGTGTTGCTTTGACAGTCAGGCTTCAGTAATGCCAAGGTGTGAACGTTGTGCTCAGAACTCAGCTTAAAACATCAATACCTAAAACCATGAGCAAGGGTCTGAGCAGACATTGTTATAGTTGATTTCTGCTAGTGTGGGACAGTTGCCAACAATGGCCGATGCCATCATTATTCAAAGATGTTTGTATGCGGCCACAGTCCGTGATGCCGATGGCCCAGACACGGATACGCGGGATGACGCCACCATGCCGTTCCAGTCAGCATTTTTTGATAGCGACAATGAAAGTGACTTTGGAGGATTTTAATTGTGAAATGGATGATGGCATCATATCTGACGATGTTTGCCAGGTGTGCGCGGCATTGTTCGGTGATGTCGACTCAGACACGGATGCATGGAATGACTGAAGGGCATGGCGTTCTTCAACGACAACGATGACTTCGATGGATTTTAATGTTTCTGAACACGTTTTTATGTGTTATGTAATGATTTGTTTTGCACCAGTGGCAATTGTAATACAATGTTTTATTGATACATCTTACTTCACTTTTTTTGGTAAGCTTTTCACTTATTATAAACATTACTACTGACAACCCAGTGAGCCAACTTTCAACATTTTTTCGGCAAATTACTGATTTTAAAGCCGCACCCCAACTTTGCCGTCATCATCATCAATTATTGAATTTGGTGACACATTACTGTAATTTAAGCTGTTACAAATACAGGATTTAAGGTAATCTACTTTATATAACTCAGCACAAGTGAATAGCAGTTGATCAATTTTTTATGAGGAAAACTGAAAAACTTCTTTATTTCATCAACAATGACATTTACTTCGTTGGCATTCATTTCAGTGGCATCCTATGATCTTATCATCTATTTGCCATTGCACCTAATGAACACGAGTTGTTCAAAGGTTGAGTCTTTCAGGCTGCACCGTTCAGGGCGGAATACTTTCCCGGCTATGCTAAATACTCTTTCAAATGGGGCTGGTGAGGCTGGAATTGAAAATTGTTGCGTTGACCCTTCCAGAACTGTAGTGGGTCACTCTGACAGTGGGTCAGAGAATGAGGGTTTACTATGTGTCGGGATGGTAAGGTGGTATTCTATCAGAAATAAAAAAAAATAACAAAATAGTTGAACATTAAATATTTCAGGAACGTTTCATTTTATAACTACAAATAAATTGATTTTCCACAGTATATATTGATACTGTACTCAGATGTACTCGTAATGTACTCATAAAATCTGCGTACAATGAGTACAAGTACGAGTCCTTGATCCATAAGTTTTATGAGAACGAGTACTTCATAAATGTACTCGAGTACACGAGTACCGAGTATTGCCGTTCCAGGTATGATCTGAAGTATTGTATATAGTAATTTACAGCCATATATACCTTGATCTGAGTTTTGCTTTTAATATTGCAGCTTTTTCAAAAACTTATTTCTGGGTTTAAACGTGAGTTTGACTTGGCCCTAAGTGTGCTTGATTTTTCGGTGGACAGACCCCAAAAGGTTTGTGTGAATAACACCATGATTAGTGTGAAGGTTGGGTCCACTGGCTCACCCCAAGGATGTGTTTTACCCCCCTAACCGTTGTACATTTTGTATACTAATGATTGCAGGAGCACCCATCCCAATAGGTTCTTTATTAAATTCTCAGATGACACAGCGTTACTCAGTTTATTGTTTAACGATAAGGTTGGCCACGGTCCTGTTGTAGGCTTTGTTGAACGGTGTAATAACTCGTATCTGTGCTTGAATGCATCAAAATCCAAAGACATGTGTATCGACTTTAGGAAAGACTCTCAATCCCAGATTGACACTGTCATCCATGGAGATAAGGTGGAGGTAGTTGACGGGTACAAATATCTAGGTACGATCATTGGCAATAGGTTGAGGTGGGACCGTCACTGTGCCGCTACGTACAGGAAGTGCCAGCAGTCTACACTGTCTAAGGAAGCCGCGTTGTTTTAACATTGATAATACCATTTTTTCTACGTTTTATAAGTTGGTTATCCAGAATGTGTTACCTTTTCTTTTATTTGTTAGTTTGGCAATGTCAGTCTCAAAGTAAAAGACAAGAATAATCTGCAGAATATTGCAAACATCAGCAGTAAACAGACCGGCATGAAATAAGCCACTCTCACTGCTCTGTATCAAAAACAGGTTTTGCTGAAAGCCAGTTGCATTCTGGCTGACAACACACATTTTGTATGAGAAATACGTCCTCCTGCCCTTGTCCAGACAGTTTAGAACGGTCACATGCAAAACTAATAGCAACCGGTTGTCACGTATTTCTGTTTGTTCAGCTTTTAAATGTTACATCTTTCTGACGTCTTTTCTGAGCCAAACTTTGTTGTGTGTGTGCATGTAGTTGTAGCTATACTGTTGATATCAGGATGTGTGTGCATGTAGTTGTAGCTATACTGTTGATATCAGGATGTGTGTGCATGTAGTTGTAGTTATACTGTTGATACCAGGGTGTGTGTGTGCATGTAGTTGTAGCTATACTGTTGATATCAGGATGTGTGTGCATGTAGTTGTAGCTATACTGTTGATATCAGGGTGTGTGTGTGCATGTAGTTGTAGCTATACTGTTGATATCAGGATGTGTGTGTATGTAGTTGTAGCTATACTGTTGATATCAGGGTGTGTGTGTGCATGTAGTTGTAGCTATACTGTTGATATCAGGATGTGTGTGTATGTAGTTGTAGCTATACTGTTGATATCAGGATGTGTGTGCATGTAGTTGTAGCTATACTGTTGATATCAGGGTGTGTGTGTGCATGTAGTTGTAGCTATACTGTTGATATCAGGATGTGTGTGTATGTAGTTGTAGCTATACTGTAGATATCAGGATGTGTGTGCATGTAGTTGTAGCTATACTGTTGATATCAGGGTGTGTGCATGTAGTTGTAGCTATACTGTTGATATCAGGGTGTGTGTGTGCATGTAGTTGTAGCTATACTGTTGATATCAGGATGTGTGTGTATGTAGTTGTAGCTATACTGTTGATATCAGGGTGTGTGTGTGTGTGTGCATGTAGTTGTAGCTATACTGTTGATATCAGGGTGTGTGTGTGCATGTAGTTGTAGCTATACTGTTGATATCAGGGTGTGTGTGTGCATGCAGTTGTAGTTATACTGTTGATATCAGTGTGTGTGTGTGTGTGTGTGTGTGTGTGTGTGTGTGTGTGTGTGTGCATGTAGTTGTAACTATACTGTTGATATCAGGATGTGTGTGCATGTAGTTGTAGCTATACTGTTGATATCAGGGTGTGTGTGTGTGCATGTAGTTGTGCTATACTGTTGTCAGGGTGTGTGTGTGCATGTAGTTGTAGCTATACTGTTGATATCAGGGTGTGTGTGCATGTAGTTGTGCTATACTGCTGATATCAGTTGTAGTTGAAGCTATACTGTTGATATCAGGGTGTGTGTGTGCATGCAGTTGTAGTTATACTGTTGATATCAGTGTGTGTGTGTGTGTGCATGTAGTTGTAACTATACTGTTGATATCAGGGTGTGTGTGTGCATGTAGTTGTAACTATACCGTTGATATCAGGATGTGTGTGCATGTAGTTGTAGCTATACTGTTGATATCAGGGTGTGTGCATGTAGTTGTAGCTATACTGTTGATATCAGGGTGTGTGTGTGTGCATGTAGTTGTAGCTATACTGTTGATATCAGGGTGTGTGTGCATGTAGTTGTAGCTATACTGTTGATATCAGGGTGTGTGTGCATGTAGTTGTAGCTATACTGTTGATATCAGAGTGTGTGTGCATGTAGTTGTAGCTATGCTGTTGATATCAGGGTGTGTGTGCGCATGTAGTTGTAGCTATACTGTTGATATCAGGGTGTGTGTGTGCATGTAGTTGTAGCTATATTGTTGATATCAGGGTGTGTGTGTGCATGTAGTTGTAGCTATACTGTTGATATTAAGATGTGTGTGCATGTAGTTGTAGCTATACTGTTGATATTAGGATGTGTGTGCATGTAGTTGTAGCTATACTGTTGATATCAGGGTGTGTGTGTGCATGTAGTTGTAGCTATACTGTTGATATTAGGATGTGTGTGCATGTAGTTGTAGCTATACTGTTGATATCAGGGTGTGTGTGTGCATGTAGTTGTAGCTATACTGTTGATATCAGGGTGTGTGTGCATGTAGTTGTAGCTATACCATTGATATTAGGGTGTGTGTGCATGTAGTTGTAGCTATACTGTTGATATCAGGGTGTGTGTGTGCATGTAGTTATATTGTTGATATCAGGGTGTGTGTGTGCATGTATTTGTAGCTATACTGTTGATACCAGGGTGTGTGTGTGCATGTAGTTGTATCTATACTGTTGATATCAGTGTGTGTGTGTGTGTGTGTGTGCATGTAGTTGTAGCTACACTGTTGATATCAGAGTGTGTGTGTGTGCATATAGTTGTATCTATACTGTTGATATCAGGGCGTGTGTGTGCATGTAGTTGTAGTTATACTGTTGATATCAGGGCGTGTGTGTGCATGTAGTTGTAGTTATACTGTTGATATCAGGGTGTGTGTGTGCATGTAGTTGTAGTTATACTGTTGATACCAGGGTGAATGTGTGCGAGTGTGCGCACATTATTTAGCAGTGTTGCTGATGTTGACATGTATTTATATGTATTTACTACCTGCATATACATTATGTATATTATCCGTGATGCCACGACCACAATTATGCGATCAGGTTTATCACTATTATATTTTAGACACAGCTTTTAATTATGCATTTACTTGGTTTTATGGACGCTGCACACAAATTTCCCTTAATGGGACAATAAAGTATTATGTTAATTAATTTAATTTTAATCCGTGGTGCAACAAACCAAGGGCATCATTTCTGTTAGGTAGGAGAAAGACCCTCTAGAAAATCTGCGCATACCAAAAACAAGTAAATAACTATAAATAATGACCGCCTCAAGAAAAACAACGCAGATCATTCAAAAACGTGTAAATAATTGTAAATAATGATATCCATGTTTTTTTTAAATACACTGCCTACTAGTGAATCTGAGGTCAATTGTCGAAGGACACGAACAAACATAGCAATCTTGAGACAAGTGGACCTCGATGCCTTGGAGGAGATACAATTACAATGGTTCAAAGTTGGCATATTAATATACAGACATCACCTGTTATGGATGTGGCGACACCAAATTAATCACTACTTTTATCACAGCAAACATTTTTGATAAATTATAGAGCTCTTGTGATATAATAAAACTATTTCCATTTATAACATTATCATGTAAGAAGACCTTATTATCGTCAATGATGTTGTACCACTGTGTAGCCAAATAGTAATCAAAGATTATACGTAATGCACACAGAATTTGCACTATAATGCTAATGGCTTAATAATGCTACATTCTTCCAAAAAAATTATTATACCGAGTAGCAGCAGAAATTTGACCCAATTTATGCGCCAGCCTAATGATAATCCATTCATTGCAAGCGCCTGTCACAAACTGGCCAAGTCAAACGATGCAGGTGTGCCAACACAAGACCAGGTAAACATTAAATATAAGGTGAAACCCGGTCAATGATACGGTATTATGAAAGTGCAACATTACAAGAAATTATTATTAGATGACGAGTCATGATCGCAAACGCACCGATATCATCCCCATCTCAACCGGGCTTTTCGGCAATTGAATGTAACAAGCGCACAGTGGTGCTATTGTTTCGTGTCAACTCACACGGGCAATTAACCGGTTTTAAACGTCCACTGACACAACTCTAACAGTAGCGTATATCCAAAGCTTTACTAATCCCACAAGAGGGACGGGACTACTCCATTATATTGATGACAGTTACGCAACGATGGTCAATTACCGACTGCCACACGTGGGGTAAGGCGGGAGTGTGTTCAGTGGTCACAACAGCTGATCGGAACATATTTTGACAACAATAACAGAAGGTGATTTTCAACCAATTAGCGTTGCGGCGCATCCTTTAAAACGACAACGACACGGTGTGCGCATCGCACAAATCACTCACCCACTAGGATCGGCACTTTCTTAGCCCACGTCAATAATTCCCTCCGAAAAGAGCGGCGTTCTTGTACGCAACGCTGACGGCTACAGTCGACCATGGTACAAGCGGCCTGCCTCCTTTACGTCATCAAATTTAGGTCAGCAGCGCGCGGAGCTTCCCCCAAATTCTGATGACGTAGCTCGCACCTGTCATCGCGCCGCTGAGCTGCCACGACGGGCAGACGACATTAAATCGACAGGTGAGTGGAAGGCGTCGGGACAACAAACATTTGACCACCATTCGTCTTTTGCCACGCTCTGACGTCGGCAATAAGTTAATCTAATTTTGGGACGTTTGTGAGCGGCGTTTGATGGAGGAATCATTAGGTGACACCGTTCGGGTCGCCGCGTCGGTGTTTATGCGGTTGGGTGGCGCGTGCGTCGACCGGCTATTTTTGGCGACGCTACTGATTGGTGCTTAGTCAGTCACTGGTTTAGTAGACGCTGTTCCGGGTTGCTGTCACGATCGACGTGGAAGTCTGCAGACCTGTGCTTTAGTGTTGCACTCTGAGTTGCCCAAAAGTACGTGTTAGTTACCCCAAAACTTCGTCTGCCGTTTGTTAGATTTGTGTTTTGATCTTCTTCGTTGTCAGGACAGAAGGTAAGTTTGTACAGGTCTCCAACCCGGATTCAGGAAGCAACTACCCAGTCACTGTTAGTTACTTACACTTACACTTACAGGTTAATGGGCTGATTTAGGCCATTGGCCTTTGTTGGTGCCCATATCCTAGGCTATTCCAGTGCTTGTCGAGTCTAGCCTTAAACTGTGTGACGGTCTTGGCATCTACCACATGTTGTGGGAGCCTGTTCCACTGATCCACGGCTCTAACTGAGAAGTAATTCTGTCTGGCCAGCAGTCTTGTTCTTTGCTTGAAAAGCTTTCTCGTGTGTCCTCGTGTTGCTGTACTGTCCGTCTCCTGGAAGAATTGATGAGCTTCAACTTTGTCGATTCCGTTAAGTATTTTGTACGTTTCAATAAGGTCGCCTCTCTGACGTCGGTAATACAACGATTGTAGTTTCAGTTGTTGTAATCGCTGTTCATATGTGAGCTTTGCTATGCTAGTAACCAGCTTTGTTGCTCTTTGCTGTACCTTTTCGAGGATGTCGATGTCCTTTGCCAGATATGGGCACCATGCTTGTACACAAAACTCGAGGTGTGGACGGACGTATGCCCGGTAGAGTGTCACAAATGAATTCTTGGTCATGTGCTTAAAAGTTCTCTTTATCATGCCAAGAGCTTGCATGGCTTTCTTTGCTGCTTTCTGGCATTGCACTGTTGGTTTTAGGTTAGTGGTTACCCACACACCAACGTCCTTTTCCTCTTTTGTCGTCTCGAGGTTCACTCTGGCTCCAGTCTGGTGAGTCATGGTGTACGTATTGTGTGGTGGTTTCCCCACTTGCATTAACTTGCATTTCTCAGGGTTACTTAGTATGGGTGTTGTCATATTTTTTGTAATTCTGACAGTGCTTTGTATTCTGGTTCACCTGAACTTTTATTCTTCGAGACTGCAAGATGTTAAAGCGAGGTGGTCTGTTCAATTACCTGAAATTAATCAGCCAAGGGTGATAATTATTAGGAGAAAGTCCTAATTTGTGATCGGAATCAACTGTGGGAACCATCCAACTTCAAAGGTACTTCCTGCTTGGGACATTATGCTAAACAATCACAAAAACATCAAATATATTTATGTGCATCACGATTATGTTTACTGTCACGTAACTTTAATAATAACTATGACTATTATTATAAATTTGAAATACTGGTTTATTGTGTGTGCATGCATGTGTGTGTGCTTATTACATTTTAATAACGATCCAAATACCCTAAAAAAACTAAATTTTCTGCCTGCTGAATCCACAAGATCACCTGTAGGGGAAGTAGGGGCATGTCCGCACACTTAAGGTGAAACACGTCGTAGCTAGTGCACTGTGTATGCCAAAAGGGTGATATTTGGCATTCAAAAAGAGCAATCATATTAGTTTGTTGTTGTTTTGTTAAGAGGCCACATTTCCCATCAGATATTTAAATATTTTGTAAAATGTAAAGGTATACCTTTGTGCGGACATGCCCCAAGGTACGGGGCAAAGCCGCACACTCTGCGGTTATGCCCCATGTATGGCGTAGCAACAGTCTCCCAGAGCAGACTGTGAACTGCATATATGTGTACGAGTATATTATTATAATAATGTGTATTGGTAGGTGTAGGCTAGGGTCACGTACAATACTTATTAGAACTGACAAGAAACACCAGAAAAATACAAATCAACATTTTTCATTAGAAAAGTGAAGAAAGTACAGTAATAAATAGGCCTTGAAACATAGCCCTCGTTTAAAAAAACCTAGTTTCGGGAAGATTGATTAACAGTTATTTGGAAACGTGCTCCTAAAGCAGCATGCTCTTGTAACAATCAAAGCAAAATTTGAAATGCAGCTTGTCAGACGGCTCCTAAAACAGCATGCTCTCGTAACATGCAAAGTCAAATTCGAAATGCAACTTGTCAGCTGTGCGAGTTGTGTCACCAACAGTTGTTGGCTCTGGCAGCTTTGCGACA
The DNA here is from genome assembly GCA_020002185.1 of Paraescarpia echinospica. NCBI lineage: Eukaryota > Metazoa > Annelida > Polychaeta > Sabellida > Siboglinidae > Paraescarpia > Paraescarpia echinospica. The sequence continues at coordinate 34,188,662 of CM034534.1, read as the reverse complement.
ATGTCTTGCTCATCATGCCATGCCGGGTCTTTGGTTTCTGGCCAGCAGAAGGTGACAGCGTCGCTTTTATGCAAGTCATTGCGCTTCAGGTAACTTGTTTGTACTTCATCTTCACGCCTGTCGACACGCATCACCTTTCCAGCATAGTACGATACCCGTTGTTTCTTAGCGAACTTGACAAGAATGTAGTCCCCCTTGTTGTTTGCTGATCGACGGGCAACATGAACCAACGGTTCATTTTCCGAATCTTCCGAGTCAGAGTTACATTCAAGCATACCGCCATCTGTGTTACTGGGTGAAGAAGAAGCTTACGCACGTACAACGCGTGATTTCTTCACATCTTTTGAACCGACCGCTGTAACTAAGTATTTCTTCGCTGCTGGTTGCGGTTTCACCGGAAGTTTCTTTACTCCGGCTTCGAGCATGGATTTGTAAGGACTAGCCGTCAGGATCACTGTTTTGCCGCACTGTCTTGATATTTTCTTGCCGCGCATTTGAAATCCCGTCACGTGATTTTGTTTCTTCCCACAGCGGGCGAGTATTTTAGATGGTCTACCCTGCACTGTTGTAATACCTGTCTCGTCTACATTGTATACATCGCCTGGCTCAAACACATTGGCCTTATTAAAGCCCCGTGCTCGTGCCGCCGACATAGCTTCCGGCGTTCGCAACGATAATTCCGGGTGCCGATACCGAAACGACATGAACAAGTCACTTCCTGCCATTTCAGTTTGGTTGTTGAAGTTGTGCAGAATGTTGTTCCGCACGGCCATTTGGTAGGCGACATGCCGTACGTCATCTCTGCTCAGTCCAAGTAAGACCTCTTCTATACGGAGGATCTATAAACACAATTCGCTTTCTTGCTCCTCAGAGAAGATGGTTCTAAACTCCCCTGCAAAACCTTTTTTAGCGCCGGTTATGATTTTGTTCTTATTCTTTATGCGATCTCGCAGTGTTGACAGGGCACATTGAATCTGGCGATATCCAACGCCCCCCTTGTTCCACAGCTCAATAGCCAGTCGCCTGTTTTCATCGCTCCATGACTGTTTGTTGGTTTTCCTCCTATAGCGTCTCACCGTTGTGCACCTGAAGCAATCACGCCAGCTATTAGCCTAGATCAGTTGCAGTGTTATTTAACCTATATAGACTACTATGTTATATATTAAATATAATTTGCCATCGTGGTTATGTACGCCTATGCGTAATTATAAATTAAGCTTCATTTGTTTAAATGTAATATGGTACTAATGATATACAACGTGGCAGGATGTGAGGCCAACATGATACAGTCTAATGCACATTGAAGCACCGAATAATTAATGTGCGGTAATTATAAATAATCATCATGTAGTATCTAATATCGACGTTTCCAATAATACACGCACTAAGCAATTGAAGTATCTAAATGTATATCTAAGTAGGTTACATAACCGCCGACAAACGGGGCATGTCTGCACAGCGTGTGGGGTATGTCTGCACAGGCGTGTGCGGTCATGCCCCAAGCACCCAACACGTGAACATTTCTGAATTGTTCGAAAATGCTGCTCATGAAAGTAAGCTGTATTTCCACTATTACAACACCATTAAAATGCAGGTTGGAATTATATAAATACATTCATATGCACGCTTCACTGTTGATATAATACACCTGACAGTATATGAGTAAAATTACATCAGTTTTTATGAAAACAATGTTTTATTTCATAACTATTTACTTACGAAACTCTAATCAAATAGCACATGCAAATGATCGATTTAGACGCTACTGTTTGACATGATTCCAATAACCAGATGTTACGCGATGTGTCAATAATAGGGTGTGCAGACATGCCTCGAGGTGCGGACATGCCCCTACTTCCCCTACTACCTAGACAGGATATTTTATGCATGAGATTCTTGCCTACAGTTGGGACGTCCGATCTGTTTACAAATTGAATGTTTTACTTATAATTAATTTGAACATTTCACAGGGAAACATTAAATTCACTTTGCAAATACTGTTTCTGGCTGATTACATGCCATTTTAGTTTTTTCACTTTCAATGTTCATATTTATTTTAGTATTAAGAACATAATAAAAATGAGGAACGGGCAGCCTTAGTTTTAGCAGTAGACAGGATCTTGAACCTGTTGTTCCTGCTTGCAGAATGCATGCCTACTACAAGTACCCAGACGGGAGTGAGTATAGTGGGGACTGGAATGAGCAGGGTCAGAGACACGGCAGTGGCGAGATGAAGTTCCCAGACGGCACCCGATACAAGGGCACATTTGAGAATGGTCTCTGTTCTGGTTACGGCGTCATGCACTTTGGAGATGGAAGCAGGTATGATGGCATTGATATATCAAATTAATGTATACAGTAAACCTCAGATGTAACAAATCGCTCGGGACAGGCCAAGTTATTAATTATTTATCAAAAATGTGTTATATCTTAAATTTATTGTATATTAGACAAAACAATGGACCAATTAATTTATTCGGTATAAGCAAAATTTGTTATATAAGCTAATTCGTTATATCCAAGATTTCCTGTACTAGCGTACACCGTCCCATAGAGCAACAAACCAGGAGCACACTCGTCATCATTACAGTCTTTTGAACTAAAACTTGTTCCCGTGACTATTTAATTACTGCTGTCATCAATTACAGCATGGCATGAAGCAAATAATAATTGTAACCACACAAGTAGTGCCATCTGGGGAATTGACTATCCACTGAAAAAGTAAAAAAAACTCAAAAGTAACTACCTTTGTGGGTTTTTTTCTCAAATAAGTTGCTAATTGGTCTATCAGAGGCCATATGGTCCAATGAACCAAATTATTATAGAAACAGGTGAATGGGCCTCAGTGCCTGAGAGGACATAGACTTACAGAACTGAACAAATTAGTATATTAATTTATAGAGGTTTATTTTGACCAATATTTATAGCAAATGCAGTGACAATATTTACATACATGTGAATGTGTACTGTATTCGTCCTGTTAGGCATACAGTGTGCTTTATAATATTTGAGGTAATGCAAGGTATACAAAAATCTGTTCTAATAAGCATGTACACCATTTCCATGTTTATCAAACCAGTGTGCTATAAATTCTACAAATATCCAACATTATGTTCACTATTGCTGATATTGCATGTATTTGAACTGCATGTTTGTATGACATTTTTTGTAATTATATCAAAAAATGTAATCCATTGTCTATTGTATTTGACATTTTAAAATACAGCATTTAGATATTAAAAAAGTATATTTTATTTGAAAAAGTATTTGAACTAAGTTTGTTTGTTTCAGTTATGAAGGGGAATTGAGCAATGGAAAATTCCATGGCTCTGGTGTGTTCACACGACAAGACAGAATGAAATTTGAGGGGGAGTTCCGAGATGGGAAAGTTTGGGGCTTGGGTGAGTGTTGTCGGGAAATAAAAAAGCTATATACTGTATATATACAGGCTGGTACTAAGTCAGTGATTGCAAAATTCACCAATTAAATCGAAATATCTGCTCATGGATATGTGGGAAACATTCTCCTCCAGTAAGTTTTTATTCATTCTCGCAGAATCAGACATTACCTAACGAGCACATGTATATTTCTTAAAGAAGTAATGTAAAAGCAATTTGTGAGGCCTGAACTATTGTGTGAAATCTAGTTTAACATAATGTTGCCTGTGTTTACAAGAAAATACTAATGTTTGTGGCTAAATAAACACTTAATCTAGTTTAACACAATGTTGCCTGTGTTTACAAGAATATACTAATGTTTGTGGCTAAATAAACACTTAATCTAGTTTAACACAATGTTGCCTGTGTTTACAAGAAGATACTAATGTTTGTGGCTAAATAAACACTTAATCTAGTTTAACACAATGTTGCCTGTGTTTACAAGAAGATACTAATGTTTGTGGCTAAATAAACACTTAATCTAGTTTAACACAATTATTTTGTCTGTGTTTACAAGAAAATACTAATGTTTGTGGCTAAATAAACATGCTGATTTTAATCTAGTTTAACACAATTCTGCCTGTGTTTACAAGAAGATACTAATGTTTGTGGCTAAATAAACACACTGATTTTACCTCACCAGGGGGTCAAATGTAAAGTTGTATTGATGTTGAAATTAATAAATCTGCCTGGGGATGATATGTAAAATTTAACTATGTTAGAATAAAAAGGTTCTACCCTGTGTAGAGACCAGAGGGAGTAAAAAATACTACAACCCAAAAAAATCTGGCTCTTTTGTGTAGTCACAGAGCCAACAGCCTCACAAAAATACTACAACCCAAAAAAATCTGGCTTTTTTGTGTAGTCACAGAGCCAATAGCCTCACAAAAATACTACAACCCAAAAAAATCTGGCTTTTTTGTGTAGTCACAGAGCCAATAGCCTCACAAAAATACCAACATTAGCTGCTACCAAACATTTTCTCTGACAATGGTGCAAGTGCCATGGTCAAACATGGACACAAGCTCTGTATAAGATTCGTCTATCCGGAATTAGTGTCGGTAGTAATTTCTAACCGGAAGTCTGCTGTGTTGACCATGGGAAAGTGAGCAGCATTGAACATCAAAAGGTTAACTCAGCCCGACTTGGCCGTATTGCCAATACATAGCCTGTTTTGAAATTTGATGTTTTGTTTACTGTTTGAAATGCACGCGTGGTTGTGCCTTCAAACTGTGACCGTTGTTACGGGCTTACGAAACACAATTTGGTGGGAAGTATAACTTCAACGTAGTATAATCTTAAGAACATTATATTAATATATACATGAAAAAGTAGGAACACACTATGTCCATTTTATGGTTGTACAGCCTGGATACAACTCTATATATGAACTTACCTTTAGTAAAGAATGTTGTATTGTTTATTTATTAACATTGTTGCTATGTTCCGTGCAGGTCTTGTGACGTTTGCTGATGGCAGTCATGGCATGCCAAGGAACGAAGGGTACTTCGAGGGAGACGCCATAAGGAGACAGGAGAAGTGTTCAAATGCCGTGATGAAGGGGCGACAGGCTGCAGACAGGGCAAGGGTGTTATAGGACTGTCTGCCATTGAAGACATTATTATTTTTAAGCACACCTGTCAATTTGCTTCAACAGAAAAACTGAGATACCATCAGAATTCCAACAGTTTGTATCTACTGGTAATTCACGCCCAAAATCTAATTTATTCCTTCAAGTGTTCGTCCTGTGTTTAAGTTCTAACCTTTGGAAGGTAAATTAATTTAACATCTTAGTAGTAGAATTCTACCATACTCCACATAACTTGGCAACAGTTAATTAAAAAAACAGAATCTATGTTAATAATAATTGTTAACTCAGATAAGGTTTATGTAAACCACACACGTTGATTGCCCTACCAGGTGTTTATTCAGCTGCCTTCACTGTGGAAATTAATTAAACATCTGTGTTGAATTAATCCTGGAGATGAACTCTGATAGGTGTAAAATATTAGTAATTCATGCAAAATGTTTGTCACTATAGCCAGCATTTACTTCTGTTGTTTTTGTTTGTATATACATAATTTACTTAGTGTGCCATGGCGATACACGTACAATGTAAATATGCAATGAAAAGTAAATCAAAGTGTTTGTATATAACGGAATCTCACACACATATAAATATATGCAAGTTTTATCATTTATTCTTTAAAAGGTTTATTATTTTCGTTTTGTGCAGCAAACACGACTGCATGTAAAAGATAAATTGTGAGATAGAAAAGTGCTCTATTCATTCATTGTGATCCACACAAATATAACTGATTCAGCCATGAATACAATCCGGGTTTTTAATCAATAAAAATATAGTGAGAGATTTGAGTGTTACCAAAAATATGCTGTTGTCTGTGACGTAGACTTTTCTAGTTCTCTGATTTTACTACAAATAAAACTTCTGATATGATATAACAAAGATATATATTCCTAAATGCAGCATAGACAGACATATATACATTATTTGTGTGTCATGTACATTCACATACAAACACACGTACATAATGGTATACATTGCATACATAATAAGTTATACGTGAAGGGCAGACAACACTAGCTACATGCTAAGGATCGACAGTAGTAGCGACATGCCAAGAGTCGGCAGTAACTATTGTTATATGTAAACGGCCGACCGTAGCGGCATCACGCATAGGGTCGACAGCAGCGACAACATGCACAGGATGATCAGTAGCGGCTACACGCGGATTGATAGCTACAGAACGGGAGCCCAGCACTTTTATTTGTGTAAAAAGGGCCAAAGTGTTTGACACCCCCCCACATCTGTCGGAGGAACCATTCCCCGACATCACAAAAATGAGTTGCTGCATGGAATGCCCCCTGAATCACCCTCTGAAATGGGCCAAAAAGTACCTTTATTTATGTGAACAGCGCCAAGGCTAAAACAGTTTCTGGTGTTTCCCGAGTACGGAATGACCAGCAACTTTAAATTGTGGAATCCCCCAGACAGCAATCTCCATCCTCGCAAGCCAGGGCTGTTTGCCATGCAAAACTAGCCCTGGCTGATCCTCTATGCGAAGTGCGGAAGTTAGCCGAGTCAAACTAGTAATTGACTTCGCCAGTCGCGACTGCATTACCCGTGAGAACAGCGCAAATACCCGCCCCAATTTGAAGACGGATAAACGACTTCTGATAATCGCAATATATAATGACCGTTCGTCCATTAGCACGAGCAGCTTAGCGGTATTGTGTATTCGAATAATTGCTTCTACTTCCTAAACATTGCATGTAACATGAGCCACGGTTGGTTGAAATTAGTTTTATTATGACCACCTGACCTGAGTAAATTTACTGATCTAATGAGCGATTTGATAGGCTGAGCTTAAATTCAGAGTTTCGCAAAGCAATCAGCCAGGGGTACTGCTGGCTGGCAATCCCCAAAGATTGACGAAGCTGTATTTATTCGCGCAGACACCTAGTGGATTTCGTAGTCCGGTAGATGGTGCCGTTGTAGAACAGCTGTATTAACAATACAATTGCGACAACAAATTAACTTAGCACAGGACTATCAGTACAAACAAACGCAACAGGATAACTGTTAATATTATATCTTTACCACACACATCGTCAGTACAGGTGTGACAGGGTAACTCTTCATATATTTTCAGCACACTATCTACAGTACATACGCGACAGGATAACTGTTCAAATATCTTCTTGCAGTAAGAGAGGGGACAGTTACCTGTAGTGGGACAGGGGACTGTTACGTGTAATAGGAGAGGGGGGAGTTACCTCTGATGGGAAAGCTACTCGTGGTGGTACAGGGGAGAGTTATCTGTAGTGGGAGAGTTACCTTTAGTAGGACAGTTTCCTGTGGTGGTACAGGGGACAGTTGCCTGTGGTGATATATTTACTTTCATTGGGATAGTTGTTGGTGCCTACGGCCCGCTGCAATTCTCGACATACCCGGTTGATGAGGTACACGTAGATAGCCCAGAATGATGCCGTACGTGCTTCCGTACTGTCCTTCGATGACATAATGGAAGAAGCTCTCATAGTCCCTCGTAAGATTCTTGAACAATGCAATCTCAACGACTGATTGAGTGTTCGTGAGTGCGGTCACAGTCTAACATCGTTGTCATCATCTCCCTTGGCGAACAGTGCTCGTTCCATGACAGCAGCCAGAAGTTGTTGGATCCTAGTACATCCGTTGTAGAATTTCCCTTTCATGAAGCCAGCAAGTGATCCCTCGGCCAAGACACCAACTTCTATGAGGAGGTATTCAACCCCCGAATCAGCCAGGAAAGTTCCCAAGGCCCCGACGTAGGCCAGTTCAAGGTGGACATTTCCCGACGACTGGTTTCCTGCAGTCTGGCTCATGTTGCAAGGAAGCTCCGCTGAGCGTGCGAGAAACAGGAGCACCAGCTGAGGAATGTGGTAGGGATCGCCTTCAGAGTGTGAACTGAAGTGGGTGACGGGGTCTTTGATGGGGACATTGCAAGAATTTATGTGCGCCTGTTTGCTTCAGTCTTGGTATAAGAATCGTTTAACATAGCAAGCAACCCTTCCTTCCCGTGGCAAATGCAGGCTGTTTTAAACAGACAGGGCTCTGGTTATGGGTGGACGTTTCGGCGCCCTAAAAACTAATCGAACAGCTAGCCTCTGCTTTGCGGCGGTGTAGGTTCTTTAATCAAAGGCTAAGTGTGAGGTTCCCGACAGTGCTGTTGGAAATTTTTCGCCGCTGCACCGCTGTAACTTCAAATTCTCTACTAGCTGTCTCAGCTGTTGACTCATGACACCCGAACACAGGGAGGGGTTTGCTTAAGAAATTTGGAGGGGGGCAGAAAACCATATGTCTGCCCTCCAATTGCACACACGTACCTTTCACAGTCGACAAAAATACACATCAATTGTCTCATACAATTTAGATTTCCACCCGCCATTAACGCTCGCCACAAAACAAACATTCACGCTCACATTTAATGGGGGGAGCAGAACCGTATATATAGCTACCCCCTGCCGCCGCCCTGTTCCCGCACCTATGGCAATAGGCAAGGTACGACAGACTGTATTCCTGGCAACTCACTGCAGCTACGTTGCCTCTTTATATCGTCCCAACCCTCTTGGGCCATAGGAATCCAAGTGTGTGGAATCGTCTGGTTGCGCACCGCATTTTCCCACCTTAAAAGCTCCACGCGCAGCCATTCTTGAGTCTTCCATTCATCACCTATTATTCTAATCATCCCTCAAGTCCTGCGGCGATGGGCAACTGGTGACGGGGGCAGGCAAAGTGACTGCTGGAAGCTTCTAGCCATAAACCTGCAAGTAGGCGGTGCAAGCTAGATGGTCGCTTTGTGCTTGAAAGAAGTAGCAGCACAACCAGACAGCTACCCGTATGACCGAGCAGCCCTGGATAGGAACCATTCTGCTCGCCCTGAATTGGGGAGGGGGCTAGAAAAGGTGCCTCAAACATAGCCTATTTCACTGTCTTCAGCTGGAAAGCCGCGCTAAGCGAAGTCACTCGTATGCGGTTGCAAACAACAACGAAACAAAACTAAACACATCCAGCGCCTGAGCATCGCTTCATGGAACGCCAGAACGCTCATGAACAAAGTAGGACAGCAATCGCCCTGAACACCGGACAGCTATTGTGGGCATGGAACTTACCCGCAGTGGCATCGACGTAGCTGCTTTGTGCGAAACCAGATTTTCCGATGAAGGCCAACTCAGTGAAAAAGACTATATTTTCTTTTGGAAAGGAACGGCAAATGACGAACCAAGAATACACGGAGTTGTATGTGCGGTAAGAAACTCCACTGCCAGTGCACTATCTGAGCTACCAGTTGGAATAACTGAAAGGTAAATGACGCTGAGACTGATGCTTGCTAACTCGCGTCACGCAATACTTATCAATGCCTACTAACTAACTTTGGATGCGGCAGACGAAACGAAAGAAGGTTTTTATACTGCCCTTGATACCATCCATGCATCCGTGCCAGCGAATGACAAGAGTTTCTTTCTTGGAGATGTCAACGCTCGTATAGAGAAAATGTAGACCTATTGGATGGTGTCATTGGAAGACACAGGGCAGGGAATATAAATGACAATGGGGTGCTACTATTCAGCAAATGTGCAGAACACGAGCTGCTAATCATGAATACCACCTTTCGCATGAAAGATAAGTTCAAAACATCATGGATGCATCCCAGCTCAAAATATTGGCATCTGATTGACTATGTCATCACACGTCAACGTGATCGTGCAGATGTCCTCATTACTAAAGTAACGCGTGGCTCTACAGCCCGTTGGACTGACTACAGGCTAATCCGTGCCAAATGAGCAATTCAAATCACACGAAAATACCAGAAACAACGCTACAAGGAGGAAGCTAGATGTGGGCCGACTGGAAGACAGACGTCAGCCATCAGCTCAAACATAATCTTCTGGTAAACGAGGAATGGATCTCGCTTCGCAATAACACCACACAAGTATGCGAAGAACCACTTGGATATCAGACCAAACACCACCAAGATTGGTTCAACGAAAATGATACAACAATCAAGGATCGACACGAAACGTGCTGCCTTCAGCGAAATATACAAGCATGACATCTTAACGAAGCATCTACATCATCTTGTTCAGAAGACCTGAAATACTGAGGAGATACCCCGGGATTTAAAGGATGCCATGATCGTCACCATCTTTAAAGGGAATAAAAACATATATGGCTTGAATTCATGTTATATTACATCCTGCTATCTATTTCCATGTCCACCAAGCCAAAAACAATCAAAAAAATCAATGAATTAGAAATTCCACATTTAGTGCTGTACATCCGGACATTTTCGAATATGCATATTTTTGGCGCGCTTTTCGGGATGCCGAGATGTGACGTCACTTATGACCCACACTCGCATCAGGCCAACCCTTTCCATGCATTCAGAGCATGTTTACAAGTATAGCTTTTGGGTCGAAACGAGCGTCAGAATGAGTTATTGTGCAATATTCCGATGAAATACAAACACTAGTCATCATAGAGGAAACAAGCAGTTATCTTACCGTTCCACATGAATCGAATTTTATTAAAAACAATGAATGCGAATGTGCCTACAACTTAGTACAAGTCGACTAGGTTTCGCCGAACTTGGGCACGTTTTCAGAATAATTATATCGAATGCAACCAACGAGAGATAATCTACACCAATAAACATACATAGTAAACATATATCGTATCCAGCTACAGAAAGTAACGTGTATAATCTCATAATATCACTAGAATATCGATGTATGAAGTCGGAGTTGTATCATAACAACTTAAATCAGTGAGAGAATTTCTGTCGGCCCTGCTAGCTCAGTTAGTAAAGATGTTGGTCCTTTAGTACTTTTTTGCAATCGGGTGACGGCGGTTCAAACCCTACACCAAACCGTTGATTTTTTACACTTTTTTTGGTTTATGTTTTCGCGAAGTAATATAAACCAAATCATTTTTATACTATGATGCACTGTTTGTAAATATTTTGGTAGTAATTATTTATTCGCCACAAAAATGAAAATATGGTAATTATATATAACGCGATGTTTCTAAATTGTATTTATCCAGACAGATCACCATTTGTTTTCACATATATAATTACAATATATTACCGTACAATATATATACAATTAATAAATTATATATTCATTACATTATATTTGTTAGGATGAATAAAATTTAGAAAAATCGTTATGTAATTCCCATATTTTCATTTTTGTGGCGAATAAATAATTACTACCAAAATATTTATAAACAGTGCATCATAGTATAAAAATTATTTGGTTTATATTACTTCGTGAAAACATAAACCAAAAAAAGTGTTAAAAAAATATATTATTTGGTGTGGGCTTTGAACCGGCGTCGCCCGATTGCAAAATAAGCGCTAAGGAACCAACGCCTTTACCAACCGAGCTAACAGGACCGATAGAATTGCACTGACCGATTTAAGTTGTTATGATAAATTGAACAACTCCTCCTTAATACATCGATATTCTAGTGATATTTGTCGTAACTTGACTATTAATGTATAACTAGAGAGTAGTAAGTATTATAAACCTTTTAGGGCTCAGCACACTGTCAGTTTTCCCATTGGCATTGGCGACCATGTTAATGTTTTGTGTGATTATAAGAAAACGTGACCTATAAAGTTTCTTAAACTGCCCACCTGCTGTTATTATAATCTCATTGACATGCTGGTCGATTTTAGTCAAAATCTAATATCTCTAGCTCTTGCAAAATGCCTGTATGTATGACACCCGTCAATATTTACAAATGCATGCAGGCAGTAATCCGGCTAAAGTGTCAACTAGCCAAATTGCTGCCAGATACCCTTCCGCTTAGTAAAATCAGCTAAAAAGACACCATTTTACTGTCAACAGCTGCTACAATCACATCTAGAAATCTGACTACTCAAATGCACTTATGTCACAGCAAGTGAATATTGTAAAAAGTCATTTCTCAAAAATATACTGCACTTTTTTTCGTAACCAAGCAGGAAGACTAACAGTGTGCTGACCCCTTTATTATGAACGAAGGCAAGAGACTGATACTTGAAAATTGTGTTCTACACATTGCGCGCGCACCGCGTATGAATACTGGTAACTTTCTTCCGGTTCACGAACTTCCTTCCGGATTCCCGTTTCCTGTCTGTTGGTGATTTCCTTCATGTTGGCGGCTGCATTCGTTAAAATTAGTCTATTTTGAAATGGGCCCGTTTTGTGTTGTTCGCAAGTGTTCGCAATGCTCTGGATAATAGTGTTACTTGAACCAGAACAGTGCATATTAAACTGCATTTTTTAGGCTTCATATTGTTAATACAAAATTGGAATAAAATTAATGGTACATTGGCTGTACCTTATAGAGTATAACTATAGTTATTAAATACCCGTAGTCGTAGTACATAAACATCATTTTATAACGTATAATCCTGAACGCACTGGTGTTCAACTCAATTAATATTTAGCTCATGACTAAGACACCGACTTGCGATGAAAGTACACGTACTGTGCAAATGAGTCTGACAGTTCGTCTAAATTTAAACTTTCCACGTATCATTTCCTCATTTGTGATCCCACATCTAAGTTAGACACATCATTGGATTCGTGTCGACGAGGTGTTTCACGACATGGATAACTCCATATAGCAACATGCAAGTAAAGGTGTCTAATTCCTGTTAGAATAGCTTAAAAACACCAAAAAATTAACCTTTCCATTTTTAAACATGCATTTATTTCCGATACCCCTGAAAAATACTCAATATTGGAAATTCAATTTTGTTAATTTCTGATGCCAAGGTAAACTATCTTATCGACGTAACACACTATAATAATGATTATAGTCCCATAAGGTACATAATTCTACCCATTTTTTTAATTGCTAACTGACCTTTTCTTTACGGTGAAGCTCGATACCAAACTTCTTCACCAATGTGCCACTATTGGAAATTGCTTATTTTGTAAAGTTAACGTTGTTAGTAAACCGATATATATTAAATATTTTTATGTAGATATTATTTTATAACGGTTACTGTTATATTCTCTGTAAATTGGATCTTTGTGCAAATAAAAAAAACAGCCAAACGTTAACTGGTTACGCCCTATATATCAAGCTAAAATGTGGACCGAGACAAAAATAACAAACACAATTATTTCGAAATGTATGGATACATAAATAATAATTAATATTACATATTAGAATTGTTTCCATAAAAAACCTGGTCACAAAAAACGCCACGTCAGATACGATCGCGCCATGGTAAACACAACAACTTGGTACCGGCCGGGCGTAACCGTTTTTTGTTAAATGCAGTATATTGTTTGTAAACAGGTAACAAACGGCCAATTAGCAATTTAAAAAAAACAAGCTGTCAGACTTTTTTTAGAGTGGCTCATGAGGCGATGTAAATCCTTAGGTAACGGAATGGCCATCCAACAGGATATAATTAACGATCGAATCGTCGTAAATGGTCGATCAAGGGCGGAATGCCAACATAAAATCATGGTCAGTTGTAAAGATTGGGGTCACTATGCAGTTCAGTCTTGGGAGCAGTTATGCATCGCAACCAATTTTTATTTACTATTTAAATATAAACGACGTAGACGATGGTATTTGTAATAATAATTTATTTGTAAATTTGCGGGTGATACAAAACTCTTCCAGTCAATTAGTTGCATCAGTCGAGGGTGCAATGACATTACATGATCTTAATACAATACATGGATGGATGGATGGAGAATGGCAACTGTAATTTATTATATAGAGAAATTGTGTACATGCACTACGGCCACAATAATATACAACAGACGACGAGTTAACGTCAACGTAATAGAGAGTGTACAGCATAGAGCGACCAGGGCGATACCTAAAATTAGTCATACGGATTAGCATAGCAGGTTGATAGTATTTAATGTATTACATTTTAAAACATTCTAAATTAAAGACGGTAGTAACGTCGTAGGGCCGACGTGGCTACGCACCACCTACTATGGTTGTTAATAATTTTCCGTGATTTACATATAAAATGTATCTCCAGCTAACTTCTTCATCATCATGGACTGATGGAGAATACTTCAAAAATTAAGAGGGCACCATTATAAAATAAACACCACACGCGAGATGAGATATTAGAAAGTTTTCATTCATAAAAAGAAGTGCTAATGAATGGCAATTACTGTTATATAAATTACACAAGCGGCAGTCATGTCAATAAGTAAAACATATTTTAAAGTCCGTAATATTGACAGATATTTAACTAATAAGTCGGATGATTATAAAAGTCTGCATACTCCCTTCTCGTCCAAAAAATTTACTAGGTAAATGTGTTTTAAAAATATTAAATATAATTTCCCCACCCAATTTGTTAGAAACGTTGTTAGAAAAAATGCCCACCTATATTGTCAATGCTGTTATCCCCCCGCGAAATAATGTCGATATGCGTTACGAATCCGTCGCATCCCGTGACAAATTCACGCTACGGCGCCTGCCCATTTGTCACTTGCTTGTGACTGAAGTGGTCTTTATATCGCGGGGGACCTCGTTGCAATGGTTGGTGGGTGTAATGGACGCAGTTACAAAAATTTGGGTTAGTAGATAAACCCTAGGGTTTCTTTTTTCGCCTTAATGGTCCGATCGAGATTGATTGTGTAGCGGCATCACGCATAGGGACGACAGCAGCGACAACATGCACAGGATGATCAGTAGCGGCTACACGCGGATTGATAGCTACAGAACGGGAGCCCAGCACTTTTATTTGTGTAAAAAGGGCCAAAGTGTTTGACACCCCCCCCACATCTGTCGGAGGAACCATCCCCCGACATCACAAAAAAGAGTTGCTGCATGGAATGCCCCATAAATCACCCTCTGAAATGGGCCAAAAAGTACCTTTATTTATGTGAACAGCGCCAAGGCTAAAACAGTTTCAAAAGTTTCTGGTGTTTCCCGAGTACGGAATGATCAATGACAGCAACTTTAGGAGATGGAACACCCCTGATAGCACCCCCCGAAGTGTGCCAAAAAGTACCTTTATTTATGTGAATGGCGCCAAAGCTAAAACAGTTTCAAAAGTTTCCCTGTTATTCCCCGAGTACGGATTGACCAGCAACTTTAAATTGTGGAATCCCCCAGACAGCAATCCCCATCCTCGCAAGCCAGGACTGTTTGCCATGCAAAACTAGCCCTGGCTGATCCTCTATGCGAAGTGCGGAAGTTAGCCGAGTCAAACTAGTAATTGACTTCGCCAGTCACGACTGCATCATCCGTGAGAACAGCGCAAATACCCGCCCCAATTTGAAGACGGATAAACGACTTCTGATAATCCCAATATATAATGACCCGTTCGCCCATTAGCACGAGCAGCTTAGCGGTATTGTGTATTCGAATAATTGCTTCTACTTCCTAAACATTGCATGTAACATGAGCCACGGTTGGTTGAAATTAGTTTTATTATGACCACCTGACCTGAGTAAATCTACTGATCTAGTGAGCGATTTGATAGGCTGAGCTTAAATTCAGAGTTTCGCAAAGCAATCAGCCAGGGGTACTGCTGGCTGGCAATCCCCAAAGATTGACGAAGCTGTATTTATTCGCGCAGACACCTAGTGGATTTCGTAGTCCGGTAGATGGTGCCGTTGTAGAACAGCTGTGTTAACAATACAATTGCGACAACAAATTAACTTAGCACAGGACTATCAGTACAAACAAACGCAACAGGATAACTGTTAATATTATATCTTTACCACACACATCGTCAGTACAGGTGTGACAGGGTAACTCTTCATATATTTTCAGCACACTATCTACAGTACATACGCGACAGGATAACTGTTCAAATATCTTCTTGCAGTAAGAGAGGGGACAGTTACCTGTAGTGGGACAGGGGACTGTTACGTGTAATAGGAGAGGGGGGAGTTACCTCTGATGGGAAAGCTACTCGTGGTGGTACAGGGGAGAGTTATCTGTAGTGGGAGAGTTACCTTTAGTAGGACAGTTTCCTGTGGTGGTACAGGGGACAGTTGCCTGTTGTGATATATTTACTTTCATTGGGATAGTTGTTGGTGCCTACGGCCCGCTGCAATTCTCGACATACCCGGTTGATGAGGTACACGTAGATAGCCCAGAATGATGCCGTACGTGCTACCGTACTGTCCTTCGATGACATAATGGAAGAAACTCTCATAGTCCCTCGTGAGATTCTTGAACAATGCAATCTCAACGACTGATTGAGTGTTCGAGAGTGCGGTCACAGTCTAACATCGTTGTCATCATCTCCCTTGACGAACAGTGCTCGTTCCATGACAGCAGCCAGAAGTTGTTGGATCCTGGTACATCCGTTGTAGAATTTCCCTTTCATGAAGCCAGCAAGTGATCCCTCGGCGAAGACACCAACTTCTATGAGGAGGTATTCAACCCCCGAATCAGCCAGGAAAGTTCCCAAGGCCCCGACGTAGGCCAGTTCAAGGTGGACATTTTCCGACGACTGGTTTCCTGCAGTCTGGTTCATGTTGCAAGGAAGCTCCACTGAGCGTGCGAGAAACAGGAGCACCAGCTGAGGAATGTGGGAGGGATCGCCTTCAGAGTGTGAACTGAAGTGGGTGACGGGGTCTTTGATGGGGACATTGCAAGAATTTATGTGCGCCTGTTTGCTTCAGTCTTGGTATAAGAATCGTTTAACATAGCAAGCAACCCTTCCTTCCCGTGGCAAATGCAGGCTGTTTTAAACAGACAGGGTTCTGGTTATGGGTGGACGTTTCGGCGCCCTAAAAACTAATCGAACAGCTAGCCTCTGCTTTGCGGCGGTGTAGGTTCTTTAATCAAAGGCTAAGTGTGAGGTTCCCGACAGTGCTGTTGGAAATTTTTCGCCGCTGCACCGCTGTAACTTCAAATTCTCTACTAGCTGTCTCAGCTGTTGACTCGTGACACCCGAACACGGGGAGGGGTTTGCTTAAGAAATTTGGAAACATTTGGAGGGGGGCAGAAAACCATATGTCTGCCCTCCAATTGCACACACGTACCTTTCACAGTCGACAAAAATACACATCAATTGTCTCATACAATTTAGATTTCCACCCGCCATTAACGCTCGCCACAAAACAAACATTCACGCTCACATTTAATGGGGGGAGCAGAACCGTATATATAGCTACCCCCTGCCGCCCCCCTGTTCCCGCGCCTATGGCAATAGGCAAGGTACGACAGACTGTATTCCTGGCAACTCACTGCAGCTACGTTGCCTCTTTATATCGTCCCAACCCTCTTGGGCCATAGGAATCCAAGTGTGTGGAATCGTCTGGTTGCGCACCGCATTTTCCCACCTTAAAAGCTCCACGCGCAGCCATTCTTGAGTCTTCCATTTATCACCTATTATTCTAATCATCCCTCAAGTCCTGCGGCGATGGGCAACTGGTGACAGGGGCAGGCAAAGTGACTGCTGGAAGCTTCTAGCCATAAACCTGCACGTAGGCGGTGCAAGCTAGATGGTCGCTTTGTGCTTGAAAGAAGTAGCAGCACAACCAGACAGCTACCCGCATGACCGAGCAGCCCTGGATAGGAACCATTCTGCTCGCCCTGAATTGGGGAGGGGGCTAGAAAAGGTGCCTCAAACATAGCCTATTTCACTGTCTTCAGCTGGAAAGCCGCGCTAAGCGAAGTCACTCGTATGCGGTTGCAAACAACAACGAAACAAAACTAAACACATCGAGCGCCTGAGCATCGCTTCATGGAACGCCAGAACGCTCATGAACAAAGTAGGACAGCAATCGCCCTGAACACCGGACAGCTATTGTGGGCATGGAACTTACCCGCAGTGGCATCGACGTAGCTGCTTTGTGCGAAACCAGCCAACTCAGTGAAAAAGACTATATTTTCTTTTGGAAAGGAACGGCAAATGACGAACCAAGAATACACGGAGTTGTATGTGCGGTAAGAAACTCCACTGCCAGTGCACTATCTGAGCTACCAGTTGGAATAACTGAAAGGTAAATGACGCTGAGACTGATGCTTGCTAACTCGCGTCACGGAATACTTATCAATGCCTACTAACTAACTTTGGATGCGGCAGACGAAACGAAAGAAGGTTTTTATACTGCCCTTGATACCATCCATGCATCCGTACCAGCGAATGACAAGAGTTTCTTTCTTGGAGATGTCAACGCTCGTATAGAGAAAATGTAGACCTATTGGATGGTGTCATTGGAAGACACAGGGCATGGAATATAAATGACAATGGGGTGCTACTACTCAGCAAATGTGCAGAACACGAGCTGCTAATCATGAATACCACCTTTCGCATGAAAGATAAGTTCAAAACATCATGGATGCATCCCAGGTCAAAATATTGGCATCTGATTGACTATGTCATCACACGTCAACGTGATCGTGCAGATGTCCTCATTACTAAAGTAACGCGTGGCTCTACAGCCCGTTGGACTGACTACAGGCTAATCCGTGCCAAATGAGCAATTCAAATCACACGAAAATACCAGAAACAACGCTACAAAGAGGAAGCTAGATGTGGGCCGACTGGAAGACAGACGTCAGCCATCAGCTCAAACATAATTTTCTGGTAAACGAGGAATGGATCTCGCTTCGCAATAACACCACACAAGTATGCAAAGAAACATTTGGATATCAGACCAAACACCACCAAGATTGGTTCAACGAAAATGATACAACAATCAAGGATCGACACGAAACGTGCTGCCTTCAGCGAAATATACAAGCATGACATCTTAACGAAGCATCTACATCATCTTGTTCAGAAGACCTGAAATACTGAGGAGATACCCCGGGATTTAAAGGATGCCATGATCGTCACCATCTTTAAAGGGAATAAAAACATATATGGCTTGAATTCATGTTATATTACATCCTGCTATCTATTTCCATGTCCACCAAGCCAAAAACAATCAAAAAATCAATGAATTAGAAATTCCACATTTAGTGCTGTACATCCGGACATTTTCGAATATGCATATTTTTGGCGCGCTTTTCGGGATGCCGAGATGTGACGTCACTTATGACCCACACTCGCATCAGGCCGACCCTTTCCATGCATTCAGAGCATGTTTACAAGTATAGCTTTTGGGTCGAAACGAGAGTCAGAATGAGTTATTGTGCAATATTCCGATAAAATACAAACACTAGTCATCATAGAGGAAACAAGCAGTTATGTTACAGTTCCACATGAATCGAATTTTATTAAAAACAATGAATGCGAATATGCCTACAACTTAGTACAAGTCGACTAGGTTTCGCCGAGCTTGGGCTCGTTTTTAGAATAATTATATCGAATGCAACCAACGAGAGATAATCTACACCAATAAACATACATAGTAAACATATATCGTATCCAGCTACAGAAAGTAACGTGTATAATATCACTAGAATATCGATGTATGAAGTCGGAGTTGTATCATAACAACTTAAATCAGTGAGAGAATTTCTGTCGGCCCTGCTAGCTCAGTTAGTAAAGGCGTTGGTCCTTTAGCACTTTTTTTGCAATCGGGTGACGGCGGTTCAAACCCTACACCAAACCGTTGATTTTTTAACACTTTTTTTGGTTTATGTTTTCGCGAAGTAATATAAACCAAATCAGTTTTATACTATGATGCACTGTTTGTAAATATTTTGGTAGTAATTATTTATTCGCCACAAAAATGAAAATATGGTAATTATATATAACGCGATGTTTCTAAATTGTATTTATCCAGACAGATCACCATTTGTTTTCACATATATAATTACAATATATTACCGTACAATATATATATATAGCCATATTTAATCTCGCGGAAGGGTGGTGTTTTCATAAAATCATGTGCTCGCGTTATTACTCGCCATGCTATGTTTGGCGATATGGTTTAAATCGCAAAATGATACTCTTTCTTTTGGCGTGTTTCTTGTACGAATTGAAATAAAATTAAGAAAAATATGATATGTTGAACATTGACCATATTTAGAGAGGATCTAAGGTATTAACAACTTGCGGAAACTCTGGCAAACTACATCTTTGCTATTTAGTAATGTATAAACGTAATATTAATGCAAATTTGGCGGATATACACCTTTGCCCATTTTTGCCCCAAGCTCGAACGTCGAGATACCCCATGTCCGGCAACGAATTTCTTATATTATCGCTCACATACCAGACGTACATATTATTGCAATCTTTTATTCTGAAGTTGTGTTTTAGCCATGCATTTGTTATTCGTGTTTACATATGCACATATATGCTATCATATATTAAATGGTGGATGTTATGTGAATATTTAAAGTTTATTTTCATGTTGTAATCATGCAAAAATACATGACAATTAATAACAACAAATAAATGACAACCCCCTCCATAAATCAGACATCTGATGTACTTCTAATTATACTGCATTGATCTTGCTGTAACTAACTGCATGTATAAACATTGGCTTGTTGGTGTTTTTTGGGGTTGTTTTTTACTGTATCTTCCTATAACTATTTTGTATATGAATATATAACATGATTTAACTTTTCCTGGTGGTGGTACGTTGCAACATTTTGCTTCAGCGGTGATGGGTATGCATGCTTTTTCAACATTTTATTTTCGAATGCTGCAAGGACATTCTTTCTTAGCAATTAAATGCAGTGCTTTATGAATAAAACAAGGTGCGTCAAACAGGTTGTTGAAATCCGTTCTAAACGACTTAGAAACGCCACAGTTTCTCGCTGGATGTAAAGCACTTGGACTTATCAGGAGCTGATCACCTGCCCCCTCTGATGCCTGATCGAAGACAAGAGTGTTTGTTCCCATCTTGGACATGAACACTCACTACCAGCAACTCGTGTCATTCTGCCAGGAGTCATGTAGAAACATCAATGAGTTAATGAGTGAGACGAGTACGCCTATCTTTGGAGACTCTACTCGCACCAAGAAGGACAATCTGTTTGGAATGCTGACAACATTTTCTCATGTAGATGCAGATGTGGAAGTGATTCTTCATATCCTACTTCCAGCCTTCGCTGTTCTCTGCAAATGGATCTTTGTAGATACAACATTACATCAGATAATTGAAAGTTGCATAGCAATATGTCTATATATATATTATATACTGCTATGCAACTTTGAATTATCTGATGTAATGTATATATATATATACATATATATATGTGTGTATATATATATGTATGTATATATATAATGTTGTATATGCATGCTGTGTAGCGGAATGCTTATTGTTGCTTGCAGTAGTTGGCTATCCTTTTCACTTTACTAAGTCCACACACACACGCACATATGCGGACACACACACAAACCTACATATGTTTATATAATTATATGGTACAAGGCCAAAGCAGAATGTTTACATCAATGCATGCAATATTTAGCTATGCTTATACTCTCACACACACTTTACTAACTTTGCATACATGACGTCCACATGATTTTGCTGGTATACCTGCCACTTCTAAAACATGTCAGATTCTGTTGATATCCACATAATGGAAACCATTAAAGCATAACCTCCAACCTATGGGTAGCAGGCTTTCCAAGCTGGTTGAGTGTGGTGTATGACAATGAGCCATATATACTGTGTACACGTATATATTCTGGATGACGATTTGAAAGTGGGGGACCTGGAGATACTTTTGTAAGCTTTTCCGAAAGGTTAGTGGCTTAGTTAATTAACATAATTTTATGTAAAATTCCTTTTGTAAATTATATTTAAAGGAAATACATAAAATATCAAGTCTTAGTTAAGATTTTTGTATTGTACAAGATTATATTTTCACATTTCCTTTAGATAAAAAAAACTGTCACACAAATTTATTCAATGACCTTTACACAATTGTCCTTAACTGCACCAATTGTTATCACAGATAGTTAAAACCGGTATGGCTGTCTATCTCTTAAATAGACCTTTCCAATGGTGTATCACATTTGCCAATCTGATGAAATATTGCATTTTCACCGACCTCCCTACCATTACATTATATTTGTTAGGATGAATAAAATTTAGAAAAATCGTTATATAATTCCCATATTTTCATTTTTGTGGCGAATAAATAATTACTACCAAAATATTTTTAAACAGTGCATCATAGTATAAAAATTATTTGGTTTATATTACTTCGTGAAAACATAAACCAAAAAGTTTAAAAAAAATATATTATTTGGTGTGGGCCCGATTGCAAAATAAGCGCTAAGGAACCAACGCCTTTACCAACCGAGCTAACAGGACCGATAGAAATGCACTGACTGATTTAAGTTGTTATGATAAATTGAACAACTCCTCCTTAATACATCGATATTCTAGTGATATTTGTCGTAACTTGACTATTAATGTATAACTAGAGAGTAGTAAGTATTATAAACCTTTTAGGGCTCAGCACACAGTCAGCTTTCCCATTGGCGACCATGTTAATGTTTTGTGTGATTATAAGAAAACGTGACCTATAAAGTTTCTTAAACTGCCCACCTGCTGTTATTATCATCTCATTGACATGCTGGTCGATTTTAGTCAAAATCTAATATCTCTAGCTCTTGCAAAATGCCTGTATGTATGACACCCGTCAATATTTACAAATGCATGCAGGCAGTAATCCGGCTAAAGTGTCAACTAGCCAAATTGCTGCCAGATACCCTTCCGCTTAGTAAAATCAGCTAAAAAGACACCATTTTACTGTCAACAGCTGCTACAATCACATCTAGAAATCTGACTACTCAAATGCACTTATGTCACAGCAAGTGAATATTGTAAAAAGTCATTTCTCAAAAATATACTGCACTTTTTTTCGTAAGCAAGCAGGAAGACTAACAGTGTGCTGACCCCTTTATTATGAACGAAGAACCACGCCTGCGGCGGAAACCAACTACACACACAAAGCGCGCAACAGCGCGCCGTATACACAGAATAGATTATACCCGATGTAACGACTACAGAATGTCCGATTATAACAATATTATACACGTTACTTTCTGTAGTTGGATACGATATATGTTTGCTATGTATGTTTAATGGTGTAGATTATCTCTCGTTGGTTGCATTCGATATAATTATTCTGAAAACGAGCCCAAGCTCGGCGAAACCTAGTCGACTTGTAGGCACATTCGCATTCATTGTTTTTAATAAAATTCGATTCATGTGGAACGGTAAGATAACTGCTTGTTCCTCTATGATGACTAGTGTTTGTATTTCATCGGAATATTGCACAATAACTCATTCTGACGCTCGTTTCGACCCAAAAGCTATACTTGTAACATGCTCTGAATGCATGGAAAGGGTCGGCCTGGTGCGAGTGTGGGTCATAAGTGACGTCCCGATACCACGTGATCGCCTAGTTCATAAAATTTTATTTTCCGCGGGAATCGCTACACAGACGGGTTTAAAATCGAATTTATGCTACAAATGTATTTTTCTGTATTTTTTTGTGTTGTCAAATGTTACATACAAGGTTAAACTGTGTGTACACATGGAAAAAGGATTTTAGCTAATGCCTTATTTTTATTTCCTTTAAGAAGGATGACATGGCTGACTGTGGCAACTTCCGCGGGATCTCACTGCTATCAGTTGCTGGAAAGATCTTTGCCAACCTAAGGCCATTATCGGTGAGTGTCCTACCAGAAACACAGTGCGGTTTCCGACCCACACGTGACACTGCAACATGATTTTGCTGCTCGTCAAGTGTTATAAAAATGTCATGAACAAAGACGTGACCTGAACTTCGCCTTTATTGATCTAACTAAGGCGTTTGACTCTGTTAACTGAGATGCTTTATGGGGCTGCCTTGTCCTTCTTGGATGTACTCCTAAATGTGTATTTGTTGCGCGACAACTATACGAAAATATGAAAGGATGTGTCTTGCATGATGATGATAAATCGGAACCGTTTGACATCAAGACGGGTGTCAAAGGAAACAGGACTACAGGGAGTGAACATCACAGATTGTAGCCTGTTTAATGTAAGCCGCCTCAGAGCTAGATCGAAAGTAACCATTGTTGGTCTTCAGTACTCGGACGACTGTGCAGTTGTCGCTCACTGAGCACGAGATCTCCAAAACACGCGTGATGCCCTTGTAGACGCATGTAAGCTCTTTGGACCCTCTGTCAATGCAACAAAGACAACCATTCTACATCACCCGGCACAATCATCAGCTACACCACCACCATCATCTGCAAATCTCGAATCGGTCTGTCCAGGCAACGACGAACTCATCAGATGGAACTGAATATTATCATCATAATTTTCATTATGACTCGGACAATAATACTCGACAACGAGTGATTGCAAGAGAGAGAGAGAGGGGGGGGGGAGAAAGAGAGAGAGAGAGAGAGAGGGGGCGGAGGAGAGGAGAGAGAGGGAGGAAGAGAGAGAGGGAAAGAAGGAGAGGGAGAGAAAAAGAGGTGTATGTGAGTGTATGTTTGTGTGTGTGTGCGTGCGTGCGTGCGTGTGTGTGTGTCTGTATGTCTGTGTGTGTGTGTGCGTGTGTCTGTGTGTGGACGTGTGTGGGCGTGTGTGGGCGTATGGGTGGTGATGACTTTTTGTTACTCCTCCACGTACAACTCCCTGCATGTAAACACCTACCTGATGTCAATCTTGTCAAAAGTACCTTTGGCGGTTTAACCTCCAACCTAATTCCTAGCCCATTTTGCACACCAGACCAACCATACATTGACATTGTGTATGTGTAAGCGTAGCACGAAGCTCCCCCTGACGTGTGTGTGTGTACAGGATGTGTATAATTGTTCTATGCGGCGTGTGTGTGCGGTGTGCGTGCGTGCGTGTATGTGTGTGTGTGTGTGTGTGTGTGTGTGTGTGTGTGTGTGTGTGTGTGTGTGTGTGTGTGTGTGTGTGTGTGTGTGTGTGTGTGTGTGTGTGTGTGTAAACCACACACACACATAGATACACAAATACACACACACACACACACACACACACACACACACACACACACACACACACACACACACACACACACACACACACACGCGCGCGCACGCACACACAATGTTTATTAGCACACGTCAGCTTATAGAAGCAACGCCTACTTCTCGCAGGATCCTAGAGGGGTACTAACCTTTTGCACAGGGCCAACTCTTGGCCCGTTATACCGCCAACGTGGGCGATCTTAAAATAGTTTGTAATAATTCCGCCAGTAGGCGACACTGCAAATTGTTTTCGCGCGCAAATGATTCGCGCGAAAAGTAGCGTTTTCTGATTGGGTTAAATGTATATGTTTTTGTTTGTTACGTTTGATTTAAATCCCCAGCGCCAACGTGTTCGTCTGCTACACAGCTAGTTAGGTTTGTCGACAATTCACTCCGACAGGTAAGGCGTGTTTTATGTTATAGTATGTGAAATTTTTATTTATTATCTAACGTAATGATGAGCGTATGACTATTATTAGCCCGTATTACCGGGCGTATACAGTCACCCATGGGCATGGCATATCATCCCGGTATTCCAGTAAGGGCTCGCCCAATCCAGTATTTGGAAGAAGAACTTGGTCTTGGTCGTTAGAACTTCACACATTGACAACATTGGGGTTTTAATTTAATTAATTATGATGATGGATTCTTAGTCTTAAATATACTTAATTAGTGTAGAATCCAGACCCACCTCGATTTCGCCGTTATAACTTGACTTTTGCCTAACTAGTAACTTTGATACATCAGAGCGTTAGTGTGTTAGCGCACTTTTGAAGCCCAAATAGTGACCCGGTTTGCGCTAGTCTGCTGCGGTCGTGCGTTACCGCATCGCGCTCGTAAAATGAGCGATATATCGGCGTATGTTGATGCAAACCGGTGCGTTATTTATGCCTCAAAAGTGCGCTAACACGCAATATTTTTAAACGTAAATATACCTGGGATAATGTTGAATAATGGAACTAACGCACTGAGGTATCAAAGTTAGGCAAAACTCAAGTTATATCGGCGAAATCGAGGTGGGTCCGGATTCTACACAAGTGCCGCATTAATTATTAATTTAGGTGCCGATACGGCGATAGACTGACAACGAGTACGCAGTTAACGAAGACATCTGCTTCCGAGTCTGGCTGCCAGCGACGATGTTCTACAGCCAAGACATTCTGCAGAGGCGAGGAGGGAAGTTTGGAATTATATGGTCAGTTTCATAAAATTCAATTATGTGACGTGATTGTGAAAAGGCTGATTACAATTTATCAACCAGTCGTATATTATCTTAACTTTACCGTTTTTGTATTATGCAAATTGCCATTTATGCCAATATGATTTATTAAAATTTTAATCATTTAAATTTAATGGAACTGGAAACCAATGGCAATGCTTGCAATACATGGTCTTGTCGACGATCGTGCCAATAATATAAACATGCCATTTTAATAAAATGCTGAAGAAATATTTGCGAAAGATATCCATATTATAACTCTTTATCAGAATCATTTATTTGTCTCATGTTATGCAAATAAATTGTCTGAAAAGTTGGTTTTAGTGAAATACTTATGAGTTTCCGTACGAAAACACAGCACCACACAAAAAGTTTGGTAACAGCATTTACCGTGCTAGTGGTTATAATATATCAATGAAAAAGATATGTTGATGCACGTGACGTAATTGCCTTGGGAAGTCATGCTCAATTCTCGTAAGTTATACACAGAGATCAGCAGCTAGATCTCGTGAGGTTGAAAGCGACAGATTTTGCTGTTGGTCCAACAACGACCCACTAGCTATATATAGACTTGGGATACCAATTCCAATCCAAGCCATGGATTCATAGCCATAGCATAATCATTGTCATAAAATATACAATGTCAAATGACTGATCATATCAATGTATGTCGCTGTTTAATGTTCACTTATTAATTTGACACAGTATAGTATACTGTGTTTAATAAACTTATGAAAAATGTGGATACTGTGATATTAACCATTATTTTGCATTACATTTAAAATACCAAAATATGATGGCAAAAGTACTCAAGATTTATTTGTACATGTAGGATTGCAGCAACAAAGGGAGATCGATTGACCAAACGTGAATATTGCAGTGTCAACGTTATCCGAACATGGTAATTGTGATGTGTTCGTTCTCTGGTGTTTGTGGGTCTTTAATATAACTAGACTTTAACTGCAGATAATGCAATTCAAATATTTACAGGGGTAGAACTACCCACTAGTCCGCTAGTCCGTACACTAGTAAAGATTACGGCGGACTAGTAAATCCGCCTACCAACTAGTCCGGCTGTCTAGTAAAAATCAGCATGTTGCATGATGCCACCATCCGTACCATTGACAAACTAATTCTTTACGTAATGAGGCGACAGTGAAAAGTGAAACAGTGCTGTTGATTGGCTGTTGTGTGACATCGAATTCTGAAATGACAGTTTTGTTTGGTTTAGCGTATCTGGTAGAGGGGTAGGGCTAATGAGTGCAATTGGTGGTCATTTTCAAATGCACGGTTTTCGAATACGGTTTACATCTACATTGCTTTATTAGTCTACGTTTATGCACGATGTATCATTACTTGACTGGGGTTGCAAAACCAGCAGAAAAACGCAAGCTGGAAAAACACTGCAACTGCTCACCAAGCCATTCAAGTGCTGAAAACAGCCACCATGGACCGTCTGACGCATTTGTTGCAATTTAAATTTGTGTTGTTTTGATATTTTCAGGACTAGTAAACCTTTTGGCGGACTAGTAAACTTTTGTCTTTACTAGTCCTGCTGTCCAGTAAAATAAATGCTGAAGTTCTACCCCTGATATGTACTTAAGCTGGTAGTGTGATTCTTTACCCACGACAGTTAACAGATTATATTTGTAAAAGTTTGTATAAATTGTTGAAGTGACTGGAACAGTATTACATCATAGCTTTATATACTTTTGTATGTTTTCATACCAACATGTTTTTTCTCAGTATAATCGCTGTTTGTGATTTACATTCTACTTTATGTTTGGCTTTCCCTGCAAAATATTATTATCTTGCATGTTTCTAAGCAGATTTCAAATTAGTGCTTGTTTCTCGTTCATATTTTTGCGATGATTGATTGCAATGCAAAGAAAGATTGGACATTCAGAGATATTTTGTTGTCTTTTAGCGAAGATACAGATAGGCTAGACGATATTTTGTTGTCTTTCAGCGAAGATATAATTCGCTACATCACCCTGCAGGTGGTGGTGCCACCTGGTGGATTTCGACCACGTCTCTCGCTTTACCTCGCCTCCCAGCTCATGTTTGGCACGGTCGCTGTGTATGACAAGCAGCATGAATACCTCTTTCGTAAGTCTGTAATTTAGTTACTTAGGCCAAGTAAACTAATACCTGTGTTTCTGGTAACCTGACCGTCCCTAGTATTTCCGTGCGACCCTATGCATTTTTTCAAGAACAAAAGATGAATATTTTTTATGATGACCCTTGCCTCAATCTCGCCAAAATCTTTTCTTTTAAAATTATATTATAGTTTTGAAACAAAATTCGGGTTTTGAAACGGAATTGACCTTTTGGAACAGGAATTCCGCAAAATCAACATTTTGACCCAGGATTTGCGTTTTCGAAAAGGAAAATGATACCGACTCTTTTTTGTTGATATTTTGAAATAAAAATGATTACTATGCAACGGTATTCGTTTATTTTGCTGGATTTATGATGCAGGATTTTTAAAACGCACAAAGCAAATCGTGTCATGGCACCCCTGCTACCTCGTGTCAACCAACGTAAACAGGGATGCAGGCGGAAGGCGCTCACATAAACCTTTTTTCATGATCGTTGTCCGCTAAGGGCATTGAAGATGTGTTAATTATATATACTTGTCACATCGTTAGAACATGCATAAGTGTACAGATTCCAGTTTCGAACACAAAACTCGATGGCTCAAAGTGATATAGTCTGTGTTTTATAGCTGTAACAAATTCCATTGGATGGTGTCATATATGGCGCTAACTAAAATGGCTGAACAAAAATAATTTGTGAAACAGCATCAGTGATTTGAACAAAAATAATTGTTAATATGATTGCTTGCAACATTTACATTTGTTAACTTATATATTTAGCACTGCTGCATTAAAAATAACCAATCATTTTTATGTTATTGTGTGACAGGAATTATTTTATTATCTAAATTGATTATGCACAGTTGTTACTGTGTTGTAAATATTGCACAGAAAAGGTTAGCCACACGGTAAAACTGTATTATTTAGAAGCAGTAATCCTAACATTGTGATATTTTAGATATTTCACAGAATGCATTATATTTCAAGTTTTGAAATAAATTATGTAACATATTACCCCAACAGTGCAAGTTATAATATATATATGCCATTTTACAGACTGCCAGAAATGTTTATAGACTGATAAAAATATTACAGTAGGTCTGCCTTCCATTTTTTTTGCAATAATTTATCAAATGTTTTAAATAATAAAAAAAATTCCTACCTACCCTATTTTAAAATTCAGTATTATAATAGGAAACACTACTATATTTTAGTTTGGCCTTATGAAGATGCTAATCAACTGTGAATTGTCTGGTTAATTTTTAATAAGTTTTGAATAAAATTTGTTGATATATTGGTATATTTTTATTATTTTTGCCTTGTTCAAAATGGTGTTGTTTCGACTAATCAGTTTTGGTGATGATTGGTTGGTTCAGTTAATCAATTACAACCTAGCGTGATCGTTGGTTGTTTTGATATATAAATTGGTTTTGAGTAAAATATTTACGATTACCAACTGATCAACACTTGTTTGGATTTCGGATTTTTGACATTGTTCAAACTACGACATGTTCAGAAATGTCATATTATGGGAAGACACGATGCATTTAATGTATAAACATCATGGGGTCGTTTGTTAATTAAAGGGAAACAAAAGTAATCTTTTGGGGCTGATGCATCTAAGAGTTTTTTTAAACTAAGCATTAGTAACTACAATCAACAATATTATGCCAGCAGTTTACTAGAATAACCCTGTTGAAGACACAATATTTAAACTGCACAGACAACGCCATTGTGATAGAAAGCCTGATGTCACCAAAGCCTACTCTTCCCAGTTCGGCATTTGGAGAATATTACTTTAGTTTGCGTTGGTGAATTTGTTTTGGTGCTGTAACTGCAAATTCTTTGCGGAAAATTCAAATTGAGAAATGTTATTTCATAAATACTTGTTTACTAAAGGAAAAAAATAACTATAGGGTTTGCATATTTTAAAATACTTTTTAATAGATATGTGAAGTCAACATTTATAAAGAGAACTTTGACTGGCATGTTATTGTGCCACATTCACATATGTAATTTTTTTTAACGCAGTGGTAAAATGTCATATAATGGTGTCCCTTGTTATCTCTAATAGCAAAAGCACCAAAGTTATATTTTGTGTCACATCCAAAACAAGAAATATTAAAACAAAGATATTTGTATAAGTAGGACACCATTTACTGTTAAAAGCCCTATAGGTTCGATTCAATAATGTGCTAATTTAAGGCTACCGGTAGGTGCGGATCGAAAATCAATTTTTTGACACTTTTTGGATGTCATTATTTTTGTACAAGATGACGTTTTGCGCAGCCCCACTGAAAATTTCCTTATAAAATAGCGAATAGAAATACACAAAAACGAGTACTTTGTTGCATGCCCCTTGGTCCAGAAATTTAAAAAAACATCACGTAATCCAACTGATACGTGCAAAACATGCCATTTATTTGCTTCGATTTTAACACGAAGCGTTCGCACAACGACACGATGTTAGTATCAACAGGAAGCTTAAAATGTCGTCTTTCCGCCTGGACAGCCCTCGAACATGTATAATGTAACCAAAACATCCAGTGAAACCACGCTGATAATTCGTTTACATAATGTATTCAACACGGAAACTACTGCCAGTCAATGAGCCAATGATTCGACAATGAAACCAGCCAAGCATAAGTTTTCTGTCGCCCACGGTTTTGGACGTCGCAAACGCCGTCAAAACAAGATAGTTGGCAGGATACCATTGAAGAAAGGTGTGTATATGTGTGTTAGTTCTGTTACGATAAAAAAATAAAATAGCATTATGGTAAATGACTGAAAATAGCCGAAGGTATGATTGGTTCATTCAAGTTTTTCTGTTGCCCTTGGTTACCGAGTTATCGAAACTGGCCTTCGCATCATATTTTTTTAAAAATTATAATCCCTAGAGTCATTTGGAATATCGATTTGAATAAAAAGTAACTAATAATGCAATATAAATTGACTACATGAGTGATTGTACTAATTGTACTAATCCAGTATTACTGACACTGTTGGCAGGAATAGCATCGTACTGATAATGTGTCACAGATACTTAGCCACGCCCTCTATCCTGTCACTGGGCTTGGCACTGACTATCACAGACAAAATAGTATTATTATTATGAAACAGTTGTCTTCTGATTGACACTTTGACAAACATCTTAGTTTTAATTATTTATTAATATAATATAACATTCTACAGTGTGTCCATGTCATTATTTCCTGCTATAGGTAACACATTTGTGCTAAGCTTTTATAAATTTGCAGATGTTTCAAAATATTAAGAACTGTTTTTATCAACCACTTTACCATATTGAGACTTATTTATATAATTTGCTACATGAGGGATTTTTCAGCACCTGGAAGAAACGCGGCTTCCCGATTGGCGTTGGCTTCGTGATCGACACCCTGACAGGCCTCGTACTCGACTATGCCGTGCTCTCAAGGTACTGTATCGAGTGCGAGTTGGTTGGCAAGCCGCTGAGTGGGGAGGAGCTAGAGATGTGACAACACCTCCACGAGGACTCCTGCACCATCAACCACAGGGGATCAAGTGGGTCGATGGAGATGGAGGCAGCAAAGGTGATGTGGACGAGATCCATCGAGCTGGTGGATGCAGAGTACACCTCCCTGCTTGGTGACGGTGATGCTGCGTTTGTCGACCCTCAACACCCTGCAGCCCTAAGGACCTGATGTGGAGATCATCAAGCACGAATGTATCAACTACGTCAGTAAGAGGATGTTCCGGGGACTGGAGACGGCAGTGAAGGAGTCAAAGACTGCGGTAGGCTGCGGCCTCGGTGGAAAGGGTAAACTAGCTTACCCAAGAAGCAGTGGTCACAGTACTACCACAATGACATTGTCAAGCACGCCCAAGACGTTGCCAAGACCCGTGATGCCATCTGGGCCACCTACGAACACAATGTGTCAACGCAGGACCAGCCACAACACGACAAGTGTGACATCGATTGGTGTTGGTGGCAGCTAGCCATGGCTGCTGGGCTCGATCCGGAGGAGAGTCATCGAGAGGAACGGCCCGCCGCTACCACTACCGGCTGCCGAACGACTGCTGTCTCTCTTCGAGCGCCTCACCAAGCCAGACCTGCTGGAACGGTGCATATCGCTCAGCACATCAAATGCAAACGAGTCACTGCATTCACTCATCTGGAGGAGGGCACCGAAGGCTGTGTTTGCGTCAAGAGGCACCATCGAAATTGCATGTGCATGGATAAGAGACAAATCAGGAAAGATACAGAATCGGCAAAAGTGGAAACAAAGACCAACCGCAAGAGGAAGGCCCTGACAGAGGTGCATGCACATGCACCAGGGCTGAGAGTGAGGGCCACCTCTACAGTGCTGGCAGCTGGTAGACAGTGTAAATTCTGAAATTTCTGCTCTGCTGTGTCCAGCATTACAGAACATTATTTTGTGCAGTTTCATTGCACAACACTACATTATGTTTGACATGTTGATCTATATTATACTTCCAAAAATGTTTCTGATCATAGTTTTTGCATAAGTCTGATGTTGTTCAAATTATAATAAGCAAACTATTTGATGCATAGCCACGGTATGTTCATCTGGTACGCCATATTGAACTACATATAATACAGGTTGTTTCTTGGGTAGTCTGTAATATATTTGATGTAGACATCTCAGTAATGCTGGCCGTTTTTGTTTTCTCGACAATAGTTTTTCGTAAAAGTCAATTTAGTGAAGATTATTACATGACAAAAAAATGATGACATGTAGATGAATGGCATTTGCTGCAGTTATTCTCAATATTGCAATGCATACATTAAGACATTTTTATACAATGGTTAACTATTGCTACCATGCAGACACTTCAATGAAACTGGTCATTTCTGGGTTTTTTCCGCATATTTCTCATCATGCGTTTTTTAGTAAATGTTGATTCTGTAAACTCTATTAAGCTACATTATTACATGTAGATGCTGTATTATTATTAGATTTGCAGCAGTTATTCTTAATATAGCTGTGCATACAATAAGGCGTTAATACAATGTGTCTTGCTGTCAGGAATTTTGCCAGTAATGGGAGGAAGGGGGGCAACGTATAGAAACTGCAAGAGGATGACGATCAACGCACTAGTTGAGCAGATGTGTGAAGAAGAGGGGATGGGATTCACAGATTTATGGGGATACTATGTTGGGAGGGAAGATATGTACATGAGAGATAGCCTCCATCTTAGTGGAAAGGGGGCAGCAGTTTTCTCAGAGAACCTGCTGCGATCTGTTGACGGTGGGACAGGTTGCATCTATTTAAACTAGATTCGCAGGGGGGACTCACAGAAAAGCCTGAAACTGGAGGCATGGATAAAGACAGCACAAATAAATCGGCTAAGAACAGTCTGGAAAACTCTTCTGAAGCTGGATATAAATGTGTTTGTTTTAACGCAAGGAGTATAGTAAACAAAAGAAATGAACTAAACAGTATGGTAGAAGATATTGACCCTCACATAATAGGTATAACCGAATCCTGGACCACCACCGACATATCAGATGCCGAATTGGGACTGACAGGATATGTAATGTTTAGGAAAGATAGAATAGGAAGAAAGGGAGGTGGAGTTATTTTATATATTAAAGAATCTATCCAGGCTTATGAAATAAAATTAGAAAGAGAAGCAGATTGCGAAGAAGCTGTTTGGTTAACAGTTGGGTTAGTTTATCGAAGTCCAAACATAAGCATAGAAGACAATGAAAAAATACTAAACGCTATAAGGGAAGTAAGCAAACGGGACTATTATTATGGGGGATTTTAACCACGGGCATATACAATGGAAATCTCTACAGAGTATGGGTAGTGAGGACCACAAGTTTTTAATTCAAGATACTTTCCTTTCTCGACATGTGCTAGAACCAACCAGGGGTGAGAATGTGTTAGCCATAGTTTTGTCCTCACAGAATGAATAAGTTGACAATGTCAAGATATGTGAGCCACATGGGAGTAGTGATCACAACCAGATACATTTTACCATCAAAGTAAAATCAGAAAGGAATAGTAAAAAGCAGTAGAGGAGAAATTTCCACAAAGGAAGGTATAAGGACATGAGGAAATATTTAGAAAAGATAGACTGGAATAACACACTGAAAAATAAGACAGCAACAGAATGCTGGAATATATTAAAGAGTGAAATTAAATGCATAGTTGATAAATTTGTACCCTTAAAAAAACAAGGGAAACGGTCCAAAAAGAAACACTTATCGAAAGAAACCATTTGAAAAATTAAGTATAAACGGATGAAGTGGAAGTCATAGATATATTGGAAATGATGAAGACTACAACAGTTATAAAGAAGCACTTAACCTAGTTTCAGCTGAAATTAGAAATTCAAAGAGAAGCTATGAACAACAATTAGCTAGTAATATAATGACAGCAAGAGTTTTTATGCGTATGTTCGAAGCAAACAGAAAGTTCAAGATAAGGTTGGTCCTCTAGAAGATAGTGCTGGAAATATAATATCAGAGGGATTCTTAATGGCAGAAGACCTGAATGAGTACTTTAGTTCAGTGTTTACCAGGGAAGATATTAGTTCACTGCCAGTACCAGAGGCTAAGTTCAAGGGGGCAGATTCAGACTATTTAGGACAATTAATTGTAACCCCGGAAATGGTAGCTAAGAAAATAAGGGCTATGAAGGATAATAAATCACCTGGAGTGGATGGGATTCCGCCCAAACTACTACCGCTTGCAACAGTTTTCAATTTGTCATTAGAAGAGGGAGTGGTTCTTTTAGAATGGAAAGAGGCAAACATTATACTGTTATTTAAAAAAGGTTCGAGAAACAAGTCAGAGAACTATAGACCAGTGAGTTTAACATCAGTGATTTGCAAATTATTAGAAAGACTAATTAAAGATCACATGGTGGATTTTCTTGTTAAACATAACTTGATAAACCCATCTCAACATGGGTGTTTTAAAGCGAGGTTATGCATAACAAATATGTTATGTTTTTTGGAAGACATCACTAAGTGGGTAGATGAGGGATCACCAGTAGATATCGTCTACTTAGATTTTCAAAAAGCTTTCCACAAAGTACCACATCAAAGATTACTGCTTAAACTAGAGGCCCATGGCATTGGAAATGGTATAATGAACTGGATAGAAAAATGGCTGATTGACAGAAGACAACGTGTAGTAGTTGATGGGGAGGCTTCAAACTGGAAATCGATATTGAGTGGGGTACCACGGATCAGTACTAGGACCTATATTATTCTTAATATATATCAACGATTTGGATGATGAAATAACAAGCAAGGTGTTGAAATTTGCGGATGATACAAAAGTGTTTAGACGGATTAAAAGTGATGGAGATAGACAACATTTACAAGATGATCTTGACAAGTTGATCAAATGGTCTGAAAAGTGGCAAATGCTGTTCAATTTTGGGAAATGTAAATGCCTCCACGCAGGACATGGGAACGAAGATGTAGAATACACAATGGGGGGGTACTGTACTAAGTACTACTGTAAATGAAAAGGACTTAGGGTTAACCATTAGTGCTAATATGAAGGTTTCAGAGCAGTGCAGAATTGCAGCTTCAAAGGGAAATCAAATCCTTGGATTAATTAGGCGAAACATAACTTATAAGGAAAAAGAGCTAATAATACCGCTGTACAAAACAATAGGCCTCATTTAGAATATTTTATTCAAGCGTGGCGGCCATATCGCAGGAAGGACATAGATATGCTAGATAGTGTACAGAGGAGAGCAACTAAAATGATACAAAAACTGAGGGATCTTAGTTACGAAATATGCCTAAAAATGCGACTTAACAACACTAGAGACTAGGAGATTGAGAGGAGATCAGATAGAAGTGTTTAAAATAATGAATGGTTATGAAAATATCGATAGAAATATTTTTTCTCAGTTAAGAAAGATAGAAGGACTAGAGGACATGACGTTACATTAGCAAAGGAGCAGTGTAGATTAGATATAAGAAAGTTCTCATTTTCACAAAGGACTGTAAATGAATGGAACAGATTATCTAATGATTGTGTGGGTGCTAGTAACGTGAATGTTTAAAAATAAAATCGACACACCTCAGAAGGGCGGGCTATACATAGATAAAAGGGTCGGACTCACGATAAGCCAAAGGGCTTCCTTGTCTATCTGCCACCTAGAGTTAATTCTCTGGGTGGCAATCTTGTTAAATATAAACTTATGTTACATTTGGTAACAGAATGTTGAAAATACATAATCAATCATCTAGAACACCCTTATTGTATATAATAACCATCCTTGTTGCCATATATTGCAAAATAATCAATGTGAGATTAATATATTTATCAGAATATTGATTACTGAAAACCATGGCAACCATTATGCAGATGAGCTGTAATTTCATATTTCGTGTTGTTTTCACACAATAAACAAGTGTAGCAAATTTGGTCATGATTTGTTGAATATTAAGGGAGATATGGTATGCCTGTTTTCGACCAGCCCCTAGCCTTAAATAGATCAAGTATCATATAATTATGTTTAGAGTTTGTATGAGTGTTTTTGTTTTCAGTTGAAACATTATGCCTTTCCAAGAGAGTTCACCGTATGCCTGATGCAGACAAGGCAATAGAGATGAAAGCCCGTCCAAGGTGTGTGGCCATGTCCTCTTTTCAGCCTCTCTTTGTGCAAACCACATCATGTACTAATATCTAAAGATTTCTCCTCAAATGTATTTTTGGTTGGCTTGTTTCGGGCTTTGTTTCACAATAGTGTATTTATTGAGTTTACCGGGTAGTCTATCATTTACAGCCTGTAATACAGGGATAGGCTTATATACTAGAGTTGAATAGACTAGACGATGTCGATGACTAGCGTAACGTAATGATTCTGCTGTCCCCTGGCATGACTTTGTGTTTGTCTTTGATCTAGTCAAGCTACTATACTGTGTAGTCTACAGCCTGGCCCTAGGTATACCGGCTACTAATATTAATCCTAATGACACCACAAATAGACAATGACGTAACGCATTGTTATAATTTGTCAAGTTTTTGTAGTCAACATGCTGTTTTTGAAATTTACATAAAATCAGAATTACAGTGACAATGTGTATAGATTCATTTACATTACAGTTATGCTTCTTCACATTTGATTTCCATCAATGCTGGTCATGAACATCTACCTTACCTTGTTAACTGAACGCTTCAAAACAATTATGTTTTGGGTGCAACTATCGTCATAGTCACAGTATTAAAGTATTACTGACAGTGGTGTTCTTTTCGTGACAATATCTGACATGGTTCTGAACTATTACTGACAGCAGGCCTATATTCCTGAAAATCAGTGTAAATGGAAAGATGGATTACTGACAGGAAGTTTTTGGGGTAGGCAGGTCTGGATATCAAACATGAAAATTCAAATGCATAATTTTGATTCAAAATGCTTACTTTCTGAAGGAGGAGGTAACTGTGCATAACTGCTATCGAAGCCGGTATAACTTTCCTCATGGTCAAAAGACGGCAACATGAAGTTAATCTCAAAGGTAGTACGTAACATGGACACAAATTAATGTCAATATGACCATGACATCCTGATTAGACTTAATTTGAGAACCAGCAATATTCATGTATTAGATATGCAGGAAATGTGTTTTATTCATAAAAGTTTGGTGTTTTCTTAAGTAAACATACTAGATTTACCATGCTGGTCAACGGCAGTAGGTAACATAGACACAAATTTCAGTTTGTCCAATGTGGTCACTACCAGAGGTAGAAGGGAACCAGCTAGAAGCTAATGTAACCCAACAGCGTTATAGCTAAACTAAATTTCTGGCAAGGTATTATCCTCCTGCACCATGCAGAATAGGCTTAATGTATGAAAAGGCAGTATGTAACATGGACATTTTTGTAAGACATTGTAATACCTCCAATTTTTATCAAGAAAGATCAAAACAGACCTTCTTTGCTGGAACCAGT
This sequence comes from Paraescarpia echinospica, assembly GCA_020002185.1. Classification (NCBI taxonomy): domain Eukaryota; kingdom Metazoa; phylum Annelida; class Polychaeta; order Sabellida; family Siboglinidae; genus Paraescarpia; species Paraescarpia echinospica. The sequence goes on along the minus strand of CM034534.1, from coordinate 34,150,545 downwards.
TGCAGTTGGGAGCAGTTTACTATCAGTTTGATTTGTAGATCTACAGATCACAGCGGTTATGTATGCAAGATCTGAAACAAGTTACTCCACTCTTAATACTATTAGTGAGAATTTATAAAAGTAAACTTGTAATGATCAGGCCTATAGTAATATGTAATAGTAACGATTACAAATATTGAAGTAATAGGTTGAACCAAAATATAATGTAATAGTAATTGCTTCAAATGTAATAGTAATAGGAAGGAAAGTAAGTAATAGTAATATATTACATTGCAATGTAATTGACCCCAGGCCTGGTAATGATGCTGCAAAAATTAAGGTATATACACAGTATGTTAAACTAAAGGCAGAATTGTGCATTAGCTTATTGGGAATACCATTATGAGTATCACTGATTAGTAAATTAACTGTAACTAATATATGTTAATTAATGTAACAATCAGTAGATGCCTACATAAGACAGAGTAGTGTAATTGAATTCTTCATTCAAAAAAGTAAACAAACTCCAAACAAATACTGCCTGAGAAAGTGGGATAACAAGTAGGAAATGTGTTATGAGGAATATCGCTACATGGCTGGAGGTAACGAAGACCAAGAGCAAAGAGTGTTGGGTGTGGTCCAGTGATGAACATCCTCAGTGCCCAACATCGGTAGATAATGTACCAATGTCATCGACAAAAGGAGTCGGAATGCTGGTCAAGTTATATGTTATTGAGATCAAATATCACCTATAAGGTGTGGATAATTTCTAAGGCAAAGTAACACAAATGTCCCCGTTACGTCTGATCCAGCAGTTATGCAACACATGAACAAATTTATATTATATATTTTATAAAGAAATAATGGCTAGATATTATCTAAACACAGTGAACAATATGTTTTAAACTTTCTGACTGTGTATGTAATGACACAATTTGGCCAAGGGGGTATGTACCATTTTCGAAAAATCAGACAAAAAATGAAAAACATGCCTGCAGACTTTCCGGCGTCTGTAGATGGGTTCTCGTTGCCGTAAATGAATCCATGTTACATCCTGGTATCCATGATGTTGTATAATGGTGAAGATTTTGATATTGGAACAAATTCCTTGGAGGTATGTAACTGATAAATGGACACAAGAAAAGGTCTTCGTCAAAAACTTGTTACTTATGCTTCTAGAAAACTAACTTCCCAAATTAATTAGTGCCAATGAGCGATCGTTTCACGTCATTTCTGATATGTAATACATTTTAACTTTGTGGTTGTAATGTTCCGAAGGTGTACGTAACGTAGATGGACACGAAAAATTACGTACCTCTGCCACCTGTTATTTTTAGTTGCTGTTTATTAACAACTTGAGGTATTAAAATTATACTTACGTAGTTTACAACACATGTGTTTTGGGTTACTTTCCAATTAAGGTGAATCTTTTACAGTCTAAAACAGAGCCACAGAGCCTGCTCCAAAAACCGTTGCTTTTTTCGCATCCCAAATGTGACGTAAAAAATCAGGTCGATTTCAGGTGGACAGCATTCATACATAAAAATAGGTTGAGCAATGTAAATATATAATAAGTCAAAGATAACATTTTCCTTTATTGTACAATATTTATTTCACTTATAATTAAGGCAACATTAAAACGTATGCTATTCACCCAGCTGTGTGATCTAAAAATCATGTATGAACCCTTAAAGGAACACTGATGTTCATCTACCCGCAATTAGCGGGCGCAGTAATTTGTATCAGGAAGTCTGCTGTGTTGTATGTGGGAACGTTTAACATCAAAGGGTATATAGCAGTTAACTCGGCCCGAATCAGTCATACTGCCAATATAAAGCTTGTTCAGACGTTTTGTTCACTATTTGAACATGTTCCCGTGGACGTACCATCAAATTGCGACCGTTGTTATGGGCTTACTAAACACAATTTGATGGGCGGTATACCTTCAACACAGTTAGTTTAGTGTTAAGAACTTTATATTAATTAATAAAAGAAAAACTAGGAATAGTGTTCCCTTTTAACTGATAAGAACCATTAATCAACATGAACAAATTAAAACATTACCTTTCTTCCCGGGGGTTATACTTATAGATGACTCGTGGTAGTGTTATGCTCAAGAGGCAAAGTGCCTCTATATAGTATAGCAGATAACTGAAAAATCATGCACTTTTTGATAAAAGCTTGAAACTTGGTGCTTAGTTATAACTCGCAAATACAAAAATATTTAGACACTGGGGCATCTCTGAATTTGCCCTGAACGCCATTGGTGGCAATTTTTAAATGGCTGCCAAAACTAATAATCTTCATATCTTGAGAACTACAACACATGCAGCTGTCATCTTAATCGGGCAAAAAATGTAGGTTTTCGGGCATATAAATTTCAAATATTGAAACTGACCTTGTCTGACATTCATATCTACCATTTTTTTATTTGGGGAATAGTGATTTCAAATATTAAAATGTTTACCTTCTCCGATATTTGTAGCCACCAAGTGTAAATATGGCACCTGCCAAAACCACATTGTCCGATAAAACCCAGGCCCTGACTGCACCTGGGAAAGCCTAAGGGAGAAGACCCTGACAGGAAATCTGAACTCTGACCAGGTACCGGTCATCACCGTGGACCAGCCCCTGTATGCTCTGGCGAAGCAGATACAGTGGACTTGGCCAGACATTTATGGAGAGAGCAATTTGTGATAATGCTGGGTGGGATGCACATTGACATGGCGACCCTAAGCATGATCGGTGCCCTCCTGACAGGAAGTGGGTGGACAGCCCTGCTGGTGCAGGCTGTAGTCACGACATATGGGTAGGCTGATTCTTTCCAGTAAGTTGTTCATTTTACTCACACACGCCATGCCCACCAAATAACTGTGTGTGCACTGTATCACTGTCTGCGTCACACTTACATGGAGTACAACCAGAGTGGGGCAGATGATCATATATTTTTTTTGGCAGCTTGTGCGCGCACAGATGTCAAAATGAGTGCCACAGTTCAAGTTTGGGTTCATCAATGCTCACCTTCAGTTCGCTGGCAGTCTTGTTATTCGTTAGATGTATCAGAGTCGGTGAATTCGGCATGTACGTGGAAACACTGAAAATTCTGGCACCATGTCTTTTCGCCCTAGACCGTGTGCACTACGCCAAGTACCTTTCTGTTCACATTCGAGACATGAGCTCTGTAGCAGACACACATAAAGCTGAAAATAGAGAGTTTGTCGTCAACTCTGGTTGTTTCATTATCACAAAGATATCATGTTTGTTCTTGAAGTTGGCGATATTTCAAGTGCATGAACAAAATACTACTGTGGTAAAAAGGGTGACAGTGGTGCAGTGGGTCTGACCGAAGACCCTGCTGCACTTCGCCGATGAATGATATCCAGTCCAGAGACGGAGCGGCCTATCGGGGAATTTGCATCTTCTACAGAGTCAACTACATATGATGAGGTCACCACAGACAGTCTACAAACATCCAAACAAAGTTTCTCAAGGATATGTTACGTTTCTCTACATTTCAAGAATGTGGCAATCCATTTTGTAAACGAGGAAGAGATATGCTGGTTCTAGACTCGCAAGATGTTTGCTACGAGTGTGATGTTGACAATGTGATGAGAATAGAATAGATCGGCTAGGGGCAGTACAACACATTTGCGAAAGAGCATCTGATAGATTGCACTAAACCTCTAGGAGTCCTGATCAAGACAAACAATCTTTGTCTCTTTGCAACGTCGTCTGAAAGGGAGAAATCAAGATCTAGCTGTCGGCTCTCCGAAGTAACTGCTCATTGTTTTCCCAGCTATATGTCGTTTAAGGGAACTGACTAGTCGGAAATCATTAAATTTAATCAATTTTCAAAAAAAATAATGTTTTTGTTTTTTTTAAATATTCAGTTACCTAAGTTATCTAACTTGCCTTTACTATGTTGTTTATTTCATGAAATGAACACATTGATATAACAAACTACGTTTTTATGTGATGCCTGTCATTACAAAGTCTTTTGTTTTTACGCATTGGAGCGAAACGACGTCCGATTCAAACGTTGTTTTTGCGACGTAATTATATTCAACTACGACATGGCGCCCATCGCCAGAAAGCTCAGTTTCTCCCCTTCAAGATACGGTCCATGTGTTCTAAATATAGCTTACGTAGGCCAAGTATAGGCGGGAATAACCGAAGCATCATCAGACAAATAAATCGTTTTGGATTGGTTTACTGCCATCACATGACACGAACGATGCGCCTCATTGGCTGGATTTGCGTGACCTCGACCTCGGTTCATTTCCTCTCTGTCTTGTTTACGTGCGGGTCGATATTTTATTCAGCGTTTGCAATCGTTTTTAGTTGTAAAATCTACATGCCGTTGCCCAGTAAAAAACAGTCGCATTGTTTCGGCACAAAGAAGCGGAGCCTGCGAAATAAGCTGCAATTAGCACGTGCAGCGAAGGAAAAAGTGAGAAAACCTGACGACGAGAGCCGCCACCAAGCGGTGTGTGGCCGTGGGGCTGAGGCTGGAGACTTGGTGCCTGGACCTACTATGCAAGCGGACGATCAACACGATACGTCGCATGAGGTAATAATATGTGATTATGTAATTGAATTAATAAGGTTATTTATGGTTATTTTTGGTTGTTTGCTAACTTTACAAACGTACAAGTGTCGTAATCAATCTTATTTTACCAATCAATGTGACAGTCACGTCATTGTTGACGATTGATCATTGAATCATGAATGAACAATGGGAATGGCAAAATGGTGATGCTGTATCGGTGTATGACTATATTAGTTTGTGCACTGAATCTGAACATGTTTTTATTCTGCATAAACAACACGTTATAAATAAATTAGTAAGCAATAAGCAGGACTTCTAATAATTAGGCTATGAAATTGAATGCCCTAGCCTAGGTGTTGGCATTGACATGTCCTTCTTCCATATGATAATAGCTCAATATAAGTGCATAATCTCACTCTGGAGCATTGTCGTACTGAGGCTTCACCTGTCACCTGACTGGTGTGACACGTACTGTCACTGAGTGTGCCAACACTGAACCTGTCATAAAATGGGATTTTACATGGACATTGAATTACACATGTCAGTTATTCAGGTGAATTGATGTGTAGAAAACATTGGTATATGGACACACAAGTTGACCACACACCTTTTCTAAGCTGGTTACCACTAATCAATGTTATTTATTTTGTGAGCAGGGAATCGACGAACCGATCCCATCAACATCAGCGACCCCTTCATCAGCCACCCTGTCTTCAGCAACTAAGAGGAAGTTTTCGTTTTGCCAAGTGTCGGACGTGAGCGAGTCAACTGAAGGTGATGGTTCCTCCGCTGATGTGAAGACTACCATTCTCCGGTGTGACGTGCTGTCAGCTCTGGTTGAGGACTTGTTATGTACACTGTGCGGTTGTGCTACCCTCGTCGTTCGCTCCGTTGATTGCAACCTTGGTGTTGTGTGTCTACTGCAGACATACTGTACATCGTGTGAATCAGTGTTGAAGTCAACATACAGCAGTGATCGAGTCGGTGGTGTAGCAGCCAGCAATGTGCCGTTTGTTGTGACTCGTTCAGTCGTCTCCGCAACCATGGACATGGGGGTGGGTTATGGCGGGCTGGTGAAGCTCTGTCGCCATCTTGACATGAACGCCATGACCAGCAAAACATACACGAGTCACGTGAAGGTGGTTGCAAGTGCAAGCATGGTGGCAACGTCATCCCTTCTTGACGACGCTATGGAGGTGGTCCGCAACACGTACATTGACCGGGGATTGTCCACTCCAACTGAAGACGGCATCATTGACCTTGTGTCAGGCGTGCAGATGGTGACATCAGCTAAGAAGGCTGATGCCCAGCGACTGAAACAGTCACTGCGTCAGGCACAAGCGAGCACCAAAGAGGCAAGGCGCGCTCGCGAGGTAGCTCATGTTACAAGGCGTGGCAGCCGCACTGGCTATGCATCGGGTGCATTTTTGTGAAGTGACTGTCAGCATGGACACATATATGACAGACATTGGTAGATGACCTAGTAGCAATACTATTCACACTGATGCATGTACAAGTTTTATTGCAAAGCTTCTGCTTTTTTTGTGTCCTCACTGAAGTATCTTCTTTATTTATCAGTGTCAATTCTTTTACTTATCTGTTAGTCATTTATGTCAGTATATCTTGAAAGCATTTACCCAGCTATTGAAGAACTGATTTGATAGATATGTACACATTATTCTCTGACGTATGCTATCAAAGTAAGTTGTCATGGCAATGTTTGGTTTGGTTATAGTTATAAAATATACACTTTGCTGCACTTTATTATTATCTGCAGTACTGTTTTCACTCTGCATACACATGCATATTACCATTGTTATTTATAGTATTACCAGCACTGCTTTAGGCTGGTGGAACATTTCAACAGTGGACCACGTACATGTTTATGTATATATTTATATATAAATGATTATTGGTGTATAATGCATACCTGGTTTTGCTTACTTATGCATCTTGTAAATACTGAACTTGGTACTTAGTATATTACCCAAGAGGCATATTGGTAGATAACTTTCGACAAGAAATTAATGATATGCATGTGCTTTTAGATATATTTTGCAGTTCAAACTTTGAGTGCGTTTTTCTCAAATACAAGATTTTCGTCACCATAATTACTTCAAAAGTGTCTATCTCTCTTATTTACCAGTGTAATTTCTTCAAATTTGTGCTAGTGCATGGTGAGTCCATGCTCCAGTACATGTAAGAGCCATTTCTTTGTTGTGTAAATATTTCTCCCAAATTGTGCTATGAATGTAGACTCTTATCACTAATTTTGAGTACAGCACGATTGTAAAATATATGAAAAATTTGATTCTTGAGCTATTGCAAAATCCCTCTTACATATATTTCAGCTTCATTTCAGGAGTAAGCACACCAATTTGTATTGAATTTGGACTGCCCATTACCAACATATACTGGTTTGAACAAACACAGTATTACAATCCAATATGGCCGCCGTTTCTATGGTAACACATCACACACAAAATTGAAAAAAATCTGGTGTATTACCCTTACCCATATTAACATACTGTGAAAATTTCAACTGAATCGGTAGAGAAATAATTATTTAAAAAATCCCACTACGTAGTTCCCTTAAGTGAGAAACACTGATGTTGCAGAGTTCTTCTCACACGATAACCAAGTCTGTACACTGTCACGTGATGGGAAATTCCACAATGGAACAAAGGCAGATTTCATATGCTGCTTGGGGAACGTTGTTCTGCCACAACCAGACAGTTGTTCGATGAATTCAGGCGTTGATGTTGTCATCGATAGTGCAGCTGCCGTCAACATGTTGAAGCCACGAACTTCAGCAACATTCGGCCAGTACTGAACAACGTAATTTGCTGCGTATGCTATGTCACAGCTTAGCAGTGCACAACATGTTGACATTGGCATACAACCGTGAGATATTGGCGACTTGTCTCCTTGTACCACATGGAGAGGCGGACACCAGAATGATGGTCCACGTCAGTGATGCTGCAAAGTGTGGCTACAAGAACATCATGATCCGCACAGTAGACAGTGTCGTTGTTTTTGTGATCGTCACCTTCATCCTACTAAGAGATTAACTAGAGTCATTGTGGGTACTGTTTGGTACTGAAAATAAATTCATATACATTGACGCATTTTGTACCGTGTCAGAGGCACAATCGCATCAGGATATGGCAGCTGTATGTCAACCATCGAGAGGTTCACCATCCTGATATATGACAGAACAAGCTGTCAAGTGGATGTGAATGAAACTAGAAGGCAACTGTTCCCACATAAAGGGAGACAAATGAATCCCATTCCACCAACACGGGCCGTACTCGTTCAGCACACCAAGATGGCTCACCAGGGAGGTTACAGTTGGGGGACAACAAATCTACTTCGTCCTGTGCCAGACATCCTGTCTCCAGAGTGATGGGGATGGACATCTTGAGGAAACACTTGTGGATAATATTACTGCAAGCCTCGCAAGCCTGTCAGGAACTGCTGAAGTGTGGTTGTCTGAAAGGCTGTAATATAGCTGCATAGTAAACTATTTGAAATCGTTACCCTGGAAAAACCTACATTTTGACACAAAAATAACAGCCACCATTTTCTGTAATGGCAAATGTGAATGTCAACGAAGGTTAAATGCAAACTATTGCATAAATTGAAATCTCTGTCCATGCATCTTTATTTTGACACCAACATTGCGGCTCTAGGTGGCGCTTGAGATATAGGGACAGTATTGCTGATTGCCGCCATCTTTAAAAATGGCAATTTGAAATCAATAACCATGAAAACCTACATTTTGATCCCAAGATGGCGGCTGTTCTATGGCGCAGTTCTCAAGATATGAGGATTATTAATTTTGGTGGCCATCTTAAAAATGGCTGCCAAAGGCATCCAGGGCAAATTCAGAAATGCCCCGGGGTTAAGTATTTTAGTTTTTATAACTTCTAACTATGTGCCAAGTTTTGTGCTTTTATCAAAAAGGGTACGATTCGTCAAAATAATGCAGTTATCTCCCGTACTACTAAAAGGAAAACCTTGACATACATACACTCATACACTGATTCGCTAGTTTGATTATCGTCGGGAGATCAAGGCCCATTTATGATACTTGAATCATTATGTGATCTATCAATGATTTCAGGTCAGAACTGCTTCCTTCCCCCGACATTGATGCATTCCTGGCATGTAACTTTGAGTTTGGATCGTTGCGATGTCCTGAAGTTGTTCTGCCACACAACATTCCTATGATGGTGAGTGTCACAGGTCAAGGCCACCGCCGATAAACTCAGTATGGTTCATTAGTAACACTGTATGTTTACAGTGATAGCTAACACTACAGGTTAGTAAATGTCAGTAAACCCTGAAAAGTGAGAAGCAATGGCATTTTGAAAGATGTGAACCCTATTTAAAAGTAGTACTTGAAAATATATGTATTAAAATGTGTTCTATTTTTAGTGTTGTTTTATATTTGTAAATTTATTTCTTGGCAGAATGTGTCACTTTCTTTCATGTTGTGACTTTCATTCCGATTACCATAGTGTCATGTCTTCAGATCTACTTCAGATTTTCATTCTACGCTTATTAATGGGTCTTTTGCCTCCACTGGCAGGACTACTGGATGATCCCAGACAGCCCGTCTCCCTCCCGGGACATTCCCCTTCCCACTGTCCACACTCCCATTCTTCCCTTTCACCCAGGTTTGTCTAGGCTAAGAAGGCAGTTTGTTTCATGCAGTTGGTCACATACAAAGTCTGAGCAATTTTATTATAAAAATCATGTCATGTCTGGTATAATTAGATGTAACATTTCGACCATTTACATGCTAGTTAAAGGTGAAATGGTGTTTTTTGACAAAAAATACTCAAACTGGTTTTCTGCCAGATTATGATACCTTTGTATGCTTACTATCAATAAAGTTCACTTCTGGGATAATTAAATACCTCTAAGAGAATTTTAGTCATGGATCAAGCATATCGATATCAAGTAATCAAATCCATTATGCAATCTTTGATGGCCATTTTCTCAAAAACATTTTTTTATCACATTTTTGCATTTATAAACGGTATATCTCTGGGAGTAATTATGCTATTCAAGTAAGTTTTCAGTGTTGCATTCAGCAGACTGCTCTGTGAAATGATCAGACACTTTTTTAACATCATCAATAGTTTGAAAGATATAAGCATATTTGTTGCACAAATAAAAAATAATCCTATGTACCTGCCGTGTCTGGCCTTAACAGTTGTTTTATTCAGGCTGATCATCTGTTTAATTTGAATATTTCTTGGCAGTTATTGTTTGCATTTCATTAGGAGGGAACATAATAATTTTATGGTTTTATACTATTCATGTGACATAGGTAAAGCGAAGGTACTTTAAATTGATCATGGATGTACTGAAAGATAGAGATGGTATTTATAAACCAATAATGATCAAATTACATTTAGCTAATTGTGGCTGTTGAGATGTTACAATATGTAGTAATTATGCCATTATTTTTATATCACTTAACATGATTTTACAATGTAAAACCACATTATGACATAATGTATCTTTAAAATGTTCCTTATTTTGATTGTGTTGCGTTGTTACTTGTTTACTAACATTGTTCAATATATATGTGACAATCAAAGATGTTTCTGAAAGCTATTTTTGTTTATTTCCACCGTGATTTAATGGTTTCTATAAAAGCCTCCCTGAAGGTATGTATAAAAATGGTGGAGTCAATAATGTTGATTATATTTTCACCATTGTAAGTGTCTCTCCTCCCATGCACCAAGGTTCACTCGCATCATTCTATATTCATTCGCATCTTTGGAACATTTCTCTCTGACAGACCCTTAGCCAGAAATGCATTTTTTCCAGTCTTGAATTAATCAAAGTATATCTTTCAGCGCGCGGACAGCTTGCATGGAGGCCATTCACATCAATCATATCCATTGTTGGACAGCTTAGTTTTGTCAATGACAAACCAGTGTCGTTTGAGCCATTTATTTAATTAATATTGATTTGTTTCGCTACCCGGTGTGCCAGTGACAGTCAGTAATGTGAGCCCTTAGCCTTGAAACTGAAGTAATCTATTAGCCAGCTGGCACCCTCTAAATTCCACCTGTCTTATCAGTTGTAGTTACCCATCTAGGCCTGTCATTTGCCAGTCTTGAAGATGGGCAGACAGGTCTCTGACTAAGCCCTGCCCTCTGACAACAACAAAACCAGTTACTTAGTGTTAATTACTTACATGTTTTATATAGCCTGCTTGTTTAGAGGGCCTTTCTCCCACACAAGAGCACAGAATGGTGATTAATTCTGCTGAGAATTGAATGGTGATCAAGTGTTGCTACTTTTGGTGGGTGTAATCTAGTTATTAATGATTGCTTTATCATTGAGTTCAGTTACTTAGTGGTAAGAATATCGGAATCCCAGTCGAGAGAACCGATGATTGAATCCTCCTGCAGTCATTTTGTTCACTCCACGCTGCCTTGCTGCACTCACGCATGAATGAGTACTTGGATGTAAATAGTCAGGAATATAAATGAACGATATAAATGACAAGTAACTGGTGTTAGAATAAATTTGTTTGCCGGGGGGTGAAGTAAAACATACTTTGGATGGTACGCTGTAATATAAGTTGCCTTTACTTTTTCTACTTTGTTGCGACAGAACTTGGCAGCCCGCATCAAGTCTCACCCGATTCAATCACCATGAAGGAATCACCACTGCCAGATATCATCATTCCACAGGTTAATATATATTTCCCGAAGCTCAGATCCGCAAAACCCTTGAATCTGATATTTGTTTGCATGCACCATATCCAGAACCCAAAATTGATTATTTCAGGGGGAAGCACTTCTACTATAATCACCCCTTTTTCAAAATTTGTATGAATTCACAAATGCAACATGGTGTAATATGAAACCACTTCTGCATTACAATCTTGCAAAACATTGAACCTGCTGGCTCATTGGTGAATATATGTTTATTTTCATTGGAATCATCTGACAAATTACTTACTGGGACCAGTCAAAATTCAGCATGGTCAGTTATTTCAAATATAATTAACATACTGCAATATCGTGGGTGTCATTTAGTTTTTACAATATTATGACTTTGTAACCTTTGCAATATCAGTTTCGGAAGTTTTAATTTTGATATTAATTACTAAAAAAGAGATGTGGGCCAGTCAACCTGACTAAAAAAGTAGATGGTCTCAGGCCTCTGGACTGATTGTCATTTCAAACACTTGTCTCCTTGTTATAGATGCCGGATGAGCAGGAGCTTCCCCCCACACAGGAAGGGGAGCAAGCAGTGGAGGAAGGCTTCCTCCCTGAAGGCGCTCCAACTGATGTCTCCACACATGATATGGACAAGTAGCAACAGCTGATCTTTTCATGGAAAATTTGCACTCTATGTTGAAAATTAATAATAAGAAACTTCTATAGTGCCTATATCTCCAGGACTCTGAACTCAGAGGCGCAACATATAAGAATCATTGGGCAAAATCATTAATATGGACATACAGTACAGTTGTGATAGAAATCTACAACAAAATATTAGTTTTAATTGAAATTACATCGGGTAGTTTACTACTTAAATGTTTGAAGTTTTTTATTTAGTCATGCAGTCTTAATATGTACGTTTACATTTATGTCTGTCCTGCATTAGCTTTTTCAAGTCCGAGAACCATTATTGCGAATTCAATACAACAGTGATTGATAAACAAATTCATTGTTTAATGATCACACGACTTCATTTACATAATAGTAAAGTCAGTTGATTTGGTAGAAGCAACTCATGAACCAACTTCATAACTTACAACGTGTTAAGTCATTTTACATAGCTGCTGAAAGGTTATGTTTTGAAAAGATGGTGCCAATTTTAGTTTATTTTAGAAATAAATATCTCCCAATATATTGAAGATGTAGGCTGTTCCCTTTCATCATGCAATTCAATTATTTATTTTAAAACAGTATATATACATATGTTATATTTGTAAATGTCAGAACTAGTGTAAAAATCATTAAAAAGAGATGCAAATAATTCTCTATCTTCATACATAAACAAAATGAATTAAAATGTTGCGTCACAGCCTGATGCTGTCGCCTACTGACAAAACACCGCCAATCTTTGGAATTGAAGAACAACTTTGGGAACCAGTGGACAAACTCCCGCCCTCCCCAGGGGTAACTCCCATCACAGCGGAGCACCCTCACCCCCGAAGGAAAAAGGTATGTTGGTTTTGACATCTTTATTAAAAAAAATTAGAATTTGTCTAAATAAAATTGTCAATATGTAATGGAGGAATAAAAATAATATTGTTAGAATTTTAATCTGTTATTAGCATTAAATAATAACTTGTGATATTTGTTGTAGTTATTTTAAATAACGTATCATTTAATATTTGTTTTTAATATGTTAACAAGTTGCTGTATAACTTGTTATTCAGTGTTACTATTTCAGGGCATAGAAGAATAGTTTTCTTCATTTGCTGTTGTTTTATCATGTTGATAAATATCTTGCCATTTGACGTTGTGTTAGCATGTTGATAAATAACTTGTCATTTGATGTTATTTTAGCACTTCATGCAATGAACAACATAACATTTTGTTATCTTAGTTTGGTGTGTTGGTGAATAACTTATTATTTGATGTTGTTATTTTAGTGTGCCGATGAATAACTTGTCATTTTATGTCATCATTTTAGTTTGCTTATCATTTCCTTTTCTTATTTTAGTATGTAGAAAAATAACTTACCGAGTATTATATTATGTTCTTTAGTGCCTCAAAGAATAACCTGTCATTTTGTATTCTTATTTAAGCATGATGATGAATAACTTGACGTTATGTCGTATTTTAAGTTGATGAATAACTTGTTATTTGATGATGCTATTGTAGCGCCCTTCCACTACCCTGGTGCTCTCTCCGATCACCCCGAGTCCAGTCCAAAAGAAACGACGGAGACAACTTCTCTTCGCAGACCATGAAACTCAGATCGATCGCAGGCAGCTCAAACAGAACATGTTGAACGGAGCGGCTACTTGTGTACCTATGGTTAGTTGGTGGCTCACACTAAACAGATTCACAACAGTAACAGATCCATCAGAGTGAACTATTGTGAATACCCATGTAGCCATCATACTTATCAGTTGGTTTTGGCATGGAATTCATTTGTAGAAAAGACTGCAAAGACATGACATTTAATAGTAGCTGAATTGTACAGACTCTGAATACTGGCCGCTTTATACCCAGCATTACATCGGGAGAACAGGCAGGCAGTATTCTTTTCAAGATAAAACTGTGTCTGAGCCACTGGCAGTCCAGTCATGTGCACTGGAATCAAGACCTAGTTTTACATGAACTATAATTCTGACAAATGCAGGCCGGGTCATATGATACAGAATACCTGGAATGTGTAAGACCATAACAGTTAAGAAAATCCTTGCCAAGTGCGCTCAGTTGCGTGAGGCATGTTTGAGCATGTTTATGGTTAACAGGTGCTTGCTGACATCCACTGCAACACGCTGGATCACCTGTTCAGTCAGCCATCAAGGAGGATGGCGAGTAAGAGGCTCATTCACCTGTGGAAGAGGAACACAATAACGCGGGAAGTCGGGGAGACAGACTCGGAGAAAGCCGTGCCCTGCTGGACTGTACCAGAACTAGGGGGTGAGTACATGCACACTGTGCTAGTTGACTTTCTTGCCAGCGTTCTGTGTTTATTGGTGCATCCTCTGTGTATATACTAGAGCTGTAACTATTCGTTTATGCGTTGATTAAAAACAATTTGAATATTTAAGGTTTTTAATGACCGTATGTATTGGGACACTTAAAATAATTAAATTATCAGCTGCCCCAAAACATACGGTGCACAAAAATAAATCTCGTATTCAGCATCCCAATACTTAGGGATGCAAGCGAGTCCTGACGTCATGTTGTCCTTGTCTATTATCCTGCTACCAACTATTTTCGTGTCTAATTGGCCCTATATCCGGTGTGTCTGAATACATAGGGACAAAAATAATTATATTTATTAAGGTGTCCCAAAACATATGGTACATAAAAATTATTATTTTTCTAGATTTTTTGGGTGTCCCAATACATACGGCCATTATGGTAAATTTGTTGACACATTTGTATACATTTCCCAAGAAATTTAATATTCACACTTTTATATACAGATTTTGGAGAATCTAAATTTTCATATAATTACTAACTATTTCTATTTTTATATCATTTCTATAATTCCCTTCAGGATCTTTTCCAATCCACTGTGTCTCATAATGCGGACAAAATATTGATACTTTTGGTGCTTAACATATGGAATTACATGATCATTTTTGTAGCACATCTGCATGTTCTAAAACAGATAAGTTCGTACTTGATTAAAACAGTTCTTAAAAAGTAGATTTGATTTGTTGCTGTTAGTATATTTGTTACAATCTTAAATCTGTTCAGAAATTTACAAAGGACATTATTTGCTTACAGAGAGCACGAGCAGTGAGTCGGAACACACTTCTCCCATCGCCCGTTCCTTGGCGCAGCAACTCCCTGTCCTCTCGCCGGTGGTAAGTAAATATATATGGATTTATGCCGTTACATTGCATAATAAGTTTTACGCAAGGCAAACAAGGTGACGCTGTACCATGACCAGGTCAGAGTCCAATATTCTGAAGGCGTACTGGCCTTCCCGCGCTTTAGCGTAGTGATACATTAAGAACTAGTCCGACCAGTCGGGGTATAAAAGGCCACTGCGGTTCCAGCAGCGGCCACATTTGAAATTCTTCACGTCCAGTTTGTTTATAAATCACTTATCAGTTTTGACTCCACCTCCCTCCCCTCCTGCCATGAGACTGGTTATAAGTGTGGGATTTTCACAACACGCACATGTGTTATATTTAGCTTTTCTGACAGTTTTTCCTGCTTCTAAAATGGTACACGAGATTTTGCCTTAAGGCTTTTTCCTCCTACAAGTGTACGCAGGTTTAAAAAAAATTAAAGTAGGATTAATAAACGGTGTGGCGGAATGGCCCCACCTCTCTAGGATGTGGTAATAGGAGTTTTAATCGTCTAAATGTCTGGGAGGCGTCTTTTTAATAGTTTTGGTGTATTACCATAATTTACATATGGTATTCTATAATGTGGGCCTTTTTTAGAATGTATGTAAATGGGGCAATGTTTAAGATCTCAAATGGCCCACATTTGATTGTAATTATTTTTATCTAATAACTCATCCAATTATCTAGTGAGTAATAAATAAATGTCAGAAGGTTATTCTGGCTATAATCTCCCATATCTCGTGTTGTCTTGTTGCATTGCGTAAATATGAATCAGACAAGTTAGCCATTGTCTAGTTCCATGTGAGAGGCCCGTTCCTGCGATAGCAGTATTCTGGGTTGTGGAAATCCTCAAAAATCCTGGATTACTAAATACATTTATCAGGCCTAGTTTTATACGTGCAATATAGTGCACACAGGCCACCATGCACGCACTCACTGCATGGTGGCGCATACACATAAACACACACCAAGACACATGCAGACATGCACACGTGTATGACAAACACAAAACAGACTCACACACTGACAGACATACACATGCATGCATGCCCACACAGACATATAGATGCACGCACGCATGCACACACACACACACGCATGCACCTACAACTCGATAGTTTCACATTGACACTGCCCACATTCATCAAGGAAAAAGTTCTAGAATATCACGTTGCAAAAAGAGAACCTTGTAGCTGGGCAGAAACAGGAAATATTTATTTGTTCCAAATACACAATACAACAGAATAATCATTACATATGTAAGGACATGTTTTGTTCCCACAGGTGGAGCGGGATGAACTAATGGGAGATGCGACAGGAATGAGTGTTGCCTCCATAGAACAAGTCATGCTCGCGTCACGTGACGAGCCTCAGTTTGGAGACGTGACCATTGCAAGTATGTCATCACATGACAGCAGTGCTTTCATTGGCCGTCGCAGCAGCGCAAACCTGACCAGGTGAGTAGAATTAACATTTGATTGGGGCAAATAAAAAAAATTATTTTCAACAAAAGAGGCAACTTGCAAAAGTAGCTGTTTATATTGTTTCAAAAAGGATAAAGTTTGAAATGGGATAAAGTTTCATGTAGCATTTATAACATTGAATCTAGAATAAAGTTTCAACTAGTGTTAGGATGATTTCTATTAGGATAACAAATCATTGGGATAAAGTTTAAGAAAGATATATTTTCTGCTAGAATAAATTTTCAACTGGAATTAAGTTTCATTTGTGATAATGTTTCATCTGAGACACAGTTGTAATTGGGACACATTTTCAGTTTAAATACAGTTTGAACGTGGACACAGTTTGAACTGAGATAAAGTTTCAGATGGGATACAGTTTCATCTATCATAATATTTCATGTAGGATTAAGTATCTACTATGATAAGAAGTTAATGGGATAAAGTTTCAACAAAGATATATTTTCTGCTAGAATAATTATTTTCTAACTGGGATAAAGTTTCATCTGGGACATGATTTCAACTCAGATACATTTTCGATTGAGATACAGTTTCAATTGGAACACAGTTTCAGCTAGGATAATGTTTCAACTGGGATAACATTTCAACTTGGACACATTTTCAATTGAGATACAGTTTTACCTGGGATAAAGTTTTAACAGGATATACTTTCAAGTGGGATACAATTTCAACTGGGACACAATTTCAGGTGCAATTTCATTTGGGATAAAGTTTCATGTAGTGTAACGTTTAATATAGGATAAGGTTTCAACTGGGGGTAAATTTCTATTAGTATAAAAAGTCAATTGGAGAAAGTTTCAACAAGTATATACTTTCTGCTAGTATAAATTTTCAACTGGGATTAAATTTCAATTGGGATAACATTCAAATGGGACACAGTTTCACTGTGGCCTAACCATTCCAGGAGCTTTGTGGCTGTGATGACTCCAGAACACGGAGAGCACGGGACTGAGCCCGCCATCATCACGGAAGAGCTCGGAGTACTCCATGAGCTGGTGGAGGAACCGGAGCTCCTCCGCTCCCCCGAGCAGGCTCCAGGGGCAGTAACCCCAGACACCACCCAACAATCACAGCTCAAGCTACTCAGGTACTTGTCTTACCTAATGTTTGTCTTGTGCTATGTTCTTTGATCTAGTGTTGTTCTTATCTATTGTTCTTGTCTACTTTTGTTGTTATCTAATGTTCTTGGAATGGTAATGTTCTTTCATCTAATGTTCATGCCAGTTTTAATCTTGTCATCTAATGTTTTTCTTATATGGCACTGTTCTTGTTATCATAATGTTCTTGTTATCTTATATTTTTGTTCTTGTTATCTGATGGTCTTGCTATTTGATGTTGTGTAATCTTCTTGTTATCTAATATAGTTTTTTATCTAATGTTCTTGTTATGTAATTTTCTTTTTATTATAATGTTCTTGTTATCTAATGTTGTTCTTGTTATCTAATGTTCTTTAAGCACTGTAGTATTTGTTTGCCAGGGTTGTCAACTCTCTGACCAGCCAGGAACCTTGGACGATGTTCAAACAAGTCTGTCCAGTGACTTCAACGAGATGTTGTGCTGCACAGATGTTTACCGCCCTCCTCGGTACTGTGACGTCTCCTACGTTCAACAGTTTCTACATGTTCCAAAACCCATATGCAGTTACTGTGTTCCTCTAGTTCCCTATATGTTAATGGCAATTCTTATTATATAAAAGAATTCCCCTATGTGACCCATCACAACAAACTGGGTATTAAAAGTTGCACAGAACTATCCTGCAAATGCGCAACAAATGGCTGTCTAGTTCACTCCCATCAATTTTGTGATTTTGGCAGAATTGCATACCTTATATACCGTAATGACCATATCTATTGGGCCACTTAAAAATAATTAAATTATCAACTGTCCCAAAACATAGGATGCACAAAAATAAATCTCATATTTAATGTCCCAGTACTTGGGAACACAAACAAGTCCTGACGTGATGTCGTCCTTGTCTATCACCCTGCTATTAACCATTTTTGGGTGTCTCAATGGCCCTATATTCCGCGCGTCCCAATACATAGGATCAAAAATAATTACATTTACAAAGGTGTCCCAAAACATACGGTACAAATTTTTTATATTTTTCTAGATTTTTAGGGTGTCCCAAAACATGGTGTCCCAATATGGTGTCCAAATACATACGGTCATTATGGTAACCTTATCTTTCAATGTCCAATTTACTTTCCCTGACAAATAATCCAAAACTAATAACACTTTACACTTATTTATGCACACACAGATTAAACAACAAGAGACTGACTCAAAACTACCACCTTTATCAAAATGTTGGTGTTTTAATTTGTCTAATTTTTAGCAGTAAATCAAAACTATTGAAAATATTTCAACAAAGGAGGTATCATTTTAAAGCTTATGATCCGTGGAACCCAAAAAGGCACAGAACTCCATTTCACAATTTTGCGATTTAATACCCACTGTTGTGGCAGGTTACATACATAGTTTCCTAATACTTGTGAAGTTTTTGAGGTTTCTTACAATTCGTCACCACAACATTATTTTTACGGTATAAATCTACATGTCAGCAACCACCTACGGCTGGGGACCTGGTCTTGGTGTGGTGTGAGTCACATTATGCCATAATCAGATCGTCAAAGTCAGCAAATTTGGTCATATAACGTTGCATATACGGAAATTACTGATTTGCATCAACTCTGGTCAGCAGATGGCGCTACTTGAAACAACGCTGCATGACAATGTTTGCTGTTAACTCGGTGAATTACGTGGTTGTGCAGCTGGCACACAATTTGTCATCTGCTACTTTACATCTGTATTCCTATATTATTCCAATCTTACTTATGAATTCCTACATTTCCTGGAAATGTTATTAAACATGACAGCAGCTGTATTTATTTAATTTACGATTTATTAGAATGTGAGTTTGATATAGTTTTGCCTCTAGAAATGGGTTTTGTCTTCAGATATTTCAGCCAAATCTCAATATTTGTGTTGAAGTCAGTCCGTTTATGAAGGCCTCTGGAGATTCCGTTGAAATATCCAAGAAAAGAACCAGTTTCCTGAGATGTAACAATGAAAAAAGAAAAATGATCGTTATTGTCTAAGAAAAAAAAATCTATTACAAAAACATTGGATACAATTGTCCCTACCTACAAACATGGGCCCTTATCCAAACAAATTACTGGGACAATTTTAAACATTCAATGCAGTGAACGGAAAGCCAGTTATTACAGAAATTCATTTGTGTTACCTCATAATTTATTATATATTAA
This sequence comes from Paraescarpia echinospica, assembly GCA_020002185.1. Taxonomy (NCBI): domain Eukaryota; kingdom Metazoa; phylum Annelida; class Polychaeta; order Sabellida; family Siboglinidae; genus Paraescarpia; species Paraescarpia echinospica. Next base: position 34,130,733 of record CM034534.1, on the reverse strand, counting down.
TTACCTATTAACCATGGAATATTAGTCTGAAGCTGTTTAAGAGTTTTATACGTCTGCCATATTTCAGATGTGTGCAGTCAACAGAAAGTGCAAGTGAAACAGAGTGCTTTCTACGAGGACATATTCATAGCGCGAGGTCACAGCTGGTGATTGATCTGCATACCAAACTCGACAATAACAACTCTGAAATCAAACAATTCTTTGAATTTTATAATTTCTTAATGTACATTGTGTGTATTTTATTTGATTTACCGTGGTGCTTGAGATGATATCAAGACAAAATGTGGCAATACCAATGTTATTTAAAATGACCTCGTCTATTCCCGTACCTGAAATTGCCCTATCAAGCCAGCACCTAGCTGGTACAAACAGGAGGTTTGCTGAATCAGGTGTACTTTGGCCCACTTGCAGTCTTGATTGTAGGAACCAGTCAATATTAAAGAGCAATTGCTGTTAATCGTACCTGTCTGCCCAATACTATCAATGTCAGTTATTCACTATTTATATACCATCGACATATTTATTCTAGTATTGAGAAAAAGGAATGTACCAAGTCAGTTTAAGAATTTTTATGGTAGTCATGGCGAAAAAAAATTATACTTTTGTATGTTTTTTTATGAAAACATCACATGTTGAATAATACTTGTTGAAATGGAAATGACAATATTCAGAAATTCACTCATGATATGGCTGTTTGAATGTGGTTTGGCTTGACAGTTGAATGCAAGAAAGAATAGCATCCAACATCTAAAATCCACAAGGATATACAACTGTAATGAAAAATTGTGCATGAACTTTCATCAGTTCCATGCTTTGCAAACATGTAGGTTTACATATAATTTATTTTAACAAAAAAGGCATTCCTCTAACAGTGAATAACTGGTTTTATCATACAAAGGTTGATGAATTAAATAATTGCTAATGTGGTTATGCATAACTATTAATAATATATAATCATGTTCTCATCGTTACTATTTGAAAAGAGATTATTTGGTATATTACAAATGTTGTTGCAGGAATTCCATTGGAATGATAAATGTTGTTACTTAAAACTATTATTGTTAAGATTGTTTATAAAATATTAAATAATGATAACCAGCATATATATCTGGTAGTTAATAAATGTTTTAGGTGTATGAACATTTTGTAGTCTAGCCTAAGAACTCGTTTGTTTTGATAAGATATTTGTGCCATCGAGGTCTGATCAAATGACATTTTAATATTAAGTGCATCTGATCATGTAGATTTGAATTGAATTTATAAGGGACATTATTTGATGCCATAGCAAAGTTGACTTTTTCATTTATTATTTTCATGTTATATACTATAGCTGTTTTATATAATCATTGTACATCACCTTGTTCTTGCTAAAATGAATCATTACTTAGTTTGCTGGTTTAATAAGAAAACTTGTTAGTTAAGTATCCCTGTATGAATTAATTCATGACGTTGCTGAAATTAGCTCATTGTTATGTTGTCACAAAGCTCATCTTTCTTGTGCGATGGAAGACATTGTTGAATAAAATGTTGTTATTTACATTACAAGATACACAACAACGCTACAGGTAATCCCACAAAATGGGGTACGTTAGGCATTTGGAAATTCTGTTCTAACAAAACGATGTCCAGATTCTGAGGTTTCTGGATAATAATTTTTTACCAAGTTGTATAAGTTGGAACTATTATCAAGTCGTTTTATGGCATGACAAATGATATTTTGGTTATAAGTACCAGCAACTGGGGGTAACTTTGAACACAGAAATAAAGGTTTCCACCTACACTCTGCTGAATGGATTGTCTGAATACTAGGTCGTGATGTCATACGGAGGAGTGCCCCTCATGCGCTATTTTATATTTACACCTTGAACAGTGTTGCAAGTTAACCTGAGAACCATTATGTATTGGTCTCCTTGCTTAGCTAGACCATATGTACGGTTTGTACAAGGATGACTCACACACATGCATGTGTGAAGATAGATGTACAAACTTGTCTTCCGACCGATGTCATCAGGGAGATCCACAGTGGGTAGTCTGGGGGAAACCTTGCAAATTCATATTCGGTGGTCTGAGCAGCACGACTGCTCTCTCATGCTGTCGGATCCTGACATCAGAAGATGGGGGGGGGGGGCTGTTGAAAAGTTCGCCACCATATCTTCAATACTTCTCGGCTGGCTCGACTGATGACATCGGAAAATGAAGGGGGGTGCTGTTGAAAACGTTTTCACCTTGTTACCTAAATAGTGGCACAATAACGGCACGGGACCCATTCAAAAAGGTCTAGGGGGTACGTGCTCCTGTGGATCCACCTATGGTCATTCATGGGTGACAGCAGTGGTGTGAAGTGTTCAATTTACCACGTTCCCATGCCTAGATGATATCGATTGGTCTTTGGCGAAAGTTACGCGACCATTCTTGTTTATTCAAGTGCATTCCAACAAAAAGTATGATACACCAGACCAGAAGATAGTTCGCATTCAGTGCCATCGTTTAAAGACGCGGGACTATATATATTGACAATGATCTGTATTATGACCGGAAACAGCGACAACGATCTGTATCATGACCACAAACAGAGGGACAATGATCTTTATCATGACCGCAAACGGGGGGCAATGCTCTGTATCATAACGGCAAACAGAGGACAATGATCTGTCATGACCACAAACATGAACAATGATCTGTATCATGACCAAAAACAGGGACAATGATCTGTATCGTGACCGGAAACGGCGACAATGATCTTTATCATGACTGCCAATGGGGGGGAGGGGGGCAATGAACTGTATCATGACCGCAAACAGAGGGACAATGATCTGTATTGTGGTGATTCTGACATATAAAGACGACAAGACAACTTAGTAGAACCACAAAATTATGTATTCAATTCGAGCCCATCTGACAGACAAGATGGAGTCATTCACATGTCATGTTTTTTTGGTTACTCGCTAGATGGCGTACTGTCTTAGGTAACGCTCATTACATCTCCCCTTTTGCAATTAAGCAATTACGACAGATTAAAGTAAACGGCCTGTCTCAGGCACAACATTGCCAACCGCTGGTGGTGTTATTATGACCACACTAAGTAACATTTCGATCAAGCGATCAGGCTTTTGGCCACGCCCGCGTCTCGCGGATCTGCGCAAACCTGGGCTCTGAGGTACCGGAGTGGAACTCGACGGCAGCTCAGGCGGGTTGGACACAACACCCGGCTCAAGTGGCACGTCGACGGGCACAGGTGAGATCGGCTGGTTTGGCGGATCACCCTCACCCGTGGCCTCGGTTGCGACGGTACACAGCACCTGATGACGTCTCAACCATGAACGACCGAGGCGTGTCGGCGGGAGTCGTCACCACACCTTTCTCCGCCCAGTCGGCCTGTTGAGGAGTTTTCACCCTCACCTCGTCACCTGGCGACAAGGACGGTAACGAGCGCACACCGTGTCGACGATTGTAGTGGTGCGCGTACGAGCGTTTCGCACGCTCGTCGTGTTCGCGAACTTCCTCGTCACTGGATCGACACGGCTGACGGTGGCGTTGGCAGGTTCGTTTTGATATGTCTGCCAATCAGGAGTTGGTTAGGGCTATGACGAGTGGCGGCCATGACCGTGTCACGGTAGATTAACAAAGCCATCCACGGCTCACTTTGCCGAAGGATGCCCCTTGGCCGACCTTACAGCCCGTTCCGCCTCCCCGTTGCTATTCGGGAGAAACGGACTCGACGTCGTGTGAGTGATGGCGTGTTCTTCCGTGAACGACTTAAACTCGGACGACACAAACTGCGGACCGTTGTCCGACACAATTTCGTCCGGAAGTCCGAACCGCGCAAAGACGTCCTTCATCTTCGCTAAGCAGGCCGCTGTTGTGGTACTCCGCACATGAAGTACCTCAATCCACCTTGTGTAGTAATCTACCATGATGAGGTAGTTCTGACCTTGGTGGAGACACAGGTCGATCGCCACCTTCCCGAAAGGTCGCGAGGGAAGTGGTGTCGTCATCAACGGTGCTGACTAGGCCTGTACGTCTGGCAATGCTCACAGGTTCCCACTACGCGTTTGACGTCCCGCGTGATCTCCGGCCACCAAACCGACATCCTGACTCGCTCAAGACATTTCGTAACGCCCTGATAACCTCTATGGATCCTATCTAGCATGTCAGCTCGCATGCTGGCAGGTACGACGATTCTGCCTTCATACATCAGTAAGGCATTTGACGTTGACAAGAGGTTTCTGACATCTGACATTGAAGAGACGTTTCAGGTTGTCAGGAACGTCCTGTTCATAGCGGCGCCACCCTGCTATGGTGTAGTGAATGGCGGCTTGAAGCGTTGAGTCATCACTCGTAGACGACTGCAGCTCGCTTCTCCTCCCGAGTGACACCGGAAGGTTCGACACAACGAGGTCAACGTGAGCCTTCACGTCGTCCTCCGTTGAAGAACGATGCATCTGCGGAGCGAGCGGACTCCGCGAGAGTGCGTCTGATATGACAAGGCTCTTCCCAGGCGAATACTCCGCCTTAGCGTTATATCGCATCAGTCGCATGATAAGTCGTTGACATCTGAGTGGCGTGTTGTCAAGATCTTTATTGTTGATGAGGGGTACAAGCGGTTTGTGGTCTGTGAGTAATTTGAATTGACCCAGACCGCACAAGAACCGATCAAATTTCTCGCATGCCCACACCCCCGCCAAACACTCCTTTTCGATCTGGGCGTATCTCTGCTCAGCCGGAGTGAGGGATCTGGAGCAGAATGCGACCGGCTTTCCTTCCTGCATGATCACTCCCCCGAGACCGTACGAACTGGCGTCTGCGCTCACTACGGTCGGCTTCGTTACGTCGTAATAGGCGAGCACTGGCGTTGACGACACCAGCTGCTTCAGCTTATTGAACGCATTCTCCTGGTCGGGACCCCATGCCCAGACCGCATCTCCTTTGAGCAGATCATTCAACGGACGAGTGGCGACATGCAAGTCCGGTAAGTACGCACCCAAGTAATGGACCATACCGAGAATCTGCCTCAGAAGTGGCACAGACGTCGGACGAGGCAATTTCGTTATGGCCTCGACCTTTTCGTGGTCTGCTACGACGCCGTCTGGCGTAAACTTATGACCAAGGAACGTAATTTCCTTTTGACCATAGTGACACTTATCCTCGTTTAGCTTTAGGCCTGCTGCCCGAAGCACTTTAAGGACTTCCGCGAGGCGCGTCTCGTGCTCGGCCTCGTCTTTCCCATACACTAGAATGTCGTCCATGTATGCTATTGTGCCCTCGAGCCCCGCGAGGATTTCGACCATCTTCCTCATGAAGATCTCCGGGGCAGAGGTAATCCCGAAGGGCAGTCGCTTGTAGCAGTAACGACCGAAGGGCGTTATGAACGTCGTCAGCTCTTGGCTTGACGACTCAAGAGGGATTTGGTAGAAACCGCTCTCGGCGTCCAATGACGAGAACACCGTAGCGCCCGACAAACGCGACGTCACGTCCTCCAGGGTGGGTAGGATGTACCTCTCCCTACGCACATGCTGGTTGAGATTTTTCAAATCGACGCACAATCGGACCTTCCCCGACTTTTTTACGACAGGCACCATGGGAGCACACCATGGCGTTGGCTTTGTGATAACCTCAATAACCCCTGCAGATACCAGACGGTCCAATTCTTCCTTGACCTTGGGGAGAATTGGGATAGGCACTCTGCGGGCAACTGTGAGGGCTGATGGCTGCGCGTCTTCCTTCAGGATGATCCTCACCGGCTCTGTTTTCAAACAACCGATGCCGTCTGTAATAGCGTCTAGTTTTCTGACGAGACTCATTCGCGAAGCAACCCCACGACTCAGCAGGTTCTCCACGTCATTTGCGACAACGATGACACGAAAGTGATAGGTGGTGCCTTTGACCTCTGTGCTGGCGATGAACTGCTCGCGACAGTCCAATGGACCACCTGGACTGTTGAGGTTTGCACTGATCGCCTTGAGAGGCGGTCGCGGCCTCAGCATGACGTAGCTCGCGTGCGACATCACCGTAACGTCGGCACCCGTGTCGATTTTAAAGGTCACAGGACGACCTTTGAGGTCGAGGTCAACCTTCCACGCTGGACTGCTGTCATCGCAACTGACCGACCCGCAGAAGTACTCCTCGTCCGGCTGCATTTTCACCTCGCGAATGGATGACGACTTGGCGCGACACATCTTCTCGAAGTGACCTGTCTTGCGACACCAATTGCACGTCTTCCCCTTAGCAGGACATGCGTCGGGGCCCGGCGAGCGATGCACATAGCCACATTGGCCACATGGCGTTTTCGCGACGACTTCCTCTCTCACGCCTCTCTGACTGTGGCGCTGATGACGACTAGCTTGCTGTTTACGCTTTTTTTTTTTACAAAGTTCACGTTTGACATCGGCACAGTGTTCTGACTTTTGACTAACTCACTGTGTCTCGCGCTGTCGACTGCTTTCTCCAACGTCAGATCGCCTTGCTCCAACTGAAGTTTCTGCGACATTTCTTTGTCGAGCATGCCGCTTATGAGTCGATCGCGCACGTTCTCTTCTTTTTGTTTATCGAACCGACAGTGAGCCGCGAGGTCATGCAAACAACGCACAAACGCTTCAATTGACTCACCCTGTTGCTGAGAACGTTGGTAGAAAATTGCATGCTCATGTATTGTGTTTCTCCTTGGCACAAAATATTCGTCGAACTTTTGCATCACTGTGACAAAGTCATCTCGATGGTCTGTGGCGCCCTCTGACGGCTCCGCAAACGATTTGAAAATGTTCTCGGCTTGTCTGCCCATGGCGTATATGAGCGACGCAACTTGCACCTCTGGATCGTCTTTATGCAGTGACGTTGCGATCCTGAACCGCATAAACCGCTCTTTCCATTCCGGCCATTTGGACGGGGCGTCGAATAACATCGACTCTGGCGGGTTAAATTTCGGCATTTTATTTTCCGTTCAAATTTACTGACTGACCGTACAAATTCGCTGATCGTTCGAATTCACTGACTGACCGTTGACGACGGACTGTCGACTGACTGTGAACTGGCAAGGTTTACTAACCCGCTGCCACCATGTGGTGATTCCGACATATAAAGACGACAAGACAACTTAGTAGAACCACAAAATTATGTATTCAATTCGAGCCCATCTGACAGACAAGATGGAGTCATTCACATGTCATGTTTTTTTGGTTACTCGCTAGATGGCGTACTGTCTTAGGTAGCGCTCATTACATGTATCATGACCGCAAACAGAGGAACAATGATCTGTATCATGACCGCAAACAGAGGGACAATGATCTGTATCATAACGGCAAACAGAGGGACACTGATCTGTATTATGACCACAGAGGGACAATTATCTGTATCATGACTGCTAACAGAGGACACTGATATGTATAATGACCAGAAACATGATCTGCATCATGACCGGAAACCGGGGGACCATATGATCTCCCAATTTCATGGTTCTGTACTTGCACAATTTAATCGTCTTTGCTGTCTCCTGTCCACTTCGTCTCCGGGATGCGTAGTAGTTCCAATCACCTTTCCTCCACCTCAGCGTACACCTTTCCCGCTCAACGTCTCCACGTTCAGACTGCCTAGCCGGACTTCACACCTGGGTCGCTGCCGGCCCGACTATCCCCTTGGTCTTCGCTGTCTTCTCGCCGCAGCCAAGGTAGACGGCACGTCGGTTACCCCGGACGCGGTAGTCCTCTCACTCAACAATATGTGTACCAACCCATCATTATATTCGGGACTCTACAGCCACACAAGAGCGCTGTCGTGGATGATCTGTCTACCAAGTCTAATGAGCGTGATCTGCCTAGTACTTTTTGCCCATAGTTGAGGTTTTGAAAGGTACAGCACCAGGACGTGTCCACACGCTGGTGGACCCTACGGTCTGTCCAGATGAGATTTACTACCAGATCATTAGAACACGCACGCAAATGTTACATACAGGTGAACGTCATTGATAGATGATTGATTTGGTGAGTGGTTATTGACAGGTGGGCGTCATATAGAGGAATTAATAATTACACTTATGCGCGCGCACACACGCACGCACGCGCGCGCACACACACACAAACGCGCACGCACGCACACAAGTTAGCGGTGACAGTTGAACGTAGATTAAAAGTTACGAACAGAATTGTCTGGATGGAAATAGAATCAACAGATAGTAATCAGCTTTTGTCTTAATTAAATAGGCAATTCTTGCCATATAGCTGCGTTCATGTGGGTTGATTTCTGGCATGACGTTTCGCACGTTTGGTCTCCTGGTTTGTCCGATAAGCTTCGGTGTTAATAGCTGAACCAGCGGGAAGACAGACTCGCCAGACGCCTAGATGTCCTCAGAAACATTATGCCATGCAGTGCACAAGTCGATGTCGTAGTCTTTCAAATATCTCGAAATCACATCTTTGTATCTAAGTCTTGGTCTGCCTGCAATGCGTTTGCCCTCACTAAACTCCCCATAGAGCAGCGGTATTTAATCTTTTTGGTTTTGTTACCCCTTGAGTGAGTCAACAAAATTACCCCACCATTTTTAAATACCAAACTCGAGAAAAGGACATTTTGTAAGAACGTTTAGTAATTAATATATTTAATAATTTATTAGTAAAATATAACATTAGCAACACATTAATTTCACAATCATTAAAATGAGATCAAACGTATGACAAGCAATATTTTACAAATGAAAGTGTATTAGTGAAGTTGCATCTTTCTGATAAGCATTGAGATGAGAGTCTGTAATTATGACGTCTAGACCACGTCGCAGATTATCGGAAAGATCCAATATATTTTATTTCTTAGTTTTAAATTTGATCCTTGTACAAATGCCAGTTCTCTACAGCAATACATTTGGGATGAGGACTGTGGGTGCTCTGCCAGAACGAATTGGGTATTCACCACCAGCCTTTTATCAGAAAGTTATCAGGTCAGCTAGAATCATGAACGCCTTCTTTCAGCTCCAGCGTCCTATCTTCTCGCAAACCAACTAAGGAATTCACCTTTCGTCTTTGGCGACTCCTTCATCCGCTGAAAAAGCATCACTATTCACGCATTCTTCTCAGTGGTCCAGATCAGGGAAATATCCAAGGATGGCCTCTTCTATGGAAATAATGTACGTGTGGCATGATATAATCAGCAAACATATGCTACTCTTTTGAATAGCAAGACTTAAATTTATATTGGAGCTGTATTTGAAACTTGCAACGTTTCGATCAGTCTACAGCGGATCTTGATCACGCACTGATGTCATGTGACGTGGCTCAGATTTTGGCGGAATGATCTGGTTGTAGATGGCGGGTAGGTGGTATCGATCCATGATCTCGGTTCATTGTAGGGGCTTTTTGTTTGATGTAGATGGCCTCCTTTACTTCTCTTGTGCCAGTTCCGTGCTCGCGCCAAGATCTTGCATGTTGTCCATGGATACTGAGTGTCCTGCGGCCAGACAATGTTATCCTACTCCTGTAGGCTTATCCAGGTTGGTGGGTTCTTTAAACCTCTGCTGAGTGGTCTTTTGATTTCACGGATGTAAATGTGGCTGCTGTTGTTATTGCAAGTAATGTGGTAGATAGTTCCACACTGGTGTTCTTTGTTGTTTTTTCTTTCGGGTACACTACCACTGAATGGAGGATGTTTGTGGGTTTATGGTACAATTAAGTGCACATTGTGTGACATGTAAATTCGTCCGAGTTGCTCTGATAAGCCTGCAACATATGGTAATCCCAACATGGGCCGGTTCGAGTTCATTGTTTTTGCACTGTTGTTGTTAGTAGGTGGTCTATTCTCACTAGGCGGCGGGACTTCAAGCGCCCACTCCGGGTAGACATTGGCTCTCAGGGCACTGTAGACATGTGCAAGTTCTGCTTTTCTGTCTTTAGCTGTGGTGAAGTATTACCTTGAGCTGTGATAATACTCACCATATTTCTTTCTTGTGAGAGGTTCAGCTGGTTGATCTCGCCAAAACATTGTGCAATATAGCCCGGCTCTATAATAACCGAATAGTCTCTTTGTCTGATATCGTCACCTGACATTTTATTTTGGTCTGTACATAGCGGTTCTCCTCTTTCCAAGAACATGATATTTTTCTTAATTAAAATTTTATACACGATGAAATGCTGTGTCTGTGATAACCATCGATTCTCCACGTGGAAGAGTAGAACACTGAAATCGGATCCAACTTCTTCACATTCACTGACAATTCTGAGGATCATGGCACTGTGTGGTAAACAGTTTAGAGAACATGCATTCCTCTTCTTGCGGAGTGGCTTTTCCTGTACAAGCAATTGTACACAATAGACAACATTATATTGATTCATTCAATTGAAGCGCGAAGCACCGAGAGGTTTGCTAACACATGTGAAACTAAGTGTTCACGGTTATATAATAATAATAATCTTTATTGATACATAATGTTAAGTATAGCACAGATGTAGCAGTAATATAAAACATGTATACATTACGTATCAAATGGAACGAAGCAACACATTGCTTGTGTTCCTTATTCATGTCATATATGCAATGAAATCTATGATTCGTGTAAAAAAATAAAATAATAATAATAAAAAAAAAAAAAAAAAAACATCTTCATAATAAACTAACAATTTATTTAATAATGCATTATACGAGTACCGTAAGTCTGAACATCAGGTACATCTTAACATGACATCATTATGCGAGTACCGTAACACTGAACAAGTTGTGTTCTCAAGTTATATCTGCTCAAGTTATATCTGGTTCATCTGTCTCCCATGTTCCTTGCCAATGACGAGTCTCGATGTTTAAATAAACTGGACATGGCTCCGATTGTAAGGGACTTCTTACTTTCAACATGATACATTCTGAAATTCTGATACGTCTTTCAGCAACATATATCTTCAATGTAACGTGCTACAAGTGCGCAGTCGTGATGAATTAATTACTGAAAAATCCGTACATTAAACAGCTTGTTTTATCCCCCGAAAATGCCCGAATTGCCCCAAGATTAAATACCGCTGCCATAGAGGATGGTCTTTGGGAGGCGGTCACTGGACAATCCATCTTAGGCGTCTGTGTTTGAGAATGTTGCTGAATGGTGTTGGCTTACAACGTTGCAGGATCTTAAGACTGGTAAATATATCACGCCATTTTATGCCAATGATCGCACGTAGACAACGAAGAACAAAACTGTTAAGTTTCCATTCCTGTTTGCGATTTGTTCATGCCTCAGCACCCTATATAATAATATAATGCTAATAACACAAACATGGCACAATTTCAGATTCGATTTGCATGAGTCGGCCAAAGGATGTTAGTGCGATGGAAACAGCACCAACGTGTTCTGTGTAATTTGAAGGAACAAAACAGGAAGCGCCGTCTTGAAGAATGCATCCACTCTTTTTCCAAGGAACCTATACATACTCCTCTGTAACGATATAATCAATGGGGAAAATCGTGTTTCGTCGACAGGCACTGCGGTGTTTTTCTTGGAGGTTAAAAGAACATATTAATCGACATTTTACATGGTGCTTAACACAAGACCTCCAACAGTGATGACGCACCCCGGGGTTTATACTAGTCTCGTTACTTTGTTAGGTGCCTCCAGAACAAATCAATCTTTGTTTTCGTCTCGCTTTTCTTCGGTTAATTTGTAAGACGTATCGTGCTCGGTGTACCAAATGAGATTACAAACAAAGTACGGTTGTACGAGCCACATGTTGACATGGCGGCACAACAACAATGATTTATTTCTGTTTCTCAGAAAATTACGCCTTTTCTAAGGGCATAAAACAGTAAAAATTCCAAAACATTACAAAATATTACAGCGTATATAAATTATATCGAGTTATTTGTAACAATTGCCTCAGAGACTGATCTATGCACATTGCAGCAAATTATGACACTCGATATTCGTAATTACTTCACCCTGAGAGGAAAGTATACAGTATAAATGCAATGTATACAAACAACGTTCTTGTTGAAAGAAATATCCACTTTTATGCGAATTCAATAGAACTTGCGTATTGAGCAAAGGGCGAGAGCAAGGGAAAGGACGGGAAGGAGGGAGGGAGGGAGGGAGGGAGGAGGGAGGGAGGGAGAGAGGGAAGCAGGCAGGCAGGCAGGCAGGCAGGCAGGCAGGCAGGCAGGCAGGCAGGCAGGCAGGCAGGCAGGCAGGCAGGCAGGCAGGCAGGCAGGCAGGCAGGCA